>CM028348.1:24689930-25296612 GCA_016618105.1 Dendrobium huoshanense
AGATTTCCGACCCGTTTACCTACCCGGGTCGGGTTATGGTCGACCCGTTTGAACCCGGGTCAGTTCCGGGTTCGACCCGAACCCAACCCGTGACCCAAAATTGACACCCCTATGCACTTTGCACGTGATTAACGTATATTTTAGTAATGTTCACAAATTTAATATAATTTAGCACAGTTGCTCAACTCTTCTTGATAGCTAATCTCTATTATCAATGCTAGTATTTTAAAATCGCCATTATTTCTTCATATAAAACTTGATTGCTCGAGTAAGTTTCACACACTCATAATGTATATTTTATATTAATTTTTTTAATATAATTTATTTTTGACAGATAGGATCATTAATGTTTCAGTTCTTTATTGATCAACTCCGACTCAACATTAACTTATCATTAGTTTCGTTGATGAGCTCAATTAAGATTTCATTTGGAGCGATTTTTTTACTGCTTCTTAAAATAATTTTTTAATACAAAAATTAAAAAAAAATTACTAAAAAACTTTTTTGAGAAGCAGCAAAAAAATCGTCTCAAACAAAGCCTAAGTCTGGCAACAGATTGGCTTAATATAATTTTGATTTGACCAAAACTTGCTTAAGGCTTCGTTTGAGACAGCTTTTTTATTACTTTCTAAAACGGAGTTTTAGTACAAATTTTTTTATTTTTGTACTAAAACTTCGTTTTAGAAAACAATAAAAAAGCCGTCCCAAACGAAACCTAAATCTAAATCAATATACGAAAGATTTTTTAAGTTAATATATATAATCTAATTTTTTATCTACCTTTAAATTCCTACCCGACTGTTACGTGCAAAGAGAAAAAAGCGAGCAAAAAGCCACGTGGTTAAGCTATGGTACTGTCTGATCTCCTAATCTCGATGGCAAGCGACTCATTATTCCCCTTCTCCGTGCAATCTACGGAGCTTTCCCAAATCTCCTGTCTTCAATCCCTAGATGTTAAAGTCCTAGATCTCTGCGATCAGTATTTATTTTAATATCTTAATAAATAATCAAAGCTCTCAATCAATATATCAAAATAAGATGCACGCGATCAATTTTCCAATGAATCTATAGCTAGAATTGGGATTGGGGATACAAACACTTGCAAAATTTATTGTCATAATATATCAAAATCATAATAAAATTAACATAAGATTTTGGATATGTAATTTGCAAAAAATGACAAAAATTTCTATTAATGCGAAAAAAAAAAAGATAAAAAAGAGAGACTAATTTATATAAAGTGTAGATTAGTGGTGGAGCTATAACTCCAAGTGGTAAGAGATAAAAAGATAAACCTCAAATTTAAGGGTAAAGCTTGCATAATATTCCTAATAAAATTTATGTTTTAAAATATTATGTTATGTATTATTGCATAAGGCTCTTCTCAAGGTCGGGGGAGAGCTATCTTTTGATTCCACCAATGTTTGGTTGTTGATTTAAGTTCAAATTTCTTAGGAAAAAATAATATTTGATACCAACTTCTTATTAATAGAAGCGCAATTATTTCATTTTAAATGGTAAGCCTCCTATAACTTGTTCCCTCTTATCTTTTATCTCTGGCTTTAGACTTCTGAGAGTTTGATTCCCTTAATATCTAATACTATGACATAGTTATTACTAAATGATGTGACATATTATCTATATGAAGTTAGGAAATTATAGTTATTTTATATAAATATAAGCTCACAGATGGGCTCTTATAAGTGTTTGTGTGTGTATATATATATACCTTGGCTAATTAGCACTATGGTAATGATCTTAGTATTATTAGTATTTAGTAAGGCTAATCAGATAATGATAATTATTGATATTATTCCTAAGAATTGGTAATAACTTACCCATTAGTTGGTATGAGATGTTAAACCAATTCATTTCTTAAATGACATATTCATATATTGATTGGTCAATACTCATGTATTATTAATTATTTACTAACTTGTTTTCTTACATAATTATAAGTAATTCCAAATTATATATCATATGGTACATGCACTAGTTATATGCTTTCAATTAATATGTCATATTATACACTAATATAAATTTTTATATATGATACATGCTATATTACATATATGATATAGCATGTATGAGCATGTCATATTCTCTAATATGAAGTAAATGCATATATAAATTTTTTTTTCTCATTTATTAAACACTTTACATATTTGATGTGATCTACTATAATAACTCTAAATTTCATAAAATGAATTAATTGAAAATATTAAAATATTTAAATTGGAGTACAACAGTGCTACACTAAAAAGCACACGACACTTTGTTCTTTGTTCTACAATAATTTGGATCTCTGAATGTAGCACTTCAACGTACGTTGTAGTCTATAGCATTACAATGTCAAACACTAAATTATATTTTTACATATAATTAAATTAAATATACCTCACTATCTTAACCCCATACCCACCCTTATTTGCTGCCTTATTAGGGAAGAAAAGATAAGAAGAGAAGGAGAGAGAGGGAAGAGGAGAGAGGAGAGAGAAAGTTTGCTTAAGTGTCTTTATGTCCAACACTTTAGTTGTGGAATGTTTGTGTCAATAAGTGAGATTAGTGACTCTGATAGATGATAGATTAATTAATAGATAAAATATTTATTTTTTTCAATTTAGGTCTTGAGGTTAAATATCAACCTCATCTATGTTCTCTTCTCTCTTGTGAGCACCCACTTGGGAACAAACCCATTACTGGACTACCCCTCTCACCATGTGAAGCTCTATAGCCTCATCACACATTTTGACAACATCATAAGCACACCTATTTCTAAAAATTCTTTCTCCTTCTCATTGAGTCAATCATATAGCTACCTTGCATGATGTTTATGCCTCATTGTTGTCACAACTTTCACTACACAATCCACTCTTAAGTCATTATACATCATGTTTTTGCACGTGTGTGCTCCTTACGACCCTAACTATAGTGTAATGTCCAACTTTCAAACACATCCTATCTTTCTCAGATCACACCTTTCAGGGGTGGAACCGACTTTATTTTTTAGGATTAGCAAATTTATTATATAAATAATTAAATATTAAAAAATAAAAATCTTATATGACAATTCAAAGTAAAGTCTTGTATTTTATTATAATTGATGAATTGAAAAATAATTATAAGCTTTGTATTCTATTTTATATTTACTGATATGTTGCATTATGATTTAATTGGGAATCAAATTAAATACATTTCATTTCTTAGAAAATAGTGTTGGTTTAAATGTAAGAGCAAAATCATTGGCAACAAATCAAAAAATGACTAATCAACTATATGTTGAATAAAAAATACCATCAAACAAGAAGAAAGATTACAAGTTTTGCACTTTTGTTGCTCTCTAAATGCCTACATGTGTCAGTTGTCAACGTGAAAAATAATAGAAGGGATAGGGACGAGAGGATAGAGTGCCGCTTATCAGCATGCATGATTTACATTGAGAATTTTTTAACCGTAGAGGAGAGAGGGAGAAAAAAGAGAGTGAAAGCGGAGCTTGCGACTTACGAGCTGCAAGAGTTAATCGGTGGCGCATATAGGACTTGGGAATGAACAATCATTGGGTTTTTTAGGACTTAGGGCAAAAATTTTTTGAGGAGGGGCAAAATCACAAAAATGCATTTTCAAATAACTTAGTATTAATTTGGGGGGTGACAATTTGCTCACCCTCAACGCAATTGGATGGGTTGTACCAGTGATGCATTTAAATCTTAGCAGCTCCTTTAACCAATCTTCCTTGCCTCCATAGCTCATCATTTATCTTCACAGAGCCATCTCCACCTTGCCAAGCCTTCTTACTATATATATATTAAGCCTTCTTCCTATATGACTAGCTAGGTTACCCATAAAAGTTATCAAGCCCATACTCCATTTATGATAATCTCCTATATCCTCCTACATCAATTTGATGCCTCATGTCCTCCTCGTATGCTTTGCACCTCTCATTAAGTTGCTCCCATACATCTCTCTCTCTCTCTCTCTCTCTCTCTCTCTCTCTCTCTCACTAGTCTGATTTTTTATTCCAATTTTCTCATTCTAGTTAATGCTACAACTATTACCTTTCTAACCCATCTAGTTCTATCATCTCCTACTAAGCCTTTCACAAATTTCACAAATCAACTATCACTCCTCCAATTATCTCTTTCTAGCACAGCACACTATTAAACTCTAAGCCTCCTCAAACTACAACAAATGCCTCTATACATCTCACTTCTCCACCAACCCGCCAACAACTTATTAGCTGCTTTTGCTCTTTAAATCATATCTATTAATGCATTTTTAAATGTCGGCTAACAAATCTTAATGCTTATTGTAACCACATTATGAGTTTATGGAGGATATATTATAGTTAATAGAATTATTATATCATCATATTAGTATTATCAAATATGCTTAATATTTATTAAATTTTTTTAGTATTTATTATTATAACATGTCATCACTATTGAGGATATTTTTTCTTATTTTAATTTTATTTATTTATTTATTTTCTTAACTTTATTTGGTCATATTTATACTAGCATCAAAATCAATTAAATAAAGATGTAATGTTCTTATATTTTCCACAATAACAATATAGAATTCTAAGAATATTTATTTATGAAGATAAAAAGATAAGTTAACCTATCAATAATTTTGTTGAATCGCGTGGCTTTAATCTTTAACATAGATGACTATTTATTTTTTTTTTCAAAAATTGACATTCTTATATTTTACATAATTCTTATGTAATTAACCATTATGATATCATAGAAATATATATCAACTTTGAGCTTTGAAAACTATTTTTTTTTCTCATCTTAGATGAAGACCTCTAATAAATAAGATGCACATCGATAAAATTTTCCTTAATTCCTACCCTAACTTTTCATTTTTTCACTTGATTCCTACCCTAACTTTTTTTTAAAGATTTTTTTGTCAACAGAGGCCCACATCATATGATCATAAGAATAATAGTCTTTCTTATTAGCCCTCAAAGTAATTTTTTAAATGGATTTTTACATACATGACACTTCAAACTATTATATTTACTTATTTAACATCAAAAGTATATTATTTACATACATACCACCTAAATACACCCCGTTTCATCAAAAATACAACTCCGTCAGAAACTCCGTCCCGAATCTACCTTTCGCTCGTGAAATTTCGCCGCCACCTCCTCTTTTCCAGCAAAACAGAGGCGGGAAGCAGACGACAGAGACAATGGGTGCTGAGTAGGAGCGACTCCCTTTCTCTGCTTTCCTCTCAGCAAAATTTTAAAAGGCGAAAGTATCAAATAACGCTCTGTAATGGCTACAAAGGCAAACTCGTGGTCTGAGGATCCCCTTCCCATGCTGACGTAGGACTCTCAATCCCCACCTTCCCTGTTTAACAGAGAGCGGAGCAGGCCAAAATAAGCAGCAGCGAACAAGGAGAGAGAGAGAGAGAGATAAAGAAGGCAATATAGGAGAGGAGAAAGAGAGAAACAGAGGATAAAACAGGGGGGATGGATCCGGTGATCAAATTGTTCGGAAAGACAATTAAGCTGCCGGCGGTGAGAGAAGTTCTGGCTAATACTGCCGGAGAAGACAGAGGCGAATATGAGAAGAAGGTAATTTAATGGCTGCTTGATCTCTTATTCGGTCTGCAACGTATGGTTGAGGTGTTTCAAGTGAGAAAAATGGGATTTTCAATTGGTATAGATATGGGCCCCTCGTGCAGCTCTTGGGATTTGGTGATTGTTTTTCTTCTTGTTTTTTCGTTTAACTGGAATTCTTGATGTTGTTTGCCTAAAATTTTAATTTTTTAATCGCTGTGCATTGTTCATCCCTGAAGAAAGAAAATTTAGGAGTTCAAACCAACGATGATCTATAATTTTGATTGAACAAAAAGAGAGAAACAGAGGAGAAAACAGGGGGGGATGGATCCGGTGTTCAAACTGTTCGGAAAGATAATTCAGCTGTCGGCGGTGAGAGAACGTCTGGCGGCTACTGCCGGAGAAGACAGAGGCGAATATGAGAAGAAGGTAATTTTTTTTTGACGCCGATTGTGGGAACGCAGCGGTCGGGAAGCCCGATAATGAGCTCGATGCCGATGTTTGAGAAGGCGCGGAGGATGGAGGGTTCGGAGCCATAGAGCTTGTGCGGCCGACGTTGATGGAGCGGAGAAGAAGAGGTGGTGGCGAAATTTCACGAGCGAAAGGTAGACTCGGGACGGAGTTGTGACAGAGTGTTATTTTTGATGAAACGGGATGTATTTAGGTGGTAGGTATGTAAATAGTATATTTTGGATGTTAAATAAGTAAATATAATAGTTTGAAGTGTCATGTATGTTAAAATCCTTTTTTTTAAAATTAGGCTCTCAAAAAGTTTTTTTAAAGAACCCTACTTTAGCCTTATAATGGAAAATTAATTAAAAGCTATGTTGACGTAAGTGGCATGAAAGTGAAAACTTAGAGAACACAGCCCCGAAAACCCGGCTCGGCTATTTCCTTTATAAAACAGGCTGGCCACCGACCTTCAGGTCTCGCGCGCGCTATTAAGTTCGTTTTGAGCAGCGGGCACTGCCAAACAATGAAAGGCGAGCTTGGCGATCCCTTCAAGCTCTCCTCCCTCACCAAGATCTCCTTCTTGTTCCTAGCGTGCATCGCCTCCTTCTACCTCGGCCGTAACTGGAACGATGGCTCTATGTATCCCCAACTCATCTTTTACAGTAACGTCAATCCTACCTCCGGCTACGGCAATGCGAACCTATCTGTTACCCTCTCTACCAACCTCAAACGCACCAGTGATATTACCACCCCAGTATCCAACGAGTCCTCTCTCAATGCGGCCGATCCGCTGCTTGATGCGCTTTCTAGAACTCCCGCGCCGCCGGTGGTTCCGAAGAACGTTGGGATCGTGGACGAGAACGGGGCAATGCGGGAGGACTTTGATGCCGGATCATTCGATTCCGATCTGGTGGAGGAGGAGGAACCGCCATCTTGGGCGGGTAACGAGACGAATAATGAGATAGAGAAGAAGGATGAGACTAGGGTTAGAATCCAGAAGTTTGGGCTTTGCCCGGAGAGAATGAGGGAGTACATTCCTTGTCTTGATAACGAGAAGGAGATCAAGAAACTGAATTCTACGGAGAGAGGGGAGAGATTTGAGCGGCACTGCCCAGCGAATGAGCAGAGTTTGAATTGCCTAGTTCCGGCACCGAAGGGCTACAGGGAGCCGATCCCTTGGCCCATAAGCAGAGACGAGGTACTTTTTTTTCCTGATATTTTGGGGCCCCCTTTTGTTTTTGGTGTTTTCATTGGTAGAACCTGGAGCAAAGATTGAAATTGGAATGCTTTTTTTCATGAATAATCTGCTGCTGTTTGAGGGTTCTGAGGACTGTAAATTCCTCATAGTCTGGATGAATCCTAATTGGGGGCTACAGACGAGAAAAATAAACCTAGGTTTAATGTTTTGTTTCAATCCCAATTAATTACTGTCCAGTTCTTGAAAGTCTGAATGCACTCACATTATGTATATATGTTTTTGTACAAAATTTTTTCAGTTCATCTCAATAAATTTTCATTCCTCGGTATGAAATTCTATCAGATTTTTTGTTACTTTTGTCTGCTATTGAGAGGCCAGTCAGGATTCAGGACTATAGTAGTTTGCATATTTTGAAGTCAAATTTAGTAGCTTATATTTTCCTACTTCTAAATAAATTCCTAAGCCAGGGATTCAGAGGAGGTTAGTTTTTATTATAGATTGAAGTTCATGTGTGGAGGAAAGAGGAAGAACTCCCGTGCCATGTAAATAAACATGTCAAGTGATGTTTTTTAAGAGGGTTGGAACAGACGCTTCTTCAAGGATGACCGAACCAGATATTCCTTTTACTTCTAATGAATTGAGAAGAAGGTCCCAAAAAATAAGACCATATAATTTGCTGAAGGCTCTTGCTGTTTTTGGAAGTTCAGATTTATTTACATGGTATTTACATACCTAACATCACTAATAGTTAACTAGTAATAGACTAATAAACGACATGATCACTATCCAGTTACAAATAACGAGCATTCATTATAAATTGATCAGGTCAACCATAAGTAGTTTACTTATCGTTAGAATGCATTTTGCAACAATCTTTTGTCATGTGATCCATCCATTTTGACAAGAAAAGACATGTATAATATCAAATTGTAAATTATTTTGAGACTTTATGTTGTGTTAATTGAAGATATATTATGCCTAGTAAGTTGTGTTCACTATTTAAAATTGCACAATAAGCGCCTTGAGGTGCGTCTCAGCGCAATTTTACCCAAAAATACCTAGATGTGCACACCTCGAGATTATTTTGTGAGATGTATGCCTCAAATTAGCTGAGTCACACCTTGCCTCATTTTTGTGAGGTGTACACCTCAAATAGCATATAATTTTTTTTAAACCTTAAACTTAAGTTGAAACCAAAGTTTTTATAACGGCAACCTGATGAGGTCATCGATAGGAGATTTCGGCGCGCTTATCAGAGACGACCACGGAGATCGACGGCCGAGATTGCTAGCCTTTATTTTTGATCTCACTTGTATTTTCAGTTTTCATTTTATGATTGTATTTTCATAGTTTCCCATTTTACCCCTGAGGGTAATAGTTGCTTGTGTAGCCCCAAGGGGCATTTTAGACTTTGCGCATTATTTTCTGTTGGGCCTATTTATATGGCCATTGTATCTTGTATTTGATTATTGCTTAATGAATGAAATTTCCTCCATATTGTTCTCTTGGTGAGTGCAAGAAAGATCTCTTGGTGAGTTCTTCCCCTTGAGATCTCTTAGTGAGTTCTCTAGTTATCTTGTTTTATTTATTTGTTTTCTACATGATATTTTCCCCACTAGAGAATTCCCCAAAAAGCCTCTCTCCCTTTGCTCTTGCCTCCGGCCCAAGGGAGTTCCCCCACCGCCGGCCTAGCCCCATCCCGCCGCCCACCACCTTGCCGGCCAAACCCCTCATACGCCTCATCCCATGGGCATCACTTCTTAGTTTCCCCAACCTCAAGTTTGAGATTTGAAATTTCAAAATTTGAATTATTTCCTAATTTGGAAATCCAAATTTGGAAACTATTCAAGAGAAAATTATTTCAAATCTATTTAATTTGGAGTTTTATTTGCTTTGCCACGTCATCAAATCTCGCATTAAAACCCCCCTCCTCTCCATGGTTTTCCCTCTCTCCTCAAGCATGCCGCCGGCCTCCCTAGGGGGAAATCCAATCAATGCTCCATTAAACCCCTTTAATCCTATTTGAAATTCAAATTAGGATTAAAACCTTCCCTCCACTTTCATAAAACTGAAAATAATTTCAGTTTTCTATCCTAGAATCTCTCCCTAATTGAAATTTTCAATTAATGCATTAATGACATTAATTGGAATTTCAAATCCCTAATCCCTCCCTCCTAATTTCACTAAAACTGAGATCTAATTTCAGAATTGCTCTCACACGACCAGCCCCCTCCATTGCTCTACCGCCGGCTCCCCTCCCTCCTTGCCAAGCCGCCGGCCCACCCTCCCTCCTTGGGAGATTTTGCTTGCGGCGACCATCCGGATCCAACCCAAGGATGCATGGACGAGCAAGAGTGGAATTACGGCTTTGAGTACGACGACAACGGAAGGGTCGACATCCTCCGTTCCCAATTCTTCGACGTCGGATTTGATTTCGACGATACCGTCGAAGATTATCTAGCCCGCATCGTGCCGACGCTCATAGAATCAATTGACGAACACTTTTCCGTCTATACTTGGCGTATCGAAGGTCGATCTACCGTGCCTCCTCCACCTCCGAGATCTTCTTCCATGGCGACGTTCGTTGGCGCTTCCATCTTAGTGGCAACCTCCTTGCTCGCTTGGACAATCTTCCGCCGCTCAACCTAGTCTTCGTAGGAAGAGAGTGCTAACGGTCCCAAAGTGTGAACAACTTGGTATTAATCTTGGGAATCTTATTTACTAGCTTTGGTTTTACGTTTTCTTTTGCAATTGCTTAAAAGATTTGGCTCTCTTATTGTCGTTTCTTTGCCTAGCATTTTGAACACCGTGACTTACTTACAATTGACTTAACTTTGATGCAAGATTGAGTAATTTGTAAAGCTGAATTTTAATTTTCTTTAACAATCATTGTGTAACTCACTTTGCATCACATCATTTTGGTATCAGAGCATGGTTTACCATGCTTGACATGCGTAGAAAGCATCATAGGGTTTAGTTCCTTGCAATAGTTCATAAACTTCATGCATATCATTGATTAGGTAAGTTATTTTCACTGTTTTGTTACTGTTTTGTGCATTTCCAGCAAACATCTATTTGAATTAGAACATTCTAGCTCGCATCTTAGTGTGGGTCTTGTGTTTAGTAGATTCCTAAGTGTCTAGAACAATTTCGACTTGAATTACCCCTGCTGTCCTTACATTTCTGCAGCCAACTTTCACTGATTAGGGAGTTTAGACACGTGTTTTAGCTGCTGCCATTAATCCCTGCAGTCTCTACAAGTCCTCTGTGCTGGCCACACGTTAGAATTCACTTGGATTAATGTTCCCTAGTTATTTACTGCTGCTGTCCACTTAAAACCTGCACGTATTAGAGACCTAATTTTGACCAGAAAGCTATCTTGATTGCTGTCCACACTTAGCTTCCCACCGAACACTTTCTAGACACAATCCTCCTTGTGTTAGTTTGCTGCCTTTGCTTTTCCTGCAGCAGTTAAGAGCCTTTGGGACCTCCCCCCTTAGCTTATCCTTGCTGCCCTCCCACACAACTCTTCCCCGGGAAACCTCTAGACTTTCCCCATGGACCCGCAACATCTACAAGCTACCCTTGACCTTATTTTGGGACAATTGGGCACCGTTACTCAGCAAATCCGCAACACCCAAACTGATCTAGCTGACTTTAGGCGCCACACGAGTGACCGACTAGATAATATCGAGCGTAATGGGAATCCTGCGATCTATACTCCCTCGAGACCTCACTCACCTTATGGTGACGGCAACCGACCCGATCGTGAACAACCTCGTGATCCCGGACACTTCCAAGACCCTTATCATCATAATCCGAGACCCCATCAAGAACCTATAGGAGACAATAACGTATGGAGGGACAACGACGCTCAATTGTTGAAAAACATTAGAATTGATGCTCCCACATACGACGGGACCCTTGATCCTCAAGTTTTCCTCGATTGGCTCAAGTCAATGGATAGTTACTTTAAATGGTACAATATCTCTGAAGCGAAGAAGGTCAGATTCGCTGAAATGAAGCTTACCGGACGAGCCAACCTTTATTGGACCAATATGGAAAACATGCGTGAATCTCGAGGAGAACACCCAATAAGCGATTGGAGAACCATGAAGCAGGAACTTAGGAGGAAATACCTACCACCGTCCTACTACCCTAAGCTCTTGGATAAGTGGAATCGGCTAACTCAGGGGAGCAGGTCAGTTAAAGATTACATTTCCGCCTTCGACGATTTCCTGATTCGTTGTAACGGCGAGGAATCTGCTACCCCAACTCAAATCCTGTCTATGTTTAGAGCTGGCCTTCGGGAAGATCTTCGCACCGAACTGTTTGCTAGAGGGATAGACACACTTGAGGCCGCTTGCAGCCTGGTACTTGACCTAGAAGAATCTAAAACCCATTCCCACACTAGGCAGTTCGACTCCCGACCCAACCCGTATCGCTCCTCCACCAGCCAGCCTCAAAACCGATCCTCAAACTCAACCAGTAGTCGACCCACTGCTAGCCCAGCCCCTCAGCGTTCCGACCTTAAGGGTAAAGCACCAGAACGAGACACCCAAAAACCCAATTCTGGAACCAAATGTTATAGGTGTCATGGATATGGACACATTGCCTCACAATGTTCCAGCCCCTATAAGGTCACCATAATTGAAGAGGTCGACGACGACGAGGAGGAACCCGATACTGACGTAGTTCACCATGTGGATGAAGAGGAAGATTCTTTTACAGAGGATGAACCCGTCACCCTGCAAGTCGTTAGATGTGCGCTGTCCCAACCCAAGCCGAGTGATGATTGGAGAAGAACAGCCATTTTCCATACCTTTACCAAGATCGGGGATAAGAACTGTAAGGTTATTGTCGATAGTGGAAGCTGTATCAACGCTGTCTCGTCAGCGATGATCTCTAAGCTCAACCTTAAGGCCACACCTCACCCAAACCCGTATAAGGTCGCTTGGATTAACTCAACTTCTATGGAAATTAAAGATAGGAGCCTTATACCACTCGAATTCAATGGATATCAGGAGAAAATTTGGTGTGATGTGTTGACTATGGATGTGGGTCAGATTATTCTTGGCCGCCCTTGGCTGTTTGACAATGATGTCCACATTTATGGGAGGACGAACACCTGCGTGTTCGAACACAACGGGAAGAAAATCAAGTTGATCCCCTCACAGCCCCGACCCGATAAAAGCGAAGCTAAGGTTATTCCACCTAAGCCTAACAAGAGCCTACACTTCTTAACTGCCAAAGAAGTGGACATTGAGATTCACCACGGAACACCCATGTACGCCCTGGTAGCTAGGGAAGTGGATGATGAACCTGAAGGGCAAGTACCTGAAAAAGTAAGACCCCTGTTAGAACAATTCGCTGATGTCTTCCCCGAGGAGTTACCGGACCAACTTCCTCCCCTCAGAGACATTCAACATGTCATAGACTTGGTTCCTGGAGCATCCCTGCCTAACCTCCCTCACTACCGGATGAATCCAACGGAGCACGCTGAGCTAAAAAGGCAAGTAGAGGAACTTCTACAACGAGGATTTATTAAAGAAAGCCTTAGCCCATGTGCCGTTCCTGCCCTCCTAACTCCAAAGAAAGATGGCTCCTGGAGGATGTGTGTTGATAGCCGCGCTATCAACAAGATTACCGTTAAGTATCGCTTTCCTATTCCCCGACTAGACGACATGCTCGATATGATGACTGGAGCAACTCTGTTCTCCAAAGTGGATCTTAAGAGTGGATATCATCAGATTAGGATTCGCCCAGGGGATGAATGGAAAACGGCATTCAAGACCAAAGATGGATTGTATGAATGGATGGTCATGCCTTTTGGTCTTAGTAACGCCCCTAGCACTTTCATGAGGATTATGACCCAAGTCCTACGACCTTTCCTCGGAAAATTCGTAGTCGTTTACTTTGATGATATCCTAATCTATAGCAAGACCGTAGACCAACATTTGGGACACCTGAAGCAAGTATGTGAGATTTTGAGAAAAGAGCAGTTATATGCAAACCCTCAGAAGTGTGTTTTTCTCACTGATAGCGTCACCTTTCTCGGATTTATAATTTCATCTCGAGGAATCTCAGCCGACCCCGAGAAAGTTAGAGCGATCAACGAGTGGCCTGAACCAAAAACCATAAGAGATGTTCGGAGTTTTCATGGATTGGCCACATTCTATCGGAGGTTCATCAGGAATTTTAGTACCATCGTGGCACCCATAACTGACTGCCTAAAGAAAGACGAATTTCATTGGACACCTGCTGCCACTAAAGCCTTCGAGGACATTAAGAGGAAAATGGTGGAAGCCCCTGTGATGCGTCTCCCGGATTTTTCTAAAGTTTTCGAAGTAACCTGCGACGCGTCAGGGATCGGTATTGGAGGAGTTTTATCTCAAGAAGGGCACCCCGTAGCGTATTTTAGCGAAAAGCTAAATGACATCCGTCAGCGGTATTCAACCTATGACAAGGAATTTTATGCGGTCATCCAGTCTCTTAGGTACTGGAGACATTACTTGCTGCCCCTAGAATTTGTGATCTTCTCTGATCACGAAGCCTTGAGATATATAAACTCGCAGAAGAAACTCAATGCCCGCCATGGTCGTTGGGTCGAGTTTTTGCAGGAGTACACATACACGATTAGACACAAAGCGGGAAGTGAAAATAAAGCTGCGGACGCCCTTAGTAGGAGACTGATGACCACCCAAGAGATGAGGAATGAAGTTATCGGATTTGAACGCCTTAAGGAAGACTATAAGGACTGCCCGGACTTTAATGATACCTATTCCCTTTTGACCTCGGGATATGGGCACTCGACGGATGATTTTGTAGTAGAGAATGGGTACCTATTCAAGGCCCAGAAACTCTGCATTCCCCAAACCTCCCTTCGTGAGTATCTTGTTTGGGAATTACATGCAGGAGGTTTAGCAGGCCATTTCGGGCAGGCGAAAACTATTGCTGCACTAGAAAACCGTTTTTACTGGCCTAGTCTCAAACGCGATGTTGGACGACTCTTAAAGCGATGTCACATTTGCCAACTAGCCAAACAGCGAAAACAGAACACAGGACTCTATTCCCCACTACCTGTACCGAGTCGCCCTTGGCAAGATGTGAGTATGGACTTTGTCCTTGGATTACCCAAAACCGCTAGAAAGCATGATTCTGTCTTTGTGGTAGTAGATCGATTTTCTAAAATGGCGCATTTCCTCCCATGCTCCAAAACTTTCGATGCGTCCCGAATCGCTAAGCTTTATTTTGAGGAAATTGTTAGACTCCATGGCCTTCCTAAGACAATCGTGTCCGATAGGGATGTTAAGTTTACCAGTT
Source organism: Dendrobium huoshanense (assembly GCA_016618105.1). Taxonomy (NCBI): domain Eukaryota; kingdom Viridiplantae; phylum Streptophyta; class Magnoliopsida; order Asparagales; family Orchidaceae; genus Dendrobium; species Dendrobium huoshanense. The sequence goes on from CM028348.1 coordinate 24,704,480, forward strand.
ATTTCTGGAAGACCCTTTGGCACAAAATGGGGACTAAGCTCCAATTTTCCACTGCCTTTCACCCCCAAACCGACGGCCAAACTGAGGTAGTTAATAGAAGTCTAGGCAATCTTCTAAGAACTTTGGTAGGAGAAAACCTTAGGGATTGGGACTCAAAACTTCCTATAGCCGAGTTTGCTTACAACAACTCTATCAATCGAACCACTGGCCTCAGCCCTGCAGAGATCGTGTATGGATATCAGCCGAGTCAGCCCATTGACCTAGTTCCCATGAGTCCTAGGACTAGAACATCTGAGTCTGCATTTGCATTTGCATCCCATTTGCATGAGTTACACAATGAAATTAAAAGAAAAATTGAACAAAGCAATACAGATTATAAAATTCATGCTGATAAGAAAAGGAGATTTAAAGAATTCAAGGTGGGAGATTATGTGATGGTACGGATCCGCCCGGAGCGTTTTCCTCCTGGGTCCGTAAAGAAATTACATGCGAGAAGTGCCGGGCCTTTTAAAATACTTGCGAAGGTTAACGATAATGCTTATGTGCTAGAACTCCCGGAAGGGTTTAATATGAATCCCACTTTTAATATTGAGGATATAGTAGCCTTTGAGGGTCCTGATTTAAACCCCAACAATCCACTTCATAATGAGCCTTGTGTGACCCCACCTGGTGAGATCCCTAGCCTTCCTCCACTCCCCAACTTACCCCACTTACCTAGAGCGGAAAAGATTGAAACCATTCTGGATGATGAGATTATTTCCACAAAAGATGGAGGTCGCCAACGGTACTTAGTCCATTGGAAAGGAACTCCGGAGACAGAGGACACGTGGATCGATCGAGAGGAGCTACTGAGACTGGACCCGGACCTGCTAGAGTTATATGAGAGTTTTCGTAGCACACACTCGACGGGGTCGAGTTCTCTCCCACCCGGGGAGAATGATGAGGTCATCGATAGGAGATTTCGGCGCGCTTATCAGAGACGACCACGGAGATCGACGGCCGAGATTGCTAGCCTTTATTTTTGATCTCACTTGTATTTTCAGTTTTCATTTTATGATTGTATTTTCATAGTTTCCCATTTTACCCCTGAGGGTAATAGTTGCTTGTGTAGCCCCAAGGGGCATTTTAAACTTTGCGCATTATTTTCTGTTGGGCCTATTTATATGGCCATTGTATCTTGTATTTGATTATTGCTTAATGAATGAAATTTCCTCCATATTGTTCTCTTGGTGAGTGCAAGAAAGATCTCTTGGTGAGTTCTTCCCCTTGAGATCTCTTAGTGAATTCTCTAGTTATCTTGTTTTATTTATTTGTTTTCTACATGATATTTTCCCCACTAGAGAATTCCCCAAAAAGCCTCTCTCCCTTTGCTCTTGCCTCCGGCCCAAGGGAGTTCCCCCACCGCCGGCCTAGCCCCATCCCGCCGCCCACAACCTTGCCGGCCAAACCCCTCATACGCCTCATCCCATGGGCATCACTTCTTAGTTTCCCCAACCTCAAGTTTGAGATTTGAAATTTCAAAATTTGAATTATTTCCTAATTTGGAAATCCAAATTTGGAAACTATTCAAGAGAAAATTATTTCAAATCTATTTAATTTGGAGTTTTATTTGCTTTGCCACGTCATCAAATCTCGCATTAAAACCCCCCTCCTCTCCATGGTTTTCCCTCTCTCCTCAAGCATGCCGCCGGCCTCCCTAGGGGGAAATCCAATCAATGCTCCATTAAACCCCTTTAATCCTATTTGAAATTCAAATTAGGATTAAAACCTTCCCTCCACTTTCATAAAACTGAAAATAATTTCAGTTTTCTATCCTAGAATCTCTCCCTAATTGAAATTTTCAATTAATGCATTAATGACATTAATTGGAATTTCAAATCCCTAATCCCTCCCTCCTAATTTCACTAAAACTGAGATCTAATTTCAGAATTGCTCTCACACGACCAGCCCCCTCCATTGCTCTACCGCCGGCTCCCCTCCCTCCTTGCCAAGCCGCCGGCCCACCCTCCCTCCTTGGGAGATTTTGCTTGCGGCGACCATCCGGATCCAACCCAAGGATGCATGGACGAGCAAGAGTGGAATTACGGCTTTGAGTACGACGACAACGGAAGGGTCGACATCCTCCGTTCCCAATTCTTCGACGTCGGATTTGATTTCGACGATACCGTCGAAGATTATCTAGCCCGCATCGTGCCGACGCTCATAGAATCAATTGACGAACACTTTTCCGTCTATACTTGGCGTATCGAAGGTCGATCTACCGTGCCTCCTCCACCTCCGAGATCTTCTTCCATGGCGACGTTCGTTGGCGCTTCCATCTTAGTGGCAACCTCCTTGCTCGCTTGGACAATCTTCCGCCGCTCAACCTAGTCTTCGTAGGAAGAGAGTGCTAACGGTCCCAAAGTGTGAACAACTTGGTATTAATCTTGGGAATCTTATTTACTAGCTTTGGTTTTACGTTTTCTTTTGCAATTGCTTAAAAGATTTGGCTCTCTTATTGTCGTTTCTTTGCCTAGCATTTTGAACACCGTGACTTACTTACAATTGACTTAACTTTGATGCAAGATTGAGTAATTTGTAAAGCTGAATTTTAATTTTCTTTAACAATCATTGTGTAACTCACTTTGCATCACATCACAACCGCTCGTACCCTAGGGAACCTTCTGCGTTCCATCATTGGCACTGCTATTCGACTTTGCCTGCTTCATGTTAGGTAGAGTTTTGAACGAATTGCTAAAAGCTTCTTTGCCTTCTTTGATGACGTTCCCTTCCCGTCGGATCAGATCGGAAGTCAAGATAGTTCGACGACATTCTTCCTGTTGGATTGGAAGTAATGACAGGATCTTTGCTCACTACGACAGTAGCCATCTTTCTCTCCTTTCTCTTGTGTTGATGTTCACCTTTGATCCTCTTTGACTTTGCCTGTTTAATTGAGTAGCTAGCTTTTTCGCCTCCTTCAACTCGTCCATTGTTACTTTTCGACTTAGATTGCTTCACGTGAGGTAATAAGTAAACAATATACTTAAAATACCTCATTTTAATCAACTTTGTAAATTTGTTTCTAAAAACTAATGGTAATGTGAATAGTTAAAACACAATATTACATGATTGTTATGCAATTGTGATCGAATATTTTTACATCTTGTTTATAATTAAGTCTTTATATTTCAAAAAAAAAAAAAAAAAACATTATCAAAGTTTTAATTAAGTCCTTAAATAGTCAGTTCATCAATTGTTTTAGTTTCCTTCTGAATGTTATAAGCAATTTTTATATGGGAAAATTCAACAGGTAAAAGTATCAAAGGCATGCATGATGACTTCAAAGATTTATAAAATATTATGGTGCAAAGCTTAGATTAAAATTTTAGTTTGTTTTATAAAATAAAAATTTATGTAAATGAATCTAATCACTTTAATCATCGAGTACTAAATTATCTTTATGTGCCTTAGTTTTATGACTTAGTTTTGACTACCTTGAGAGGTCTAATATTTATGTGTTTAAGAATAATGGGAGAATAATAATATTGAAATCCAATATTTATGTGTTTGAGTAATTTATGCTTTCGTGGATTTTAAATAGAAAGATGTTTTGCTAAGAATAACCTTACATGTTGGGATCAAATTCATTGCTCTTGTGATAATCGCCAAAGCATGCATGCATAATTTTTTGTGAGTTTTAAATTTTTTTTTTCTTAACTTGTTGTTGTAGAGTTTTATTGAGGATGGTCAGAATCAATGATAAAACCACGTCAGATCATAGGAAGGACTCGGCATGGAAACATAACATTCAAGTTGACGAGGGAGGCAACGACAAGTCGTACATATATTTGAAGTGTAGCTACTATGACAAAGTGGTGAAAGTTGGCATCAGTACGATAAAGGGGAACACATATTAATCTCATTAAATGTTACACCATGTGCTAAAGTGCTCGACACTATAAGGGATGAGATTAAAACATGCATGAATAAGTCAATAATATCAAAACACCTAGCATAGAGACAATTTGATGACATACTTAATATGGGCTCCTACTAAGGGAGTCAACATAGTGATTGTAATTCATCTTCTTCATTGTAACCCATGTCCTCTAGGGATGCAAGGGGTTTCATGGATCAGTATATAATGAGCACATTAAAGAATAAACAAGAAAATAAACCTTCTACTACATAGAAGCTGATCCCAGATAATGCCTGTATGCATGAATATAATTAAAAAAAAAATTTATGAGAATATCATTCCATTTAATGTTGCAACCTCCCATTCTTACTACAACTTGATCCATTCAATTGGAGCGTATGATATAGAATTGAAACCTCCATCCATATATGACGTGAGGACATGAATTTTAAAGGAGTTGACAAATACTGAAGGAGTTGACAAATACTGAGATAAGTATCAAGAAAATTAAGAGGAATTTGGCCCATATAGTTATAATCATGTTTGATGGATGATCAGAAGTAAAGAGTAGAAATTTGATAAATATACTAGTCAATAATCTTTATGTCACTATGTTCTTAAAGTTCGTTGATGCATCTAATTAGGTGAAATATGCTGAGTTTCTTTTTGGGTTGCTTGATAGTGTTATTGAGGAGGGTGGAGAGCATTTGGTAGTTCATGTGGAAACATATAATGCTAGTGCTTATAGGGCTGCATGAGCAAAACTTATAGAGAAGAGGAAATATTTATATATTGCACTCCATGCGCCACACATTGCATATATCTCATCTTTAAGAAACTTAAGGAGCTGCCGCAACCTAAGAATGCACTGACAAAGCTAAAAAAATAAGTAAATTTATTTATAATCATTTTTGAATTTTGACACTTATTTTCAAAAAAAGAAATACTTAGGCCTGTAGTAATCAGATTTGGCATTGCCTATTTGAATTTGCAAAGCATGTTGGAGGCAAGACAATCTTTGGAGTTTATGATTACCTTGATACAATTGTTGAGTTGTGCTTGGACAAGAAAATTTGTGAGGAAAAAGGTTTGAAAGATCGTTCTAAATAATAGATTTTAGCAGATGTCATATATGCCATCATAACCACTAGACCACTTGTGCAGGTTCTGAGGATGGTGGATGCCGAGAAGAAGTCTGCTATGTGCTTCATATATAGTGTTATGGATGAAACAAAAGAAATGATTTCCCATAATCTAGGAGAAGAAGAATACATCTATAGAGAAATTTGGAATATCATTGATAAAATGTGAGAGCTACAGCTTCATTGACACTTCTATGCTACGGGCTATTATCTGAACCCCTCAATATCAATATACAGAAAATAGGTTAACAAATCCTGAGAATTAGAATTATACCATTGCAGAGATAGGCTTATAGCCGATTCAACTAAAACAAAAATTTACATACAATTGGTACATTTTAGGAATAAAGAGGGTTTCTTTGGATTGCAACAGATGGAGGACATTATTTCCAAGAGATTTCTAGGTAATTTCATTTGTTGCTTTAATGTACTATATACTCATTAATTTGAAATTCATTATACTTACTATACTCATTTATGTTAGGGGTGTCAATTAATTACACAATACGAAACCCGATCCAAAAAATTTGAACTGTTTGGGTTAACCCGTTTAACAAATAGGTTGGGTTGAGGTCCTATTTCTTAACCAGATTAAATTTTTTGTCATATCTGGGTCAACTTGCTAACCTGAAAACAACCTGAATTTGAACATGTCCCGCACTATGTTACGCCTTCCTGTCTCACGCTTGTGTCTTGCAACTCGCAGTTACAGACTACAATCTGTGCTTGTGCTTGCAACCTCTCAAGCTCGCACCCGCGCTCGCACAGTCGCGCGGCTCGTCCCCTTGTCCGCTCGATCCATGCCCTTATCAGCTCGTGTGGGTCTCGCTCTCTCCCGCATACGCACAATCCCATCTTCATTGTCGCGCTTGACACTCATTTGTTGATCGTACTTGTGGGTCAGCGGGTAGATTCGAGTCAACCTGGTAATCCGTAGGGTCCGAGTCTAAAATTTTGACCCATTTTTCTAATTGGGTAGGGTTTGAGTTGGATCAATTGAAGGTAGGTCAGTTTCAGGTTGAACACGAATTCGACTCAAGAACCTATTTTGACACCCCTAATTTATGTAAATCTCAGATGAGTGGTGGATTTAATTTGGTGATGATTCTCTAGAACTGCAATGCTTAGCTATGAAGATTTTGGGATTAATGCGCTATTCATCTAGATGTTAATGTAACTGGAGCACATACAATAAAGTGCATACGAAGAGGAGAAGTCATCTAACAACCTTAAAGATGAATTCTTTAGTGTACATCATGTATAATAAGAGACTTAAAGAAATGAACTTGAAGAAGAAAGGATTAAATAATGACAAAGACCTTTTGATTTGTGAGGACATGATATCAAATGATGAGTGAGTTGTAGTTGATGAAGTGGAAGTAATACCATCTGAATGACGAGAGGAAGATTTGAATGTTGATTTCTTTGATGATGATAAAAACAGAACATCAATATCCACTACAACTCAACCTCAAAAAGAACAAAACATAAAAGGTATATAAAAAAATTATTTTGTGTAAGCTTATTTACTTTGGAGCATTACTCATCTTTATATTGATAAAAAAATATTTAGGGAAGAGGAAGAAAACTAAAATAGAGAAAAAAATAAGTAGATTGAGAGGCATTGGACTCCACAGTTGATGAGGCACTGAAGAGAGTAATTCATTCTGATGATAATTCAAATGAAGACCCTTTAGTGATGACAACGCTGATGACTTTGAATTATTGCTATACAATGACTATATCTTTTTTTAATTATATATCTATGAGTAGGGAATTGAGAAAGATGGAGTTTTGAGTTACATTTTATATGATTATGCAATTACTGTGATGTTTGGATTTCGATTTTATTTCACACAAATTATTACTTGCGACTTTATGTCTTGTGCTTTTTTTGTGTTTCATATATATATATATATATATATATATATTATATATATATATATGTCAATTTATTTATTATGTCATCATTTAATATATTGTTTGGTTATTATTTAAAAAATCATTTTTAATCTTCATTACGACTTTATGCAATTTTGGATTTTGAGGTTTACGCCTCAAAACGCATTGCCTCACGAATAGAAAATTCTTCAATAGTCAATTGCGCAATTTTAAACCTTAGTTGTGTTTATTGTTCTTCTTTACCCCCTTTTGTCATTGATTAACTAGTTCTAATGAAGGTTAAATGAGAACTAGGAGTGTTTGCTTATGCTAATTTCTCTCCAGTGGCTTCTATTCTATTATATTATTGAAATGCCTGGAAACTATTCCACTGCATCAACATTATTTGTGTATTACGTACAAGTTTTCTAATATTTAAGTCATGGAAAGATCACAGGGATTCTAATTTTATTGCAGGTGTGGTTTAGTAATGTGCCACACACGCGCTTAGTTGAGGACAAAGGAGGGCAAAATTGGATAAAAAGGGACAAGGAAAAATTCAAATTTCCTGGAGGTGGTACCCAATTTATACATGGAGCAGACAGTTATTTAGACCAGATATCTGAGGTTTCATGGTTTTGATGGATATTTCATCTATTACCTACATATAAAATGAAACATCTTTTTAGTTGTCCATATATGTCTAACTTCTTTCTTGAATATATAGATGGTTCCAGGCATTGCATTTGGGAATCGTACAAGAGTTGTCTTGGATGTTGGGTGTGGGGTAGCAAGTTTTGGTGCTTTCTTGCTTTCACGAGATGTCATTACTATGTCAATAGCTCCAAAAGACGTACATGAGAATCAAATTCAGTTTGCTCTTGAACGTGGTGTGCCTGCGATGGTGGCAGCTTTTGCAACTCGACGCTTACTGTATCCAAGCCAAGCCTTTGATCTACTCCATTGCTCAAGATGCCGAATAAATTGGACTCGTGATGGTATGCAATTTTGTTTTTATAGAATATCATGCATCAAAATTAATCACATGATAGTTAATTTATGATACATATAGAGGGAAAAGTGGAGAAAGGATAGACATTATAATTATTTTTATTATTCTTCTGCCTTAAGGTTCTGAAACTTATTTATATTTCTCAATTTCCCACAAATATGACATCTTTGAAACAATTACTTTTTTGGAAGATGTATTCTTTTTTCTTTTATTTTAATTGGTTCCTCATTTTTTACTCTGTATCTTGAACTTTATATTCTGAATTTATATTTGTCTGTATATATTGCAGAAATGATTCATGCTTATTGTCTTCTTTTTAACATAAAATCTGAAGGGAAACATATATGATTTAGCTTGCTTGACAGTTTTTTTTTTTTCAGTTTCTACTAGATTTTCCTCGTTATATTCAGTATTTCATTGATAACCTTCAATGAACAAGTGATGTAGGACGCTACTATCTATTGTTTTCTATGGTGATCTAAATTACATACACTTAAGCTTCATTTGGGGCAGCTTCTCCAATCTTGAACGCTGCTGAGGGAGGCCACTTTTGTGGTTGCACACTTGCACTTGAATCAGTGGGCAAGACTACCACATGTCCTCATCTTCCAAAATGGCCTCCCACGGTGCAGCAACGAGTGCTGCTGTATCTGTGTGGATAGTCATCCCGAATGAAGCCTCGGTTCTATTGAAAGGTTTCATATTCAGTTGATATTTCCTTTTCTGTAGATGGAATTTTGCTTCTTGAAGCGAACCGAATGCTTAGAGCTGGAGGATACTTTGCATGGGCAGCACAACCTGTTTATAAACATGAAGAAGCTCAGCAAGAAACATGGAAAGGTATCTTATTTTTGAATTATGATTTAGCTAGAACAGCTTCAATCTCTTGTAGTTTCAGTCATAGAGATAATTACCATGTAGTCTAATTGGAACTTGCAGTTTGGTGCTTTTGGAATTTGGTCATTTGTATTTGTATTTCTATTGGTAGTAAGGACTCTATTTAATACCCATTCAAGCATTGAATTTTTTCTTCTTTTCTTGGTTAGACAACGCAAAGTTCATATGCATCATTTGGTGAATCTGGAAGCATCTACTGATAGTTATCAGAAACCCTTTCTTACTAAAATATAACCTGCCATGTGCTTTCGTACCATTCGAACATTTATATGACCTTCTTCCTACTTGCTATCTACCTTTTTCTTATAGAGTGAGTACTTTAGATGGTGTGAACCAATCATAGTTGCTATCACTACCTATACTTTTACCACCTATTACTTCTGATTCCAGGGCCATTTACATTTATGTATATAATTAAAATAATAGATCTGTTCTTCTCTGCGTGAAGATTGGGGGAACTTGATAATTTTTTTATCAATTCTTTCCTACCATCTCCATTTGTACTAGAAAAATTGAAATCAGGAAGACTCGGTCCATAAGTTATGATTTATCAATGTATAACCTACAACCCATGGTTTTCTTTCATGTTATTTTGGTAAGACTATATGTTCATTTATTTTGCAGTTTCTTAATTTTTTGGTTAACAATAATGACGAGGATGACAATGATGAATTTGTAACTTTTTCCTTCCTAGAACATCCTATATCATTCTTATGCATCCAATGGAGTCGCATCTTCTTGAAAATTAGAATGAGAAAGATGAGCAGAGAACGGGAGATTGATTAATTTTTTTTTCTCTTTTTCTGTGTGAAAAGCAAGATGAGAACTATACATAAATAGGTAGAGAAACAACAATCATAGAAATAAACATATCTGAAAACAAATATTTAATTATTGAATCCAAAATTAACTATAGATTTGAAATAAAATGCAACTGTCCAAGGATTATTGGATTGCTGTAGATGGAAACCTATTGTCAACATTGTGTTGGATTGTTGTAGATGAAAAGCTTTTATGCAAGGATTGTTAGGTTGTTGTAGATGGAAAGATGTTGTGATGCGGAGATCCAACCGTCCATGCCTATCCGCGGAGGAGCTGAAGATCGACGGCCGAGATTCCTTCATTTTATCTTATTTTATTAATTGTAATTTTTATTTAATTATGCATTTTTCTTTTTTACCCTTACTTAAGGGATTTGTTTTATGTAAGCCCAAGGGGAAAAATTGTCTTTTAGTTTCTTTTAAGGCCTATATATAGAGACATTTGCTTTTGTATTAGGAGATGATGGATTATTAATAAAAAAATTTGCGTTTTGCACTTGGGTTCTTTGGGAAGAACGTTAGTGAAATCCCTATGGGAGGGAGTCGGAGTTTCCACCAGCTGCAGGATGGGTCCGGGCTCGTGGCGTGAAGTCCCTTGGAGAAGGGCAACGTAGTACCCGTCAGCCGCAGGATGTGTCCGGGCTCGCGGTTGTATCTTTAATATTTTGTCTCTTGTTTTTGTTTGTTCCTTCTTATTGCTCCTAGTAGTCATTTTCATCTTCTTCCTCCTCATCTTCGTTTGGCCTCCGAATTCACCTCCTCCCGAAATCCCCCCATACTCGAACCCATGCCACCGGCTCCACCTCATTAGCCGCTGGCCAAGCTCCTCCTCCACCCTCTTTGGGATTTCCTAATTTGGTTGGATTAATTTAGGGTATGATTTGAATTTGAAATTATTCAAATTCAAATTTCAAATTCTTTCCTAAATTAGTGATTCTATTTTAGGAAAGTTCTTAATTTACATCCATTTGAATTTGAAATTCAAATTGGAGTGAATTATTTTCTTTCCTAATATTTTAAACCAAATTAAGAAGTCTTAATTAGCCTCATTAAATCCTATTTCAAATTATTTCCTAAATCAAGTTTAGATTTAGGAAATAATTCAAAATCCCCTTCATAATCGAAATTTCCCTTGCCTTGCTCTACTAATTGATTCCCTAATCTAAGGAGTTTAATAGCAGGAATTAAATCCCTACCCATTAATTCCTCCCTAGCCTTTGCCTGCCACCGGCCCCCCTCATTAATACCCCATAGATTTGTTTCCTAAGGTCACATCCTCTCTTGGAAACAATTCAAATTCTTTCCCTTGGCCAAAATCTCCAAGATCCACCACAATTTTTGACCCACAATCTCAGCTTCCCCCATGTTGGAAATATTCCCAAAATCTGGCCCATATCTAACCGCCTCCTCCCTAGCAGCTTTGCTGGGTTTACTTCTCCAAACTCCCTCTAAATATCTTCCGGATGATGTCGTTCCTGCACTCAAAATCTGCTGCAAGAATTTTCTGCACCTGCTCTTGATTTTCCCTCAACCTGAAGGTTCACAAAACTGCTGTCAAGGATTTATTCTACACCCGTGGTTATCCAAATTTGTTGTCCTGAGTTTTAGCTTTCCTTAGATCAATGATTCAGTGACTTTGAATTCCTTCAACTTTCCTTGGATCCCACCTTTAGCTTTAGCTTGGCATTTATGCTTCCTGCAGTGGTTCTTTTTGGATTCTCATCAACTTAAAGCTTCAAAATTGCTGCTGCGCTGAAAATTCCTGCAAAGGATCCTCTCCCTAGCAAAGCCTCTTTTTTGTTCTACATCATGTTGGCTGTACATTCAGGATAATTTCAACACCTTTCATGGTAGGAAGGTTACTTTTAAATTATTGCGGTATTTTGACTAGAGGCCAAATATTTGGTGGTGCCACTTAAGATTGAGAGTTTAAATGTTCATCATTTTTCAGCCTCGTTTTAAATTGATCACATTAGTTGTTTTGATGTGTTTCCTTTGATAACTAGTACGGTTGGCATTCTTTAGGTTTAAAATGCAGTGTTATTCATCTTTATGATGATTTCCTAAATGAAACTACTGTCGTGATTCTCTTGCACGTCACTAAATATCTTCCTTTTGTAAATTTATTCTAGAGATGGAGAACCTTACTTCTCGTATTTGTTGGGAGCTGGTGAAGAAAAAGGGGTATCTTGCTATATGGAGGAAGCCTTTGAACAACACATGCTATCTTAATCGCAGTCCTGAAGTCCAACCTCCACTTTGTGGTCCAGAAGATGATTCAAATAGTGTCTGGTATCTTGATCATATACTTGTTTTTTTTTTCTTTTGCATAATAATTTACAACTGTTCTTTATTGATATACATGACAGCAACTGATGATAAAAAATTACAACAGAATATTTTCTAATACTTTGTTAGTTAATAGTATTTTTGAAAGATATTTACAGTGGTTTTTGATGATATATGATATCTTAACATAACTTCACGAGCAAGATCTGTGGGAGTGAAACTTGGAATGCGTTTGGTTGTCCAAATCCAAGAATGCTTGTGTCTTCTTCCTGCTACCGGTTTGAAATCTATTTGCGATTGCTTTGGATACCAATAACCAAAGTAGTGAGTCAAACTATATTTTGTTAGGATTCATTTCATGGATTTGGGTATGGAGCAGTCCACCTTACCATTCCCAATTTATTAATTTCATAATATACAAAGTAAAACACTGCCGTTGGTAGGTCCCAAGTCATGGATGAGAAACGTGGAGGGTTGCGTTCAGTAGTCGACAACCAGCGTAAAACTTGTCGAATAATCATGACCTGAATCTTTTAAAAAATTATGTTAATGCTAGGGCGTCCCCTGGAAGCGACGCGATGTATGGCCTGAATACAGTGACAAATGTGCAATGGCCGCTGCACCGGTGCCCGGGTGCAGTGTTAAATAGGCAATTGTTCCCACATCAAGGACGGATGTGGGCAAAGAAGCTAGTCCATGAAACTAAAATTAGGATATGAACTTGGAATATAGGCTCCCTTACAGGAAAATTAATAAAATTAATAGATATTATGATTCATAGGAAAATAAATATTTTGTGCATTTAGGAAACTAAATGAGTTGGAGAGAAAGCTAAAGAGATTAATAGTTTATGATATAAACTATGATATTCGGGTAGGAGTCGTACTAGAAATGGTTTAGGTGTGATTATGGATAAGAGTTTGAATGATAATGTTATAAAAATTAGCAGAATTGGAGATATAATTATAGCTTTAAAGATTATTATTGATGCTAAGATTGTTAATATTATAAGTACTTATGCTCCTCAAGTGATGTAGGCAGGGGGGGGGGTCAAATCAAATTCTAATATTTGATTTTTGACTTCTCTAGCTCATTAATGTCAAGTGGAAAATTAGTTCATTATGAGCTGATTTTTAGTTCATTTATTGAACTAAAAATTAGCTCATTATTTCTTAAATTTGGCTTTTCTTCTTCCCCCCATTTTCCAAACATTTCCCTACCCTTTCCTCTCCCTTTTGCCTCTTGAATTGCCTTGATTCTCTGCTGGTTTTGACCCTTGGGCTGCTGCGGTTTTCTGCTGGTTTTCCTCCCATGGGAGGCTGCTGCCTCTTCGGTTTGCTTTTGAATTAATGCCCCATGGTCCCCCCTTTTTACCGAAATTTATAGTGGCTGCTGGGTTTCGTGATGTATCTGCTTAGAACCATGGCTTTATTCCCTACTTCTTTTGCTGTGACGTTTGGGATTTATGTGCAGAAATCTGTTGGCCTTTTATTTCTTCATTTATGTGTGGAATTGAAGTGTTTTTTGGGCTGTTTAGTTTCCCCTTTTATGCCTATATATAGTAGATGTTTTGGGTTGTTTTAAGTGTGTGATGATTATGATTCTTGGAGAGAAAACTTGAGGTTTTCATTGGAAAAAGCTTGAGAGTTTTGTTCCACTTCTTCTTCTACCTCTTGGAAGGCTTGCGAGCTTCTCCTCCTTCGTCTTGGCTTCTAATCTCTTTCATCTCTCCGCAAGTGCCATTCTATATGTATCCTTCTTCTAAAAGTGAAGCAATTTTAGGGTGTCGTCAAGTGATTGAGTCAAAGTTTATAAGCGTCCAAGTTGTAAGCGTCGTTTGTAAGAGTTTTTGTTTGTAAGTCCTTTTATAATATTAAAGTTTGTTTTGTTTAATTTGTCTAGTATTTGTGAGTTTTTGTAAGTTTTTAGATCTTAGAAAGGTCTTGTTTTTATTATCAAAAATTTAGGTCCCTTTCCAAATTTTTGATTGCATCATCAAGTAGGTTTGGATATGAGTTCAAAATTAAAATTTTGGAATGACTTAGAAGAATTAATACAAAATATATCTCTTGAAGAAAGAGTTTTTATTGGAGGAGATTTTAATGGACATGTTAGTAGAGAGGTAGATGATTTTAAAAGCATCCATGGTGGCCATTGGTTTGGAACGACAAATGAAGGTGGTAAGACTATATTAGATTTTTCTTTAGCTTATGATTTCGACAAAAGAGATGAGTATCTTATCACTTATAAAAATGAATATAGTAAAACGCAAATTAATTATTTCCTTATAAGAAAATTAGATCGTTTAGATTGCATAGATTGTAAAATTATTCAGAGTAAAAATTTATGTACCCAACATCGATTATTAGTTTTGGACTTTAAGATAAATGGCCAAATAATAAAAAATAAAGTAAAACAATTTTCAAGGATTAGATGGGGGCATTTAAAGAATATTAACAAAATTATTTTTTAGAGTAAGATTTTATATCATAAGATTCTGTGCATGAGGATGTTAATATTATGTGGGAAAAAATGACTTATGATATTAAGAATATTACAAAAGATGTGATTGGAGTTTCGAAGGGAAAAACTCTTAATAATAAAAATAGTTAGTGGTGGAATCCAAATGTGCAAGAAAAATAAAAAATAAGAAGATTTGTTATAAAAATTGATTTAGATGTAAAAATTTTGATAATTGGGAAAGCTATAAAGAGGCTCGTAAGGAATCTAAGAAAGTTATTTGCGATGCAAAGAGCTTAGCTTTTAATGATTTATATAATAGATTATATACTAAGGAGGGAGAAAGATATATGTATAAGTTATCCAAACAAAGAGATAAGAATAGTAAGGATTTAGTTCAAATATATAAGTGTATTAAGGATGAAAATCAAAAAGTACTTTTCTTTGAAGATGATATTCAACAAAGGTGGATGAGATATTTTGCTAAACTTTTTAATGAAGAATGTGAAAATACGATTGACTTTAGTGACTTTATCACCCTAAATGATAATAAAGATTTTTGTTTTTATCGGCGTATAAGTAAAACCGAATTTAGGAGGCTTTAAAGAAAATGAAAAGTGGAAAAGCTGTTGGACCTGATGATATTCCAATAGAGATGTGGAAATGCTTATGAGATGAAGGAATTTCTTGGCTTACTAAACTTTTTAATACTATTTTGAAGACTAAAAAGATGTCAGATCAGTGGAGAATCAGTTTGTTAATTCCTATTTTTTTTAAAAAAGGTGATGCACAGGAGTGTGCGAATTATAGAGGAATTAAGTTAATGTGTCATACTTTAAAACTATGGGAGTGAGTTATGGAGTGTAGGTTGCAACGTGATACTAATGTTTCTCAAAATCAATTTGGATTCATGCCGGGTAGGTCTACTATGGAAGCCATACATTTATTGAGAGGTTTGATGGAGAAATATAGAGAGAATAAGGATGATCTTCATATGATATTTATTGATTTAGAGAAAGCATATGATAAAGTTCCAAAAGAAGTGCTATGGAGAATTCTTGAAAAGAAAGGAGTTAATAATGCTTATCTTCAAATCATTAAAGATATGTATGTAGGAGCTATTACTTGTGTTCAAACGCAAGGTGGTTTGACCAAGTATTTTCCTATTTCGGTTGGATTACATCAAGGATCAGCCTTAAGTCCATATCTTTTTGCTCTAGTCATGGATGTTCTCACTAGACATTTGCAAGATGATGTACCTTGGTGTATGCTTTATGCTGATGATATTCTTCTTGTTGATAAGACTAGAGAGGGAGTTGAAGGTAAACTTGAATTATGAAGGTCAACTTTGGAGTCTAAAGGTTTTCGTTTGAGTAGATCTAAAACTGAATATATGGAGTATAATTTTAGTAGCAATAAACCTAGTGAGGGGTTGTGACTTTGGGCGATCAAGTCATTAATAAGGTACATGTTTTAAATATCTTGAATCTATTGTTCAGAGTGATGATGAAATTGATGGGGATATTATCAGCATAATTCAAGTTGGATGGTTGAAGTGGAGGAATGCATTGGGCTTATTGTGCGTTAGAAAAATCCACCTCAAACTTAAGGGAAAATTCTATAAGATGTGGTGAGACCTGCGATGCTTTATGGTGCTTAATGTTGGCCCTTAAAAGAGAAGCATAATACTAAGTTAAGTGTTGCAGAGATGAGGATGCTTAGGTGGATGACTGGCTTGACCCTTAGAGATAGGATACGAAATGAGCATATACGTGAAAAGGTTGGAGTAGCTCTAGTGGAAGATATGATTAGAGAGAATCACCTTAGATGGTTTGGTCACATTAAACGGAGACCTTTCGATGACCCGGTTAGGAAAGTTGAGGTATTAGATTTGACTTATATTAAGAAAGGTAGAGGTAGACCTAAAAAGACTTGGTTATAAAATATTAGAAATGATCTTTCTTTATTAGATTTAAATGAGAATTTGACTTTTAACCGGACACAATGGCGAAAAAGGATTCATGTAGCCGACCCCACGTAGTGGGACAAAGGCTTGATGTTGTTGTTGTTGTTGTATAATATACGAAGTAAAATCTATGACAACCTAAAGATTAAGGCATAATTCATTAAGCTTGTTTTAAGTTGATAGTCAATTATTTTCTTATCCTATGCTTTTTCAAGTAATGGCTATTTGTCATTTTCATAGAAAAGGTATTTATTACTCTTCTCAATTTCCCATCCAAGTTTCCTTTTCAAGGGTGGAATTTGATATCCCCAAAATGCCTTTGAGGAATTTTCTCTATCATTCCCTCCCTCATTGGTCATTTTTTTGTAGCATTCAGTGACTAAGATGCTAGATAATTTAATTTCAATACATCCTTAATTCTCTCAATCTGGTTATTTTATAATTGCACATGGTTATTAAAATATTGCATATGCTTAGTTCCGAAGTAAAAAAGAAGAAGCAATTATCATATTAAAGGAAGTAGTAATCAGATGCTTCTAGGGAATGATCACATAAATGAACGGCGTCTAGCAGGGGTGATGCGGGAGATGCGAAAAAAGGTGAGGTTATATTTGATATTATAAATAGTCACATGATCAGTTTTAAATTTTAAATTAGGACTAAAAAAATACAAACTAATTAACCAAAAAAATGAGTTATGACTGATAAGAAGTAGATCACAATGTACCAAAAAGTCATAGTAATGAATGTAAGTGTTTAGGAATTCTAGAAAATGACGATTTCGCTAAGTTTTTTTCAGCCATTTACTTGCATCCATTTATCAGTATGTGTATGTTATGACTTGGCCCGGAGTTCCGAGTTAACGAGGCGGGAACAGACGGTTAGATGAATTGCACACTTTTAACACTAACTAAATGTCCAAATTAAAAATAAACAACAAACCTTTAACGAAAGAGCCACTAAAAGAACAATTTGCATTTCAAATACCTAAATAAAATAGTTCTTACATATTTTCAGTTGAACCTTTTTTTGTACACACAATTATCTCGATCAGCCATTTATTAATTGGAGATTTACCTGAAATGTTCGATTTAAGAGGTTGACTTTTTAATAACAAACTCTGTGTTAATTACAATTTTATTGTATAATAAAGATAATGAAACATGCGTATATATATTCATACCATGTCATCAAAATTTTTAATATATATAATGCGAGTCATGTCAAATCTTGATTTATATAATATTCTTTATAATTTCTATTTTTGAATTTTAATCTTTTAACAATTTATTTATTCCAGGAGCATCATCTAAATTTTGTACCAATGTAGGTACAATCATTTTTTTTCATTTCCGACCTTTTTTATTCATGGTGCACGAGTATGTTGCATTATCAGCCAGTACTATAAAGGGGGTGAACTCATTTATTTGTAATTATATATCTTTTCCTTTTCAATAGTTTTCATTTCATGTTGTAATTTTTTTTTTTTTTCATTTCATTTTCATTTACATATATATCAAACTAAATATGCAATGATCACATTTATATATACTATAACACATGTTATGTTATTTTTCTCATTTTTATATAAAAATGTCCCTTCAAAATTTAATCAAGTATACATGCAAGTTATAATGTCAGTCAATGCATTGAACCAATAATTAAACTGTACATACTATAAAATAAAATAAAGTTATCCACCTTTTTTCCTTTTGGAATGTCGAAATTCGTCTTCAGAGTTATTTAAGCTTTTAATTAGCTTTTCTTAGGGCACAATGTAACTATTAAGGATGTATATTTGTCACTTTACACATATAATTTAGAATAAAATTTACATTAAATTTACAATAACACAATTAACCCTTATCTAGGCTCCACATTAAGGTATTAAAGTACATCAAATAACATTGGAGATGTGGAATACTGCCAAAGTAACATTGAATACATTTGAACATTGCTAACGACAAAGTAGAATGAACAAATTAATTAAGTCGTATTTGCATTGCTTATTATATCCCGTAAAATGATATATATGCAAATTGCATTGCTTGCCTCCAATTATTCCTCTTCTTTATTACTCGGGATCTCGTCAACCCTTCTTCTTCTTCTTCACTGTCGAACACCATTGTATAAGTTAATCAAATAATTTTTTTTACTCATAATTCTCTTTTAATACTAAAATTTTACTTACCTTCACACGTCGATACTATATCTCAATGAGCGAACTCTTCTTCTATTCAGTAGACATGTAGTGCACTATACTACTCAGAATTGAATAGTTCGCCTCTTTGCGTATTGATATATGAATTGAAATAATTTTTACTCCTTTAGTATTTGTCGAATAGCACCAGATGAAAACCTTCTTTTTAGTAAATTGAAGCCACTAACTCACTGCACAATACCTTGCTTCACATGAAAACCCTTTTTATCTTCTACTTCACTGAATGCAAGCAACACACATAACAAAATCCTCTCTCACACGCAACTCCTTCCCTCCGGTGGACTCCACTGAATTGAGCGAACTTGATTCATCTCACGTGAGGAGTCGCACCCATCTATGCTTGCACGTGCTTGTGCCGCAGTTTCGATCGCATTGCTTCGCTTCAAATCGCCTTGCTTGCCTCAACCCTGCTCGATTGCCCGTTTTAGCAAATTTAACTGAACTAGTTCAGCTGAGTCGGTCCAATCCAGTCAGATATAACAATTTGTTCATTTAAAATATGAATATAATTTCAATTCTCGACTAACCGTATTCTGGAACCTATAACCAACCCCCAACTTTTTAGAGATTCAAGGTTGTTGAGTTTTTGAGGATGCAACGTGTAACGATGAGAACCAAACCCGTTCTGAAAGGCCTCCTTACCCATATTTGTACCCTTAATGATCTAGTTATTGGTATCTCTCTCTCTCTCTCTCACACACACACACACACACACATATATATATATATATATATATATATATACCCTTTTATTTTTTCAGTGCAAATGTGAGATTTACAAAGAGAAATTTCATTAGTTGTACATCTTTCTTTTGTTTTTCTATTGAAATATTAACTTTTTTTTACTGACTAATGAATTTCCTTTCGGGTCTTTTTTTTTTTTGCAGGTATGTTAATCTCAAAGCATGTATCAGCCAACTCCTTGAGGATGTCTCTGGAGCCAATATTACAGCATGGCCTGCTCGCTTGCATGATCCACCATTGAGACTTCAAGGTGTAGAGATGGATGCTTATATTGCAAAAAATGAACTTTTTAGGGCAGAAACAAGATTCTGGAATGCTATCGTTGAAGGCTATATCCGTATTTTCCACTGGAAGAAAATGAACATTCGTAATGTTATGGACATGAGAGCCGGGTTTGGAGGGTATATACACTACTTTCCACAGTTTTCTTGTATTTTCCTTGAACTACAACTCACAAGTCACACCTTCCTTCAAGAGCTGCAAGAAAAAATAACAAAAAAAAGAACATTGCCAAACTTTAGGCGGAATTGATATTCAAACTTCACGAGAAATGGGAAAAAAAAAAAAAGGGAAATTTATAAACCCAGTAAAACTAAACACGTGGTAGTATTTTTTTATCAATGATGAATTTCCTTAAGATTCTAGAGTTTAACTATATTTATTTGTTGGTCATGTTATTTTGAAATAATACTTATTAGTCCTTTTGATAAAAGAAAATTTTATTTTCTAGTCCTATCATATCTTGACTCTACGTATTGGGATTAAGGCTTGATGTTGTTTTTGTACTTGTAGTCCTATCATATATTTTTTTCTTTCATTCAATGGGGTTATTTTCTGTTAGCATATGATTAACAAAAAGTTAGAACTGGTTATTAATAGAAGTCTGTTGATTTCCTAAAATCTTATTTTTATCATCTAACGTTATCTGCTTATTAAAAAATTATATCTTATTATTACAACACATAAAATAATAATCATTTATAAGAAAGCTATGACCAGTTGTCTTAAGTCAATAATTAGATTTAGAGAGAGAGAGAGAGAGAGAGAGGCAGTGGGTGGATTGTGGGTAGATCTCAGGGCACTTCTATGAGGTGGAAAATAAATATGCATTTGATATTAATTTTTTTAAAACAGTAAAATTTAATTTATCTGAAAAACGACATTAGGAAATTCAATGACTAAAAAATAAATATTGATCAATCAGAGGACCTTAAGATTAATTTCCCCTTTGATTAAACTCACAAGCTAGCTGCATGCTTTGTTTACACTCCAGTTACTTGCATGATAAAACTTTTATGTCTCAACTTTTATGTTTCAACTCACAATTACGGTTCATAATAAAACTTTTATGTCTCAGCTTAAGTGACCGGCATGCATAAAAAAGTATGTTAGTTCCATTAATCAGGTAAATTAACATTCTCATTGAATGTCGTTATGGTTCTGTTAGTTTTGTTTACGTTATTCATTTTTATGTTTTTATATAGGGGCAGCTTGGTTGGATGAAAATTTGATATAATGTTATTGCCAGAAAAGTAATTAATCTGTAATTGTCGTGAAGTAAAGTTTGTAAAATTACTTTGCTTCATATTTCATTTCTATTATTAATGTTTATGCAAAGTATACGATAAATTTTTGTACGAGTTTACCTTGTACAGTATTCCATGTACAGCACATCAAACAGCTGCTTATAGAGTTTAAACTCAAGTTTGGTCATGTATGAGTAACATCATGTAGAGACCGTTGGTTTGAATGCTTGGATTTTGATACTCTCTCCTGGAAGACATTTTTTAATTGTCATTTTAAATTTTTAATAGTTGGGATTTTCTGCTTTTTTACATCTTACTCGTAGGAAATTGGACTGAGCAGGTTAAATTTTCCATGTGTGATTTGTTCTTTTTTGAGTTGGTATGGAGGGCATAAATCTCAACTGCGCCTTTAAGAAAGTTTTCTTTTATTCATGATTTGTTCTACATATAACATACCATTCAGTATTTAACTAGCTTTAGTGGTAGGTTATATCAACAAACTTTATCTTTGGTTTACAAAATAAAAAATTATTTTGCTATTATAGCATTCAGTGTGATGTTAACTATTCTTGTGCTCCTGTCTACTTTTTTTAAATAGGTTTGCATCAGCATTAATTGATCAGAAGATGAATAGCTGGGTGATGAATGTTGTCCCTATAAGTGGACCCAACACATTGCCTGTCATCTATGATCGTGGACTTATAGGAGTGGCCCATGACTGGTACTATGAGTTATTATCTTTTTTATATTTAACTTACAAGGGAAAAAACAAATTTTCTTTCTGTTTTGAATTTGGCCAAGTTACAGAATGTCTTACTATCAATGATAACATTTATGATCATCATTTTATTCTGTTCTCTCAAGTCTCTTGATGTTGTTCTTTGATGAGCTGTTATCTCCAGTTTTATGGGGATGCCTAGAATTTGTTTTTTTTTTTTATAATCTTTTTGCTGAATGCATGTGCGATATAGCGTTTTGGAAAGTTATGGAACTATGACAATATTTCAATTTTCTTTATTTCTGCCAATACTCGTTCCTTGCACTTGATTTAGTATGACCAATTTCTTGAAAGGGACAAATAGTTTTTTGGTTTGAGGTTCCAAGTAACTCCTTTTGAAGAGCTCTGTTTATCTTGTTCTCTCTTTCATTACTGTTTGAAAATTTATTCTTAAGTGCTATATGAAAATTAAATTTTCATGATTGTTGTTTAACCAGTTTTCCAATTTATTTGGTCTTTTATTTTACCTGCAGGTGTGAGCCATTTGATACTTACCCAAGAACTTATGACTTGTTGCATGCTTTTGGTCTCTTCTCTATAGAGCATAAAAGGTGAGAGACCCTCTCTCTAGTTATTATCAAACATGCGATACACAGATAAGGCCTAGTCAATTTTTTGTCTCTCCTTTATCTATTTTTACCCGCACTGCTTGAATTATTACTTACTCCCATCAACAAACCCGCTAGCAGAGCTACAATGGGGGCGTGGGGGCACGGGTCCTCACTGGCCCATCTAGCTACAAAAGCCTACAATTAGGGAAAGATCTAAGAATAGTATTTCATAATATTTTAAAATCGAAAGTGGGGATCAAACTCACAACATGTAGCTAAGAAAACCAACAGTTTACCTCTGCGCATTACTTGCTTTAACTTATATTATAACAGAAGCCATAAGGCTATAATCCCATAATTTCTTGTCTCGGTCAAAATTTTGCTATATATATATATATATATATATATATATATATATATATATATATATATATATATATATATATATATATATATATATATATATAATTATTTGTAGGTAAAAAAAAAAAAAATTATTTGTAGGTTATGGATTCTTTTTTTTTTTAAACTAATAACTAAATATTTAAATTGAAATAAGATAATTATAAATTTGTATATAATACAACTAATAGAATATAAAATGTAGAATTTAATAATTTATTGAAAGTAAATTTTTTTTAATGATCAAAATATTATTTCACTATAAATTGTTAAATATATAGAGAAAAAAAGTTTAAGAGTATTTTAAAAATCATTAATTTAGCTCTTACTAGTAGAAAATTTTGGCTCAGCCCCTGAACTAACCTTTGAGAATCAATAATTGTAAAGCAATCAATCAAATGGGTTTTGTCTTGTTTTCCAATCTTTAAAAACTAAGAAACTATGTAAAAGGTCTTTATTATAACCATGGCCAACTGCTCAATCAAATGGGCATTTGTCTCACAATTTGCATTCCTTGAGCAAGTTTACTCATAACTATACTTGCTAAGTTACGTATTGAGTTCAGTTTTATATCAGGTAAGTGAAAGTAATTAACCCTCACATAAAACTTAAGCTTTTATGTTAAAAACATATTTGACCGCTTGTGTAATGGGCTTTACTTTGATCTTTTTAGTACATACTCTTAATAAGCAGTATAATTGACGTGATACAATCCATGCCAAAATGACTTGTTTAAGGAAGTTTACACTTGTAAATTTTAGAGTGCAATGTTAAGCAAAATCCTCTATTGATGTAAACGATAAGATAACATTAAGGTGATAAAATAGCTTTGGTCTAAACACATGCGAGAGGTTGAGATCATTAAATAGTCAACTAAATCTTACTTTGCATACATGAGTGGTTTCAACGAGAAATTCCAATAATAACAATAAGATTAGTCTATGAAAGGTCTCTCACACAACTCTTCTAATTTATTAGGCTTTAGCGGAGGACTAACACGATCTCAGTGAATCAATTAATTTCACAATTGAAAGTAACTATGAAAATAAAAGGGTGAGGGAAAGAGTTCATCGAATCCTGGGTTTGGGGGTTTTTGGGGCAGCAACTAGAAGGCCTTTTCAATCAGGACAGTCGCCTCTTTTGACGGAATTTCCTCTGGCAGCACCCTGGATCCTGATCGGCGAATTGGGGCAGCAGCTGGAGGATTTTGGAGCAACAGAACTGCTGTTTCTGCTGACAGAACTGCTGTTTCTGCTGCTGGAATTCTTCTGGACAGCACCTAGGGATGAATGGACAGCTGCTATGGGAGCCTTGGCAGCAGTTTGGACTCTCCAAAAATTTTGGACAGCAAAACAGGAAGTTATGGACTGTGGAACAGGCAGGAAATTTGCTGTAGTTTTCTGGACAGCACTTCGTGGCTGAACGGAAAACTGGACTGCAGCGTTGTGAAGGCCGTAACTCCTTGTGGGCTCCGAAAATTCGGCCTCGGCCTCCACTCGCTTTTCTTATTCGGCGAGGGAGTTTTAACGAACTATGTTCCGAGGTAAATTTTGGAAGGCAGATGGGTTTGTAGATAAGACACTACCCAGAGATTTCGCCCTCATTTTGCGAGGACTTTATGATCTGAGTTCTGGTTTCCTATAGGCGCAAGCCCCTATAGTTAATTACCCCTCCCGATCACGAGAGAGAACTTTCGATTAAGGCTAGTCGTCGATCAAATACGTATAGAGATACGTGTTATCTGGCATATAGTAGCAGCATGGGTTTGGAATTTGGAGAACTGGATTTGGATTTGAGAATTGAGTTGAAAGTTTGGAAATTTGAAAGGTTTGATATTTAAAATAGAAATTGCACCATCTAACACTTAAAGCGGATGGTGGGGGAATGGATGATGGGCCCGATCAAGATCCCATGGTTCCGTCGTCCCGGGCCATCGTGGTCCCTGGTCTACTTAGTCAGAGGAGGTAGTCGACCCAACCTGACAGAAGGATCCTTGTCGGCAGCCATGGGTTGCTTCGTCCAAGGGGACCTTGTAGACTTGGGTTGGATGTTTGTCTAAGGGGACAAATTTGAATCTACCTTAGCTAACAGAGGGCTTTGTGCCCTATCGATCATATCCTATTGATTCATATCTCAAGGATTTGATGCCAATAAGGAGCGTATTGGCTCTGGCCATAACCGATATATCGTGGTGACATTTGGCGGCAAAACCACGCGGTTCAGAGGGCCCCGGGTCGTCGTAACCGTTTATCCTGCGGTGCCATTTGGCGGCAAACCGCCGGTTAGAGGACACGTACCACGTCCTTACTGGCAGGAGATTGTTTGAGAATGGATCTTAGTGATATTTTCGACTAGGCATTTCGCTCTTTGTGAGCTAGAGTTTATTTGAATTTATCCACCTTGGCAAACTGTTGCGGAGGGTGGATGAGTTTTGCTTTGAGTATGGATGGATAATTTCAATTTTAAATATTTTTGAGATTTTTGGAATTTTCTGGGATTTTTGTGGAGTTTTTGGGTTTTGATAGACATTTGGAATGGCATTGGAAATTATTTGGAATGGACCCCTCCGGTTGAGATCTGCTTTCAACACGGCCATCATCGGGGTGTTTGGGGTTATTTCGACTTTTGTTGATTGGACATTGTCAACTCGAGCAAGTTGTTGCTCGAGGATCGGGTTTCATAGGCTTCATGCCTTTGATTTAGTGAATTCTTTTGATTATAGGCCTTGAAGGCCTAATATGAATGTATTGAAACAAATACACTGATCCCCACAATCATGTATTTATTTGAAGGTTCGAACCCTGTCGACTTCTATTGATCCGTATAGAAGGATCGGGTTCGAACCCGAATTCACTTATCAATCCGCGCAGCATCCCTAGGCGTCACGTGTGTACCAATAACACGCTCGCCGGGGCCCGTGCGGGTTGAGAATATATTTCCCCATTTTGTGTACCTATGTGTATACAATTTATAGTGCACGTGCAGGGGGTATCTTTGGGATATTTATAGACGCCTTATGTCCGCTTGCATAGAAGTTGTGGATCCGGTGGCGTTGTGTTGTAGGTTGTAGACGCCTTATGTCTGCTTGTATCAGTGTTGCAGATCCGGTGGCGTTGAGTTGTAGATCGTAGACGCCTTCTGTCTGCTTGTATATGTGTTGCAGATCCGGTGGCGTGGCGTTATAATTTGTGGTTTGTAGACGCCTTCTGTCTGCTTGTATCAGTGTTGCAGATCCGGTGGCGTTTGATTTTGATGTTGACTCCCCCTTTCTCAATCACCGGGGGAGGATTTTCTCGACTTTGGAGTCCGTTGCTTTGAAGAGAACCCCCTTTGAGGTTGTCAGTGTAGTGGACTTGTTATTTCCGGTATTTGTAGGTACCAGAGCTGTTTTCTTCTTGAGTATAGAACTAGGAAGAGAGTTTAGAACACCAGGAAGTTTGGTTCTAATTTGTTCAAACATGTCCTCCCTTCTGCCAGGGGGTGTCCTTTTTTCGTACATCGGGTTGCCTTTGTACCCGGTATACTTGAAGATCTTGATCACCATTGTCGTAGGTGATATCTGTACTCGTGTCCACAGTAATTCGTTGTTCTTTCAATACACTGTTGTTATCCACAAGAATCCCTTTGCAGGGGACTGTCGTTGTAGGTAATATCCGTACTTGTGTCCACAGTGATTCGTTGTGCCTACGAGGTACTCACTGTTGTTATCCACAAGCTGGTTGTATCCATTTACGAGGACTCGTTGCGTCCGCCACGAGCTCCTGGAACTGTTCGTAGGAGACCCATAGTTTCCTACATTATGCCCACCTATCACCAATCTCAGGTGGTTTGATGATTACACTTGCTT
Organism: Dendrobium huoshanense; assembly: GCA_016618105.1. Lineage (NCBI taxonomy): Eukaryota > Viridiplantae > Streptophyta > Magnoliopsida > Asparagales > Orchidaceae > Dendrobium > Dendrobium huoshanense. Next base: position 24,730,915 of record CM028348.1, read on the forward strand.
GTAGGGGACGGTCCTTCCATTATTGGTCTCTCATATTGCCTTCTCAATCAACAGGCATATGCAGACATTGTCGTAGGAGTTCGTTGCATCTACTCATACATGTTTGCTAGTAGCTGAGGCTTGATTATTTGCTGGTCATTCAGTAGTCCATGTCATTCTATACTTTGTTTAGATCCAATATCTAAACCCATATTTGAATTTATTTCATGTTCAAACCGATGTGCATATTCAAATTGTAGACTGAATTTGAGTAGAAGTTCAGGTCTCCTGAAGCCCTTAGAGATTCAAGTCTCTTGTGGTCCTCAATTCAGAAACCCAAAATCATAACATATGAGTTGAGTTCTTTAAAGTTCATGTTGTTCAACTCTCTTGCAATCAGATCCGAGTTCATTTGAATTTGAGTCCTCTTGCACTTGTCTTATTTGGATTCAAGTTGAGTTTTATGTTTGGGTCCCCTGCAGTCTTTTGAATTCAATTGCATGCTCACATTTTGTTCAAAGTCTTATGGAGTCCTTTTGAGTTTAAGTGTATGTTCGTATTGACTTGATTTTGATTTCAGTTTGATCTTGTTTCATTTGATTTTGACCCTTAGAAATCATTTAGAACTTGTTCAAATTTAGGTCCACCAGTCCCCTATTCTTCGTACAAGTCCTCTGCTCATTTAGTTCAATTTCTGTGCATTTTCTGTTCAAGTACAGATCTTCTATATTGTTGCCCAAGAAGATTTTCAAATTGTTCAAGTCTTTGTAGATTTCAGTGAAAATTTCGGCAGCACCCCGGCATATCCCCCGTTTGGGGGAAAATAGGGGAGCTGGGCCTTCCCACCACGCTACTAGAGCGTGTATGGTAGGTGTCCTCAGACACCGCGGCCGTACAAAATTTCATCCCACCACGCTACAAGAGCGTGCATGGGGCCTTCAGTAGTATCCGTACCAGAACAGCAGTGACGTACCAGAACAGCAGTGAGTCTCCCCACCACGCTACAAGAGCGTGTATAGGGCTCTCCCACCTCGTCGTATGCTTCGCACCGGGCTCGCTCCTACCGTGCTACAAGAGCGCGTATAGGTGGTTCTCCGGTCCGCTGCAAGCGTCGAGAACGGGATTAGAGTTAGAAATTTTTACCTTTGGACCCGGCGGACTGGCAGTGTCGGCTCGTGGGAGGAGACGAGGCAAGAGGGTCCTCTTTTAATTAATTATAATTAATATTAATTAATTATAATTAATATTAATTAATTATAATTAATCAATAAATTATTTTTAATTAATTATATATAACTAATTATAATTAATTATTATATTTAATTAAAGATTATTAATTATAATTAATCTATAATTAATTATAATTAATTAATCTTAATAAATTATAATTAATTAATAATAATTAATAATAATTAATTTATAAATTATAATTAATTAAAATTAATTTTAATTTAAATTAAGTATAATTAATTAGATTAATTATAATAATTTTAATTAAAATTAAATATAATTAATTATAATAATTAATTAAAAATAATAATTAATTAATTAATTGGAATTAATTAAAATAATTATAATTAAATATTTATAATAATTTTTTTAAATCCCTCAATTCGACGGGTTTATGAAATTTGGCCGAGAAGCACACAAAAGAGATTAAGTTACCTTTACCACCAGTGAGCTCCCGTCGTTCCTCCGATCAAAATGGTGTAACTTCCGGTCCCACTGGATGGGAATGCCGTCCAATGAGCAAAATCGGATAGCCCTGAAGGAGCCGAAGAAACGAGGCAAAGGGAGAAAGTTTCCTTCACACCGAGCGGCTCCCGTTCTTTCTTCCGATGGAAGTGCCGAACTTCTGATTCGATGAGAAGGGACGGCGTCGGAGGTGGATCGCCGGAGGAGTGGGGTCGGTCCGCACGGAGGAGGCGAGGAAGTGCGCTGGAAGGGAGAAAGTTGCCGCCGCAGTGAGCTCCCGTCATTTTTTTCCGCCAAAATGTCGTAACTTCTGATTCGACAGAGAGGGGAGAAGGCGAGAGAGAGTGAGAGAGCGGGAGAAAAAAAAAAGTGAGAGCCCAAGCTCTCTCATTTCTTTCGGCTTTAACGTCATGAGGTTGTGCCGAGATCGTGGGAGAAGAGACATCGACGTGCGAAATGCGGCGACGACGTGCGGGCAGGTACGATAAATTTTTTTTTGTTTTTTTTTGTTTTGTTTTATACGGCAGGTTAACAAATGCCCCCCAACAAATGTGGTAGGCGTCTGGAGCGGGCCACGTTTGTTGCATGCTGATTGACCCTGTGGATCTCTAGATATCTATTCTAGATGTCACACAAGGATTTTCATTTAGTGGATCTCCAAAAATTGTTTGGATGTCACACTAACTTTTTTTAGTGGATCTCCAAAATCTTGTTTGGATGTCACACTAAAATTTTCATTTAGTGGATAGCATATGCGCTTCTAGATGTATCCATAGATGGTTGATATCTTATCTTTGTAGATTGACGTTAGTGGATAGCATATGCTCAAGATTTTTCTATCATATGCTTGTATTTTGATGAAATTTTAAATATTTATTTGGAGATCTCGGCATGCAGCGCGATGTCGACCCAAATAAATATTTAAATGCCCCCAGTCTTTTAGGGACATTTGTAGATGTCATCCAGGTGCTCAATCTGCAACTTTTGCTTGAGTCCTGAGATTTTGATTCTTCTGTCCTGTGCTTTGTGCTGCGGACTTGGTGAAAGGTTGTCTGATTTGTCTTTGCTGACTTGTCAGAAATTTTGTATGCCTTCTGCCCTTTGCTTCCAGCTTTGGTGGGCTTGATGAAGGAGTAGATGCCGGTGACCAAAACCCTTAGGTTTGTATTAGGTCGATGGCGAGGAGTCATCGGTCCAGAGCTTTGCGCATGGCGGACTTATTGATGACGAAATCCTCTTAGTTCAGCCATAGGCTTTTGTGAACTTTGGGATTATTTTCTTCGGTCCTTTACTTTGTGCTTTAGCGGACTTGTTGAAGAAAAGTTCCTTCGATCCTCGCTTTGTGCTTTACGGATTTGTTGAAGGATTTGCAGGTTCTGGATTTGATTGATAGTACCGAATGTAGGTAGTATCTTGATCCTTAACCATTTGAGAAGACTTTAATCTGAGTCACTTGAGTTTATCAGATCGGGAGAGCTGGGATTTGACAGCTCTTCGTCCTCTAGTTGCTGAAATAGGGGTTCTTCTACTGCGGCCTTTTTTATGGCTTGTTGAGTAGATAGAGCTGCCAGCGATCCGGCCATATTTGGGCTTGTTGGATCCGATCTCTTACACCCATTCAGGCTTCAGACTTGAGCTATGGGAATTGCGCTTCCCAATGCTGATTTTGCTGAAGTTGACAGATTTGGAGTCATCCTTCATGGTTTTGGATTTTGGAGCCTACGAACATTCAGTAGTTACTCGAGACTTATTCCTCAACTGGAACTTTGATTCTCCAGTCATTTTGGAGAACTTTGTAGACTACGATCACTTGAACTGGTCGAGTCAAATTAGCCTTCGTACTTTCTTCAGTCCCTACTAACGGGTTGACGAAGTGGGGGTTCCGTTACTATGGCCGTTCTTATGGCTTGTTGAGTAGACGGAGCTGTCAGCGATCCGGCCATATTTAGGCGTGTTGGATCCGACCTTTTACACCCATTCGAACCTTAAGCTTCAGGCTGTTGAAAAACTTCAAGCTTTTCCGGCTCAATTTATAGGAGTGTGTATCCACAAAAGTCTCTTTCTTGACCTTTGAGTCTTGGTTTTGTTGGAGAAGGTGTTGTCTCGATCTTTGAGAGATCATCTACATAGGCTTTAAAAAAGAAGTCTTTGTATTCTTTAGCACAAAGTAGCATTTGAATTGATAATTTTAAATATTTATTCGGGGATCTCGACACGCAGCGCGATGTCGACCCGAATAAATATTTAAAATGCCCCCTGTCTCACAGGGACAATTTAGAATGAAATAGAATTGGAATCTTGAAATTTTAAATATTTATTCGGGGATCTCGGCACGCAGCGCGATGTCGACCCGAATAAATATTTAAAATGCCCCCAGCCTAACAGGAGGATTTTGAAATGTATTCTCATAACATAAGAGAGTTTCAAAACATGAAATGTATATGCTAATAAACAGACATGAAAGCATAATACACTAAACATAGCATTTCATGCGTAGTATTTCTTCAGGTAACGACCATTGATCGGCGGCATGGGCCTTTGATCATTCAGATCGATAAGTTGATAAGCTCCTCCTTGAAATACCTTCTCGATGACGAAAGGTCCTTCCCAGTTGGATACGAATTTGCCACCGATTTTTCTATGCGGGATTATTGGCCTTCTCTGCACCAGGACCAATTCTCCTTCTTGAAATGATCGAGGACGCACCATTCGATCAAAGGATTTTGTCATTCTTGCTCGATAAATCTCCAGGTTCTGCTGAGCTTTGTAACCTGATTTCATCGAGTGCATCGAGCTCCTCCATTCTTAGACGAGCATTTTGTTCTTGAGTCAGCTCATTCTGGACAACAACTCGAAGAGATGGAAGTTCAACTTCTAGTGGCAGTACGGCCTCAACTCCAAATACTAGAGAGTAAGGAGTGGCTTTGGTTGGCGTTTTGTAAGTTGTACGATAGGCCCATAGCGCTTCTGCCATCTTCGTATGCCACTCTCTTTTGTTCTTGGAGAGAATCTTTTTTAGCAATTTCACAAACGTTTTGTTGAAGGCTTCAACCAAGCCATTTGCTCTTGGATAATATATAGAGGAATACCGTCAATCGATTTTGTGCCGATCAACGAACTTATAGATTTTTATACTTTTGAAAGCAGTTCCGTTGTCTGAGATTATGCGGCGTGGCACACCGAATCTGTAAACAACATTGTGGGTGAAGAAGTTAATCACGTGCTCGGACGTAACTTCTTTAAATGGAGCCGCTTCTGCCCACTTGAAGAAATAGTCGGTTGCTGCCAAGATGAAGCGGTGTCCTGCTGATGACGGCGGATCTATTGGCCCGATAACATCGGTACCCCAGCATTCGAACGGCCAGGACGCTATTGTAGGGTGCAGCGGATTTGGCGGTTGATGTATAACATCACCGTGGATCTGGCACTCATGGCACCTTTTAGCATGATTGATACAATCTCTGACCATGGTCGGCCAATAATAGCCCATTCTTTTAATTTTAATTGCCATCTTGGGACCTGATTGGTGCGCTCCACAAAGCCCTTTATGAACTTCTGTCACCACTTTATCAGCTTCTCGAGTCCCTAGGCACCTTAGCCACATTTGATCGAAAGCACGTTGATACAACGTGTTGTTGACAAATGCATATCGTAGCGCTCTCTTCTTGATTTGAGTAGCTAGTGATTTGTCTGTTGGCAATTTACTTTCTTTAAAATAGTCAATGAAAGACAGTCTCCAGTCATCTTCTTCCTCGACATCTAGGCAATGACACCATGATTCTGAAGCTTGACTGGCCTTGCGCCTTTTCTTAGGAACTTGCTGTTCTTCAGACTGATCTTCAGGATCAACTGATTGGGGAGATTGAGGATCAACCGGAGTTGCATCCTGCTGGCTTGAATTTGATATTCCCTCTGCCTGCGGGAATTGTAGTAATGCTGGCTCTAAGATCCGTCGATTGTGCACCATAATTATTATAGGCCATTCGTCGTCCATATTCGCCATTTCTTTAGCCAATTTGGCAAGAGAATCGGCTTTGGCATTTTGACATCGGGGAACTTGAGTTAGTTTGACAACTGGAATTTGCTTCATAAGCTCAAGAACTCGCCGATGATAACAGGCCAACTCAAACTTGGTGATTTTGTAAACTCGCAACACTTGATTTACAACAAGTTGAGAATCACCGAAGATTTGGAGATTTTGAATTCGGACATCGATTGCAATCTCCAATCCTGCTATTAGGGCTTCATATTCAGCCTCATTATTGGTCCGAGGTTCAGTCAAACTGAACGAAAATCTCATTATGCCTCCCTCGGGTGCTACGAAAATGATTCCAATTCCGGCTTGAGCCTTTTCGAGATTTGAAGGCCGAGCACGCTTTATTGACGATGCTCCATCAAAATACATTTCCCATACTCGTAGCATCTCCTCTTTTTCAACATTCATGATATGCTCGTCAGGTAGATCGTCGTTGAGCGGAGAATCTGCAGGAATAGGATGTGCAGCGAGAAAATCTGCCAACACTTGCCCTTTCACTGCCTTTTGAAGGACATATGTGATATCAAACTGCAGCAGTATCACTGCCCACCTTGCCAAACGACCTGTCAACGCCGGTCTTGTCATCTAGAACTTCAACGGATCGATCTTTGATATCAAGGTGATTTTGTGAGACAACATATAATGGCGGAGCTTCTGAACTGCGAAGATCAGGGCCAAGCAATGCTTCTCGATTGGAGAGTAGCGGATTTCTGCTCCTATCAACCTCCGACTGATGTAGTAGAGTGCATTCTCCTTGCCTTCTTCATTATGCTGGGCTAATAGTGCTCCGAGGGACTCTTCTAGTGCTGCCGTATACAGTATAAGAGGCTTCCCCGGGATTGGCGCCGCGAGAATAGGAGGATTCAACAGATATCTTTTGATGCTGTCAAATGCTTCTTGGCACTCTGCGTCCCATTTGAAACGGACATCTTTCTTCATTAGCTTTGAAAATGGCTGGCACCTACCCGATAGATTTGATATAAATCTCCGAATGAAAGCCAGTTGTCCTTGTAAGGAGCGGAGTTGCCGAAGGTTCTTTGGAGGTGGCATCTCCACGATCGCCTTGATCTTGTTGGGGTCGACTTCGATTCCTCGATGTCGAACAACATATCCCAGAAATTTTCCTGAGGATACCCCAAATGCACACTTGAGAGGGTTCATCTTCAGATCGTACTTTCTGATCCTTTCGAACACAATTTTCAAATCATCAATGTGGTCTTTTCGGCCTATGCTTTTAATGACCAAGTCATCTACATAGCATTCGACCTTCTGATGAATCAAATCATCAAATATACGAGTCATCGCCCGCTGGTAGGTGGCATCAGCGTTCTTCAGGCCGAAGGGCATGACTGTGTAGCAGAATATGCCTATAGGCGTTCTAAATGATGTATGTCTTTCATCTTCATGCGCCATTTTAATTTGATTGTAGCCCGACGATCCGTCCATAAAGGAGAACATATCATAGTTGGAAGTGTTGTCAACTAGAAGTTCTGATACTGGGAGCGGAAAGTCATCTTTCGGGCATGCCTTATTGAGGTCCCTGAAGTCGATGCAGATACGAATCTGGCCATTCTTCTTCTTTACAGGGACGATATTTGCAATCCAGTCAGCATACTTCTCTTCTCGGATGAAGCCTGCTTCTATGAGCTTCTTCGTTTCTGCGATTACCTGTTCTTCAATCTCCAATCTCATTCTCCTTGGAGCTTGTTTGATAGGTGCTGCATCAGGCTTGATGGCCAATTTGTGAACTGCCACATCAGGAGATAAGCCAGACATCTCAGCATATGTCCAAGCAAAACAGTCCTTGAATTCACAGAGGAGCTCTTTTATTTATTCTATTTGATCTTCTAGTAGAAGAGAGCTAATGAAGGTTAGGCGAGGGTCCTCCTCAGTTTCCAAGTTGACTTCTTTGAGCTCGTCCATCGTAGTAGCTTGTCCACCATCTTCCAGTTCTTCTGGTGCAGGCTCAGCTTCTACGGGTTGATCATCATAAGCATTGGTTTCGTATGTTTCTTCAGCACCATCATCATCGGATTTGATTTCTCCACATATGATCGCCCGACAAATCTCCTTCCGGAGGAATTTTCTTTTGATGAATCCAATACCTTTATATGCATATATATCTTTCTGTCGTAATGGATGCAGATTTCTCCCATACCAGAGGCCCAAGCTTGTACGGAGCTGTCGTTTGGTAGTAGGAATATTGATTTGCTTTCGCAACATTCTTTGAATATTTTTGGTATTGAATTTGGGTAGCCTCGTAGGAAATAATTCCTCGGAGTCGAGGAGCATGCAATCCCAGTCATGATTCTCTTCTTCACGTACTCCCGTAGAATATAGCACATTCTTTGGCACAGTCCCTTTTTTATGGGGAGGCAGATAAAAAGTGGAGAGTTCTTCAATTTTATGAACCTCGCGCGAAATGAGTTCCTTGAAATGTTGCAAGGGAACACGTGTGACTACGAGTACGTTGTCTGAAATTAACAGACTGTCTATTCTTCTAGAGAACACACTCTGCACTGAGTTCATGTAGATTGAGTCGTAGTCATAATCATCATTTGAAAATTCAACCTGCCTACTCCATTCATCCGTGGACTGACATACTTTTCTAGATTTGGCAGGAGTAACATCATCTTCATCCGTGTCACTCCCAAGATGAGGTACATGTTTCTTTTCTTTAGGAATGATTGATGCTTTAGGAAGAGTTGGCGTCGCTTTCTTTCTTCCTACACGCTTCTTCTCATCTTCTTGCTTGGGTTTCTTTGCAGCCTTAGAATGTGATGCCCTAGCCTCAAGAGAACTTGACGACTTTTGCTTCTTTGGCATGAAGTACTTAGCATCTTCATAAACTGTTACTTCATGTACTGCAAAGGGTTGAATATCGCCAGAGATCCTGAATTCTTCTCCTTCTCTGAGATACTTCATGCACTGGTGTAATGTTGAAGGGACAACGCTGTATTCATGCAGCCAGGGGCGACCCAATAACGCCTTGAACGAAGTGTCCGCATCAATTACATGGAATTTGGCTTCCGTATGGAGTTCCCCAAATACAAGAGGAAGCATAAACGAACCAAGAGTTTTCTGCCCTTTCTCGTTGAAGCCGTGCACCATTAGTTTATCTTGGCCAAGATGTTCCACATCGAGGCAGAGAGATCTTAGTGCCTTAAGGCTCATAAGATTTACAGAAGATCCGGGATCAATCAAAATTCGACTGATCATCATACCGTCGCTCTCTGCCGTAACATACAGAGGGCGGTTGTGGTCTGTTGTTCCAAGCAGCATATCATCCTCAGCAAAGGTGATGAGGGGCTCATTTCGAGCTTGCAAGACTTCCGTCAAGTTGCGCTCAGCAAAATATGCTTCATATCTTTCGGGGTCCTTAAGAGCTTGGATCAAAGTTTCTCGAAGGTCTTTAGACATCAAGAGGGCATCATATATGCTGAGTTGTGCTGGGATCTTCCTCAAGTGGGATAAGATATTGTAATCTATCCCCTTAGATGAAGTCTCTTTCTTCTTGGAGTCATTTAGGATAATATCTTCATTGACAATTATCTCTTTTCCTTTATCTTTGTTAGGAATCCCCTTCTTTGGTGGAAGCGGCAGTACCTTGCCACTCCTCAACTGCACCTGGGCCACCTCATCTGATTCAGACTTGTTTGATGAAGCATTATCTTCAGAGTCAGCCATTGTTGTGTCTGGGGATTCACCTGTAGACTCGGAATCATCTCTCAACTTCACTTGTTTCATTTGCGATGCTACGCTTGGGTCTGAATCTTCATCATCTGGAAAACATAGATCTTCTGAACTGAATTCCATTGATGATACCATTAGACAGAATTCAGGGGCCGCTTCTTCAGCGTATTTCTCCATTTCTGATATTTTTAAAGTTGTTGAGATGATTCGGCATATCTCCGTAGGAAGAGATTCATCCTCAGCTTCTTCTTCCTTTTCATCTATTTTAAGCTCTTTCATAAAATCACCGAGCTTAATAGGCCTCCTGACAGTTTGATAATATTCACCCAAATTATCAATAGCCTTTTGAGTTGCAGTCTTCTTCGCCACAGGCTTCTTCAACTTGGCTTTCTTCTTAGAAGACTTCGTCTTTGCTTTGCCAGACTTTGACGAGCTAGCTTGAACAGGTTGCTGTTTAGAAGTAGATGCATTGGACGCAGGCAACCACTTTAGATTCAACACCGGCTCAGTAGGAGACTTCCACTTGACACTTGAAACTCCTTCTAGCTGTTTCAACATTTTTGTTATCTTCTTGGAGACCACAGTCTCCCATTGTTCACATTGAATAGGTTCTTTCATTTTTTCTTTAAGCGGGAGTACGGAAGAGGACGTGACTACCCGGGTGGATTCTTTTCTGGGACGAACCAACACATTATCTGATAATGTCAGTTCTCCCCTCTTGTACATCTTTTCTAACCAATCTTTGAAGACATAACAATCTTCAATTGGATGGCTAACTACCCGATGATATGGGCAGTAGTTTGGGTCGCCACTGTGTTTAGACTCTTCAGGTCTTTTGCATTCCGGCAATTCTAGACCAACTTTGAGCGCTTGTCGGAATAGCTTGGCGACACTTTCCCGCTTAAATGAATATTCTTTATTCATTTTCTCCTTCAGAGAAGGAAACGTTCTATCACCAGTTCCTGCAGTCTGCCTCTGGCGCTCTCCTCCACTAGGAAAGGCTCGAGGCTTGTCGTTTCCTCCAAGTACCAGTTTTGGCTGAGGATTTGAATTGTAAGACTGCTTTGGCTTTTCTTCGTATTGCATAGGCTGTTTTCCTTTATCCACATTATACACTGCCCGTTTACCTTTATCAGGTCTGGGAGGGAATGCAGAGTAGACATCATTTCTCCTAGCATCAGGCGCCTTAGCCTTTTTAAGTTTGTCAGGGAGGCTTTCTGACTTTGACAGGTTCAACTTTTTAAACTTAGTCACCATATCCAACAGATCTTGGAAGGTGGTGATTGAAGCCATGCATAAGAAGGGTTGCATTTTATCATCAATGTTCCCCATCAACAGTTGAACTGCATGTTCTTCTTCTAATTGCTGCTCGCACTTCATGTTGAGATTGCGCCAGCGTGTTATGTATTTTGTTACTGACTCTTCCTTCCTCCTTTTATCAAGGGCAAGATCAGCAATGGTAGTCTTCTCTGTTGCACTGGCAAACCTTTTCACGAACAAGGCCTCCAGCTCCGCAAATATTTTTAGAGAATCATTTGACAACTCGGCATACCATTCAAAAGCAGTTCCACTCAAGCTGCTCACGAATTGCCTGAATAACAGAGCATCATTACCTCCTGTATTTCCACAGGTTGCTTTGAACTGCGTCAGGTGTTGTCTGGGATTTTTATTTCCATCGAAGATATTGAACTTCGGTACAGAATATCCCTTTGGATATGGCACATGATCGTACTCTGCTGGGTACGGGCGACCTTTTCCTACCAACTTCACTGCCTGTTCAGCCGCTATAATGGCCTTAATCTTTTCGCTAATTAAGCCATCAAGCTGTGCTGCAGTTACAGGCTCAGAGGCACTCGCCACATTTTGTGGAGTACGCTGGCGGGTAGGATCATCGTTCTTATCGCCACCTTCAGGTACACCTTTCACTCCTGAAGCTTGGGCTGCTTGAGAATTTTGAGGATTAGCAGCTTGGTTGACGGGTTGAGCTGGTGCAGGGCCCACAGAAGTGGTCTTCTACATCATTTCCATCATAGCCGTCATCTGAGTCATCATCTCAGTCATTTTATCATTTAACTGAGAGATTTCTCTGTCTTTCCTTCGCATCTGTCGCCTCATCTGATTTCTCATTTCAGCGAGTGTGATGTCTTCACCTCCGAAGGGATTTTCTCCGACCTCTTCTTCTTCCTCATCTCCTTCTTCTAAGGAGCGAGCACTTCGGCTGACAATAGATCTAGCCCTGTGGCGACGTCGATAAACACGTACGCGTGGCTGTGATTGTTGGTCTTCTTCATCACCATCATCATCTTCAACATCAATGTGGCTGACCATACGAACCACCTCGATTTCCATAGTATCATCATCGACATATTCTTTTTCATCTTCTTGTACCTGAATTTCTGAGCGGCGTCGCCACTGAATTTCAGGCTCTTGACTTGGAATGATTACTTCTTCGATCTGCGGACTACGATCGAAATGAACTTCCTCTTTGGCTGAAGAAGGAGAATGACGGGATCTCCTGGAAGACTCTCCAGGATGTCGACCGTCAATATAATTGTCGTCATTATGGGCCTTCTTTCAGACCTATTTCTGACGAGTTCTGTTAGTAGGGGCGAATTTCCGAGAAACAGCTCCGGATGTCACGCCTGATCTAATCCTTTCTTTCAGGACATTTTCTCTTCGAGGCTTCGGCCTCCAAACTTGCTTGCCCTTCCACCGGGACCTTTCGGCGGCGGATCCCCGAACATGTGGTTCAGGTGTCACGCCCCGATGCTCACCGCGTGGAGCTTGTTGTCGGTAATCCCTTCTTTCAACTATCACAACAGATGATAGTCTATCTCTTGGAGGAGTTCTTCGGGCCTCAACAATCAGTGGCCTCTGGAACTTCTTTTTCATTAAGCCCTTCTCCTTAACTGTCTTCAGTACACGGTGTACCCGGGCAGACAGACGTTCGGGCTCTCTTATCTTCTGAGGGGCTGGAACTTCAAGCTGACGCTCCCAAAAAGATTTCTTGAGCTCACCAGAAGAGCTATTTCTTTTTATCCACTTTAGATTGGCAAACTTATTCTGAGTGGGGATATTGATCTTTGATTCTGGTGCTGGCAGATTGGAGGGATGGACTGGTACAGGTAACTGCTGAGCTCGCAGCTCTGCATTTCTCTTCCTCTTTTGCCTTCTAGTAAGCCTTCCTCCAGATGAAGAAGCTTCATTATCATACCTCCCAGGTGCAACAGTCTCTCTGGGCAGGGCGGTGGTGTTTGCAGTCACCGCAGAGATCTTTCTTCCAGTGACAACCCTCTTTGCAGTAAGGGCCTCAGTCTGGGATAGTCTTTCAAATACAGAGGTTCTTCCTTGGGCAGCACCTCTGACAGTAGTCCTTTCAGAGTGGGACCTTCCAGAAGGTTCTTCAGAGTTTACGCCGTACACAGGAACGGCTGCAGCCCTTGCAGAAGCTGCTGAGAATTCGAGCCCACCAAAGTGGATGGTGGCTCCAGTATTTCCAGTTTCAATCACAGCGTTTGCCAGCTGGATCCTTGCTCCTCGTCCCAGTTGGACGGTCATTGGGGTGTTCTGCATTTCCATTCTGCACAAATGAAAGGCAGGAGTTAGTGATCAAAATTGATACATTACCCCACACTTTCATAAAACAGGAATAACGCAGAACGAATGATAACAGGAAAATTAGCATGGAATTTAAAACCCTGCTAAACAAATTTCCATTGATCTTATTTAAAAGATTCATTTTCGGGACCTTTCAGTGATGGATCTTTGGACATAAGAATCAAATGTCACATCATGATGTTCACCATATAGAGCATAGCATTTTGGCTGCTACTATAACATTTATATGACTAGCCAAAGATGGAAAGAGAAACCATTCCCCAGCGGAGTCGCCAGAAATCTGCGGGCTCCGAAAATTCGGCCTCGGCCTCCACTCGCTTTTCTTATTCGGCGAGGGAGTTTTAACGAACTATGTTCCGAGGTAAATTTTGGAAGGCAGATGGGTTTGTAGATAAGGCACTACCTAGAGATTTCGCCCTCATTTTGCCAGGACTTTATGATCTGAGTTCTGGTTTTCTATAGGCGCAAGCCCCTATAGTTAATTACCCCTCCCGATCACGAGAGAGAACTTTCGATTAAGGCTAGTCGTCGATCAGATACGTATAGAGATACGTGTTATCTGGCATATAGTAGCAGCATGGGTTTGGAATTTGGAGAACTGGATTTGGATTTGAGAATTGAGTTGAAAGTTTGGAAATTTGAAAGGTTTGATATTTAAAATATAAATTGCACCATCTAGCACTTAAAGCGGATGGTGGGGGAATGGATGATGGGCCCGATCAAGATCCCATGGTTCCGTCGTCCCGGGCCATCGTGGTCCCTGGTCTACTTAGTCAGAGGAGGTAGTCGACCCAACCTGACAGAAGGATCCTTGTCGGCAGCCATGGGTTGCTTCGTCCAAGGGGACCTTGTAGACTTGGGTTGGATGTTTGTCTAAGGGGACAAATTTGAATCCACCTTAGCTAACAGAGGGCTTTGTGCCATATCGATCATATCCTATTGATTCATATCTCAAGGATTTGATGCCAATAAGGAGCGTATTGGCTCTGGCCATAACCGATATATCGTGGTGCCATTTGGCGGCAAAACCACGCGGTTCAGAGGGTCCCGGGTCGTCGTAACCGTTTATCCTGCGGTGCCATTTGGCGGCAAACCGCCGGTTAGAGGACACGTACCACGTCCTTACTGGCAGGAGATTGTTTGAGAATGGATCTTAGTGATATTTTCGACTAGGCATTTCGCTCTTTGTGAGCTAGAGTTTATTTGAATTTATCCACCTTGACAAACTGTTGCGGAGGGTGGATGAGTTTTGCTTTGAGTATGGATGGATAATTTCAATTTTAAATATTTTTGAGATTTTTGGAATTTTCTGGGATTTTTGTGGAGTTTTTGGGTTTTGATAGACATTTGGAATGGCATTGGAAATTATTTGGAATGGACCCCTCCGGTTGAGATCTGCTTTCAACACGGCCATCATCAGGGTGTTTGGGGTCATTTCCACTTTTGTTGATTGGACATTGTCAACTCGAGCAAGTTGTTGCTCGAGGATCGGGTTTCATAGGCTTCATGCCTTTGATTTAGTGAATTCTTTTGATTATAGGCCTTGAAGGCCTAATATGAATGTATTGAAACAAATACACTGATCCCCACAATCATGTATTTATTTGAAGGTTCGAACCCTGTCGACTTCTATTGATCCGTATAGAAGGATCGGGTTCGAACCCAAATTCACTTATCAACCCGCGCAGCATCCCAAGGCGTCACGTGTGTACCAATAACACGCTCGCCGGGGCCCGTGCGGGTTGAGAATATATTTCCCCCTTTTGTGTAACTATGTGTATACAATTTATAGTGTACGTGCAGGGGGTATCTTTGGGATATTTATAGGCGCCTTCTGTCCGCTTACAATTTATAGTGCACGTACATGTTTGCTAGTAGCTGAGGCTTGATTATTTGCTGGTCATTCAGTAGTCCATGTCATTCTATACTTTGTTTAGATCCAATATCTAAACCCATATTTGAATTTAGTTCATGTTCAAACCGATTTGCATATTCAAATTGTAGACTGAATTTGAGTAGAAGTTCAGGTCTCCTGAAGCCCTTAGAGATTCAAGTCTCTTGTGGTCCTCAATTCAGAAACTCAAAATCATGACATATGAGTTGAGTTCTTTAAAGTTCATGTTGTTCAACTCTCTTGCAATCAGATCCGAGTTCATTTGAATTTGAGTCCTCTTGCACTTGTCTTATTTGGATTCAAGTTGAGTTTTATGTTTGGGTCCCCTGCAGTCTTTTGAATTCAATTGCATGCTCACATTTTGTTCAAAGTCTTATGGAGTCCTTTTGAGTTTAATTGTATGTTCGTATTGACTTGATTTTGATTTCAGTTTGATCTTGTTTCATTTGATTTTGACCCTTAGAAATCATTTAGAACTTGTTCAAATTTAGGTCCACCAGTCCTCTATTCTTCGTACAAGTCCTCTGCTCATTTAGTTCAATTTATGTGCATTTTCTGTTCAAGTACAGATCTTCTATATTGTTGCCCAAGAAGATTTTCAAATTGTTCAAGTCTTTGTAGATTTCAATGAAAATTTCGGCAGCACCCTGGCATATCCCCCGTTTGGGGGAAAATAGGGGAGCTGGGCCTTCCCAGCACGCTACTAGAGCGTGTATGGTAGGTGTCCTCAGACACCGCGGCCGTACAAAATTTCATCCCACCACGCTACAAGAGCGTGTATGGGGCCTTCAGTAGTATCCGTACCAGAACAGCAGTGACGTACCAGAACAGCAGTGAGTCTCCCCACCACGCTACAAGAGCGTGTATAGGGCTCTCCCACCTCGTCGTATGCTTCGCACCGGGCTCCCTCCTACCGTGCTACAAGAGCGCGTACAGGTGGTTCTCCGGTCCGCTGCAAGCGTCGAGAACGGGATTAGAGTTAGAAATTTTTACCTTTGGACCCGGCAGACTGGCAGTGTCGGCTCGTGGGAGGAGACGAGGCAAGAGGGTCCTCTTTTAATTAATTATAATTAATATTAATTAATTATAATTAATCAACAAATTATTTTTAATTATATATATATATATATAACTAATTATAATTAATTAAATTTTATTAAAATTAATTAAAGATTATTAATTATAATTAATCTATAATTAATTATAATTAATTAATCTTAATAAATTATAATTAATTAATAGTAATTAATAATAATTAATTTATAAATTATAATTAATTAAAATTAATTTTAATTAAAATTAAGTATAATTAATTAGATTAATTATAATAATTTTAATTAAAATTAAATATAATTAATTATAATAATTAATTAAAAATAATTAATTAATTAATTAATTGGAATTAATTAAAATAATTATAATTAAATATTTATAATAATTTTTTTAAATCCCTCAATTCGACGGGTTTATGAAATTTGGCCGAGAAGCACACGAAAGAGATTAAGTTACCTTTACCACCAGTGAGCTCCCGTCGTTCCTCCGATCAAAATGGTGTAACTTCCGGTCCAACTGGATGGGAATGCCGTCCAATGAGCAAAATCGGATAGCCCTGAAGGAGCCGAAGAAACGAGGCAAAGGGAGAAAGTTTCCTTCACACCGAGCGGCTCCCGTTCTTTCTTCCGATGGAAGTGCCGAACTTCTGATTCGATGAGAAGGGACGGCGTCGGAGGTGGATCACCGGAGGAGTGGGGTCGGTCCGCACGGAGGAGGCGAGGAAGTGCGCTGGAAGGGAGAAAGTTGCCGCCGCAGTGAGCTCCCGTCATTTTTTTCCGCCAAAATGTCGTAACTTCTGATTCGACAGAGAGGGGAGAAGGCGAGAGAGAGTGAGAGAGCGGGAGAAAAAAAAAAAGTGAGAGCCCGAGCTCTCTCATTTCTTTCGGCTTTAACGTCATGAGGTCGTGTCGAGATCGTGGGAGAAGAGACATCGACGTGCGAAATGCGGCGACGACGTGCGGGCAGGTACGATAAAATTTTTTTTGTTTTCTTTGTTTTGTTTTATACGGCAGGTTAACACTCCTCTCTAGGTCACGGTTTGGGAAGATTAACGTTGGGGGAAAGCCTTCCCAAAAGAAAATATGATTTTTAACGTTTTACAAACTGATGTAAAATGGAAATTGAACTTTGCTAGGGAAAGGATCTCCTCTTCAAAAAAAAAAAAAAATGACAACAAGCCTAGGTGAGGCAATTAATGGCTGGAGCTTTGATGGAGAAGAGACAAGCTGAGAAAATTCTGCCTATGGGAATTAACTTGACAGCAAATTATTTGAGGGAATTTGAATTATTTCCTCAAATACTTTGAGGGAAAATTTAGGATTTAATTCAAATTAAAATCTCATGGGAGAGAGGGGGCCGGCTAGATTGAGGAGGTGAGGGGAGGAGTTAGGGAAAGATTTCCGGGATTGGCTGAGCATGAGAGGAAATTCTAGAATTAATTCCAACGGGAAAGCTGGCAGCAGCAATCAGGTTTTGGAAACTCTCCAAAACAATAAGCAGTTACGGGAATTGTAATGGGAAAGAATTTAAGGCTCCAACTCAAATTCTGCAATAGAATAGGAAAGAAGATAAAAACAGGTTTAATTCTTGGGCAATTCGGCCAAAGAGCAACAGAAATAATTTGAATTATTTCCCAAATGAGTTTATTTAGTAATGAAGAAATAAATCCCCAATTTACTCATATGGGGGCCGGCGGCATTAATGGGCAAGTGGGAATGTGGGGATGAGGTGTCATGCTTGCATAACTGTAAATTTAGGATTAGGAAAGTAATTAAACAAAACCAATTGAATTTGAAATTCAAAAGAATTGATTTAAAAACTTTCCAAAAATAGAATGACAAATTAGGAAAGATTTCAAATTCAAATTCGTTGGATTTGAATTTCGAAAATCTATCCAAAGATTAAATTACCCAAATTAGGCAAGGATTTCAATGGGGAGAAGGAGGTGGAAGGTGGCCGACGGCTAGAGCTTGGGCCGGCGGTATGAGGGGTTGGGTGGAGTGTCGGCCGTGGGTTGAGGAGGTGGAGCTAGGGGGGAATACTTGGGTGGATGAAGAGGGGAGGAAGGAGATGAATAAGAATATACGAGAAAGATAGAGATAAATAACGAACTCACACAGAGATCGTAAGAACCGCGAACCTCAGACTCTTCCAAAGATTGACGGGTATTGCGAATTATCCTCCTTGGGCTTCTCCTCTCATGAACTCACTAAGAGATCACATGAACTCACTAAGAGATCAACAAGAACATAAAACTTTTCATTATCAATAATCATCATGCCTTTTCCAAGAGGAAGGGGAAGGCTTAAATAGTCAAATACATGAAGAAAAATAAAAAGACACAAATGCTCCTAGGGCCACATAAGAAAAAACCCTCAAGTGAGGGTATAAATGGAAAAACACAAATAACAAATAAAATACATCAAAATAAGTAGACACGATCGTAGCCGTTGATCTTCGATGTCCTCATCAATAATAAGTGGCATTTTAACTGTTTTTTTATTTGGATTTAGTGTTGCATATAGTTTGTGGCTTTCATAGCTCTTATAGATCTTGGCTTCTATTATCTTGATCAATTAGAATTAAGGAGTTGGTGACTCCTATGTAGACTCCATTTGGTTGAGTAAGCTTTTTGTGTGTGATCTTTGACGGTATCCAGAAAAGTTCTGTTTAATGTGGGGTATGGGGAGATTTTTAAGAGACATGAGAGTGTTGAATTTAGTTCATATTTGATAGGTGAAAAACATGTTAAACTTAAAATACTAATCACTTTGGTTGAGCTTCTCTTTTTTATAAATGGTTTGAGTTATAATCATTAGAAAGTTGTTTTTATAAAAAGTTTCAAAATTGTTTATCATTGCAACTTTTTGAAGGCAAATTTCTTGAAAAACAGCTTTGGCAGTTTTCATATCGACATAGAGTGAATTTAGTTTGTGATAACTTTCTACTGTGAGAAAATAGGCACAGTTGAAACAAGTGGGTCTAACTTGATTGGCCCTCCATTGATTTAAGCTTCCGAGTGTAAAATGAATGTAATCATCGGTGTATTGGGCACATATTTGACCTTCTTTGGCTTAAAAAAGTATTTATACATAATATGGGCCATATTAGGAGTGTTTATAGCTTTGTAGAAATATATAGTAGGTGTACACATCTTTTTACGCACCTGTACATACCTCTTATACACACCAAATTAGGTGTGCATAGGTTATTTGTAGATTGGGTTCCACCCAAACACAACTAATCTACACAACACCTATAAATACTTAATTTGATGCATACAAGGAACATATATAGGTGCACATATGATTGTACACGCCTATTACATACCTGTAAACATGACAAATTCATACCCTCTAATTCACACTCCCTATAATTTCGGAAGCAATATGATTATGAAATATTGTCCAACTGCTTCATTGGATGGCCATCTGATTTTAGGTTAGTGAGCAATTAAAAAAAAAAAAGGTTAGTGAGCATTTCAGCTTGTGATGTGTGATGCTTTGTTGCTATAGTTTTTAGAAGTTACCCAACAAATATAATAAATTTTTTAATATATATATATATATATATATTAAAAAATTTATTATATTTAATGCTAATACATTTCAGGTGCAATTTGTCTGTTATTTTACTGGAAATGGATCGCATTCTAAG
Organism: Dendrobium huoshanense; assembly: GCA_016618105.1. NCBI lineage: Eukaryota > Viridiplantae > Streptophyta > Magnoliopsida > Asparagales > Orchidaceae > Dendrobium > Dendrobium huoshanense. The sequence continues at coordinate 24,750,540 of CM028348.1, forward strand.
ACCGGGTGGACGAGCATACATACGGGATTCCAAATTTATTACCGAAGAGATTAAGGAAATCACTGAAGCTATGGGATGGAAGACTGAACTGCGTGATACAGCTGAAGGACCATACGCAAGCAGGAAGGTATTGATAGGCCACAAGGAGGTCAGGCATTCTTAGCATTGTTTTGACAAGGTAATATAGAATCTGATTCCCTGTAAGAATTGCTCTTTGTTGATCCATAATGGAGATTCAACGAGGACGTGAAATTGGGTCTGGTTGCTTACAAATGGATGCAACGGTAAGATTTTTACTTCATTTTATATTTTTTAGCTATTCTGTTTTGTCTTACAATGGTGGGTGGTTTTTGGTTTTTGTTTTACCCTTTTTTTTGTATCATTTAAACCACAACAGAACAGATTAATTGTATATTTTATATCTATTCTGTTGTCTTACAGTGTTGGGTTGGTTGTTGGGTTTTGTTTTCCGTTTTGTTGTGTTGTTTAAACCCACCATAGAACAAATTAATTGTTATGAGAGTACAGGCATGAATAAAGCATGTTCATTGAATAAACTATTTCATGGCGAATGCATTATTGACTACTTTGCAGCCCTGTGTGAACTTTCTCAGAAGGGATAAGCAAAAATTTGTTAACGAGCTGAAACATTTCCTGGTGTTATGCTTGTTAATTATTCAATTGAATATTAGCCAAGCATAAACAAGTTATCTTGGAGACCATTAAATATGTTGATAGTGTTTTATTGATGCTTAGATTGTATGAAATAATATTTCTGATTTTCATAATATGTTTTTAAGTTTCATAGAAATTGATGTCTTAGTCAAATGCGTATAATATATATAGAGCTTGGGTTGGGTAATCAAAACCAATTCCTAGTTAGACTTTTACAAAAAATTGTATGCTTCGCAGATATGCTGGGGGTCCAACACTATAGGAAAATAGGTGATTACCGGAGGACCATATCTACCGTTAACAATGAAAAAACGCTGGAAATTACGTTTTTTCCGGCGAATAACCATACGACGGTAATTCGCGCGTTGCAAATAACATTCCGACGTAAACATTGCGTCGGAAACATTTCCAGCGATACTTCCGGCGAAATACCGACGAAAATATCAGACATATTTGTCAGTTTTTAATCCCTTTTTTCGGCGTATGTTCCGCCACTGTTTCTGGCCCCAAAGTACGCCGAAAAAAGTAGTGGAACGTACGACGAAATTATTATCAAATACCGATTTGATGGATACACCGGCATAAACCCCGCCGATAATAGCCATTAGAAGTTGCAGTATCGTATGACAGCGAACTTACCAGGGGAAAATCCGTCGGAAATTTGTAGTATATAGAAAAAAAATTGCCTTCCCACAATCAAAATGGATTTTCACACCTACAAATAAAATTTCACATAACATCTAAACAACATATAATATCAACATATGATTCACAACATATAAAAAATATTAAAAACATATAAATAAACACAATCTGCTTGTTCAATCGTTAAATATTCAAATATTCGATCGTTAAACATTCAATTGTTCAAAAGTTTAAAAGTGACGCAACTATTCAAAACCCCTATGATTGATTTGGTCGAATGTTAATGGCCAACATTCTATTTTAATTGCCAAATTTAATATTATGATTCTCTTTTAATGGCTAACATTCTGCACCATAAAACATTGCAGATCTAACCATCATATTATAGAATTTTATCGTAAGTTTAAGAGGACTTTTCTGTCGAACAACAAGCCCAATGCATTCCTCAAGCTCAACCATCCAACTTGAATTCTACTACTAATATCCTTATCTATTTCATCGGAAGCCTGCAGGGTCATCGGAAGGTTGTCGTTTTATGTGACCAACCATCTAAGTCGACTCTATCTAATCTTATCTTCCACTTGAGCTACTCCAACCTTTACACGTATATACCCATTTCATATTCTATCTCTAAGAGTAAAGCCACTCATCCACCTAAGCATCCTCATCTCTGCAACACTTAATATAATATTATGCTTCTCTTTTAATGGCCAACATTCTACACCCTAAAGCGTTGCAGGTCTAACCACCATCTTATAGAATTTTCCCTTAAGTTTGAGGGGGACTTTTTTATCACACAATAAGCCCGATGCATTCCTCCACCTCAACCATCCCACTTGAATTCTTCTAATAATATCCCCATCTAATAAAACTATTATTACTAAAATTACTTTCCATATATTTAGCTATAGATCTACTCAAATAAAAGCATTTAGACATAAGGTTCACATCCATAATTCAAGTTTACCTTCAACTCCCTCTCTAGTCTTATCGACAATAAGAATGTCATCAGCAAATAGCATACACTAGGGAACTACCTCTTGGAAATGTCTAGTGAGAACATCCATGACTGAAGCAAAAAGAATGTAGCTTTGAGTATTACCGTATGAGATGGACGGAGTCGCGAGAACCAGTACGGGTGAACGAAGATCGGCTCACCTTAACAGTGGCGGAGGCCAAGAACGTCAGCGGAGGCTAATAACGGCGGCGAACGACCGACTGAGGTCAGCGAGGTGTCGGGGGCAGTTGGACAACGAACAGAGAACCGAATGAGAGCAAATGAGAAGGAACGGGACGAAGTTTGGAAATATGGCTCGTTCCATTGGAATTACCGACATATAATACGTCAGTCCGATTTTCGACAAAATATATGCCGGTAATGAATCGTTGTGTTTAAATAAGCCGGCAGCTAATTCGACAATATACACGCGATAATTTCTGGTGCATTATTCGTCGGTATAACAAACGCACCGATGAATTAACTGGCATCATATAGGACGGAAATGTACAAGCGTAATATATGCCGGTAATTATGCCGTAATTATTCCGGTGAATTATCTGTCGGTTCAACCGCCGCTTTAAGCGACATATACAGATCTGCCGAAAATAAGCAGTTTTCTTGTAGTGCAAGGGTCGGCGGGGTTCGACCTGATAATTATGTAAATTATATTCTTCTGTGAGTGGATGAGCATACACATATGAGCTGGTCATATGGGCAGGCACGAGCGAGATGGGGGCATATAAGGGCAAAAAAAATTTTTTTTTTTTTTTTGGGGGGGGGGGGAGGGGGGGGGGGAGGGGGAATTTTTTTTAAAAGGTGGGCACTCTGAAGCAAGGGGGGATCCGCCCATGTATCCCATCTCGGGAGAAAATAGTGTATGTTTATGGCACTTCTAAATGATCGACATTAACGACCACCATTAACAATTTTTATTGCTTGAATGTCATTGTCCGATTGATGTTGCTCGATCGCCATTTCTTAACATATATTTTTTTATCATTATTCATTACAAGACTACCATCTCCTAATCATCATTGTTATCCACCAATCGACGTAGCATTGATCGTCTCTTGTTTGTCAACCGTTTCTAATATTTTCGACCACATTTGTAAGAGGTCAAGCTAATTGTTAAGATTTTGTAACTCCACCTTCAATAAAGTAGAATGACAATTTTTTGTAATATCTAACTAAGTAAAAGATTATTTCAACTATGCCATTACTCATATATTTTTTTTCTTTCCCATGTTTCCTTGTAAAAATTCCTGTATCTCTTAAAAGTTTCTTTTATCTTTACGTGTGTAGATCTTTATGCAATACTAAGATATAAAATATGCACTACAGTCGCAAATTTTCAATGTAATAATGACAGATGTGAGGACTTTATTTGAGGGAATATGGCTAGATTCAAAATTTTAAAATAATATGATAAATAAAAAAATGATTTTTATTTTTATTTTTAATTCATATATAACTTATTTTTTATAGTACAATATATTATATCATAAAGGATGATAAGATAAAATATTCAAAACTATAAGATAAATTCTTAAAAATTCAATGACATTTAAGTTTTTTTGTTAAGACATAATTAAATCATGATATTATTTGTTTTAATTCTATTTAATTATCTCTAAATTTGAGTATTTATCTTAAAATTTGAATTATTTATGTCTTCTTATTTTGATATAATTACATAAAAAATAGCTCATTTAGTTGTTTGAAGTCACAAATATATTTATTTAAAAAAAAAAACTTGTTTTGTATAGTAAATCCTATTACTAAAAAATGCATCAATTCGAGAGGTAATTTACATAAAAAAATATTAATATAGTATATTTAATGACATTAAATGTAAATAATGTAAAAAATTTTCTTATAATGAAATGATTATGCTGATTGTTGACAATAAAATATAATCTAAGGGTTTACTTGTAGTTGTAGAGAGATATATTGATAAAGAAATGATATTATTTTATTCTAAACATCTAGAGGTAGTTGAGTTGATACATCTTCACGACTACACGAAAATATTAAAAATGTCTCAACTAAGAATGATTAAAAGTATAAGTATTTGATTAGGTGCCATAATTCTCTTAGACGAGGCGATATTATTGTTAGATAAGAAATTCTCATAGAAAGCTCACCGATATTTGTTCCCCTTAGGGGTCCAAACGAGTCGAGTTGAACTCGAGCCAGGAGGTGTTCGAGTCGAGCTCGACTATCAAATACTGAGCTCGAGCTCGAACTCGAGTCAAGCTCAAAGCACGACCTCGAGCTTGACTCATCTCACGTTAAGCTCCTTCTCGACCTCCATCGTCAAGCTCTGTCCCAAGCAGGCCAGCAACACGCGAGCTCCGTCGTCGAGCGCCATTGTCCCGAGCTACGTCATCGAGCATCGTCGTCCCGAGCTCCGTCGTGTCGTCGTCCCGAGTGCCGCCTTCAAGCAATACACGAACTTCCTTGTTTTGATTTTCCCGCCTGGCTTTTTATTCGTCCTCATGCCCGCGGCCTTCCCAAACCGAAGTTTCATTTTCTCGCCCGGTCAACTCCGCAAGTCGATGAGTCGAGCAAATGTCTGTTTAAGACGATCTCAATAAGGCGTCGATCTTGAAATCGTGTTTGAGCTCGACTCAGGAGCTCGATAAGCTTGACTTGTCAAGCCTGTTATAAAGTCGAGTTCGAGCCGGCTCACGAGTCGGCTTGGCTCGGCTAAACCCTTGGTTCCACCATTGTGGTTACAGCATTCAAATCTAAATTTTCATTTTCTGAAATGGAGAAGTTTGTTTTTTTTTTTGGACATTTATGTCATATAAGACAAACTCAAACACAACGCAAACACAAAACTCGAACCCAAGACCTTTTAGTTGAAAGCCTAAGCTCTCAACCAACAGGCCAAGATGAGCTATGTTATGGAGAAGCATATGAATGATAGGTTTCACAATTGATTCAAATAAATAACTTTTCAAATTTATTTTTAATTGTTAACTTATTAAATAATAAAATATATTTTTATGTAATTTATCTATAATAATGATTTACTTATATCATATGAGATTAAGATTTCATTTGAAACACCTTTCTTCATGCTCTCTAAAATATTTTTTTAATATAAAATTTATTGAACTCAAAATTTTTATATTAAAAAATCACTTTAAAGGACTATAAGGAACCTACCCCAAATGTAGCCTAAGACTCTTATTAAGAGCCCTAATAAGTATAAACAATTCCATTTGACATATTTAATTTCTATATCATAGCTTGTGATGAAAATAAGAAGATTCAAAACAATTGTATGATCAATATTATAAAGATTGGATATCTCAATTATTAGTATGATTGAGTGAATGATACTAATAATAATCACATTGCCATTCAAATAGCATCATCTTCACATGCCTAATTAAAATTTATGATTATTACACAATTATTTTTTGAGAAAAATTGGATCAGAAAATTCAGATAAAATTTAATTAGTATAGACTTTATAGCTATTATATTTGTATTTAAATGAATATAATATATTATTAATTAAATAATTTATTTAAAACAAATTTAATATTTTTAATGCTCGTCATATTTAAGTTTGTCTAAATATTATTAACTATCTTTTTATTCATTGTTATTTATTTCCCATACCTACACTCCAGCGTCTATATTAAATCTCATTAATTACGAATCGTGCCACTTGCTTATTTTTTCTCTCTCTAAATGCGTGAACAGCTGGGCAAATTATTGCATCCGGTCACCGGAGAATAGGTTCGGAAATCCAATAAAAATATGCTACGTCATTTGCGCTTTTGACTTGCGCTTTAGTTGCGCTTTATCTGTGCTTTTTACTGCGCTTTGACATGCGTTTAATTTAAAATAATATTTTATTAATATCCGGACCTATCTCAGCATTCGGTGATTGGACGCAATAATTTGCCGAACAGGCAGCTGGGATTGGATGCCTGGATTTGACGTGCATTTAACCAAGCTGGTACTCGCTCATTGTAGAATGTAGAATAGTCATGCGTGTAAATTAATGTCTCTCTTTAGCTAATGTTGATATATTGATTTAGAGTTCTGAACTTCTGATTATTAATTAAGAAATTTTGAATTTTAAGTTGAGCATGTTATATGTGTTTGAGTTTTTGATGAAAATATCTAAAAAAGCTGCCCCTCTATTCTTAATGAAAGGAGAAATTATTTTGTACGGTCACTAGACGGTTCAAAGACGAATCATGATGCGTCACGTTCATCGATAAACAACTAAAAAGTGACATGATGCGTCCTAATTCGACTCAAGACGATATCCGGTGACCACACAAAATAATTTCAGTAAAGAGCCTATAATGATAAGTTGAGAGTAGTAGAATTCGAATATAAGAAGTAGGCTAGGAGTGGTCGTAGCCTTAGGCTTCGTTCAATGAATTTTATTTTATTTTTTTACTTTTTTTGGTTATTTAATAAAATTTTAGTGCTAAGAAAATATTTTAATAAATATTAAGAAAACTATCTCAAAAAACCCTAAAAGGTGGCTAAATTACATAAATATTATTGTGTGCTCTCAAGCTATTTTACTATGTTTATATTTATTGTTAATGTACGTTAATACATTTTGCAGGTGTGGGTCTCCGAAAGGATTCTGCTCGTGTGGTTCGAATGCGAAGGGTACGATCACACTATCCCGTAGGACAAAATGGTCGTAGGCCTTTACAATCGACACAAGCAGGCCGATGGAAGAGCAGATGGAGTTATAGATACGATTAGCCATGGAGAATGACGGCTTTCACCTACCAACCTCGATGGATAATAATATCTATAACCCAAAAGTTCACGAGATTTCCCCTATTCGATACATCAACACCGAATAAGGTTTATTTGATTGTGGGGATCGATTTCCTACGGGCGCAAGCCCCCGTAGTTAATTACATCTTAGACCTCGGTCTAAGAAAACTCTCGATTAAGGACAGTGTATTATTCACTTCTTAATTTGGTGCACATAAAAAGTTCCTAAGTTCTATTCCAAAGAATTTATTCTATTTACCCTTAATGATGATTAGACAATTTTGAATGGATAAAGATATGATTAAAATTTTGAGTTTAGAAGATCAAAGATCAGATTACTATCCTAAGAGAAACGACAGACTCAAAACACAGATGAAATGAGACACATTGAGGGGTGTACAACCTGGACTTATGCTTGCCTGGAGTGCGCTGCCAGCTAACATCCTAAACACAATCAATCGCCCTATATGTATACAAGATAGGAAAGCTATATCCTAGGAAATCAAGGATTTGTAGTTTAAAATATTTCAATCAGGGACTCTACAATATGCAAAAGAATGTACCTAGCGCCATGTATGATGCATGAAACAGATATGAAATATCTCTAAATCTATTGATGTGATGCATGTATGTAAGTGAAGCATAATGTGAGGTAAAGTGTGTAAAAACAAATGCATGCATAACATTCAGAGTACAGAAAAAGTAAATAAACACACCCTAAGGGTACCCTCCAGGCAAGGTACCCGCACAGAAAATCATTCAAACGGTGCCCACTGGCAGTGGCGGAGCCAGGATTGTTTATCAGCGGGGGCACAAATTTTTAATTTGAAAAATACCGTCAAGATTTTTTTTTATTTGAGCTTGAAATTGACATTAAAGTTTTAATTTTTTTTTAAATTTCTAGCATAAGATTTTCATATCTAATTTAAATAAAAAGTATTTTATAACGAGTAATAAATATATAAAAAAGATGCATCTTATTAATAAAAAAATATATTAAAAATTATAATTAGCATATTTTAAGCTACTTGATTTAAATTTAAAATTTTAATCTTTCTCTAGTTTAATTTATTGACTTGAATTATATAAATTTCTTATAAAAGAGAATTCGGAGATTTTAAAAAAATTCATGAAATTTTAAATTTAAAGAAAATTACTAATGTGAAGATAAATGATTAAAATGGGTAATTCTATAAATAAAAAGATAAATATAAATGAAAAAGAAAATTAAGAAGTACTAATAAAAATCAACAAAAAAAAGTAACCTAATAAGAGATACCGTGGTAAAAAAAAGTTAAAATCATCTCACCCTCATGGGAGAAAGAGAGAGGTATATAAAGAGAGAGAGAGGACTATAAGCCTATAACTAGTAGCAAGTACAAAATAACAAAAAGTTGCAGGTAAAATGATGACAATAGATTGAGAGAGAGAGAGTGGGGACGGGAGAGACAAGTGAAAATTTTTTTTCAGCCATGATTACATAATTTTATATGACTTTTTTTTTTTTTGGGGGGGGGGGGGGGGAGGGGGGGGGGGGCACGTGCCCCCCTAGGCCCCCCCTTAAATCCGCCACTGCCCACTGGCACAAATAGGTGGCCTACTCTACAGGCCTAAATGACCCTAATGGTCTCTAAGGCTCACAGAAAAAAAAAGAAAGAAAAAGGGGGGTATCGTACCCAAAACCAGAAGGCAAAAAACCTAGCGATGCCCACTTCGTGTGGGAAAACAACGATGCCCAAGTGGCACAAGTAGGTGGCCTACTCTACAGGCCTAAATGACCCTAATGGTCTCTAGGGCTCACAGAAGGGGGTAAGCTTTGACCTATAGGGTCAAAGCTTCGTTAGTGAACTAACCTAAGGCTGGCTACCTAAACATGCTAGAATACCTATTAACAAGTAGTGTGTGATGTGAAGCAGTTCCGATATATAACTAAAAATTTACTTTACAAATTGCAGAAATTATACCTGACTGTATGTGACGCTGCCACTTAAAAGCTTATAAGAAAATTGCTCCATTTAGCTCCCGATCATTAAGCTCCAATGTACCTCGCAAGAAAAGATAACAGAGAAATATATATATGAGCGTAGATGCCATTCAGAAAAGAAATGCAGATAAATAACAAAGATATAACTAACAGGAAATTGAATATAGCTAACAGGAAATTTAATAATTGCATTTATAGAACATGTATATGTAACAAGCATTGAATAATAAGAGAAAATGTAAGCCTGACCTAGAGCTAAAAGTCGTGTTCTAATCAGACATGTCTAAGGTATGTTGTAATATCTCGTTCCCTTACTGTTCCTCTCTGATTTGGATTTTCCTCCCAGAATCGGCCAGGACGAAGTTTGGATCGTCCAGGCCGATCAGTGCATTGAAAACAGCTGATTTCTGGAGCAAATTCTGGACAGAATCGTCCAGGACGATATTGAGATCGTCCAGGACGATCTGCACTGTTCCTAAAAATCGTCCTGATCATCGCCCTGGAGTATCGGCCAGGACGACCAGAATTGGTCTGATCGTCCAGGACGATCGAGACGATCGGCCAGGCCGATCCATGTATGATATAAGGAAATGAGCTCGTTTTGAAGAGAGAGAAATTCATTTTAAAATATCAGATATTTTGAGGAGAGAGAAAGAGAAAGGGAAATTGAGGAAAGCTTGGTTTTGGAGGCCGCGGAGCGCTTTTCGTCCGACGTTGCTGTTGGAGAAAGTGTAGATCTCGTGGTAAGGACTCCGAACCTTACTTCTGTTTTCAGAGATTTTGTGTTTTGACCGAGATATGATCTGTTTTGTGTTTTCGTAGTCGACTTTTCGACATGGTTTTGATTTGACACAACTTCCACCGCACAACTTTTAGTATGTTATAGATATGATTATTGTATACGATTTGACTGTATTCTACGAAGATTTTACCGGTCGGAATTGATTCTACGCGATTTTAATTGAATAGGAAATTATCAGGACTTGATTTGATTTGGATTCTATAGATTGATAGTCTTGCATTGATGCCGTGGTTATTCTGTTGTAATTTGGTGAAATTCAGAATTTGTCTTTTTGCAGGCTTTTTGTGTAATTTCGATAGACTACCGTTACTCTGCCCGATTTTCGTATGATTTCTGATTTTCCCGGAATTGATAGATTGAATTGATCTGCCTTTGACTATTGATGTGATCGTTCTCGATTTCTTTAATATTGCTTATTGCATCGATTATTGCATTGATTGATTGATTGCTGAAAGACAAGTGGAAACCTAGTTGAACGTTGGTTATAGAAACCAACGTGTATTGAACGAACTACAACAGCACTATTGATATTGAACGAACTACAACAGCACTATTGATATTGAACGAACTACAACAGCACTATTGATATTGAACGAACTACAACAGCACTATTGATATTGAACGAACTACAACAGCACTATTGATATTGAACGAACTACAACAGCACTATTGATATAGATTGACCACTACAACAGCACTATTGATATTGAACGATTGATAACTACAACAGCATCATAACTAGTGTTTGGGCTTGTCGAGTAAGACCATTGTATGAAATTGCATTGTATCTGATATTGCATCGCATTAGATTTCCTGATTTGTATTGATTTATTGATTTCGGATCGGTTTATTGATATTGATTGGATTTATCGAATTGATTTACTATTGTACGGATTTCTTTGATTTCATCGATTGACTACTGAGTATTGAGTCTACTGAGCATTGATATAGAAATGGACGGATATAGATATTGCATTGATAGCATGGACATCGTACTACTGCTTATAGATTTATTGTACTGCTGCCTATAGATTTGATAGATTTACTGTTGCTACTGTTTTACACCGTATGGACTGTTTTTATGGATTCATTGCTTCGTATCGCCTTTCTCGATTGATTTCAATTGATTAGACCGTATTGATTTGATAGCATCGATTTGATAGACGACATTGATTGATTGAATTGATTTATCGAATTGCCTGCCGCTGCATTGACTGGTTTTATTGACTATTGATTTCCGCTGCATAGACTCATTGACCATTGACTGACGGATTGATAGATTGACATGCATATTGATAGCATCGCCGTGCTTTGATTTCAGTTGTAGGCTTTGGTGACCTGCTGGGCTTTGTAAGCTCATTATATGTGGTTAAAATTTTCAGGTCCGAGCAAGGCAACTGGAATGGAGTTCGATCAGAATGTCAGACGAATCCTTTTCGCTACACGGATCCTCGGGGCATTACAAATTGGTATCAGAGCCAGGTTAGTGAAAGGATTTGATTGATAGTTTGATAGAATGAATTCATTCTGCATACATAGTGATTGACATGTGATTGATTGTGTTGTGTGTTTTGTATGGCTTTCGACGAGTTTTGATTTGGATTTTGATCGATTTGTTTTGCGTTGTTTTTGCTTCGTACCTGTAGGGAAATGTCGGGACGACATTTTTCTAAGGTGGGGAGATTGTAATATCTCGTTCCCTTACTGTTCCTCTCTGATTTGGATTTTCCTCCCAGAATCGGCCAGGACGAAGTTTGGATCGTCCAGGCCGATCAGTGCATTGAAAACAGCTGATTTCTGGAGCAAATTCTGGACAGAATCGTCCAGGACGATATTGAGATCGTCCAGGACGATCTGCACTGTTCCTAAAAATCGTCCTGATCATCGCCCTGGAGTATCGGCCAGGACGACCAGAATTGGTCTGATCGTCCAGGACGATCGAGACGATCGGCCAGGCCGATCCATGTATGATATAAGGAAATGAGCTCGTTTTGAAGAGAGAGAAATTCATTTTAAAATATCAGATATTTTGAGGAGAGAGAAAGAGAAAGGGAAATTGAGGAAAGCTTGGTTTTGGAGGCCGCGGAGCGCTTTTCGTCCGACGTTGCTGTTGGAGAAAGTGTAGATCTCGTGGTAAGGACTCCGAACCTTACTTCTGTTTTCAGAGATTTTGTGTTTTGACCGAGATATGATCTGTTTTGTGTTTTCGTAGTCGACTTTTCGACATGGTTTTGATTTGACACAACTTCCACCGCACAACTTTTAGTATGTTATAGATATGATTATTGTATACGATTTGACTGTATTCTACGAAGATTTTACCGGTCGGAATTGATTCTACGCGATTTTAATTGAATAGGAAATTATCAGGACTTGATTTGATTTGGATTCTATAGATTGATAGTCTTGCATTGATGCCGTGGTTATTCTGTTGTAATTTGGTGAAATTCAGAATTTGTCTTTTTGCAGGCTTTTTGTGTAATTTCGATAGACTACCGTTACTCTGCCCGATTTTCGTATGATTTCTGATTTTCCCGGAATTGATAGATTGAATTGATCTGCCTTTGACTATTGATGTGATCGTTCTCGATTTCTTTAATATTGCTTATTGCATCGATTATTGCATTGATTGATTGATTGCTGAAAGACAAGTGGAAACCTAGTTGAACGTTGGTTATAGAAACCAACGTGTATTGAACGAACTACAACAGCACTATTGATATTGAACGAACTACAACAGCACTATTGATATTGAACGAACTACAACAGCACTATTGATATTGAACGAACTACAACAGCACTATTGATATTGAACGAACTACAACAGCACTATTGATATTGAACGAACTACAACAGCACTATTGATATAGATTGACCACTACAACAGCACTATTGATATTGAACGATTGATAACTACAACAGCATCATAACTAGTGTTTGGGCTTGTCGAGTAAGACCATTGTATGAAATTGCATTGTATCTGATATTGCATCGCATTAGATTTCCTGATTTGTATTGATTTATTGATTTCGGATCGGTTTATTGATATTGATTGGATTTATCGAATTGATTTACTATTGTACGGATTTCTTTGATTTCATCGATTGACTACTGAGTATTGAGTCTACTGAGCATTGATATAGAAATGGACGGATATAGATATTGCATTGATAGCATGGACATCGTACTACTGCTTATAGATTTATTGTACTGCTGCCTATAGATTTGATAGATTTACTGTTGCTACTGTTTTACACCGTATGGACTGTTTTTATGGATTCATTGCTTCGTATCGCCTTTCTCGATTGATTTCAATTGATTAGACCGTATTGATTTGATAGCATCGATTTGATAGACGACATTGATTGATTGAATTGATTTATCGAATTGCCTGCCGCTGCATTGACTGGTTTTATTGACTATTGATTTCCGCTGCATAGACTCATTGACCATTGACTGACGGATTGATAGATTGACATGCATATTGATAGCATCGCCGTGCTTTGATTTCAGTTGTAGGCTTTGGTGACCTGCTGGGCTTTGTAAGCTCATTATATGTGGTTAAAATTTTCAGGTCCGAGCAAGGCAACTGGAATGGAGTTCGATCAGAATGTCAGACGAATCCTTTTCGCTACACGGATCCTCGGGGCATTACATATGTGTAGGCTGTGTAATTTAGGATATGTCCTATATAGGATTATTAGTTCAAGTTATTTGCATTTGGTTTGTTAGAGGTCAAAAGAAAGATTTTTAATTTGAGTTTAAATATTAGTATTTTTTAGGATTGATTTTAGAGATTTTACTTTTAGCATTTGATTGATTACCACCTTTGTTTCACACCGAGGCCGTGAGGTTTATTTCACCCTCCTTGGGGCTAACTTAATAGCCTCGTAGGCCTGGGTTACCCAGTGGCAACCAATTTTTTGTTGAATTATTTTAGTTGGTTATAAATTAGAAAAGAAAGGTATATTATGTGATTTATTATCGATTGATGTTTGGTTCAAATCATTAATAATCAATTAAGTTTAAAGTATTGCCACTCCATCGAATTCATTCGTGGCGTTGTGCCACCATGCTCGAGGAACCAGGCCTCCTTAGGACACTTAGCCCCGCAGCTCGGAGTAGTCCATCCAATAAACTTCATCTTTGGAGTGATTGTTATATATTAAGGGGTTTGTTGGCTAATTTTAAAAGATTGATTTAAGAGATTTTGATGGATTTGATTGAATTATTCAATAGTTATAAATTAGAAAGAAATATGAATTATGCAGTTTATTATCAATTAAGGGGTTAGATTAATTAAATTTGCTATCAACTGGTTCGTGGCGTTGTGCCACCAGGCTCGAGGAACCAGGCCTCCTTAGGACACTTAGCCCCGCAGCCCGGAGTAGTCCATCCTAAAAATCAAGTTGATATAATTGTATTAAAAGGTTTGTTGATTTGTTTTAAAAGATTAACTTAATGTTTGATTGAATTTTAGGTGAGTTAGTAGATTTGGATTTTAGAAGATTTTTAGCTTAATGAATTTTAGTTTAGATTTGTTGTCCTAACTCAATCTACATCTTTTAAATTTTAAGTTCGTTATGAGTGGATTATTAGATTTGTTGGATCTAATTTAAGTTTTGTATTTTAGAGATTACGAAATATTAATTATGGTTCGAGTACAAATTAAGTGTTTTAGTGTATTTGTTAAACATTGAATTAAGATTAACCTTCATTGGTTGATTATTAGTGAGTTAAGGAATACTAGATCTAGGAAAATGTGTTACTAAATTTAAGTTTAATGTCTCTATCCTATAAGGAGCATGCACCCTAAGTCTATGTTATCTAAGACTCGATCCTTAATTTTTGTCCTTAGATGTCACTAAGGTTATAGGACTAAAAGGGGTTTTATTTTCTAACTCTTACGACTTTCGTACATATGTCGCTAGGCTTAGGGATTTATGCATGAAAATACAATGATAAGTAACAAAACGGTAGGAGGGCGAGAAGTAAAGAGAAAGAACGACTAAACACAATAGAAAGAAAAGAATAAAAATCAAAAATAAAAGGAATGTAAGCATTATTATTTTAGACACACTTCTTTGAAGCCAAGTGTGTCCCTAAAATAGCCTTCTCCCTAATTCGATATAATACGAATAGGGAAAAAGGTATTTTCAATGCCCTTTACTGTCCCCACATTCCAAACAAGGCACTTGAATGAGACTCAACTCAAACAACTAGACCTACCCTCTAAACAAAGCTCCAAACGACAAAGAGAAATAAATCCCGAAAATAGACCTCTCACTTAAAACCCAAAACATGATCTTACTACCGACTAATCCCAAAACCACTTAGAAAACAAGTGCAAGCGAGAAGAAAGACAACTCCCCCACGAAATACCACATCGTTCTTACAAAGACATCAATGAGTCTACCACACAAAGCTAATCATAAAGCTAGAAGTCCCAAAATATCTCATGAAAAACCTTTAAATGAAATACTACACAAAATTCCACACAAAGCATCTATGAAAATCTTTTGACACAAAACTCCACAGAAAAAGACCGACGATCAAGTGCCTTTATGACATTTGGAGTGGGGTAAAACCGTCAAAAACTTCATAAAAATTCATAAAATTTATCACAAAATAAATCGTAAGGCTTTCCAACAAGGAGAAATACAAGAAGCACGATTTTATAGCACAAAAAAAAAGAATCATGATATTTATCCAATTGTAGAAATAAACCATGGCTCTTTCAAACATAAAATATATAAAAACTATTCTCAACACAAATCAAATCAAGTATTTCAAATACAAAGCGAAGTCATCCATCTTTCAAATATTATAATATAAAGTAAATCATGAAAGCCTTTAAGTCATAAAACGATCCAAAAGACCCCTTAGCAAATTCTTTATTCTCTATGTTGCATGCCATCAAATATCCAAGAGAGCAAAAGAAAATATCACCATTTCGTTTCGATCCAACTTGAGCTAAATACAAATAAGAAGACAGAAGTTTTGGAGCTAATTCACTTCCCTAAAATGTTAGAAGCCATACCCCATCACACTATGAATTACTGTTCAACAACTTCCACTTGATACAAAGTATTATTCCCATGTTTTATTTCTCCATTCACCACATGAGACTAAGCAAGAAAACGAAGCACGACTCATATGAACTCTATTCTGACAACTAAAGAAATCTTTCAACACATACACTCCTTTTTTTATTCCAATATTCACAAAATATCCCCAAATAATTACTAACTTCTCCATATAAATGCAAAGAAGTATTCCAATCTCTTTCTCGCAAAACACGACATGATACATGTCAAAATATCATACAAAAATTCCATTGCAAAAGGCATAAATGCATATAATAGGATTTTGCAAAAAGGCCTCAAATTCTCTTCCACCATACTGAAAATACTTCTCAGAATACAACCCACCTTAGATGCATATTGATGAAAGAGAAGAGAGAATGCCATCAAAACATTACAACATTGATTCAAGACATTAGATGCACAATTGCTTTCCAACAAGCTCCTAATCGCCACATTACATGCCATCAGGTATCCACCATAGTCCATATATTTGGCTACTTCACTTGTACGATGGAATTCATATGCTCACAACGATACCCTTTTCCCTCTTCATTGATGGTAGTGTTTCATGCTACTGAACTAAAGCTCTTAATCAGATAAAATAAAAGACAGAAAACCCAAATTCAACTCAAGAGATTTTCCAATACAAATCACCATAATCCGCTTTTAAAGCTTGAGGAGAACAATCCAGCACACAACAATGTAAAACTTGAATTAAATCAACTTGAATTTTCAAGTGGATCATAAATCATGTGAAGATTCTCTAAACTTGGTGAGGCAAGTCAAATGACCACAAATGCAGGTGAAGAAAAGTCATGAAATTTCATGCTCGTTTATTTTCTTTAACTCACTTTGAATAAGGCTCGTGATGACAAAACATAAACCTCAACTAAGCTCGTTTCACAAGAGCACATCACAAACGGATGACACAAGCACGTAAGCGATCTCGAACTAGCCTTCGCTTATGGAATGAATCACAACCATAAAAGCATGTAGTTATAGATCTCACATAAATATCTGATACAAACAAAGCCATGAAAGTTCAAATATTTGTCTCCAAATTTATCATTAAAATCAAGTATTGGCAAGGCCCTCAGATAAATCAATTAAAGGGAAATCTCTCAATATAAAAGAATGTATCGTTGTATTGGCTTGAAACAAACTCACAAACCTCTCCTAGTGGCATTTCATCAAACAACTAACATGCGATATTTACAAGATTCTCATGGGGTAGGCTAAAGTAGAGATCGTCATCTTACGTTCACAAATCATTTTAGAACTTCCGCACACATGCTTCGTTAAAATTATTACAAAGTAATCTACTGAAAGTTCACCAAAGTTGGAATGGAAGAAAGCAACCACAATCATCAAAGTCTTAATCATAGCACCTCACAATAAGCTATCCAAACTTTGGTCTATAACTCAAGATATTCTAACAGATGCTAGCAACATGTGTTTCAAAGATAGTAACCCTTAATGTGTAACCAACAAATCTTATAGCTTCCAAATTTTCAGATAGAACTAGATACAACTATGCTCTGCCACTTGCCCTAGCCTTCACATAGAAGTAATAGAATAAATTCAGCTCATTCTTTTACGGCATGATTAAGTTCTTGATGAAATATGGAAACTAGTTAAATTTCATTGTGATCTCTGAGAAGCATACAAACAATACCTACATAATAGTTTTAAATCATACTACTAAGAAGCATCATATCCACCAATGTGGCTATTGCATTAAAAAGAAGTTCATTCCAGAAGCTTATGCATTTTATCAACATAACACTTTTTTTTTTTTTTTTTGAGAGTTGAATGTAGAGGGAGAAGAAAGGAAAAAAAAAAAAAAAACTAAAGAAGAAGAAGAAGAAAAAGTAGAAGAAAAGGAAGAAGAAGAAGAAGAAGAAGGAGAGGAAGAAGAAAGGGGGTTACCTGCGGTTTTGAAAGGGATCGGTCGGCTAGAACAGGGGAGACGAAGCCGAGTCGTCGGGTTCGGTCTGGAGCTGTGCGACCTAGAGGAGATCGGGGAGACGAGCGAATCCGGCATGGGTTCGGTCCGTGCGAAGGGCAGCGACGAAAGAGAGGGGGACTTGGCCGGCTTCTCACAGAAGGCGTGAAGTCCACAGCCAAGGTAGGAGTCGGACGGGAGAGGGGAATACCGTCGGGGTTCCCGAAATCGGGAGGAGACAAGGAGTCTTCGGACTCCTTTGGCTTCTGCGAACCAGAGAGAGATCGAGTGTGAGAGAGGGAGCGAATGCTCCGCTCCCTTTGACGTCTCCGGACCGAACAGACCGAGAGAGAGGGGGGGATCGCGAGAGAGTTCCAGAGAGATGGAGGTCTTGGGCCTACTGATGTCGTCCCAGTAGAGAAGAGACCGAGAGTGAGAACGTGAGAGAGAGGGTGCCGAGAGAGGAAGAGAGGAGAGCAGCCAGAGGAAGAGAGGAGAGCCTCTGCCGCCTCCTCTTGTCTGTTCCCAACCGAGAGTGACAGGGAGCGGGATGCTTTGGCCTCAATTAGGGCACCAAGGGAGAGAGGGTAGATCAGAGCCGTCCGATCAAATTCTTGATCGGACTGTGGGATTCAAATTGGCTCAAGAAAAATCAATCAAGCTTTAATCAAAATTTAGATGGGCTTAATAAACTGAAATTAAGTCCAAATCAAAACCCAATGTGACTTGATTTGAGTTAATTCGAGTTCGACTCGACTCGACCCAAATCAACAAAACCAAACCTAAATTAATCCTGATTCGAATTAAATCGAGCCCGACGAGACTCGACCAATTCGTTCAAATGCGCTCGAGGACAAATCAGGACAAAAACGAGGTCAACAGCAGGTTAATTAATTTGTTTGATTTCTTGCACAGGTGTGTTAACCATTTAATTTATATAAAAATATTTCTAATAATATCAATTCACTCTCTATTAGACTTTGAATATGATCAATTTATAATTTATTTTAGATCTGACATTCTACCTTCTTTTATTAAAATAATGTGTGCCATTTGACTTCAGTTCCTTTTGATCATTATATATATATATATATATATATTGCATCTTATTAGTGATGTAATGAACTCAAAATTAAATGATAATTAAGTTGACAAAAAAATTTCTAAAAGTATGTCAATCTAAGTACTCGGTGATTTAAAATAAATAAAAAAAAAACATTAAAAATATAATCTTATGAGAACAAATTTATAAATCATCACAATACTATTTTAAAATAAAAATAAAAATGGAAGCTCTAGCGTCAAAATCATCAAGACTTCAAGCCTGCCTTTTTAAAGGAAAGCCCCACTCCATGGCGATTAATCTCTTATATTTAGCTAACATTGGAGAAAAGGAACTTTTATTAGGTCATGACACCTGACGTAGCTCTATATCCGGACGTCAATAAAATGTCGTCACGTGTCCTTACTCTTTATCGCGCGGCCCGACGACCCGACCCGGATCGGAACCCGGTATTGCTATGTTCGTGTATTGCTCGGTATTGCTATGTATTGCTTGACAATAATGAGAAATACCGCTCTTTCAAGATCAATACCGAGCAATACCTAGCAAAATCGGGGTATTGCTCGGTATTGCTAGATATTGGTCTTGACATAATCATATTTCTCATTATCGAGCAATACCTAGTAATACCCTGGTCTGCACAAATCAGCTAATACATAGCAATATCGGGTTCCGGTCCGGGTCGGGTCGTCGGGACGCGCGATAAAGGGTAAGGGCACGTGACGACATTTTATTAGCATCCGGATGTAGAGTTACGTCAGATGTCCTGACCTAATAAAAGTTCAGAGAAAAGTGCCCCTCAGAGAATGGAGAAAGTGTGGAGTCTGGACTTAGAGAACCGTTTAATTTTATGAGTGTCAAAACCGAACAGTTCTCTATGTCCAAACTTCACATGAAATAATCTCTAAAGATTGTGCTATTCTGCCCTTCTATATTCACATGAGGTGGGCCTCATTGGCCAAACTGTGCGACAGTAACATTCACATGGGATTTGGGTGAAGAATTATTAGGTGTATAACACGCCACAAAAATAAGATAAAAAAAATTATGTATTTACAAAGTATATTTCTTAAATTAATTTTATACTCACCAAAATCATATTGATTTGTGCCCATGTGACGTCGTAATAAAGATACACACATATGCACTCAATCAACATCTTATTCTATACCTAATAATGTGTCCATGAGGTGTATTTTACCATTTTACTGCTTGTGGGGCCTAATTTATATTATTGTAGCTTAGAGACATGCATTTAAATCAATCTAGTCAATTTAATTTAGAAATTAATTTAAATTTAAAATCTACACAATTGAATTTCAATAACTAACATCAGGAAGTCTTTATCCTGTTATATTGTGTCAGCTATATAATTTTTTCTTTATTGTATCATATTAAGAATTAAATTCTCATTTAAATATAATAAAAACTTTTCAATCAAGTCTTTAAGTCTACCGTTATCTTTTTTACACATAGACCGGATCTAATACATCAACTCACATGATAGGGTCATCGAATGGAGAAATTATTCTGTGCGGGGTTCGAATGGTTCTTCCTGTTCGGACTATGAGGGTAAACATTGTGTGAAAACTGCTTGTGCAAAAAGTTGATATAAACTGTGTACAAATTTGTACACATTGTGTACACTCACATGTTCGGACGGTTCTTCTTATCCGAACTTCGCATAGAATAATTTCTTCATCGAATGACCAACTTTTATTAGGCCAGTCATCTAAGACGATTCACTCTAATCTTATCTTCTATCAAAGTCACTTCAACATTTTCACATACATACTCGTTTCACATACCATCACTAAAAATAAAACCACTCATTCACCTGAGCATCTTCATCTATGCAACAATAAACTTAATTTTATATTTCTCTTTTAGAAAATTTAGAAAAATAAATTGAATAAACTAAATTTCAAATTAATTTGAACCAAGTTTGATCAATTCAGTTCAATTATATAATTATTTTTTAATTTAAATAATATACATTTAAAAGTGTTAAACAATATATATTAAAATTTATAATTTTGATTTATGAAATAAATATTATTCAGATTACTTTAAAATGACTTATTTTTGTGAGGGTAGAATTAGGCCTAATTCTGCCGGAATAAATTTGTTATATATCCCTATCTCGTGCTGAGTCATTCATATGCTATGGAAGGAATTGCGTTGACCATGTCACGCGTCATTAATTAGAGCTGATCCCATCAAACTCGAACAGGCTTTTGGGGGTTTTAAAAGAATTTTGTCAGAGAAATTAACTAAATATAAAGAATTTATACATACATAACATCTAAAACTATTAAAAAAATTTATCTAACACCTAAACATTAATATTTACTTATCTACCACTCCGTTACACATATCGTCACATCCCGACACTCTCAACGACCACCTTCAATGCAGTGCCCTCCAACGGCGGCATCCAGCTCAACAACGACCAAACATGGACCATCGATATCCAGCCAGAACCACCGGCGACCACGTGTGGGCTGCACTGGATGTTCCTTTGACGCCTCCGGAAATGAAAATTGCGAAACCGGCGATTGCGCCGGCAAACTCTCCTGCACCGCCTACAGAACCACCAACTAATTCAGGATTAGGACATATCATAAACCGTTGGATTACTACTCATTAAACTTCTTTAACTAACATAGTATGAGAAAAATTATCTTTGCATTTGGATGGTTTTTTCTGTTCTTACGGCATTGCAATCTTATAAACTATCTCAAACGAAACTAAGATTTTTTTTTTTTTGATGGATTTCTTATTGCTTGTTAAAATAAATTTTTAAAAAATTATTTTAAAAAACAGTAAAAAAATTATCCCAAACGAAATCTAAATTAGTCAGTTAGTATTCAAACTTTATGTTTTTAATCTATGTTGTTATGAGTATTATGAATGAAAAATATGAATTAGAATTATTTTATCAATTTTAATATTTAGGAAAGAATTTGAATAAGTGAAATAGAAGAATGTCAATTTCATAAATAATAAAAATTACATTTTTACATATAATTCTATTTTTATCACCAATTAGCTTGAACTTCCAAAACAGTAGATGGAGCTTCGGAATTCAGTGGGCTGAGAAGAACCCATAATTCTTCTGTTTTTTTTCTTTTATTTCCTCCTGCGGGTGGAGTGAAATTAAATTTGTTTCAGGGGGCGGAGCGCATAGGATTCGTGAACTAAATAGACCGTGTAATCGAAAACAAATTTTGTAAAGATACGCGTCATCATCAGAAGTACTGGACAGCCTGGAATTGTCATTTAAGTTAAGTTCCCGGGCCCCCCAATGAACTGAGCGTTGGACGAGTTATTTATGACTCGGCTCAGTGATACTTTCGATAAATACTTGATAACTAAATAAATGAGCTTGACCAACATAACATTCGGTTCATTTATGTTGATGAATAGTATCGTTTAACGCTGGTGAACAATCTCGTTAATAAACTCAATTAAAGGTTGAATAAGAAGCTCTATTAAAATTATATTAGAGTTTTAAAAAATATATATTGTTAAATTTAATAATTTAATAATTTATTTTTACTACGTGTCTAAAACTGATTAAACTAAGATTTCTTTTGGGATGGATTTCTTACTGCTTGTATTAATGAAATAAGTATGATTAATAATTTGAAATGAATGTTAGAAGTTTTTGAATTTTGTATGAACTATTATCAATAATGAAAGTCAAGTGCAAGAGAATCTTTGATGGCAAGTATTACGTGAAATACTTTAAAAATCTCTAAGAAAGTAGATTTGCAAGTGTTCGAGTCAACCCATTTGGCATATGCCAGCTGTGTTCTGGGTTCGCGGGTCGGGTCAAACCTTGCGAGTTGGATTTTGATCTAAATTTCTAACCTGTTTACAAAATCGAGTCGGGCTCGAATCAACATGTTTGGACTAAGGTCAATTTCATTCGACCCGAACCCAACCCACAAACCCATATTGACACCCCGAACTAGAATTGACCCTCAAAAATTGTGTTTTACGTTTTTTATGAATATTTTATTTATCTTTACTATCTTTTAATTATATTCCAATTTCATCTTATAATTGGAATATTGATATTTGTGATGGGTCAAGGTAAGAAGTTTTTTTTTTTTTGGGAAAATTTGGGCTTAAGCCCGTATATTAATGAGACTATAACAGTTACAAAAAGGAATACAGCTTCAAAAGAAGCAAGCTCGTAAAGAGCACAAAAAGAAACCAAAAATTACATCCTATAACATAAAAATAAAGCCAAAAGCAGGTCAAAAATTGCCAACCAACAAGCCACAGACTTCAGCACAGGGTGCCAGCGAAAACCTGTAGAAAATGAATCCAGAGTTAGCAGCCAGTGTGAAAAAGAGGAAGGATACGTGGCCATGGACTCAGAAAATCGGTCTTGAATCGAAACACGTTGATCCCTGGTTGCCCGAGGGCCGTCCAAGGGGCCTGCAAAGGGCTCATCATTGTCCAAGGCCAAAGAAAAACCCCGCAGGCAACAAGCACGCCCCCAGCCTCTGATTTGTACCAAAAATCCCAAACTTAAAGAAGTTTCAGCAATGCATTGTAATCCTTTCATTTCCTAATTTTCATATGAATTGCTCTTTTGATGATGATTGCAGTAGTAATAGAGCTGCTATTGACATTCCCAAATCTTATGTTATTCCATTCTTTCCAAATAAAGTAGATGCATGCATTAGAAGTAAGCAGATAAAAGTTTTTGAGATTGCCATTGGAAGGGTAAGAAGTTTACTATGCTAGTTTTGTTAGTTATGTTCTTTTTGATATTTCATGGGAAGGAAAAGGCACAATGTATAAATTAGGTACAGAGGCACGATCTTTAGCTTCTGAGTAGTAAGGTACTATTCTTTTAATACAATATTTCATTATTTTGATATATAGATCATCTAGATCTAGATTAATGTATATGGATTTTGATAAATGAAATGTGTTCATTATGCTTTATTATTTCATATTTTGTAGTTGCTCTGGTTGTACCTATAATGGTTGAGTAATAATTGTAGATTTAGGTATTCCAACCTTCCATTAGATCCGAGGTTGTCAAATTAGAGAACTCGCCTCAAGATAGAAGCAAAAGTCAGAGATAGAATCCTCCATCGAGCTAAGCATTCTGTGACATGTGTCTAAAGCAGTCTGTATTAAGGGTCATTTCTTTTACTTATAAGTCAATTAAGACAAACTCACATATATACACATCACAAATACAAGCTTCGAATCCAAAAGCTCTTAATTGGTAGTCAAATCTCTCAACCAGCAGATCAATGTGAGTTGAGTTGTACTAAGGGTCATAACTCATTGCATTTTTTTAATTTCCTTAATGTAATAGCAACTTTTGTGACCCTCAAATTCCTATCAAATGATGATGATGAGAAACATTTAGATCTTTTTGGCATTTGATATGACGAATTAAATTAGTCGATAATTTTGTAGAGAATTCTTTCTCTATTTCTCTTCATTCTCACACAAATTCTCAAGTCTTACTTCTCATAGCTCGCATGCTAGTAAGCTCGTATATCATTCACGAATCTATTTAAACCCAACAATTATGATTAATCTCAAATTTATTAGAATTATTATGTGATGAATATAATATATAAATAATAAATATTAAACTCGTCTAAAATAAAATCAAAGACTTAGAAAATCATTCTTATTAAAATTTTGATAAGGTAAATATACATTTTTTAAGGAAATATAAGTCATTTATGTATAGTTAATATGATAAATATCATAAAAATTAAATTATAAATTTTAAAAAATTAAATAAAAATTGGTATCTAGATTTTTTTTTTTTTTTTTTTTTTTTGGGAAAATTTAGGGCATAGCCCAATTCATTCCAGCAAAAGGAGTACAAAATTGAGGTTGACTACTACCACAACGTTCCAGTAGTAGTGAACCAAAAAATAAACATCGGCATAATAAGATGTGAAACACATAAAAAGAACCACAAAAAACTTGTCTACACAGCATCAGCAATACAAAAGAAAAAAACAGTAAACAAATTTATTACTATCTCCCAACAGATAGAATAATCCAGCAGAGCACCATGAGTAAATTCCCAGTAGAGACTTACTGACAGACAGCATCCGGAAGAGGACCTTCCAAGATTGAAGAATTCCCAAGCCATAACATGCCATGAAAAACTCCCTGTATAGAGTGCAGACGAGTATTAATCATGTGATGATCATCAAAAATTGAATAACTCCCAAGCCTTAATAAACCTGGACTCAGAATTATAGTATCAGGATTTTGAGCAATATTGGCAAATTGAATTCCCTGGTTGCCCTTAGACCTTCCAAGGGAACCAATACAAATTTTTGGGAGTATCATCATTGTCCAGGAGGCTACATACACCAATCTGGGACATTTGCAACGATAGGGCCAAGAATGAATAAAGAAGCAGCCACGAATAACGTCTGCCAACTTACAGTAATTCCATAAGATCCATAGAATTTCCCCATTTATGTATTTTTTCACATAAATTTCTCTTTATTATATGTAGCAGAGAAGTGTCACAGTTGATGACATTACCAAATCTCCTACCATTTCTTTCTCTCCATATATGATAAATAGCACAACAGACAGTCACATACAAGAAATTTTTAACCTTCGTATTACCTTTGTATTGAACCTTTACCCATTCAAAAACCTGCATAATGGTTGGCCTGAAAAGAAAGTATTTCATACCAGGTAATAAAGCAGTGAGAATGTTAAAAGTATAAGAGCACTCAAAGAACAGATGAGAGACAGTTTCATTATGATAATGGCACAAGCTGCAAGAGCTAGGCACACTAATGTTTCTAGTTATAAGAGCATCAGCTGTCTTTAAACCACCAACTAGTGCCATCCAGACAAATACCGAATGCTTGAGGATTTTTCTTTTAGCCCACACCATTTTATGCCAAGAACAAGTTTGATAATCCGCATAGAATTCTTCTATAAAGCTTTTGAATTTATAATTGTTCCTTTTTTTCCATAACAGACACGGTCCCTCCTCCCCAATGGTATTGATACCAGCAATCAAGTTTCTCAGATATGGAGGAATGGAGTCAGGAAAATTCCATTGAGTTCCAATTATCAGGTCTTTCAAGAAGATATCAGGAATATCTTCCATAGAATACCCCCCTAATAGATCAGTAACAGTCGCATTATGCAACCAGTGATCCCAGATCAAAGAGATTGGAGCATTTTGGGTAATTTTGAAATTGAAACAACGTTTTACTTCAAAAGCAGTCTTGCATATGAGTTTCCATAATTTGGTTGTAAGGTTCACACTAAGAGGTCTCCAAGGGGATTTGTATTGACAGATAAGCCATGTGGAGAGTGGAGTGGTGCAGTTATACATTCTAAATATAACAGAACAGTTGTACGCAAATTGCATAGCAGAGATGGAAGGAATGCCAAGACCACCTTTATTATTGGGTCTACATATTTTATCCCAAGAAATCATGTGTAACTTTTTTGCGTTCATCGTGTCTCAAAAAAACAAAAACCTGGCACTGGTTTTGTTAAGAAATTTGTAAACTGATTTTGGTAATATAGAACCTCTTATCCAATACACAATTGTGTTTTGAATAGTGAATTTGATGTATTGCAACCTACCCGCAAAAGACAAGAGGTTGGCTTTCCATCCATTCATATTCTTATTGACTTTGTCCATTAAAGGCAAGTAATCTTCTATTTTCAATCTATAATAAGATAATGGAATGCCAAGGTAAGTTATTTTATTGGCAATATTGAAAATAGTTAGTGCTTGACATATATCTTGAATGTTTCTTTGATTTTTTGGGAACATTATTGCACTTTTTTCATAGTTAACTTGAAGACCCGATGCATTAGCAAAATCCCTTAAAGAGGTGGCCAAAATATTGCAATTCTCCAAAGTAGCTTCTCCAAAAATTAAAACATCATCTGCATATAAAAGATGAGAGAGTGAGTAGTTGTCAATGGATATGCCTCTAAATCCTCTACTCTCCAATAGGTTTGAAAAAGCATCCATGACAATGCAAAATAAATAGGGACTAAGAGGGCAACCCTGACGAAGTCCAGCAGATGAAGAGAAAAAGCCTTCTAGAGCCCCATTGAGCATAATGGAGAAATTCACATCAGTGATACAAGATTTTATCCAGTTTATGAAAAGACTGGGAAAACCTTTTTGGGCTAGTCTATCCAGCAAAAATTTCCGACTGACGGAATCAAAAGCCTTTTTTATATCCAATTTTGCACAAAAAGTATTGTAATTCCTTCTCTTTCCAGCAAAAAATAGTATCTCATTTGCTAGAAGGATATTATCAGTGGATACTCTAGATTTGACAAAACCCGCTTGATTGTCCATAACAATACAGTTCATAACTGGTTTTAGTCTTTCAGCAAGGACCTTGGCAATAATTTTGTAGATAACGTTACATAATGCTATAGGCCTATATTCAGAAATAGCAGTAGCATTTTTGTGCTTAGGAATAATAGCTAGAGCAGTAGCCTTTACACCATTTGGCATATAACATTTTTGGAAAAAAGATTTTATGGCTTTACAGACAGAAGAACCAATAATATGCCAAGCCGACTTATAAAAAAAGAAATTGAAACCATCAGGCCCCGGGGCTGAATTAGAAGAGCCCGAGAAAACTACATATTTTATCTCCTCATCCAGCACAAGAGAAGAAAGCCTGTGAACTTGTGATTGAGATAACAACACCCCAACAGGAAAACCATTCTGAATCTCATTAGGAGGGGGCAAGGGGTTATAAAGGCCTTGATAAAATTGAATAAGCGAATTAACCACTTCAAATCTAGAAGAGGCAGAATTATTAGTAAGTAGATTGGCCACAGAGTTGTTAGAACCTCTTCTGGTTCTAATTTTTGCATATAAGAATTTTAAGTCCTCCTCCCCATTTTTAATCCAGTTCACTTTTGCCCTCTGAGTGATCCAAGAGGCATACATTGAGTTGAATTTAGCAATCTCCAAATTTAACTCCTTGAATGAATGATTTAAAGCAGGATTGATAGGATCATTATGAAGCTTAAGTAACAGATTAGCTTGGTCATTGTTCAAATTATCCAAATGTCTAGAAACGCATGTGGAAGAGGACCACTTCTCTTTTTTAATAGCACATTTTATCTGCTTCAAAGTTTTACTGAAATGGGATAAAGGGTTCCCTATGCAAGGGATGGAAAAAGCCTCAAGAAGGATGGCCCAGTAGCTATCTAGATTGGACCAGTAGTTTTTGAATAAGAAGCGATGGTTCACCTTAAAATTTGATCCATAGTGTAGAATAATTGGACAATGGTCCGAACAGGAAGGGCTTTGAAAAGAGCAGTAAGAATCAGTAAACATATTCAACCAACCCTCATTCACTAAAACACGATCTAGTTTTATATGAATAGGATTACTAGTGCGCTGATTGAACCATGTATATTTAAAGCCAACCGAGTGCAAGTCCACAAGGCTATTTCTAAAAATCATATTGTTAAAATCTAACAATGAAGATTGAGTAATAGGAGTACCTCCATATTTTTCATGAGCATACCTACAACAATTATAGTCACCAATAAGAGCCCAAGGGAAATCTGCAGTAGGAGCCAATTGTTCTATAGAATTCCACAGCTGTTTTCTATCAGCTTGACTGTTAGCCGCGTAAATTGCAGAAAGCTGCAAGAGTGGAAGGTTAGCAACCCATATAGTCCCTGAAATAACCTGAGAGGAGATGTAAGAAGGCTTAAACATTAGTTTTGATGCATTCCACTTTATCCAAATCCGACCTGAGGCATTTAAATCAAAATTGTTGCAACTTGCTTCATTAGAATAAAGAGAATGAGCAACTTCGAAGAAAGGATCACTTAAAGAAATAGAGTTAATCCTATTCTCCAATATGCAAACCAAGTCTAGCTTGAAAGATTGTATGAGTCGCTTGATACAGAAAACTTTATCAGGGTGATTAAAACCCCTGATATTCCACGCCGCCATGGGTGGAAAAATCATTAAGAATTTGTATGAGACTGGGGTTTTTTGTTCTGCTTCCCCCTTGCAGGCTTTTTTGACGCAGCACTCGATTGAGCCTGTTTAATTTTCTCCGGCATCATACTTTTGCCATTGGTCGTTGAGTCTAAAGTTCCATCCACACCCTCTAAATCTTCAGTGTGATGAGAATTGACTTCCTCTATAATGAGGACTTCAAACTTATTAGGGGATATGATATCTTTAGTCTTGTCTGGGGATTTTGTGTTCAGAGAGGTAGACGAAGAAGAGAAAGTCGCATTAGGAAAATTCAGGTTAGGGATACCTGGTGCAATATCATCCTTATTAATAGGCAAAACCGAAGAAGACTTTTCTCCTCCCAAATTGTCTAAGTTGATATGGGAATTCTGGGAAGTAGGGGAGTGCGGCTGAAAATTCAAAGGGTGACCTATTACAATAGATTTATTGGCATTATTGTGACTAGTAGATTGCGCAGCTTTATCGACCGGGGCTTGATGCACCACATTAGTGTGAGGAGGCCTAGAGAGATTCTGACTCCTAGACTTTTTTCTGTTTTGAGCATATCTACTTTGACTCCTACCCCGATTAGGAATTTTATTTTTCTCCAATTCATCTGAATCAGTCTTAGGCTTTTCAATACAAGATGCAGAAAAATGCATTAAAGACTTACAGTATTCGCAGGGAGTTGGGCGCCATTCATATTGAACTTTTAAACATACCACTTCACCGTCTAAAGATACCTGGATCTCTTCCGGATATGTGGCTTTGTTGTCAACTAGCACACAGATACGAGCATACGTTAGTCTGAATTTTTGCTCAGTTAGCTTATCTGCCGCCACAGGAATACCAATTTTACTAGCTATTCGAGAGATACCCTCTGAGTTCCAACATGCAAGGGGTAGATCATGTATCTTCACCCAGATCGGGACGGACGAAAATTCTTCCTTCTTCGGTATGAACTTGGGATGCCATTTTTGAAGTACAAAAGGCTTACCCAGCAGGAACCAGACTCCTCTCGACCATACCGTATCAAAATCTTCTTGGCAAGTAAACCTAAAAAGAAAGAAACCATCATTGAGCGAAAGCAGCTTGAATGTACCTTTTAAACTCCAGGTCTTGTTCATGGCCCCCAGAAGAGCCTCATAAAACGGCCTTCGCCCGATCGAGTACCCGACAAGGCAAAGATCCCATTCTTCCCCTCCCTTGCACAATTTTTCACTTGAAAAAGGTATTATGTCAGGCTCAGATGGATGATGTGAGAACTCCAGAGATTTCGGGGCGTTATTGTCTGGGGCGAAGACCTTGCTCCAGTCCTTCGGGAGCGAAGACGGAAGACCTTCAGAAGTCGGGCCAAGAGGAGGGAAATCCGACTTACTAAAAGATGTATCCATGGCAAAGGGGTCCTCCGGCCTCGCCGGAGGAGGAGAGCGACGAAAATCTTCAGGAGGCGGCGACGCAGAGAGGAAACCCTAGCAGAGCCCTAACCCGAAAACTCCAATGCATTCAACTGTAATTAGTTAAGAATAAAATATTTTTTATTAAAAAAATTGTTTTAAAAAAAATAAACTTAAAATTAATAAATTTCTTTCATTTTTTTTAAATAAAATAAGACATTCAAATATAAGATTTTAATAATTGCTCTTAAAATATTTGTCAACTTAATTAATTGGCACCCTTTAATTAAAATAACTTACTAATAATTAAAATTTTAAGGTTTAATTTATATCACGGCATAAAGTTTCTTCTTATGAAGCTGCAGTTATGGGATTTGGAGTGATGATAAAAGTGTCTCTTTTGATCTAAGGTTTCATTTGAGAAATTTTTTTTTTATTACTTTCTAAAACAAATTTTTAGTACAAAAAAATTTTAGTTTACTTTTTTTTTTTTAAAAGATACTTTAGAAAACAGTAAGAAAGATGTCCCTGTAGCGTCCTGGGGTATTCGCGGCTGTAAAGTTTAATGTCTTAGCTTCGTACAAAGATCCATCACACAATTATATAAGAAAAAAGGGTGCATCATTTATAAGAGACATCAATATTTTTACGTAGAAAATCCTAAAAAGAGAAAAAACCAACGGCTCTGACCTAGCTTGAATGAATCCACTAATATTTGCAGTTGATTATAAATGAGGCTCTTCCTTGGGGGAAGGCCTTAGCTTGATGTAATAAATATACATCATATGGAGTGCATTACATGATGTGAATTGAAAGAATCACTATTGGCATATTTGTTTGGTCGGCAAGTCCATAGTCGGCGTGCGACGAAGGCCGAAAAGATCGTAGTCTGGTGACGGTGGTTGGTCGGAGCGATCATAGTCGGCAGGCGACAATGGTCGGGAAGACCTTTATCTTGCGACAGTGGTCAGAAGGATCGTAGTCGACGGACGATAGTGGTTTGAAAGATCGTTGTCTGGCGAAGGATGTTGAAAAGATCGTAGTCGGCGGGAGAAAGTGGTTAGAAAAACCGTTGTCTAGCGTGGAGATCAGAAGGACCGTAGTCGGTTGGTGATAGAGGTCGAAATTTCAGTGATGGACGGAAGCCCAAAAACGAGCAAAAGCCTGATAGCGAGCAAAAGTTCGATGTGAGCAGAAGTCCGACGATTGATAGAAGACCCGTGATAGGTGGAAGTCTGGCGATGGACGAAAGTCCGATATTAGTCGATGGTCAGGCATAAGTCCGACGAAAGTCGATGGATGGGCAAAAGTTCGATGTCAGTTGGCCGCCGGGAAGAAGTATGGCGTTAGTTGGTGGCCATGAAGAAGTTTGGCGTCAGTTGGCAGCCATGAGTAAATCCGGCGTCAATCGGTGACCGGGTGAAAGTCTAGTGTCAGTCGCCGGCGGGGCAGAAATCCGACATCAGTCGGCAGCCGAGTGGAAGTCCGGTAGTGGTCGAGGAGGATTTTGGTGGCAAGAGACCTATCTTCCGTCTCTTCCTTCTTTTCTTTGCTTGGGCCCCTTCTTCTTGTTATTTATACTTTTTTGAGTATGACATAACCAGTAAATAAGATGGAGATTGGGATCGGTTTGAATGGATGGTCGATGTTGCTCCTCTTGATCGTGGACGGTTTACTAGGCATTTGAATGTCTTAATGATATCATAATTTAACGATCTTGGGCTCATTGAATTTGTCTCGTTGAGCCGCTCGATTCGACTATAAGCATGTCATGTTTGGAAATCGTTTAGTCATCCAGCTTATGGTTTGAACTTTCTAAATGCGCTTCAGGTCTTCAATATGGACCCTGTGGGCTTGGATTGAGTCAAATTTGGTGTTGTTGGGTTTGTCTTTTTGAGACATTCAGTTCGACTATAAGTTTGGTAAGATAGGAGTTCATATGATTCCGAATTTAATTTCGAAAAATTCCAACTTAATTTTGCATCGAGATTCATGCCAGACCAAGATAATTTTTATCATCAGTCCCAAACAAAGCTTAATGTCATGCATTTTTATTATAAAAAATGAATTTTTGTTTTGTAAAAATTTAACAAATTATTATTAATTTCTTAAAAAATAAATTTTACTTTGAAATGGGTGTAATTATAAATAATTCTGAAAA
Source organism: Dendrobium huoshanense (assembly GCA_016618105.1). Lineage (NCBI taxonomy): Eukaryota > Viridiplantae > Streptophyta > Magnoliopsida > Asparagales > Orchidaceae > Dendrobium > Dendrobium huoshanense. The sequence continues at coordinate 24,783,065 of CM028348.1, forward strand.
AAATTATTATATTTTAAATTTTTAAATCCATCTTAATAAAAAATTTAATAACATTCTCACATTTTTTTCAATCTCTTAAATATTTTTAATTCATAAAATTTTCATACTAAAAAGTTATTTTAGGTTTCGTTTGGTACGGCTTTCTTACTACTTCTTAAAGCATCTCTCTAATTCAAAATTTTAAAATTTTGTATTAAAAAATTGCTTTATGAATCAATAAGAAAGTCTTCACAAACAAAGCCTTAAAAAGCAAAAAAAAAAAAAAAAAAAACTGTTCCAAAGGAAGACTAAGGCTTCGTTTGGGACGGCTTTTTTACTGCTTTCTAAAACAGAGTTTTAATACAAAAAGTAAAAAAATTTGTACTAAAACTCCGTTTTAGAAAGCAATAAAAAAGCTGTCCCAAATGAAGCATAAGGATTAACAAAAAGCACTTTTACTTGGGATTTTTTTAAATAAAAAAAACTAATTGATAAAATGACCTTTAGTCACATTAGTTTAAAAGTATTCTAAGTTTTTTTGTGGATTTGTTGAGCGGCTGAAAAAGAGAAGGAAATATGAAAAAGCTTTGCGGTTGTCATTTTTCTTAAGACGATGAAATCATGAAATTCTTAGCGCATATTTTTATAAAAACTTTGAAATATATTTTGATCCAAGATTATATATTTAAAAATATTTATATTTGGAAGTCATGATAAAAAAAAAAGCTATCTCATTACATGGGAAACCTTTTTCTCCATTGTGCTATCTTAGGAGTCAAATTCTTATTGAAATCTAATAAACAAAAGGTCAGAACATTTTAGGTCTATCGCTACATTTCTTAATATAAGCCAAATCTAATACATTTGCTTTCTAATCAGGTCATCGGAAGGATGTCATTTTATGTGACAAACCATCTAAAGTGACTCTCTCTAATCTTATCTTCAACTAGAGTTACTCCAACTCTCACTTATATGCTCTCATATCCTACCTCTTAGAGTAAAGTCACTCATCCACATATGCATCCTCATCTCTGCAACACTTAACTTAAAATCATGATTTTTTTTTTAATTGTGAATATTCTACACTATAAAGCATTGCAAGTCTCACACCATCTTATATAATTTTCCCTTAAGATTGAAAGAGACTTTTCTATCATACAAGTCCGATGCATTCCTCCACTTTAACCATCCAACTTGAATCTTGCTAATAATATAACCATCACTTTGAACAATAGATCCAAGATATCTAAAATATGTACTCTTATTAATGACTTGGTCGCTCAAAGTCACAATCTCCTACTATATTTATTACTACTAAAATTGCACTCAATATACTCAGTTTTAGATCTACTCAAACGAAAACCTTTAGACTCTAAGGTAGACCTCCATAATTTAAGTTTACCTTCAACTCCCTCTCTAGTCTTATCAACAAGAAGAATATTATTAGAAAAAAGCATGCACTAGGGTACAACCTCTTGCAAATGTCTAGTGAGAACATTCATGACTAAAGAAAAAACACATGGGCTTAAGGATGATCCTAAATGTAATCCAATAGAAATAAGAAAATACTTGGTCAAATCACCTTGTTTTTTAACACAAGTAATAGCTCATGCATACATATTCTTAATGACTTGAATATAGCATTATTAACCCCTTTCTTTTTTAAACTCTACATAACTTCTCTTAGAACTTTACATATGCTTTCTCTAAATCAATAAATATCATATGAAGATCCTCATTATTCTCTCTATACTTCTGCTCATGTATAGAGGATCCCCATATAGCCTATGGTGGGCAAATGCCCACCCTCAAAAAATTAAAAAAAGTCTTTATGGAGGTTAATTTGGAATTTTGACCCCCTAAAAAGTTATTTTTCCCATCATTTAGGAACAATGAAGAAGCATTGGTTGAACACACTAAAAAAAAGGTATTGTACTTACTTTCTAGTTTATATAAAGTATGAGTAAAACTTTATCGATCCAATGGAAAAAGATGTGTCTTATGATTTCTAAGTTGGGTTTAAAAGAAAATATAAAAAATAAGAGAAAATTTTTTGTAATTTGTATATAAATAACTTATTTTTTGCTTCAATTTTAAATTATTTTTTATAGCATTGCATTGAAATCCAATTATTTTTTATTGATTTATGATTTGTGCATGAGCGATTCTTAAATTCATTAAATATTATGCATACTTCATGGTTTAATTTTTCTTTTTTTTTCTTAAGTTAGATTACATTAAGCTTATTTATTATTATTATTCTCTATCTTCAGCATAAATTATACTCCAACTTATATTATTACTAAAATCAATATTAAATTGAAAGATAAATGATAAAATTTCATCTTATAAATTTGATAGCATTATGTTGATTAAATTATTTGAAAATAATTTCTTTTATTATTATTACTATTTGATGTTATTATTTTATTTTATTTTATTTATTATTGTTGTTGTTGTCTAATTAATTAAAATTTTATCCATCCTAAAAAAAAAAAGATGGATCTGCCCCTGCTTATATAATGATTCATGTTTGCTTGAATGAACTTTTTAATGATATATCAATTGTTCCTCTATTTTCATATGTCAAAAGTTTTGAATCCAAAACTAATAGGGTCTCTTGGCATTTGTGATATGAAATCATAATTACAAAATAAAATAAAATGCTAGCCCACTTCCAAGATATCAACAAGATGTTTCCTTAGAGTCGTGAACTAAGTAAATTCTCTAGATCATAATTTCAGCCATCTCTATAATTTCATATTATTTGGGGAGAAAATTATCAAGAAATCTAGCCTTAAACACCTCAAATTATGAAAAATTGAATGCATAAGTCTTGTAGACTATCAAAAATATCAAAATTGAGCTCTAAACATAAAAAAAAAGGTTTCCTTTGTGCCCAAAATTATCTAAATAGGCTTAGGCTTTGACATGAGTTGTGGGTATCCAAAAAAAAAAAAAAATTCTAACTTTTTTACCTCCTACCAATTCTACACCTCAATAAATAAGAAATAGGAGACTTCAATGATTACACTTAGGCTTCGTTTGGGACGACTTTTTTACTGCTTTCTAAAACGGAGTTTTAGTACATTTTTTTTTATTTTTATACTAAAACTCCATTTTAGAAAGCAATAAAAAAACAGTCCCAAACGAAGCCTTAGTCATGTCGAACTTAAGCAATATCTTTAGGTTCTATCTCTTGACATCTTATTTCTACTTTGAGAAATAAAAATATTAAATAAAAACTCTTAACATCTTGTGTTTGATATCATTAGCACAACATATGGAAAGTGGCTAAAATCTTCTTTCTCATATATTAGGAAAGGAGGAGACTAAGTCTTTGTATGGAATATCTTTTTTACTATTTCTTGAAACAACTTTTTTGTACAAAATAAAAAAAAAAATTGTACTAGAAAGCAGCTTTAAGAAGCAATAAGAAAGTTGTCCCAAACAAATGCTTTGCTTGGGATGACTTTCTTACTGTTTCTTAGTACAAAAAAATTTAATTTATGTACTAAAAAATTGATTTAAGAAGCACTAATAGAAGGTGACATTTAACCTCGAGTTTGGTGGCGAGAGACCCCATAGTGGATGGCCAGTAGCATAGTAAGAAACTCCCCCCACATAATTTCTTAAATGAAACGACGTTTAAAATATCTTCTGTAATTATGGGGAATGACATCATCTACATCCGACAACAAACACTCATAAAATTATTTCAATCGGATGAAGTCCATTTGATTTGTTTTTCCTTTCTCAAATTTTTATATAAAAGTTCACTTTTCTTTAGACATATGTATTTGATCTTCATACAAAGACAAGAGGTAAATACTTTTTCTATATCACATTCTAATGCATAAATTTATTTATTTATTTTTCTCCCCCATTACTTATAACCAATCTAATTTATGTTATTAAAAAAAATTAATGGAGGCCAATTCTCTCTCTCTCTCTCTCTCTCTCTCTCTCTCTCTCTCTCTCTCTCTCTCTCTCTCATTTAATAGGAGACTCCTTGCACTTGCTTTTGGATTGATCCTCGAAGCGGATTAGGTCAACGAGAGCAGGGAAAATATGTACTATTATTTGGGGTTTCACACATTTGCTTAAAGCCTATTCTACGGATTAAGCTTCCCTAATTAATTAGTAATATTACCTTTGAAATAGCTTTATAAGAAAATAAACTCAAAGAAAAAAAAATCCACTAAAGCCAAAATTTCATAATTGGAATTGTCCATCTGATTCCCACGTGGAAATTAAAGTTGCAAATGATATTGATTGAGCTAAATTGACTGAATAACTACCCAATTTTTTTATGGCATTGCATCAAAGCCTATTATTTTTCTTTGATGAATTTTGAAAGTACTTTATAGAATATACTTTTAATAACAAAATTTCAAAACTAATTGAAGGAAATCAAAACCCAAATTAAGATTTTATTTGGGATAATTTTCTTATTATTTTCTAAAATTGCTGTAGAAAAAATAAAAATTTAAAGTTATTTTAGAAAGTAATTTTGTAGTAAATTTTTTTTTTTTTTTGAGATAGTAGCTAAAGAGAAGGTGTGATTACAGTCTGAAAACAAAGTAGAAAGAAAGTTATCCCAAAGAAAGTCTAAATAAGGGTGGAGAAAATAACATCACTATTATGGTTGCAGGAAATAACTTTCCATCATAAAATTTTTTTGAAAAACAGTGAGAAAGTAATTAAAAAATAATAGTCAAAAGTAATTAATGTTGTTGTCAAAAAAGCAAAGTAGTCAAAAAGTTATCCTAAACAGACCATAAGTCTAAAATGGCATGATTTTTTATTTAATTTTGTGTCTATTAAGACAAATTCATACACACATCACATACGCAAGCTTTGAATCCAAGACCTCTTAGTTAATATAGTCAAAACTCTCAACTAACATATTAAGAAGAGCTAGGTGCGTAAATGACCTGAATTATATATGCTAGGCCATTTGATCATGGAGAAATATAGCAGCAAAGGAAATTCTTAGTGGAAATGTGAAATTTTGTCTATGTGATCCACGTTTTTTTTTTTTTGGAAAAATTATTCAATAGTTTTGCTAAACGTTGGTGATTGTGAACGGTGGGGCACTCCTTTTTGCAAGCATTCCCAAGAGGATTCTCACTTGCCATGCACGTTGATGCAAATGTGTGACATGAGGAAATTAAAAAATAAATAAATAAATTTTCAAAATAGTTTTGGCTTCATCCATAGGTGATTATCAAGTATCTAAAGATGGCATAATTAGGAATAAATTATTATTGAGTTGATTAGAATCTCACATTGTTGTATAAAAAATATGATGGAGGGTTAACCCAATTAAATTATAATTTTAATGGCATTTTTTTTTTTCTTTCCAAATGGAATAAACATGAATATAGATCATTATAAGATAGTGCTTCACCTTCATTTTGTATTAATGCTTGGAGCTAGTCTTAAAAATACTAAACCTAGAGCCGAAAGAATTGTCCGCTCGAGGTCAATTTCCTGATGAAATATGACTTAATTTGCGACAGGTTTATTACTATTTTTTAAAGCGATTTTTTAGTGTAAAAATTTCTCGATTTAAATTTTTTGTGCTGGAAAGCTATTTTAAAAAGCTGTGAAAAAGTTGTTCCAAATGAAGCCTAAGTGTGACTCTCATAAACTATATTGCATAACAGATAATAGTTACTGAAATGACTGCCTCTAATTATCATATATGGCTCCTAATTTTCAAACCCTCAAGTCCTGCCATGAAATAATAGAGTGATTAGTTTAATAGCCTTTAAATTGCACATATTTAGACTAAAAGTAATCATGTCATGAAGAAAATAACTTTTTAATTAACTGTGTAAATTTCTTAAATGTAAAAAAAGTTGTAACCAAACATAAAGTATATATAGCGATTTGAAAAGCAAGACAATAATTAAAAAATTGTCCCAAATGAAACAGTACTTAATGTGGAAGATGCTTCACATTATTTTAGATATACTAATTGAACAAGAGAAATGCATCTCTAATTCATAAATGTTAGCCTACAATCCCATGTAAAAAGCCAAGAAGCTAAGAAATAGCTCAAGTTTTAAATCTATTTAGTTATGTGCTACAAATTCTCCTCAAACTAATTTTTTCATCTATGGCGCAATGATACTTTTCCTCAAATAGTTGTGCAGAATCTGATACGTATCATACCTGACAAGCGTCAGACACGCCTCTGAAAGTGTCGGACATGCTGAAAACTTGTCCAATTAAAAAAATATTAAATAGAAATTGGATACGTGTGTCAGACTCCCATGTCTTAAATACTTTATGAAAATTTTTTAAATAAAATTTCTTGTATTTTAAAATTTTATTTATTTAAAATATAAAAATTAAACTTTTAATTCTTTACCCACATTACCAAATCAATCGCCGCATTCAATACCTCATTTATAAAATATTCTTATTTTCATTTCTCTTTGGCTGGTTGCGACTTTGGTTTCACAACAATAACGGATGTCATCTCAACATCGATGATTGATGTCGTTACAACATCGGCATTTCAAAACTATCTCAGCATCAAAGTTTTACGCTGTGACGCTAGCAATTTCTATACCCACAATTTGATAGCTCATATTTGCCCGACATTATTTTAAAATCGACTACCAACCTCCTCTCAATACCTGCGGAATCAAATTCTTCGCAAATCTGTCACAAACTAGAATTTGTGACGGATTTCTCTTATTTTGCGGTTAATTTTTTTGCCACAAAAGCTGAATTTTTTGTAGTAATTGAGAATATGAATATTTTAATATTTTATTAAAAAAAAATTTACAAGGTATTTATACTATTTTTATTGAATAGAAAATAATCTGAATATTGAACAATAATATTATTGTACAATTAAAATCTTAAAGTAATATTCTGTACAATATCTAGCAAATTGTTTATGTTTTGAATATGTACATTTTTACTCTGTAATAAATTATGTTGCCCATCGTTATAGAAAACTTTACAATTATAAAATGTGCTCAATTATGCTTTGATTACTTCAAGTGATGAAATGTGTGCTTATGTGATTGAAAAATATCTTGTGGGAGATATAAAGGGTCATAATTTTTTAAGAGTATGGTTGTGATCAAGAATATTTTGATGCCTATAAAGTTTATTCTCGTGATTATAAAGTCATGTTCTTGTGACAAATATGTCAAGTTTCATTCCTACGAGCATATTCTAGTGCTATAAGCATAAAAGGAAGTCATAAAGAGCTAGAATCCTTTGAGATTCTATCTGAGACCGGGAAAATCTGATATGAACTATTTTGTGATATGAATTTCAATTTATTTATCTACTCATAAATATTATATGAATTTGGACAACTGCTATATATGCTCTGGTTAAGTTGTTCAGAAAAATATTCTATTATACTGCACTTTGAAAATGATTGAAAATGTTTAATAAAATAACTATTTGAAAATTTAGATAAGTTTTTATGGAAATGCTGAGTTGTTTAGGTTCACTATGATTTTGCTTCTATTTTTTGTATCTAGAAAAGGGAAAGAGCTTGTTGATTAGTAGTTTCAAGATTCAGATGCGAGTCGATAGATATTTTTCTGTTTTGATTTTTGTATAGTCATGACTAGTTTTTAAATGCTTTGTTTTGTTCTTTGTTATGTAGCAATATACTATAGTGTAGATCTTATAAATGTCATTTTGATGAAATGAAAAGAGAATATGTTGATGAGTTTATTTTCAGTATGCTTGATGTTTTAGTAGCTATGTAGTCTGTTGTTTATCTAAAATGAATATTAGAAGAGAATCTGAAACATTCTAAAACTATATCTTTAGATTTATCTATCATAGCTCAACATGATAGAAAGCTTGTTAGGTTGAGTTGTAACAATAAATCTCAATCAATGAATTACATGAATCAACAGAGGATAATATCAAACTATAGTATTTAAATAAAAGCTCGTCGTCCCATCATGTTGTACAGCTCAATCAGTCTCCAACCAACATCAGTAAATAAACAATCATCACTTATTTTCACATATATTATTATCATAGTGTTATAATCGTAATTGCAACCAGGTATTACCCAATAATCGCATGCCTATTTTCTTTCACAATGCTTGTATTAACAAAGTGGTATGATTTTACAAGCTCAAAAAAACTTTGATCCATATGAAAATCTTATAAAATCATCAATGAAAAACGCAAGGATTTCTTTTCAAGTTTGGAAGAGCCATCCCTTTGAAAAATCCTATGAGGAGTCACCATCAATAAAGTCTAATTTTTTCAAAACTAAAGAAACCCAATCTTTTAGAAAATTTTATGAAAATCATTTCTCATAAGAGTAGTGTAGCCATCTCCTTCCAAACATACAAGTATAGCCATTTCCTCTAAGACTTATATTTGCATCATTATCATGGTCGCATCCAAAACTATGCCACATACCTCACTTGTATTATAGTCATCTCTTTCAAGATCTATATTCTATTCTCTCTAGTATCATAATCATGTTGTATTTCAAACTATCATCTTACATTGCTTGAGCTCCATTCTTCCCCTTCAAGACCTATAGCTAACTCTGTCTATACCATTGATATTTTTACATCTAAACTAAACAAGTCTAACATCTCTTTCAAGGCCTACATTGGAACCTTGCTTAAGTTGTAGGCATTATTGATTTTAGTTTGCACTACTACAATCTTGTCTGAATCAAAACTTTCTCTAATCAGTCTTACATCATAGCTATCTCCAGCCAGACTTATACTAGACTTGTCTTTATGCATCGTATATTCTAATTTTCTATCAGACACCCTGTACAAGGCCACTCCAATTATTTGGTTATGGACCACCTTTATACTATTTTAAAAAAATAAATAAATAGTGGACGATGTTGAACAAAAATAGACCCTATGATTTTTCACCTCTAAGAATTTTAACTAAAAACTTCTTATGTCCCACACTCTTCTTAATTTTACTATTTATGTGCATGATATCCGAAAAGACCAAGATAATTGAGATTAATATTCACTCCATCAGCTTGATTTCCTACTAGCAACCGTTCGACACCATCTATAAGAATTCTAATCTTCGTTGACCCATAATTACAATATTTATTGATCATCAATGTGCAAGGAATAACACTCAATTAGGGGTGTAAGTGAGCAAAGGCAGCTCGCGAACCGAGCTTATCGAGCTCACGAGTCAAGCTCAAGCTCAAGTTTGAGCTCGTTTAGTAAATCAGCTCGAGTTCGAGCTTGAGTAAGCTCAGCCTCTTTCATCTTACTCTTTGTTGGAGGATGAAACATCACCTATACAACATCATTTAAAAAAAAAAAATTTGTTATACCTGTATGAAGAGAAAGTTAAGTCTAGGAGGCAATAATAGATTCAGTTAGGTAAGAATATTTACACTAGTATTTTGGGCATGAAAGTGCCAATTTGTACCCTTAGACTATCACAGCAAATGAAAAAACTTGGGCATTACCACAAATGCACAAGGCATATGTTATACATTAATAGAGAGTGAAATATATCATTCCTGATTGATGATGTAATTTCACAATTAAATTCACTAAAAGTTCAAAAACAAATCATGAATATTCATTCCTACGCAAATCATTAAAAATCGTGCATCGTGAATATTCGAGCACACAAAAAGCACACAATGGACTCCAATATCTCATCATTTTCAGAGATACCTTCAGCTAACTTAACAAACAGCTTTAAGTAAAAAAGAACAGATTTTGCCACAGAAGACCAGAGTTTGCAAACACGAAAGCTTTCCTTTATTCATTGAGAGAAGAAACAAGAAATGAAACAGTGAACCACATCACAAGCTTCACACGATCGCATGGTTCATACATAAAAGTTATTATATACATGCATGCTAAACCAGACATGTTTTTCAAAGCTGGGATGCTTAATGACAAGCTTGGCATACATGAACACACACAGCTGGGATGGAAATAAACTGGCTTTCAATATGCTCAAACAAGACATCAAAATCACATAACAATCTCAGGTTTCAGAATGCTAGATTTGATCTCCTTGTGTGGGAGGACAACCCCTCCATTGCTGTATACCTCATCACCAACATGCACATCCTCACCAAGGATAGTCATGTTCTCAACCCTTGCCCACTGCCCCACTGTAGAATGCCATCCAATGATGCTGCTTGAGACACAGGCATGATTCTTCACACGAGCTCCGCGCATCACAGTACATCTTGAGAGCCTTACACCAGATTCGACCACACAACCTGGTCCGATTGCGACATCGGGACCAATCAGGCAACCTTCTCCAATCACAGCAGTCTCATGCACCAGGACATTCCCGATAAAGTGCGAACCTACGGCAAGTTTGGCCGACGATTTCTTCCTAATGGAATCAAGGTAGAGTCTTAGGCCTGTGATGTAGTCTTTAGGCTGCCCAATGTCCATCCAGAACCCTGGCAAGACCATGGCAAAGAGGTTTTGATCAGAAGCAATTTTAGGGAAAACCTCCTTCTCTATTGAGGTGGGTCGCAATTCGATAAGGTCGAGGACTGAGGGGTTCAGCAGGTAGATCCCAGCATTGATTTTGTTTCCAACAAATATTTTTGGCTTTTCAACAAATCTCTCTACTTTTCCAGTTTCCTCCTCCATAACAACTACACCATACTTTGAAGGTTCATCGACCTATTCAACGAAATCAAAGTTCATTTTGTAGGTTTATCGATCATAAAAAGAATAAGAAGCATAAAGATTGATATTTACCTTGGTTACCATAATTGTGGCCTCTCCTCCATGGGATTTATGGAATTTAACTAATTCAGCAAATGGGTATTCACTTATAACATCACTGTTGAGGACAAAGAAAGGCTCACCAGAGCCATCCACTAGCTTATCTCTTGCAAGAGCAAGAGGGCCAGCTGTTCCTAGAGGTTCAGTCTCCTGAGAGCAGGTAATTGTTATACCAATCTTAGTTTCAAATTCCTTGAGAAAGTTGAGCATGACCTAATCACAGGAAAAAAAAAAGTATCAGATATAAGAAATAACAGCCAATAATTTAAAGAAGATAAGCTCAAGAATACAAACAAACATTGCTTTTTCAATTTTACCTCTGGCTGGTAATTTATCGCTAAAACAACTTCAGTTACCCCTACCTCCTTCAGAGCTTCAATCTGGACATGGCCGAGAACAAAACACAATTAAAGCAATCAGAAAATTAAGGAATGATAACACAAGGAGATTCTTATAATAAGCTATATAATTAGATCAAAAATTATATAAACTACAGTTCAATTGAAGCAACAAAAAATTTCAAAATGCAGACGAAAATTGTCATGATTCTAGATTGTGATCTTCACAGAATAGGAAATATTAAAAGAATGACAGGGTAAATTGAATGGAGAATTCGAGTGTAAATTCAAATTAAGCTTTGCAGAAGATATATGAAATGAATTATAACAATACCTGATGAAGGATCATGGGTTTGTTGGCAAAATCCACTAGTGGTTTTGGAACACTGAGGGTCAATGGCCGCAAGCGAGTGCCAAATCCACCGACAAGAATTAGTGCCTTCATAGTGAAAGATCCTTCCTTTTATCTTCCCCTGAATATACAGAACAATATCAACTGAAGGAATCTAAGAAAGTTCTGAGCTTCAACAGCCGGGTGTCCAGCTCTGGAGCTCCGCCAAGAAGAATTGCTAAAAGGGATAAGGATCAGGCCGCGAAAAAAGCTAGAATTGCTTTGACTAGAGCCACAATAAAGATTTCAAGCTAAAACAAGAGATAGATCATCTATGAACATAAAATCTCGTAGCAAAGGAGCGCAAAGAAAGACTAGAGACCAAGATGGACCATTTTTTACCATTCCTTTCTGCATTAGAACTCATATTGGATCGTTTGACGGGCTAATTTTATGGAATAACAGAGATATTTTTAAGATGCCTAGCTTTACTCTTTAACATTCATTCACAAAACTAAAGAGCGAATCACACGTCGGATCTGAATATTTCCAACAACAAACCAAGAAAACCACCGAAATTTCAAACAATCTCGGAACAGCAAAGGCCAAATGCGTTGGCCTTCTAAAAAATTGCGCAAATGACTGCAAAATAAAGAAAATGAATTGAAGCACGTAGCCCCAATCAAAACGCCAACGCATCCAGAAACGAGCTGAGCAAGGCGAAAACACCAGATCCCGCAACATTGCATGAGATCCATGGACGATAAAAGAAGATATAAAACCCCTAAGAAAGGAATTGATGCAGATCTAGGGAGAAACACTAAAATGAAAATTGAATTACAGAAAATTGGAAAAGAAGAAAAAAAAAAAAAAAAACTGGTCGATTTGAACGGCCAATACCGTATCAGAGGTCAGATTCGAGATGGAGGGCGGGAAATCCGAAGATATTCGATCTATTCTCTCCCGTTACTACCTTCGTGCGCTGAGCAAGAAGGAGACGCGGAGAGAAAATGCGAGAACCCGATTATTAACGGCTCCTTGCTCGTTTACCTTGCGCAAGTCCGTGTTGAACGATCTGTTCGGCTATATACACCCGCCAGTTTGGAAGCTTCCTAAACAATTTATTTCAGAGAATTTACATGTAGAAAATTTATATATTTATATATTTAATATTTAATATTTATATATTTATTTATATAATATTAAAATTTTAAATCATAGTGTAAAAAAAAGAAATATTATAAGTATATTTATGTGCAATGAGATAAAAATATATAAATAATTATTCAGATATTAAATATACAAATATATATTTATGCATATATATCAATATTTAAAATCCTTTCATAAATACTTATAGTGACAAGAAATTTGATCAATATTAATAAATTTTTAATCAATATGGATTTTGACAATTATAAAAAAAATATTAAGATGTATATACTAATGAATAATATAAGACATTTTTAAAAAATTAATGACTTTTAATTTAATGAAAATATTTATAAAATTTGTTATTATATGTAAATAATGCCTTGGCCTTTTTAGGCTTATGTGTTCAGGGTGTATATTGTAATTATAGTTTTCATTGACATTACATAGAACAACATATGCATAAAATAGCAGGGCTTTCCTGTAAAAACCGAAAGCCCAGACCCAGAGCTTACGTGTTCTACTGCGATGCTGTTTGCCGTTAAAAATCAGGATAGCAAATCCCTACCGGATTTATCCCGTTCATCCGTTTTTCCGTACATATTTTAAAGTAAAACCGATTGAAACAATTAATAAATTTATATCGTACTTATCTTATAATAAATTTAAATTTTTTAAAATCCAACAAAATTTAGTGCCCATTTTAAAATAAAAGAAAAAAAAAACAGATATGAATAATAAATATATATATATATATATATATATATATATATATATATATATTGCCATTAAGAAGTTGGTCTTATGAGGATAAAAATGATTTCACAATTACAACTAAATTAATTTATTTTGTACTGAAATAAATAATATCTTAAAAGTAAAAAATATAAAGTAACTAAATAAGCACTTCTAATCTAAAATAGGTCTTCCAATCATAAGATCAACTTGTTAATGAAAAAAAAAAAAACTTTAGCATATTAATTAGATAAAAAAAATATGAAGCTAAATATATAATTACAAAATTCTAAAAGGGCGCTAAATAAAGCGCTCTATCATGATCCATATGGTGGTTGGTGGGCGAGCACGGTTGGAAACCCCCATTCGGGTTTGAATCCCCTATAATACGGCCTCACCTCTCAGCAGGACAAAGCAAGTGTGGGCCCGATGCTGGTGGGTGGCATCGCTAGGTTCTGCCGATGGATTAGTTATGCCGTCAAGTACACCATTTGGAGGGGCAGCGGGTAGATATCCTCATTCCAAAAAAGAATAACATAAATTTTTAAAAAGTTTTATTATAAAACAGCTTTCTACATAAATTTAAAAAAAAAAGTTATTTTTTATAAAAGTTTTATAAAAAACTAAGAAAATTATAGGAAATGAAATCTCAAACTTAATTCTATAAATTTCTAACCTAAATATATAGACTTTCGAATATCCTATTAGATGATTTTTCTAATAGGCGGCTAACAATACTTTTCCAATCTCGAAAAGGATTTTTCTTAATATTTGCAGGGCCCAAATATTTTAATTTAATAAATAGGATAAGGTCCTATTCACAATGAGGTGGAAACAGGCCTACCATGTGAAGCTCACTGCTCATTGACAAATCTTATGCCTTATGGTGTAAAAACTTAAAAGAAAACAATGCTCGTCATTTAGAGTTTCAGGCCCTGCTGTTGGGCTAATCGCCTGTAAAATTTGTGTTGTGAGGAGAACAAATAGTCACAATCTAATAAATGTTTTCCAATTAAACTATGTTTTAGTGCAAGAATTAAAATTTTTGTACTAAAGAACCGTTTTAAGAAGCGGAAAGAAAACCGTCCCAAACGAAGTCTTAATTTTACATAATGGGTGTGGCCACAAATGACTCACATGGTGTTATCATGCATAGACAAAATTGCATTATTGGCTTGTAGGCTTGGGGGGCCTTCTCCTTATTCTTCATACAAAATAAATTTCTCGAAAATCAGAAACTATAATATAGTTCTCATTGGCTTTCAAGCACTTATTCTCTTGAGAACTATGTCGTTTTCACAATTTTTTTTTGTGATTCTTGAATGTTCACTAATGTTTAATAAAGAGAAAATGATAAATTTTCTCTCTTAACTTTTAATAAATGAACAAAATAGTTTCTAACATATAAAAGTATTAATTCAATCTATTGATTTTTTAAATATAAATCAAATTAGTCTTTCAGTGTGATCATTTGATACATACTTAAAACTCAAGAAAATTAAAATGAAACTTTTAAATAATTGATAATCATTTTGATTATTCATAACAAGGAACTTTTATTTGGTCCGGTGAACGTACGTAGAGCTACGTCCGGTCGGCACTAAGATTGCATGAACAAAATGAGAAATACCGAGCAATACCAATAATAACGAGAAAATATCATTAGGTGAAGATGAAATACCTTGTTATATCGAGCAATACCGAGAAAAATTCGGTATTTTTTGGTATAACTCGGTATTGCTCGGTATAACACGGTATTGATCTTCCCAAAGCGGTATTCCTCCATATTATCAAACAATACCTATCAATACCGATCAAATACCGAGCAAAAATTGAGTAACAATCCTTTGACCGGATGTAGATCTACGTCCGGTCAGAGGACGTAATAATTGTTCCTTAACAAGGCAGTAGACCATTTTAGTTTTATCTCATTTAATTAATAATAATTAATTAAATATAATATTATAACTTCTAATTATTTTTCTATGTCATTATATTCTTATTATTATTATTATTAAATTGTTCCAAAATATTTTATAAAACCAATGCTTAAAATCAATTTCATTTTTTGTTTTTTTTTTTTTTTTTTTTTGCAAAATTGATTGACAAATAAGGAGAAGGCCTTATAGGGAATAAACTTTATCATTTTTATTTTACTGTTTATGATTCTTTAAGCTATTTTGCCAGAGAAATACTCTGACATTCAGACAGCTCATTACCAAATAATTGAGTTTTGGCTTCTATCATTAATACTATAAGTTCCAAATTTGATAATTAAATTAGCTCATAATTATAAAAATATATATACTCTATTAGCTGAAGTATGTAAATTGTCATGGCCCCAATGTCTCAATCTGCCTTCAATTCCTCAGCATACAGACGCATTGTATGGTCCATTAGACAAAAGTTAGTTGAACTATGTCTTTATATAGCTATGAATTATCAGGCTTCCATAGATCTACCCACTAGTTAATTCTCTTTTTTTTCTTCTAATGTGTGTTAAAAAATAAATTTAATATAGAAAAAATACCATCATAAAATTTTATTAATATTTTCCAAAAAATAATTTATTTATATCATTTTTGCAAAGAAATTAAAAAAAAATTCCAAAATTTTCATATTATTTCATTTGGTGTATTACATAAATTACTTGTAGTGAAGGTATGTCAAATCAATCATGTAATTATGAATTAGTATAATTGAACACAATTATGATGTTAAAGATGCCTCTACAAAGCTTGATGCAGGTCTGAATCACATTATTGAATACAAGTAATACAAATGTTGCAGAACTTGCTAAATTTTTTGTCCGATCATAAGAAATTAAAAGCATGCATTCAAAACTTTTGCAGAAAATCTTTCACATTTGGCGAAGTCAGAAATTTTTAAAGGGGGGCCCAACTTTAATATTGTTTCAGCTGATTTTTATATTCAGATTCAATTAATCGGTTCATTGTTTATATGTATTATGAAAAATCAATATATTCTATGAAGATATATTTGTAAACCGCTCGTGAGAAGCGTCCGACGCGAACTTTTCTAAATTTCGGAGGTGGGGCACGTGCCCCCTAGGCTCCCCCCCCTCTCTCCGCCCCTGGTTTTGCTAATTTAATGTTGTTTCCAATTGAATACAAGAATTTGGTTACTATCATTTTTTAAGAGTGAAAAACGCCTCTCAAAAATATAATATTTTCGATATTAAACTTACAGACTTCTATTTCATACGTAAAATTATGCATTTCAGAATCGTATTTTACCGTCGTAAAAAAAAGGCTGATTCCAGCTCTCTTGTTAGAATCATAGGATTCCAAAGGCTAACCGATTATGACAAAATGTATTCTCAGAAGTATATACGGGCTGGCAAACACAGAGATTTAACCTGATAATTTGGACAAAAAAATTGGTAGAAATTAAGACAAAAATGAATGTAAAGGAGCCTCTAATTCACCTGAAGTTGCAAGAGTTATATCAGAAGGGCCAAAAGCAATTATTTTGATAGAAACCTGTAGGACCATACTAAATAAAAAAATTACATAATTCATTAGACTCATAAAAAAAAAAAAGAGCTAAATTTGTAGAACGAAGCATAAATTGTGCACTATAATTAATATGTATATTACAAAATAAGAGAACAAGTATATTCAAATTCCTCTTCCACAAAAATTAACAAAGGGAAGAATTGAGAAGATGAGATCAAAATTTAGAGGTATCTTTCTTAATATAAAGCTTGAGAAAATCATAAGAAAGATAAAAACAATAAATTGAAAATATAATCGATTTGAAAAGCAAAATAAGGAAAAACAACCACAAACATACCATTTGTCATCAACAAAACACAGCATAAATTAAACCAAAACCTCAATCCCTCAGCAAATGAATGAGAAAAAAAAGAAGTTTAAATAAGTTAAAAGCATAAATTATGAAAATTCCTCCTTATTTAATATAATTTATACAATTCATCTTCATAGCAAATTTTCCCAACATCAAATATCAAAGTGGATAACAAAAGCTGGCTCAAATCACTAAAAATTATTCTGTACGGAAGTGAAACCCGTCCGGATGCCTAAGCCCGCGGCTCGGTATGACTGATGTGGCTCATTCTGATTGGTGTCCGAATGTAGAACTGCATTCAGTATTCGCACAAAATAATCTCTCCAAACCACCTAATCAAAATCCTAGGACATTAGCAACAATACAAGTCAGGCAATTTGAAAAAATGATAACGTTGGTAAGCTGCTGGCACGATTAAGCTTTGTGCATTAATCTCCAAGATTGTTGAAGTGGTCTTAAACATCAATCAAAGCAATTTTCTCATGATGCATATAATTTATGAATGAGTTAATGATATATTCGTTGTCAAAAAAAAAAAAAAAAACTCTCAGTGCAAACCCAAATCGTAAACCGTTGTAGTCATCCTCTACATAACAAATGGGATCTGGTGATTACTCATCCGATAACAAAAACTTTTTGAGAACCTTCTAATGATACATTTGAGCTGACAACTCCATGTTCTTCTTCAGGTGTGGGCTCCGAAAATTCGGTCCCGGCCTCCCCCGTTGTTTTTTCGGGGGAGTTTTAACGAATTTACGTTTCAGGGTAATTTTTGGGAAGGTAAATGAGTTTGTAGATAAGACACTACCCGAGATTTCGCCCTCATTGTGCGAGGACTTTATGATCTGAGTTCTGGTTTCCTAGCTATAGGCGCAAGCCCCTATAGTTAATTACCCCTCCCGATAACGAGAGAGAACTTTCGATTAAGACTAGTCGTCAATCAGATAGGTAGAAATATGTGTTATCTGGCATATAGTAGCAGCTGGACATTTGGAATGGTTGGAGATTTGATATTTAAAATTTGAAATTACACCATCTTGCACTTAAAAGCAGAAGCAGATGGTGCGGGAATAGATGATGTATCTGATCAAGATCTCATAGTTCCGTTGACCCAGACCATCATGGTCCTTGATCTACTTAGTCAGATGAGGTAGTTGACCCAACCTGATAGAAGGATCCTTATCGGCAGTCATAGGTTGCTTCGTCCAAGGGTACCTTGTAGACTTTGTGTGGATATCTGCCTAAGGGGACAAATTTGAATCCACCTTAGCTGATAGAGGACCTTGTGCCTTATCAATTATATCATATTGATTCATATATCAAGGATTTGATGTCACTAAGGAACATATTGGCTTTGGCCATAACCATAATTTATTGAAGCTTTTTTACAGCAAAACAACTCGGTTCAGAGGGCCCCGGGTCGTAACCGTGTATCATGCGATGCCATTTAACGGCAAAATGGTCGGTCATAGGACATGTACCACATCTTTACTTGTATAAGATTGTTTGAGAATGGATCCTAGTGAATTTTTTGACTAGACATTAGCTCTATGTGAGTTGAAAAAAATTTCAATTTGTCCACCCGACAAACTATTGTGGAGAGTTGATGAATTTTGATTTAAGTGCTTTGATGGATTTCATTTTTTCAAATATATGGATTTGACATTTTTTGGAATTTTTGGAGATTTTGAATTTTGTCAGCACTTGGATGGTATTTGAAATATTTGAAATTAACTTATTTGATTGATATTTACATTCAACATCGTCATCATCAGGGTGTATGGGATTACTTCCATTAACTAAATATTGTCGACCCTATCAACTTGCCGATAGAGGATCGAATTCGTCGGCTTATGTTTTTGCTGATGAATTTCTGTTGTCATAGACCTTGAAGGCCTTATATGATAAAATAGATCTTCCGGTCGACACTTTGACTGTATATTTGTTTAATGGAGTAGTGTCAACTTCTATCTACCCGCATAGAAGCATCGGGCTCAAACTTGGGTTTATCATTTGATCCGCGCAACATCCCTATACATCACGGGTGTATCCATAACACGCTCATCAGGCCTATACGGGTTGTGTGATTGTACTTGCCCATTTTGTACCTATGTGTATACAAATTATGATGCATGTGCGGGGGCATTCTTTTGAAATATTTCAATTGTGCAGGCAACTATCATTGTCATTTTAGTGAACAAAATATTTTATTTGAGAGTTTGAACACGCCTTATATCCGCTTGTATGAGTGTTGATAATCCAGTGGTGTGGCGTAGCACTAAGGTTGTTTGCCCATTTCATACAGGTAGATTGTCGTACATTCTGAATGAGGACTATAGTCCACTAATGAATCTCCTGTTATGTGTTTGTAGATATTTACACCCATCATAGTTCTTTCATAATTGCCCATAGATAGCATGTTGAATGTATGATGGGTCTCTTTTAGTGGTCTATAGGCAATACATTAGATGCATAATGGGTCTTCTGTAGAGGCTCGTAGAAGTTTGCATTTGTTGTATGCCATTTGTCTTTATTCACAAAGGGTCAGTGTGTTTGATTGACACTATATGGGGGTTGACTACAAAGGCGATGTAACCTTCATTGCCTTCTACTACACAGCTTGTAGATGCTTGTAATTGTTTCTTAATTTCCATGTGTATGTTGATTTGTGGACTATCATAATTGCTTGTGTATCTTTCGGCATTCGTAGGAACTATTGCATATTTGCAAGATAATTGACGTTAGTCATAGGGACTTCCACATTCTCTCGCATGACTTGTGTGAACTTCACACATCGACTAACGACATTCAATGTAATTTGTTTAAGGGCTTCATACATCTGTTTGCAGTCAAATCATACACCCTCTCCTATTCCATTGCTTGCAAGGTTGAACATGGTTGTTTGTGTTATGTTGTTGATTGCCGGAGTGTCGTAATGTTCTTGCTTCTGTAACTTGCAAATACTTTGCATACACTTCTCGTTAATTACAATCGGGTTAATGAGTTCGTTTATAAATTCTTTGTCATTAACTAAAAGCTAATAAGAATTAGCTGCAAGCAAACTGTGTCGAGCACTGCAAGTCAATTATCTTAATCCAACGACTCCATGTCATGACCTTGTAGCCAAATTATATTTCCTACGATCTTCTCATTACTTGCAAACAAGTCGAGTCTGCAAGTTCCTTATCCTTAGGGCTTAGGGATTGTTCACAAACATACATATAAGATTGGCATTCATCATTTTCTCTAAGTTAAGCTTCTTGTCCACTGGAAAATCTGGCAGTCACCCGGCGTCTCCCTTATTTAAGAGAAATTTCAGGAGTATGAACAACGATAAGTGCTGGATGACACCGCGGTAAAAAATCTTCATTCCCACCATGCAAAAAAAAGACGTGTATGGATCCTCGGACACCTGTTTTAAAATAACGCAGTTTTATATTTTGTCCATGTCACGCTAGAGAAAATCATATACGGGGTTTACCTGCCTCGCCGTAGGCATCGCACTGGGTTCCCTTCTCACTATGCTAGAAAACGTGTATGGGCAATTTTCCAGTGCGTCGCGAACACCGATTGCAGGAATTTTGAGTTAATCATATTATACCTGCACGACGACGACGTGGTGGAAGTGATGAAATGCACAAAACACTTTTCTTCTTTTTTCTTATTTATTTATTTTCCCTCTTCTTTTTTTTTTCTCAATTCTTTTTTTTAAGCTTCTTCTTTTTTTTTTAATTATCTTTTTTTGTGCATCTTTCTTCTTCTTTTTTTTTAATCTTTCCTTCCTTCCTCTCTCTCTCTCTCTCTCTCTCTCTCTCTCTCTCTCTCTCTCTCTCTCTCTCTCTCTCTCACACACACACACACATACACACATAATAATAATAATAACATAATAATAAGTACAATAATAAACCTTAACAACACTAAAAATAAATTTAAAAAAGCAAGAGAGCAATCACCTTAGTGGGTGGGGTTTGGGTTTAGCTTAAATGGGCTAAAATAATGGGCTTTAGGGCTTTCAGGTTCTAGAAGTGGGTTGAATGAAGTGGTGGAGCTGATTAGTGGGTTGGATTAGGTTGTAAGGGTTTTGGGCTGATTTTAGTCTACTGTTGGACGAGAGCTGGGTTGTATATAGGTTATTGGGCCTGTTGAGTTTAGGTGTGCTGGATCTGTGCTGGGCTTCAGAAATCTATGGTACCGGTTAGGTTGAATAGAAGTGGGGGATTTCAGCTTGCAGTAAGGAATCGCGATATGGAGTTGTAGTTCGGCAGAAGGTCTGGGTTTCGGCCTGCTTAGGCTCGTGGAGATTTCTCTTTTGGAGTAGATGAAGAGGAGGCTATGGGTAGATAGGAATAAAATGGCTGCAGGTCTGAGCAGGAAGCCACAGGCGTCGGAGAGAGTGGAGAGGTCGGATGGCTTCAGGCAAGTAGGAAGTAGAGTCGGCTAGGGCTAGAGGGTTGAAGGCGTCGGCCTATGTGCATGAGGAAGATCGGAAGGTGAGTCGGGGTTTGCGGCTTTGACTTCGTCTTGCGAATGGAAGAGGCTATGGAGGTCGGTGGGCTTCCGATCGGGAGGTGCGAGTCTTGAGAGCTCGGGAGAAGAGATGGAGGCTACAAGGATGGATCGGGTATGGCTTCGATGGCTTGTGGGAAGAAGTCTGAGATGTTCAGCTGGTTTGCGTGGGAGAAGGCAGAGTCGAGTGGTTTCAGCGAAGAGAAAGAGAGGTTGGATTGCAGGAAGAAGCGAGAGAGGAAATCCTGCTCTCATTTTAATGACACGAACCAGGCGACGATCGAGGCTTTCGCGGGATTTGCGGAAAGAGACTCCGTTAGATTTGGGCGGCTTGATACGAGGTTTGCGGATCTTCTCCCAGATTTTTTTTAGCCCTTGGATTGCATCATTGACATCTATGGCTTGATTATTATTCTCCGCATACAGGCCAAATTTCTTCAAACCAACCCACATCCTACCATCCAAGGCCTAATAGCAATCTGCAGCCCAAGCCCACTCTCCAGCATCCCATTCAGCTCAAGTCAACCAACCAAAACTGTACTCAACCTTGTTGCGTCCAGGAGTATTCGCGGCGGTAGAGAAATATAAGATTTAACGTCTTAGCGTTGTACGAAAATCCGGCACGCAATCAGATAAGGAGAGAGGGTCTAGCATTTATGAGACACCAAGATTTTTACGTGGAAAACCCCTGTAAAAGGGGGAAAAACCACGGGGCCTAGCCCAGTTTGAACGGATCCACTAGTATTTGCAGTTGATTACAAATGAGGCCCTTCCTTGGGAGAAGGACTTAGCTTGATCTACATCTTATGGAGTACATTACATGATGTAAATACAAAGAGCTACTATTGACGCATTCGCTTTGTTAGAAGGATTGCAGTCGGCGGGCGACGTAGGTCAGGAGGACCGTAGTCAGCTGGCGACGGAGGACTGTAGTCGGCGGGCGACGTAAGTCAGGAGGACCGTATTCAACGGGCGACGGATGTCAGGAAGACTGTAGTCGGTGGGCGACGTAAGTCAGAAGGACCGTAGTCGGTTGGCGACGGAGGTCGGAAGGACTGTAGTCTGACGACGAAGATCAGAAGAACAGCGTCATGTAGAAGTCCAGCAATGGAAAGAAATGCATCTTCGCATAGACGTCCAGCGAAGTCCGATAACCGGTAGAAGTCCGGCGTCGGGTAGAAACTTGGCGAATAGTGAAGGTCCGACGTCGGGTAGAAGTCCGACATCTTTGGTAGAAGAGGAGAACTCTGGCTTCACTTGGGTGGAGTTTCGGCGTCAGGAGAGAACTCTCTTGTAAATTCGGAAGAATTTCAGCATCCCATGGAAGTTGGGAAGTATTCTGGCGTTCTCCCGAATATCCGACAGAGTTCCGGCGTCTTCATGCGGCAGGAAGAGCTCCGGCGGTGGTCGAGGAGGTGAGGAATCTCCTTTTTCCCTTTCTCCTCTTCTTCTTCTCTCTCTTCACTTGAGCCCCTTTGGTGTAGAATGAGGGCTCTATTTATAGTTTTTCTGGAGTGGCATAGACCGTAAATAGGCGTGAGATCAAGGACGAATTGGGAGTGGTTTGAATGGACGGCCGATATCGAATCCTTTGATCATGCACCGTTCGTTGGTTATTTGAAGGCCTTAATGATGTCGGAATTCGATGATCTTGGGCTCGTTGGATTCTTCTCGTCGAGCCGTTCGATTCGAGTATAAGCTCGTCAAAATCGGAGACCGTTTGGTAACTCAAATTGCGGTTTGAACCTTCCAACAGTGCTTTGAGCCCTTGATTCGAACTCATTTGGGCTCGAATTGGGTTGATCTTGGTGTCGTTGGGTTTGTATTTCCGAGACGCTCAGTTTGACTGTAAGCTCGCTGAAATCGGAGTTCATATGCTCTCGAATTTAATTTTTGAAGTTTCCGAACTGATTTTGCCTCGAGATTTGTGCCCAATCAAGATAATTTTTGCATGACGTATCAAACCTAAATCTCTCCACCAAAAGCCCATTTCCCTCTCTATTTTAATATTATTAATAATATTAATAATTAGTGTTATTATTATTACTATTATTAAAAATAATAATAATAACAAAGGAGAAAGAAAGAATTCTAAAAAAGGAGGAGAAAAGAGTTAAAAAAAGGTGTTTATATTATCGTTGTCGCCGCCTCGAAATCACTGTCGTCGACAGTCGCCTACTACCGAAGGTAGGAAGATCTTCAAACCCGAAACTCCAAAATCCATCTTTCGATGCTCGGGACTCACCGAAAAATCATACATACACAATTTTCTGTAGCGTGGTGGGAGAGAACCCGGTGTGGCGTTTGCAGCGAGGCGAGGGCGGCCCTGTAAATGCTTTTCTCTAACGTGACAGGGACAACCATAAGTACCCATGTGCGAGCCTCAGTGCCTGCGGGGAGAACCTGCAAATCTTTCAAACAGGTACCCCCGTATACCCATACACGGCTTTCTCTGGTGTGGTGAGATTAAAGAATATGGTCGCGGTGTTGCTCGACACCGAGCATACACGTCATTCTCTAACGTGGTGGGCAGACTAAGACTCACAAATTTTTTTCCAAAATTGGGGAGGCTGTCAAATTTTTCAGTAAACAGGGGACCAAAACTTAAACAAATGCAAGGGAATTGACCAATTAGCAAGGAACTGGACATTAACTTAACAAATGCATAATCACACTAAAATACAAATGCTAACTACGACCCTAATTATCCAAATAAGAATCAATGAATGAATAGGGGACTTGTGCTGAAATCTCAATAGACATGATTTGTTGACTTATTCACAAGCAACCGTGCAAACTTTCAATGAATATGGCAGCTATATCAATCAATGAACAAATGCTAACAGGCAATAAGTACTTGCAATATATGTAATAGATCATCTATGAATGGAAATAATAAACACACAATGAACATGATGACTTATCAGCATTCATATATAAGGAATGCAACATAGTTATAAGCAACATTAGAAGAGTTGCAATGAATACAACAAAACTCCAACAAACGTTGTCAATCCACTTGTGGACGAATACAACAGTTCCCTACGAAAGACGAAAGTCAAAATGCATGAAGAAGTTTACAGATGAACGCAAGCTCACATGCCAGAAATAACATTCCTACAAGTGTATCCAAGAAGATCATGATGGATTTACAAGCAAGACATAAAACTTGTCTGCAAACAGTGTTAATAAAATTAGCATTGTGCAATAGCCCTTCTGTGGATGATAACAAGCAACAAGCAACCAGCATAACAGAGCTTCTGCAAACAGGAACGAGAGGATTGTAGTAAGCACGGCATATTTCCTACCGTCAGAAATAGCAAATTCATGATGAATATTAGCTCCTACAAGTAACCGTAGGAAGCTTGTCATGCAGTGGCTTGCTTACAAGTGGCAGCTGGAGATCTATCACATACACAACATGCCATCTACAAGAAAATAAAAAAGAACTTCAGCAAATACAGACACCTACGAGTCGTTGTAAGAGACTCATCATGTATACAACACGCTATCTATGAGCAAATATAAAAAAAATGTTGTAAATACAAGCATCTATAAGCAGTGTCGGAGGATGTCACGCTGAATGCAATTCGTCGACATATAACGACTAGTGACTTGTGAACGTCTATTGCTGACCTATAGACAAGTTCAACAAAGCTCGTATAGAGTGCCGATTCACCTGCAAGAAATAACAAGTGACTTATAGCGCAACACAACGATTCACTTGTAAGCAAAAGCAAAGAATTAAAAGTAAAAAACTGCAAGTCACTGATAAAATTAAGTGGTAAATTTGCAGCGCTAGATTTTCACGTTAGATAAATCAGCTCGTTGATAAACAATGGGTGGAAGATTCGTTATGTGACATGCATCTCATTTGCAGGCTGATGTACACTCATGTAGGCTAAATATTAAAAAAAATAATAGCATGCATAATATAAAACGAGCAAAACCATATTGCTGAAATATGACAAATAAGGCCTAACATGCTTTTAGATAACGTCACCGTATCTGCAACATTCCTACAAGCAGATAAAAGTCAACAAGCTTCTAAATAAAATGTTGCACACACCCAAATGATAGCTATTCGCACAGCCGTTTAGTGTCAAAAGCTTTAAAACACACATGCATTTGTAATAAGCATAGAGTTTTATTCAAGCACGTCATTCAGCATTGCATTTACATATAAAAATATCAAGTATTACAACTAAGTAATGAGCAAATGCATATGCCAAAATACATGCATACATGGAACTAAACACTCGCATGGACCCCGACGAGCGTGTTATAGGTGTACACGTGACGTCTGATGATGTTGTGCGGGTCAAGAAATGAACCTAAGTTCGAACCTAATCCTTCTATGTGAATAGATAGGAGTTAACATGGTTCAAACTATCAAACAAATATACTATCGCAACATCGACCGAGATATTTATTTTATACATTCATATCAAGACTTCGAGGTCTATGACAAAAAAAAATCACTAACAAAGGCATAAAGCCGACAACGAACCCAATCCTCTGTCGACAAGTTGACATAGTCGACAAGATTCAACCAATAAAATGAAATTGTCCATAAGTACCACTATGACTATCATATTGGCAGAAAATCTCAACCGAAGGGTACCCCAAATACTTGAAAATCCCTCCAAATTTTCATAAAATACACTCAATGATGTTAATATTTAAAATTGAAATAAAAATACCAAAATACTTGGAGAAAAATCCATCCACCCTCCACAATGTTTTGTTAGGGTGAACAAGTTAGAAAATAACTTCAACTCACAAAGAGTAAATGTCTGGTGAAGAATATCTCTAAGATTCATTCTCAATCTATCTTTTGTCAGTAAGGACGTGGCGTGTGTCTTCTAACTGGTGGTTTCACCACCAAATGAGAT
This sequence comes from Dendrobium huoshanense, assembly GCA_016618105.1. Lineage (NCBI taxonomy): Eukaryota > Viridiplantae > Streptophyta > Magnoliopsida > Asparagales > Orchidaceae > Dendrobium > Dendrobium huoshanense. The sequence goes on from CM028348.1 coordinate 24,809,598, forward strand.
CACAAGTAAACAGTTATGATCGAGATCCTTTGCTATGTGGTTTTGTTGTCAAATGACACCATTAAATTACAGTAAAGGTCAGAGTCATATGTTCCCCAACGGCGTCAAATCTTTTAGTAATTAATCAATAAGATATGAAAAATAAGGTACAAAGCCCCCTGTTAGCTAAGGTGGATTCAAATTTGTCCTCTTAGATAAATATTTCACCCCAAGTCTATAAGATACCCTTGGACGAAGTAACCCATGATTGCCAACAATGATCCTTCTGTTAGGTTGGGTTGACTACCTCATCTGATTAAGAAGACTAGGGACCATGATGACCTAGTATGACAGAACCATAAAATCTTGATCGGATTTATCATCACTCTCTCCACCATCTGCTTATATATATATATATATATATATATATATATATATATATATATATATATATATATATATATATATATATATATATATATATATATATATATATATATATTGGTTAGTGTCATCTCTTCCTAAGATATAGATGTAGTAGGATGATAATGTGAGCTATTGTCTAACTATTGAAACTCAAGCTATTCCAAAATGTCATTAAACATTTTGATATCTTCCCTAATCCTCAATCTTCTTTGACTTCTATTGAAGCATAGTTGACTCATTGAACTTAGCACACCAACAATTAAGAAACCAGTTGACTTTGCAGTAGCACACTAATTCATATGTTCCTTCACCCTATATATAAATCTCAGGAATATATGCTTCTTAGCTCTAGGGTCTAGCCTACTCTCTTTGGCATGAGCAGAACAATAGACCAAAGAACCTTAGAAATGAATATCTATAAAAAAATCAATCCACACCTCCTTACGAGTTCTCAACTCAATATCAATTCAAACAGATCTATTCACCTTGTAACAAATAATATTAAACATCTTTTAACCAAAAAATATCATTCAAATCAATATTTAAAGCATATTTAACCATCTCCCAGACAGTCCAAACTCAAAATCATTTATTCTACAACTCAATTTTACTAAGATGTATAGTCTACAATCCTGTCTAATAATGCCTTCCTTCTAACATAAGCACTCTAACTTAATATTCTTTCTTTTCATACTTCTCAATATGTCTTCAACTTCTTAAACATAGTAAATACACCATTCTTCCATTAGAGCATATAAACTCATATTTTTCTTAAAAGAATCGAAGAAAAGGTAAGTATGCATCTAGATCCATCCTTAAATTCCATACTAGTAGGATGCTTTAAGTTAGAATAAATAAATTTCACGGTACACTTGGCCTTATGAACTCTAGTTTGAAACTTTAGTTTATGATATTTTTTTCAAACATGATGCTCAGCATGCTTTTAAATATTGTGGGAGAAATTTGATTATTCATTCGTTGCTCAGCATGCTTTGATATCCAGTCTAAGTCCTCCAAATGCTTCCTGTTTTGTATCGGTGGTTACTCTCTCAAAAAAATTATGAGACCTTGCTCTTATAAATATCAATAAAATGGTCTAGTTAAATGAAATAATAGTTGTTTACTTAATATTACCAACACTTCAATGTTTAATATGAATGCTCCTCGTCAATTGAAGGTTGAAGGAATTTCCTCTCATCAAACAAATCCCCGCCCATTTGCTCAATAACTTTCCATCAATATCTCTTCTCAACACCAACCAATCTATGTTTTGTTTACCACCACAAGTATTTGGATACAAGCTCTATTTTTGTAAAATTTATTGTATATTTCATGGGTATTCTCACACATAAAAAGGTTGTTGATGTGATGATCCTATTATTTGATGTTTATAATTTCAACTGACATTATTTTTAATGTGTTCCTTTTTTCTCTCTTCCTACTCACTAAAATCATTCTCTCCTCATATTCCTCTAACTCTAGCAACTCCTCTTCCTATATCAATAACACTGCAATTTTACTCAAGACGAACTTAATTGCCTCAACCAATAACACCTCAATCCACATTATCAGATTTAGTTAAGTAATGTTCTAATGAAGAATTTTCTAATCTCTAATTACCAACAGGCTAAGAACAGGCAAAAGGCACCATATATTACTCTTCAAATTCATCCTTATATAATATTTTATCATTCTATATTCTTTTTGTACATTTTTCATGTCCATACTCTCTGCATCTATTCCTGAGTTATATCAAGAAGCAATTCAAAATTCACTATGAAAATCAGTCATAGCTATTGAGATGGATGCTTTGCTTAGTTGTCATATATGAAATTTGGTTATCCTCCACTTGGTGTTCAAATTCATTATGGAAAGCCTTCCTCCACAAAGTCCAAAAAGACTAGAAAGATCATCTACAATCATAATTGGATTTTAGCATTGATGAGGAAGTTTTCTAAGAAAGAACTAGTACAACATGCAATTATTAAATTTGCTATAGCATACTCAACTCCACACAATGGTAGCTTTAGCTTCATCGACATTTGCATGCTACAAGATTATCTTGATCCACAATATCAATATGTTGAGAAAAAGTCAACTAATTTAGAGATCAAATTTAAGTTGTCAAATTGTATGGATATATTGATAGCTGACTCATCTGATAGAACTATAAGATTCATCTTCAACTTGTAGCATTTAGAACTAAAGAATGATTCTTTGAACTACATCAAGCCAAATATACAATAGTGAACCATTTCCCAAATAAATTTTAACCTTTATTGGTTCAATTCCAACAAATTTGTATATCATAATTAAACGGGACAATCATGTTGTCCTATCCACTACACAAAAATGAAAAGCAAGACTTTCCCTTGTGCGTGTGTATATAATTCAAATCCCACAAATATCGCTACACCTTGTACCCATGCCTGACTTTCAACATTGTTGAAATGTTGTCAATCACATAGAGCCCCATCCTATGCTTAAAAAAAAAAGACTAGGGTCCTCTTTTACACGAAGTCATTACCTTGAGTATAAAAAAACCTTAAATATCATGGATTGTTATATTAACTCTTTCAAAAGCCTTCAAAATAGTTAACCCCAAGGGGAAGACTATGAAATCTACTAGGGGCTTGCTAGTCCATCATGTTACTGTGATTTGGTCAGGATCCTACAAAACCATAACTTATCTAATAATTCTTTAAAATATCCCCTCAAAATTGTGGTCTAAATAGGGCCATGAACCAACACTATAGCATGAAGTTATTGAATTGAAATAAGGAGCAGATATCTTTTTGTTATTGAAATAACAAACTTGGGATTCCCATTGGGAACTAAATGTTCATAAAAGCCCTTAAGCCCTCATATACGAAAACAAAGAATTTCTCATTACATAAATTGAATCTCCATTTATTCAATTTTTTCGTAATATTGGACTCAGATTTATCAAGGTCTTCAATGATTGAAAACCATCATACTCGTACATGAGCACACAAAGCATAGAGCCATAGAAATAGAGGTTGATATCAACTTTATATCACTTTGGAGTGAAAATAAATATGAGTTATACTACCCTTTGGGGTGAAAACCAAAGTTGGTGTAATATCACCAATTTAACTGTAGGTTGAAGCTCATGCAACTTATTATACAATAGAGCGGAAGTTAAAGATAATAAATTTTCACCCAATTGAAGTAAAAGTCACGGTAGAATGCATATCATCCCTTAGGGTGAAAGCCAAAACTGACATATATTACTCCTAGTTGAAGTTGGAGCTAATGAAATATCACCCTTTAGGATGAAATCAAATGTTGATTATATTTCATATCACATGGAGGAAACTAAAACAAAATACCAGTCGCCCCTTTGGGCGGGGGCGTAAGCCGGAGTAAATTATATACCACCCTTTAGAGTACACTTGTGTCTTAAGGCATCTTTGGATGCAATTCATTTTCTCCGGAGGATATTCTAGTGCCCTAGAACATATTACCATGCAAAATGCATGAAGCATTTGCCTGAAAAAATCTGCAATAAGTTACTGAAGAAGAGTTTTATCAGAGGGAGGAAAAAGGGATAAAGAAATGTCACCAATTCCTTAAAGCACTGCTTACAGAAGGCTGAAGCAAAGGGCGACAAATCTGCTTGCCCAGAGGTTGTCGACAAAAGCTTCGTCAAAGAAATTTAAGAACTGGATGCGCCTTTAATGGAGGCATCACCACCATAACATATGTGGCAAGCATAGATGGAGATAGTAATTACATTGTTGACGGAGCTGGAGGCATAGGCAAGGCCATCTAGCAACAATCATAATACTCCACGAAACTGAATTACTTATAACAGACAATTCAAACCCTACTAATTTTTATCGAAACCTGTAATAACCTAGTATACAATGAGAGCCTCCACGTCCCAAAACGACAAGACTCACCAAGCTTCCTTCAGTAGTGTAAATTCATCAACAATCCTCGTGTTCCTGAATAGCTACTACTATTGTGTCCGAAAAGAACCCCGCTTGCAGTACCAGCAAATTCTTTGGCATTCTAGGGCACGGAATTTCTAAGGGAGATTTCATCCAAAACCTAGCATGCATATTCTAGTTCCGCATAGTATGCATCCGCTGATGAGGGTATTCCCGAGAAGCAGCCTCCGATTCCATCGTGGCGGGAGCAGATGGCGCACGAGCTGGAGCCATGGGGATCTGCCATGCGCCGGTAGAAGAGCTTACCAATTAAATTTGAGTGTTTTTAGCATAATAGTATTTGAGAAAATAATCTACTAGGAATTTAGAAAAACAATTTGAATTGAGTTTGCATGCCATTGGCAAGGAGAATTTATAAATCTACTCGACAAAAAAAAATACTTCTAAGGCCTAAAAAATTCCTTTTGTATATCGAAAATCCTTTGTTTATAAAGATTAATTATAAATACAAAACAAAATTAATAAATTTGTTCCTTGAAAACTTAAAATAAAAAATTAGAACAAATTATGCAACTGCCACTCTAATTGAAGCCCGAATAACTTTATGTTAGGGGTGTCAATTCGGGTCAACGGGTCGGGCTCGGGTCGAACCCGGAACTGACCCGGCACTGTTCGGGTCAACCCGAACCCGACCCGTTTTTAAAAACGGGTCAGGTTTCCGGACCCGAACCTGACCCGATTCGGGTCCGGGTCAACCCGACCCGACACGAATGACCCGGAATTGACCCAAAATTGCTAGTTTTCGGGTCAAAAATCGGGTCAATCTTAGTTTTTCGGGTCAAAAACGGGTCAAACTCGGATTTTCGGGTCAAATCTGAATTTTCGTGTCACTTTCGGGTCAATTTCGTGTTTCCGTGTCAACCCGAACCCGACCCGATTTTTAAAACGGGTTGATTTCTTCAACCCGAACCCGACCCGTTTCGGGTTTGGGTTGACCCGAACCCGGATTTTTCCGGGTCGAGTTCGGGTCGTGTTTCGTGTCGTGTCAAAAATTGACACCCCTACTTTATGTACAGAAATCTATCTCCGAAAAAAACTCAATGCACCATCTCATATGTTTTTGCTCGCACTTGATATTATGTACTAAATTACACAATTGAGTCAGCATCACTTTTGCTTTCCAAATGAATCATAACATGATCTTATTTCACAGTAAATTGAGGAGGAAAGAAAATCTTTTTTTTTTTTCCTTCCTTTTCCATTCTAGATTGGTATAATATGGGAGTGCTAAAGAATGCCAAAACCAAAATATTAGCTTACTAATGCTCTCCTGGCCCACGTGGCATTTTCTTTGACAAAGCTGAAAAGAGTAGGCCTTGGCTGGCTTAAAATATTTTTTTTTGTAAAAATTAAAAAAAAAAAAATTGTACTAAAAACTGTTTTAATAAGCAATAAAAAAGTTGTCCCAAACAAAACCTTAAAAAACATGATAAAGCATAGTGTTATCCACATAATCTTCAACATCTTTTACAATCATCGTAATTCATGACAAATTTAACATTAATCTATGATTGCATAAAGCATCATTAAGTACATGTCGCATGTACTCTTTGCGGTAAGCACAAGTTCATGATAAATAACCTAGTGAGGCAATTCCTACAGGAAAGAGAAGAAAAGTTCTATCTTCAAAATACATCTACATTCAAATATATGCTAATTTCCTTATCCAAAGTTTTCTAACTTGAATTGCAAAATATAAAATATGACAAAAATTATGTTAGATGGAACTGCTATGGTGCTTAGTTTATTTCTGCAGCTGAGTTTGGATGTTTTATTCTTTATTTTTTTTTCTCTGAACGTAATTACAAAAAGTGTTTTTTTATTTTTTTTATTAAGAAAGGACTTATAAGAATGCAAGGAAGGTTGCTTGTCTGTGCCAAACAAGAGCTTGCATGTATGTGAATTGTTTGTGGATTCTTAACAATTCAGTATGCACCAGTCTTTTGGAGCTTTGCAGCATGATGAAAAAAATTCTTAAAAGAGCATTGATGTAACTAATTGTTGATGCAGTGAATCGACAAAAGAATTAGATTTATTAGAAGGAACGCTAAAAACAAGGGAACAAACCAAACTCAAAGGCTTAAAATCATATAATATTCACCATCTCATTTTCCCATTATAATGACTATATAATAAGTTAAGAAGTTTCTAGAAAAACAAGAAGGTAAGCTAGTTCTAAGGGTTTATTTAGCTAATGATGCACCACATCATTCTCCCCTTGCTTCAAAAGAGCTTGACTCTATCGAGGCGCATCATCGGTAGGGAGGTAGGTGTAAAAAGTATAACCAATCCTCCTGGATCGAAGATTTTGCATCTTTGATGCATGCCCACAGTGATATTATTCTCTTGTCCAAGCAAAAATGGTCTGACTAGACAATACCCCCAAATACCTCTTTTAAGATCTTGCACCTGATTGTGAAACTTTTTATTTATATCATCCTTCTCATGGTATAGACGCATTTATCGCTTGATTATTCTACAATAATTTATGAGACCATTCCTTGAAAGGAAGAAGGATTTCATCCATTGTAATGTAAACTAGTATAGCATCTCCTACCCATCTTTAGTGTTTTCAGTGTAGGCTATAAGTGATGCAGGGATGGCGACCAACTGATTCGCTGTTTACTGAATTCCTACATCTGTATTTAAAAAGGGCATTCTTCAGATGAAGAAGAATGAAGAATGCCCTTTTAATGTGACTACTCTTTTCAAGTCATTAGTAGACTTATCCCTAAACTGAATTGCTTCTTATTTAGACCAAATATCGCCCAAGCGGTTCAGTTTATTGATGGTTTGGATTTGAATAGGGATGTTAAGTCTGGAGTTCTGTTGCTTTTCAATATTGCTGTTTACTTTCTGTGGTCTGAGCGCAATGCTAGATTACATAATGGGATTTTCTCTTGTGCTGTATCATTAGTTAAGAAAATCTCTAAAGTTGCTTATTTGAAGCTGGATAGTTGGAAAGGGGGAAAGACGATAAGAGAGAAACTTATGATATCTTAGAATTAGTTTTATGATGCTGGAACCTTTAGAATTTTTGTTCTGGTTGGTTTTTTGGCCTGGAGGTTTGCTGGGTTTTGATCTTTTTGGCTACTGCTATCACTGGAAACACTTTTTATCTCTTTGGGGTGGAAATTTATGGTTTGTTCTGTTCTTCAAGGTTATTGGGAAAGTTTATTACCATTTCTGGGATGGATACTAAAGAAATGAGATGAGTGGAGGAGAAATCAGATCAGAAATTTATTAGAATTGATTTCTACTGTACACTATTACAGATGCTTTAACTTTGTATTTATACATTTCTACGGACACTTCTAGAGCTGCACGTTCTAGAAGTTTGGTGAGCTGTCCTTTCTTAAAGTTTGGTGAGCTGCACGTTCTCAGCTACGGTGAGCTGTTCGTGAGCTGTCGCTGAGTCTACGTGGCAGACCGTTCTCTTCGTTCTTCTTGTATCTTCTTCATGCGACTCTTCTCGTTTCTTCTCATCTCTGCTCTCTGTATTTGTCTTCTATTCTGACTGTTGCTAATATTCCCCCTCAAGCTTACTGTCCGGCTTGACAGTGAGCTTGTTCCTGAGATCTTGAAATCTGACTGTGGCTAAAGGCTTTGTGAAGATGTCCGCTAGTTGATCATGTGTAGTTACAGGAATCACCTTGATGTTTCCGCAGTGTATATGGTAGCGAATAAAGTGTTGATCTATTTCTATGTGTTTCGTTTTTGAATGAAACACTGGATTATTCGCTAGGGCAATAGCAGACATATTATCGCACCTTAGTTCTGTTGGATTTTTAAGCTGTACATTGAAGTCTTGTAGTAGTTTTCTTATCCAGATGACTTCCGCTGTCGCTGCAGCCAGCGCTCTGTATTCGGCTTCTGTTGATGATCGAGAAACCGTGTTTTGTTTCTTTACTTTCCATGATAATATATTATTTCCAAGAAACGTGCAATATCCTGTAGTTGATTTTCTCGTCTTTTTGTCACCTGCCCAGTATGCATCTGAGTATGCATGTAGATCTAGTGAGCCTGGAGTAACCGGAATAACATAGTTGCATGTTCCTTGAATGTACCGTAGAAGTTTCTTCAGAGATTGAGCATGCTCTGCTTCTGATTGATGCATGTGTTGACAGAGGATGTTAACTGCATACGAAATGTCTGGTCTTGTAATCGTTAGATACTGTAGAGCTACAGTTATTCTCCGATATGTGTAATGATCAGATAATATAGGATCTACTTCTGGGTTTTGAGTTTGTTTAACTGCTGTTGGATTGGCGAGTGGTTTGCATGTTGATAGTCCAGCCAAATGAATTATGGATTTTGCATATGATGACTGGGATAGAAAATATGTGCCTTTGACCCGAGTAATTTGTATGCCGAGAAAGTTGTTAACTGTTCCTAGATCCTTCATTTCAAATTTCTGATTCATTTGGCTGATTGTCTGAGCTATCATACTTGAGTTATTTCCTGTAAGTAGTATATCATCCACGTATATCACCATATATAGTTCTATATTATGCTTTCTTAGAATGAACAGAGATGAGTCGCGGCTTTGCCATTTTCAAATCCGATCTTTTTGATGTGTGCGGAGAACATTTTGAATCACTGTCTTGGTGCTTGTTTCAGTCCATATAATGCTTTCCGAAGGTGACATACCATTTCTGGATTGGTCGTATCTTCAAATCCCTTTGGCTGTTTCATGTATATGTCTTCTTCGATATCACCGTGTAAGAATGCGTTGGTGACATCTAATTGGTGTATCGGCCAGTTTTTAGATGCTGCTATGGTGAGAAATGCTCGGATTGTTGGGAATTTGGCTACTGGACTAAATGTGTCCAGATAATTGACACCATATTCTTGGTGATTTTCTTGAGCAACTAATCTTGCTTTGTGCCTGGCTATGGTCCCGTCCGAGTGCCACTTTGTTTTGAATGTCCACTTGCAGCCCAATATTGTTGTATTGGGAGGAGCCTGTGTAAGTTCCCATGTTCCTTGTTTTTGCAATGCAAGAAATTCTTCCGCCATTGCTTTTCTCCATACAACATGTTTGATAGCTTCTGTATATGATGTAGGATCAACAGTGTCTGTTGTTGTATTAGCATGAAGCAGATCTAGGATTTGTCTGGGTTTTAACGACCCTGTTTGAAGTCTGGTAATCATAGGATGAGTGGTTTTGAGAGTATTTGGATCTTGTATTTGTTGCTCAGTACTGAGTGGAGATTGTTGAATGGAGATGTTCTGAGCTGTAGGTTGTGGTGTAGGTGTGGTTGGTTGTTGTGAGAATTGAGGGGTGTTTGTGGTGATAGTCGAGGCTATAGGAATGAGGAGTCCGGGAGGAACATTGGTTTGAGTGGGTGTAGGATTATTGGTAGGTGTTATGTTTTTGAAAAGGAAGTATATATTTTTCATCAAATGTTACATGTCTAGAAATATATACTCTGTAATTAGATGGGTCTAGACATTTGTATCCTTTTGAGATAGATGAATAGCCAATGAATATACATGGAACAGATCGAGGAGCAAGTTTATGTCTTTGATTAGGTGGTAACCAGGGAAAACACTGACATCCAAATGTTCTCATGAATGAGTAATCAGGTTTGGTGTTGTAGAGGCATTGAAATGGTGAAAGATTGTTGAGTGTTCTGGATGGCAATCTGTTGATTAGATACGATGCAGTTAAGGTGGCTTCTGGCCAGAATGTTGATGGCATTTGAGCTGAGTGAAGAAGTGTTCGGGTAGTTTCAATGAGATGTCTGTGCTTACGCTCAGCCACCCCATTTTGTTCGGGTGTGTATGGGCATGATGTTTGATGTAAGATCCCATGTGTGCTGAGAAATTCCGACATTTGTTGATTAAAGAATTCTTTGCCTCTGTCTGTTCTTAGGCATTGAATTTTTAACTGGAGTTGATTTTCAATAAGTGTGACAAATTTGATAAATACAGATGGTACTTCAGATTTGGTTATCATGGGAAATAGCCAAACAAATTTCGAGAAATCATCAATGAATATTACGTAATATTTGAATCCTTCACGAGATGTAATTGGGGCAGGTCCCCATACATCGGTGTGAAGTAAAGCAAGTGGTCTAGATGACTTGGTTACAGACTTATGAAACACTAATTTGTGACTCTTGGATACAAGACAATCATGACATACTATTGTAGATGAGGGTATGTTGAGATGCTTGTTGTTATTTGCAATATTCATCAGGATTTGCTGATGAGGATGTCCTAATCGATCATGCCAAGAAAATGCATATCGTTGTTTGGCTGTTAGAGCAGAGTGATTTGTGATGGAAACTGGATACAGGCCATTAGAACTTGGACCCGTGAGTAGATTTTTGTGTGTCTTCAAATCCTTTATGATGTAGCCATTGCCATCAAAAGAAATAGAAATGTTATTGTCTTTTGTGAGAGCATAGACAGATAGTAAATTATGTGAGATTTGTGGAATATGAAGTATTTGAGACAGTTTTAGCTTACTGTTTGGTGTGGGAAGAATACCAGATCCAGAATTTGCTATTGAGATATTTCTCCCGTCTCCTATTGTGATGCTATCAGATCCACTGTATGGTTGAGGTTGATTCGGATTCTCAATTGAGTTTGTCAGGTGCGACGAGGCACCTGAGTCCAGGTATCAATCTGGATTTGATTGTTCTGTTGATGCCACCATTGCTTTTTGATTTTCTTGAGTTGTTGTTTGTTGAGGAGTGTAGTTCAGATTCATCCTGTGCCAACAGGCTGATGCTGAGTGTCCTTTCTTGTTACATATTTGACATATTTGTGTGTTATTTGATGTATTTCTTGATCCAGAATTACTCATTCTTCCTCTGCCTCTCCTTCCTCTGCCATGCGAGGAATACAGCGCTGTTCCTGACTCAGTAATAGTCAGTTGTTTGAGGGCTTCTCTTTGTATATTTACTTCCTCACTCATCAGAAGTGAGTACAAATCATCCAAACTTATTGGATTGAGATTTGTTCTGATGGATGTTTTGAATACCTGGTAGGCTGGAGAAAGGCCGTTGAGCGTATACATCAAGATATCTTCTGTATCTAGTGTAACTCCTGCTGCAGTAATTTGATCTACTATCATCTTTACTTCACTGAGATATTGTGTCATCGTCTGATTTTTCATTGCCAGATTGTGTAATTCACTTTTTAATTGAATTACCTTTGATCTGTTTGTTGCTTGCAGACGTTTCTCTATTGTACTCCAGATGGCGGAGCATGATTCCAGATGTATGACATATGGAAGAACAGCAGTTGAGATCGTGGAACACAGTGCTGCTGCTAAATTTTGATCAATGAGATTCCATTTAGTATACTGTGAATTTATCACATTATTTCCTTCCGTCGTTCTTGTATATTTTTCTGGTAGATCTGTTGTTGAAGATAAAAATGACATGAATCCGTTTGCTTTGAGAAGTTTCACAACTTGTGATTTCCATATAGGATAGTTATCTCCTGATAGTTGCGTCGGAACTAAGTTCTTGATATTGGAAATCACAAATTTGAGTGATGCTGGAATGTGATGTTCTTCATCTGTTTTTGATCGTGCAGGTTCTCTGATCTGCGACGATGATGAAGATAGAGATTGCGCCATGATCGAGCGACGAATCTTGATTCGTCTCAGTGCTCTGATACCATGAAGAAATGAGATGAGTGGAGGAGAAATCAGATCAGAAATTTATTAGAATCGATTTCTACTGTACACTATTACAGATGCTTTAACTCTGTATTTATACATTTCTACGGACACTTCTAGAGTTGCACGTTCTAGAAGTTTGGTGAGCTGTCCTTTCTTGAAGTTTGGTGAGCTGCACGTTCTCAGCTATGGTGAGCTGTTCGTGAGCTGTCGCTGAGTCTACGTGGCAGATCATTCTCTTCGTTCTGCTTGTATCTTCTTCATGCGACTCTTCTTGTTTCTTCTCATCTCTGCTCTCTGTATTTGTCTTCTATTCTGACTGTTGCTAATAGATACTTTGCTTTTCTGAATCCGAATAACTATCTGCTTCTGATGGTTAATTTAGTTGCTATGGTCCGTATACTTCTGAATTACGCCAATTTTGTTGCTGGAAGGAATTGATTTTTTTGGTAGGATTTTCAAATTCTATATGGATTTGCTGGTGGCATTTTTGGTTGTTGCCCAAATCCATCAATCTGTAGCTGCTTCGGTGCCGAACGGGGTTGGTTTTTTTTCTGTCAAGCTTAATTTTGGGCCGTGGACGATGATGATGCCTGCCACTCCTTTTGGACGGTCTACGGGCAACCAAAAGAGAATAATCGTATAATGATTAAAGAATTTCTTTTCTGAGTCCCGGCCAGACAGGATTTCTGTCTATTTTTGGGTTTTCTTTTCTTGCTTTAAAGTTGTGTAATTTTTCCTTTTACAATTTTGGCTGCTTGCTTTGTTTTATCTATGGCAAGCACTTTTGTAATCCATTTTCTTTTTAATAGAAAGGGCCAAGCCCTCAATTTACCCCAACAAAAAGGGCATTCTTACAAACATCTGGACTGCATTGAGATTCTTTAAAGGTGTCATTTGTGGTTGTATCCATGAGAGTTAAACACCTGCTGTAAGCTACATCCAATCTAGCAACATTAACAGAATTGAAAACTAGGTTGTCATATACATACGATATGTTCCCAATCACTGCCAAACTTGTTCAGTTTTGAGCAGAAATTATCCAATCATGTGCTGTATAAGATTTCCGAAACACAGCCAAAATGGGTCATTCGGAGTAGAGGCGTTGATTTCCTCGAGAAAATTGTAGATGATGTTGTAGGAGTAGAGCCTCTCTAAGCCTGTAAGCCAGGATAACTTTCTTGTTTGAATGTTTGTCTCATCATAGACTTAAGATCCTCAATCTCATTAGCAATTGAATCAAGCTCCATCAACCGAGATTGCTTTTCGAGACCCTTTGAAGTTGGCTGGCATAAAACAATTCAAGCAAAATCACTCCAAAGGAATAAGCATCTGATTTCTTAGATAACTCCTTCCCGCATAAGTAATCAAGATCAAGATATCCAAAACTCACCTTAACGGTAGTTACTCACATGAGTTTGATCCAAATCAGGACCAATTTTTTAAAGCTCGAAGTCAGCAACCTTCGCCATCAAATTTTCATCAAGTAGGATATTTGCAGATTTGACATTACGGTGAATGATCATCATTGCAAAACCTGTGTGAAAATAGCGAACTCTTATTGCTAACATAATGCAAATTTCAAGCCTCTGCTCCTAATTGAGCTTAGGAAGATATGAGATGTACAGATGACTCTTTAAAGCTCCCTTGTCCATATAATCGTAAACCGGAATCATTTCATTTCGTTCATCACAGTCCAGTGTGGTGTCCCGCTCCTGCCGTCTTCCATGTAGCATGTCCTCAAGGCTTCCTTACCTTATGTACTCTAACCCTAGCAACTGCTCCATATTGACCATGCAGTAACCCAACAATGGTAAGAGGTTTTCGATGCTTGATCTTTCCCAGCGTCTCCATCTCCATGGTAAACTCCCGATTAATGGTGATGTTGGAACCGTCCTTTTGCGTGGCCTTAAATACTTCCCCGAATCCTCCGCTCTCGATCATGTTCACGACGGGGAAGCCGTTTGTCTCATCGATCAGCTGCAGGAACGTCAGTTTGCGTAGTTGGCGTTGGAACGTGACAGTGTTGAGGCTGCCGAGCATTTTTTCACCTTCCGCCTCCCTCTCGACGGAGCCACCGAAAGAAACCTCCGTAGGCTTCTCTAGAGCTACGCACCGACGATGGCACCCCGGACACCGCCAACTTGTCTCTCCTGCTCGCCATCATCTCCATCCTATACTGATTCTTTGCTCTGCTTTGCTTCAAAATACTCTTCATCAACATATACTAACTCCTTTGTCACAACCTTCACTTAGCTTTTTCCTCAATAGTGGCGGCGTAAGCTATTCACGCTGCTGGTATGGTTGCCAACGCGCCTATTCTATCTAGGGAATTATGAATGAAATTAGCAAATAAATCATCTAATATCAAGTGATTCCATCCCTCTTCTTCAATGTCCATCATCGTCGACAATTTATCTTATTTGGCTTTGATCATTGTCGATAACTCATCTTCTTCAGTTTCAATCGTCGTCGACAGCCCATCTAATAACACAACAACACAACGTCGCAAGAAAGGAAAAAACCATGACTCGTACGGATCACAAGAAAGACGTTACCTCACACAGCTCTCCTATCACAACCTCACACGTGTAATTAGGGGTGTCAATATTTGACACGACCCGAAAACCCGACCCGAACCCGACCCGAAAATTTCGGCTTAGGGTCAACCCGAACCCGAAACGGGTCGGGTTCGGGTTCAGCATTTCGACCCGTTTCAAAAATCGGGTCGGGTTCGGGTTAACCCTTTGACCCGAAAGTGACCCGATTTTGACCCGAAAACCTGATTTTGACCCGGCAACCCGAGATTGACCCGATTTTGACCCGTTTTTGACCCGAAAAGAGGAGTTTGACCCATTTTGACCCGAAAATTAGCCATTTTCTTGTTGGAAACGGGTCATTCGGGTCGGGTCGGGTTGACCCGGACTCGAAGCGGGTCGGGTTCGGGTCGGGAAAACTGACCCGTTTTTAAAAACGGGTCGGGTTCGGGTTGACCCGAATAGTGCCGGGTCAGTTTCGGGTTCGACCCGAACCCGACCCGTGACCCGAAATTGACACCCCTACGTGTAATCACATTTAATTATAAATACATGTATTGTCTCACAAATGTATATGTAGAGATTATATCAGATAATGAAAACAAATCTCTAGTTCTTGCATATCTGTCTTCCTCTGTCTTTATGGTATCAGAGCCTCTCCGGCTCGCTGCCATCCCTCCTCCCAACTACTGTTACTCAAATCTTTCTTGATTCCCAGCAATCTTCTTCGGCAACAATGGCGAATCCCCCTGTCTCTCAATCGGCCGATCCTCTACAGCGGTCACTCCTTCGGAAACCGAGCAGCAACATAACGATCCTACAGAGGTCACAATCCCTTCCTCACTGAAGTTTCTCATATCCAATATCAAAAACATTGTTCCCATTCAACTATCCAATGACAATTACGCAACCTGGAGGTCTCAAATCCTAAAGCTCTTCAGAGCAAACAACTACGGTGAGTTTCTTGATCAAAACACCACCATACCCCCTCGCTTCGTCACCGACTCCTCTGGCATCTCCAAATCGAACAGAGCCTACAATCGCTGGATGCTGGCAGATAAAAACCTTGCCGCGACATTATGCTCTACAATATCTGCCGGAATTTTGCCATATGTCCTGCATCTCGACAACTGCGCGGACATTTGGAACACACTAGAAAGAAGGTTACAAGCAACAAATCGCTCGAGGGTCATTCAGCTCAAGAATGAGCTTCATCACATCAATATGGGGCAACAAACGATGCTTCAATATCTAACCAGTATCAAGACGCTTGTGGACAATATAGCATCCGCCGGTTGCCCTATTGATAAAGAAGACATCCTGCTGTACACTCTCAACGGGTTGCCGCCTCAATACCAGGCGTTCAAGACTTCCATTCGTACTTCTCTCAACCCAATCCCACTCGAAGATCTCTACTCCCTCCTTCTGAGCGAAGAAATCAACCTGTCAACGGATCTTGCCAAAGAAAATTCACTCACCAACATGCCATCTGCCCTCTACTCAAATCGCAACAGAGGACGTGGACGCGGTCGATACATCTCGTCAAATCGTGGGAGAAACAACTCTGGAGCACAGCAAAACTCATCTTCCACTCAGAACATCACTCAGACATCTACTACATGCCAAATCTGTGGCAAAAGAAGACACACAGCGAACAATTGTTGGCATCGCTTCAACGCAAACTACATCACACCCTCCACAGCTCTCACGGCATCTTCTCAGCAACCAACTCACGACTGGATCATCGACTCTGGCGCCTCCTCTCATTTCACCAACAATCTTGACAATATCCAACAACCATCGGAATACAGTGGACAAGATACCGTCTCTATCGGCGACGGCAAATCTCTTCCGATAGCGCATTCCGGACAAGGGCTGCTTCCCACTCCCGCTCGTAACCTCTCACTTTTTAACATTCTTCATACTCCTCAATTAGCATACAATCTTTTATCTGTTTCGTCTCTAACCAAAGATAACAATCTGACAATTGCTTTTGATGCATCTGGCTTCATTATCAAGGACAAGCAGACCAATCGAACTCTGCTCTCCGGCCCCTGTAGCGCGGGTCTATACCGTCTGTCGCCATCTCAATTCAAACAACGAGCTCTATCGGCCGCAAAAGACTCCTCCAACAGATGGCACAGACGCCTAGGCCATCCTCATCAACAAGTGACATCTATAATCTCCAGATACAACAAAGATCTGCACATACCAACTTCTTTAAATTCTTGCACCATGTGTAAGGCCACAAAAGGCCACAAACTTCCCTTCCCTACCTCAAATTCTCACAACTACAAGCCACTAGAATATATTCACATGGACGTTTGGGGTCCTTCCCCATTCACATCAAACCAAGGATATAAATACTACATTGCATTTATAGATGATTCTACTAGATTCACATGGGTTTTTCCTCTTAGGCTTAAATCAGATGTATTTTCCATATTTTCCACGTTTCATACTGCAGTAGAAAAACAATTTTCTGTAACCATTAGACACATTCGCAGCGATGGTGGCACCGAGTTTTTAAATTCAAAATTTAAACAGTACCTTCACCAACATGGTATTAATCATCATATCAGCTGTCCCTACACACCGGAACAGAACGGGCTTGTCGAGCGCAAACACAGACATATACTTGAGACCACCCGAACAATGCTTCACACGGCGAACCTTCCTCCTAATCTCTGGCTAGACACTTTACTCACAGCTGTCCACCTTATTAACATCATGCCATCTTCGACCACTTTTTACAAATCTCCGTATCAACTTCTTCATAACCGGCCACCAAACTACTCTCATCTCCGTGTATTCGGATGCGCCTATTATCCCCTTCTTCCTCCTAATGCCAGACACAAACTATCCATAAAATCTCCTCAATCCGTCTTTCTAGGATATGCCTCCTCCTATAAAGGATACAAGTGCTTAAATCCCATATCTGGCAAAATATTCATCTCCAGGAACGTCACCTTCGACAAAGAAATCTTTCCCTTTGCCAACCTCTCTCACACTACCTCTCAGCCCACATCAAGCCACATACCTAATCCAAGTCTCTTGCTTCCTATAACTGCCATTCCCCTCAAATCCACAAACAACAAACCTGCTTCATACACCGAGACTTACATCGAACCACCTCCCATACATCCTCATAATTGCTCTCCCTCTACGCAAGATCCATCACCTAACAGCTCACCCATCAGCAGAGACAACTCTAGCATCCCGTCAACAAATCCCACCATCATACCTCCTACTCACTCTATGATTACCCGTTCCAAAACAGGCTCTCTTAAACCAAAACATATATTCAATCTTGTCCACAACACCAACAGCCACACCAGTGATCCTACATCCTATACCGAGGCCTCCAAGCACAGTCAATGGCGATCGGCAATGGAAAGAGAATTCCTAGCACTACAACAACAAGGCACATGGAAATTGGTTCCATCTCCCGCAAATACCATGATTCTAGGAAGCCGTTGGACATACAAAACAAAGAAGAACTCTGACGGGTCCATTTCAACTCATAAGGCAAGACTTGTCGCCCAAGGACATCGACAAGAATACGGTCTTCACTACAAAGAAACATTCAGCCCGGTAGCCAAATTTCCCACAATTCGTATTCTCTTAACTCTCGCTTTTACACATTCTTGGCCTATTCACCAGCTGGATGTCGCCAACGCGTTCTTACACGGGTCGCTCAACGACATCGTGTATATGAAACAACCTCGCGGCTTCGAGGATGCTCAATTTCCAAATCACGTCTGTCTCCTTCAAAAATCACTCTATGGTTTGAAACAGGCTCCTCGCCAATGGTTCAGCACCTTCTCCACGTATCTCTTATCTCTCGGGTTCAGCTCAAGCTCCTCGGATCCATCCCTATTCACCATTCAGCACACAAACACAACGTCCTACCTCCTAATCTACGTGGATGATATCCTCATTACCGGATCAGATGCAAATTTTCTCCTCCAGTTAATCAACTCGCTACAACAGCAATTCCACATAAAACATCTCGGTCCTCCTCAAATGTTCCTTGGCATACAAATCACTAATCACAAGCAACACATTCTACTATCTCAAACCAGCTATATCAACAAACTGCTTCAGCAAACAGGTCTTCAAAACTGCAATCCAATCCAAAACCCATCACCATCCAAGATCCCGCCTACAACAACTACAGATTTTCTATCTTCCAATCCAACTACATACAGGCAAATTACAGGTTCTCTGCAATATGCTACCATCACAAGACCGGACATTGCCTTTGCCGTGAACACTCTCTGTCAACATATGCACTCTCCGCTTCCACAACACTTTCTCCTTCTCAAACGGCTGCTCCGATATCTTAAAGGAACAAAAGAGTTTGGTCTTCCCATATCTAAATCTGACTTTAAACTAACAACATTTGTGGATGCCGATTGGGCATCCGATTCTCTTACTCGCAGGTCCACCTCGGGATACTGTACATATCTAGGTGACAATCTTATTTCATGGACGGTCAAGAAACAACAAACGGTGGCACGCTCCTCTACAGAGGCCGAGTACAGATCCTTAGCATCCGCAGCCGCAGACGTCATTTGGTTACGAAGACTCCTCTCAGACTTTCACATACCAAACAAAGAGCCAACGGCTCTTTACTGCGACAACACATCTGCTATAGCACTAGCTCATAACCCGGTATTCCACGCCATAACAAAGCACATAGAAGTGGATTGTCATTTCATCCGCGACCACATTCAACGTGAAGAGATCTTGGTCATGCCCATCAGCACTTTAGACCAAAATGCCGACATCTTCACTAAACCTCTACCAACCCCAAGATTTCATATGCTACGATCCAAACTGACGATTCAAGAACCACCATCAGTTTGCCGGGGAGTAATAACACAACAACACAACGTCGCAAGAAAGGACAAAACCATGACTCGTACGGATCACAAGAAAGACGTTACCTCACACAGCTCTCCTATCACAACCTCACACGTGTAATCACATTTAATTATAAATACATGTATTGTCTCACAAATGTATATGTAGAGATTATATCAGATAATGAAAACCAATCTCTAGTTCTTGCATATCTGTCTTCCTCTGTCTTTACCATCTTCTTGACTTCGATCGTCGTCGATAGCCCATCTTCTATGACATCGATCCTCATCGAAAACTCATCTTCATTGGCTTCGATCGTTGTCGATATCTCATCATCTTCGACAGTCCGTCATTCTTCATAAACTCATCTCTGATACCAACTAATATAGTTGATCAGTGGAAGAATTGGATCTATTATAAGAAACACTAAGAACAAGAAAACAAATCAAGCTCAAAGTCTTAAAATCATATATATGTAAATATCCTAATCATATAATATTCATCATCTCCTTTTTTACTTACAATGACTATATATAAAAAACTAAAAAGTTTCTTAAAATAAGAAGATAAATTAGTCCTAAATTAGTCCTGAGGGTTATTTAGCTAATGATGCACAGCATCTATGTATATATAATATTTCCAGCTTTAGAGGACTTAACCAATCTACGGTGGACTAACCATTATCCTTTCGGTCAAAGGAAGCGCTAAAGAATGATCCAAAAGTTTTATCTTAGCTTGTATTATAGTGAATAGAAAAAATGATCTGAACCATATTTCCATTATAAAAACCCCAATTGCCTTTTCTCTAGCTATTGTGAGTCAAGTCAATTCAAATTCGGCTGGATAAATGGCTCATGAGCCGAGTTTGATGAGCTAATGAGTCGGCCTTGACTTCAATGGTTAGTTCGCAAGCTAGCTCATTTAAAAAAAAAATTGTATAAAATACATATAAAATATACTAGCATTCATAACTTTAAATATAAAATTATTTAATATTTAAATTTTATATCTAATTTTATTATATTAAGTTATCTTTTATTATCTTTCTTCGTATTTGTATTTTTTTAATCAATTTATTCTTATAATTCTTAGATCATAATTATTTTCTCTCTTTTACAGTAAATAAACCGGCAGCTAATGAGCCGACTGGAACTTGTAGAATAGAGCTGAAGCCAAGAATCCAGCTCGACTTGCATATACCATTAGATATGCTTCCACACGACTCTTGACACAAAATGCATCAATAATCGTGCCAGCCCTTCCAGTCTATTCTAGCCCGACTAATTATAAAAGCAGCAGCCCTTGCTTTAAACCAATACTCACTCTTCTTTTTTTTTTTAATGAGGAAACACTGTTCAAAGTCAGTTAAAACATCGGTCGATCTGGGCAGCCCACACCAATTTATTCAAGCCAACGATTAAGGTTAGCACTACCGTCGAGGGGATTCGAACCCAACACATGGGCTTTGCCCAGCCGGTTCTCCACCACATGGACTAAGCAACAGTGGGTACACTCATTTCTTTCTACCCAACATAAAATAGAGTAATTATTGTGTTCGGATACCGAACTTGTCCAGAGACTCATAACAAAGCGCCACATCACTTGGGCGTTAAGTATCAGTATTTTGTCCGGATGTAATAATTTTCCCATAAAATACGTTAGGATGGCTGAATACTTTGTTCTCAACACGGGTGCGAAGATTCCCTCCGTCAGGCTCGTCACGTGCCTGGCAGAGCCTAGCATCGTTGGAGCTGCCGTCAAGGTATCAAAGGCTTCGTTTGGTTTATTTCCCCTTACGGCGTCAAAAACATCAATAGGAGAAAATGCCTTTTTTAAACGGAGAGTTATTATATAATGCTTCTCAAAACAATAGAGAAATGAAGTTTTTTAAAAAGTTTGTCTCACGTCCAAACAAGTTTCAGGACTGCGTTTTCCGTTTCAAACTAAAAAAAAAGGAGGAAAAACGTGGAAACAAACGAGCCCAAAATCTCTCATCCTTTCTTTTTCAGCGTTGAGAAGAAATTACTCGAGGCATATTAGGTCGTTATATATTGTAAAATATGTTTAAAGAAAATATTAATAAATCTGATGCATTTAGGTTTCATTTGAAACAAATTTCTTATTGCTTTCAAAATAATTTTTTAGTTAAAAATTTTTATGAACTAAAAATTTTATATGAAAAAGCTATTTTAAAAAGTAGTAAAAAAATTATTCACAAAACCTTAATCATTTTTATATGTAGTTAAAAATTAATATATATTTAAACTCTATAAATATCTTTAAAATCTTTCAAACAATAATTTTGGCTTAGTTTGAGATGGCTTCTTCATGCTTCTTAAAGATATTTTATAATACAAAAATTAAAAATTTTGAGATCACCACCTGATGCTGAAGTTCCGCCAGACCATCACCTGACATTCTAAGTTCTGCCTAACCACCGCATGACACCCAGAGTTCCGCCTGACCACCAATTGAATCTTGAGTTTCATCGAACCACCACCTAACACCCGTAGTTCTCCTGGACAACAACCTGACATCTGAAAATTCTCCCGAACCACAACTTGTCGAACCACCCACTGCATTATGACATCTATCTTTCTAACCCATGTCTCCTACCGACTACAGTCCTTCCAACCACAGTTTCCTACTACAGTTCTTCTGACCTCCACCACCAGACAACGACCTTTCTGACCCTTGTCTCATGTCGACTACGGTCTTTCTGACCTCCACGACAAGACAATGATCATTTTGACCCTTTTCTCGTGTCGACTACAGTCATGTATATTTGTTATATCAAGCAAGGTCTTCCCTCCAATGAAGGGCATCATTTGTAATCGACTAAAAATAATAGTGGATTCATTCAAGCAAGGTCAAACCCCATGATTTTTCCCCCTTTTCAGGAGTTTCAACGTAAAATCTCCGGCGTCTCTTATGAACACTCTCTCTCTTATCTAATTGCATGTTGGATCTTCGTACAATGCTAAGACGTTAAACTTTATATTTCACTTCCGCCGCGAATATTCCAGGATGCAACAATGATAATATATATATATATATATATATATATATATATATATATATATATATATATATATATATATATATATATATATATATATATATATATCATTTTCATGAGAAGAAAGCACGTGTCATAACTATCACTTATAATATTTTTTTTTTCATTTTTCAACACCAAACTAAAATAGTTTTAACGAGATAAAAACAATTTGAATTAAAATTTGTTTTCACCACTTATTTAGGTGAGTATTGATACATCATCAAAAAATTACCTTGATAGAGCACGAATCTCGAGGCAAAATCAAGTTGGAAACTTCAAAAATTAAATCGGAGACCATTTGAATTCTGATTTTAGCAAACTTATAGTCGAACTGAGCGTCTCGGAAACACGAACGCAGCGACACCAAAATCGACTCAATCCGTACCCAAATGAATCCAAATCAGAGACTCGAAGCACTTTTGGAAGGATCTAACCACAATTTGGGTTACCAAACGGTCTCCAATTGTGACATGCTTATAATCGAATCGAACGGCTCGATGAGACGAATTCAACGAGCCCAAGATCATCAAATTCTGATATCATTAAGAAAGTCAAAAGTCCATTGAATTGTGCATGATCGTAGGAATCAAGATCGGCCGTCCATCCAAACCACTCTCAATTTACCCTTGATCTTTCACTTATTTACAAGTCATGCCACTCAAGAATTCTATAAATAGAACTCCATTTCCTCTTGAAAAGGAGGAGAAAGCTAAGAGAGAAGAAGGAAGAGAAGGAAAAAAGCTCCAGCCGCCTAGCTCCTCCTCGACCACCGCCGGAGTACTGCCGCACCACCACCGGACCATCAAGGGATGCCAGAGTGCTGTTGCACCACCGCTGGAGTACTAACGCACCACCACCGTAGTTCTATCGCACCACCGCCGGACCACCAAGGGACGTCGGAGTGCTGCCGCACCACCGTCGTAGTTCTGCCACACCACCAACAGACCACTAAGGGACGCTGTAGTGCCATCCGAAGCTGAAGTATCCCCTGATACTGAAGTGCCACTGCCGGTCTTTCGCCTGACACCGGAGTTCTGCCGAATCGCCACCTGACATTGGAGTGACATTGGACTCTTGCAAAATTCTTAGTTGATACTTGTAATCTGGCCGTCTTCAAGGACGAGTCGGACCATTATACTTTTCACAAATTATAGTGGAATCATTTTCAACTGGACTAGGCCTCGTGGTTTTTCCCCTTTCTCGGGTTTTCCACGTAAAAAATATTGTGTTCTCCGTGTGCGAGCTAAATATTCGTGCAATGCTAAGACGTAGAATTATAACTCTATTGCCGCGTATATTCTAGCCCGTAACAAGTATAAATTGTATGAAAAAAAATTATAATTTTCATAAAAATTTGCAATTTTATTTTTTATATTAATAAGAACATTTGAAACACAACAATAACTTAATAAATTTTTTATTTCAGTTCTTCACTTGAGATGGTATAAAATTTTCAATACAAATATTTTTTTTTCACATTTTTAAATAAATATAAATAATTATTAATTACACTTAATGAATTTTTAATATAAATTTATGAAGTAACATGTTGCCATCCTATAATTTAATAATAAATTTTGGTAGATGGTCATGATTTGTGTTGGTTCATTTATAGCTATTAAAAAAGAATAATATTTTAACTATTATCAAGTGGATTGGTTTAACTATATTATCAGCGCATGGACATCTGACCTTTCTTTGAACATCCCGACAAAATAATGATCAAACTAAACTATATAAATAAAAATAATAATAATAAGTAATGATCCAAAAGCTTCATCTCCTCTCTTATTTTGCTGGACAATAAAAAATAATGAAAAGTTTATATACATGACACAAAAATTTATATATTTATATATCAAATATTAAAATTTACATATTGATTTACATAATATTTAAATTTTAAATCATATTAAATATTTGTCTATTACTTTTATAATAAAAAATAATTTTATCCATATATTTTGATGATATATAAAACAGTAGGCCCTAACTTTTCTCTTCTTGCTACTTTCTCCTCCCTTAGTTCTTCTATCTGCCCCATAGAATTCGCTCGCATGCCTGAATACTTTGTTCTCAACACTGGGGCGAAGATCCCCTCCGTTGGGCTCGGCACGTGGCAGGAGAAGCCCGGTGGTGCCGGAGCTGCTGTCATCGCGGCCGTCAAGGTATCAAAATCTCTTTTTCATTCGTATTCAGTGCTGTTATAAGTTATAACTGGAAGGTACTACTATGGAGAAATAATTGCTGAAGGCTCATTTGGATATTTAAAATTAGAAAAAAAAAATGTTTTAGGGGAAAAAATAAAATTGACTGATAAAAAAAGTAATATTGATTTTAGCGATTTAAATAAATAGAACAAAAAATTTATGTATTTATAATTTTATATATTTAATATCTAAAATTTTATATTGCTCAAAATTTTAAATCAGTTTAAATTATAAATATCACTAAATTTTACTTATTTAATATAAAATATATCTTTTATAATTATATTTTGATATGATTTAAAAAAAATTAAGGTGATATATAAGTCACTATAAAAATTAATGTATTAGATATATAAATACATAAAAGTTTCTTATTATGTATGTAAAACCCCCCTTCGAAATTCTAAATATTTTTTGAAATTTCTCATAAATTATGATATCATTTTCACCTAGAAATAAGTTGAATTAAATGATTAGAAAAAACTTCTATCTATGTTAGAGGAGTAATAAAAAGAATTGTTTACATGATTTCTCTTCATTTACATCATTATATCTATTATCTATCTATGAATATTTTTCTAATTTTATTTGAAATGATTTTTTTACTGCTTCTTAAAGCAGCTTTTAAGTGCAAAAATATAAAATTTGTATGTTAGATACATCATTTTAAAAAAAATTATGATCGGGCATGAATCTCGAGGCATAATTAAGTTTAAAACTTTTGAAATTAAAATTGGAACCATCTAAACTCTGATTTCAGCAAACTTATGGTCAAACTGAACGTCTCAAGAATAAAAACCCAACAACACCTAATTCGACTCAATCTGAGCCCAAATGTGTCCAAATCAAGGACCCGAAGTGTCATTGGAAGGTTCAAACCACAATTAGGATTACCAAAAAGTTTCCAAATATGACATGCCTCTAGTCGAATCGAGCGGGTCGACAAGACAAATCCAACGAGCCTAAGATCACAGAATTCCAACATCATTAAGACTTTCAAATGTCTAGCGAACGGTCCACAATCAAGAGATTTAACGTATGTCATCCATCCAAATCACTCCTCATTTACCCTTGATATTCATTCTATATTACGGATCATGTT
Organism: Dendrobium huoshanense; assembly: GCA_016618105.1. Lineage (NCBI taxonomy): Eukaryota > Viridiplantae > Streptophyta > Magnoliopsida > Asparagales > Orchidaceae > Dendrobium > Dendrobium huoshanense. Next base: position 24,835,398 of record CM028348.1, read on the forward strand.
ACTCTAGAAAATCTATAAATAGACCTCTTCTTCCTCTTGAAAGGGGCCCTGAAGGAAGAGATCAAGAGAGAGATTAGAGATTGTTCTTGCCCATTAGCACATCCTCGACCACCTCCCAGAGTTCTGTCAGAGCACCATTTGACACCCGAAGTTCCGTCGGACCACAACTTGATGCCCGGAGTTCCACCGGGCCACCACCTGACGCCTGGAGTTCTCTCGGCCCACCACCTGATGCCTGGAGTTCCATTGGACCACGACATGACGCCCGAAGTTCCTTCAGACCACCACCTGATGTTAGAGTTATGTCGGACCATCACTTGATGCTGGAGTTCCGTCGGACCACCGCCTTAAGACAACAATCTTTCTGACCCCTGTCTCTTACCGACTACGGTCCTTCCGACCTTCATCGCCTACTACGACCCTCCTGACCTCCACCGCTAGACAACAGTCTTTCTGACCCTTGTCTCTTACCAACTACGATCCTTCTAACCTCTGTTGCCTACTATGGTCCTTCCGACCTCCACAACAAGACAACAGTTTTTTTTACCATTGTCTCTTGTCAACTACAATCCTTCTGACCTCCGTCGCCTATTACGGTCCTTCCGACCTCCATCGCCAGACAACGATCTTTTTTGACCCCTATCTCTTGCGACTACGGTCCTTCCGACCTCTATCGCTAGACAACAATCTTTCTGAACGTTGTCTCCTGCCTACTATGGTCCTTCTGACCTCCGTTGCCTACTACGGTCTTTCCGACCTCCATCGCCAGACAACTGTCTTTTTTGACCCATGTCTCCTATCGAATACGGTCCTTCCAACCTTCGTCAGCTACTACAATCCTTCCGACCTCCATCGCCAGACTACAGTCTTTCTGACCCCTGTCTCCTCCTGACTTCAGTCTTTTCGACGTTCGTCACCTGTTGACTATGGTCTTACCAACTAAATGAATATATCAATACTAATTTTTCCAAGTTCTACCATATAATGCATTCTATATGATGTACATTTGCTACATCAACCTAAGGCCTTTCCCCCAATGAAGGGATGCATTTGTAATCGAATGCAAATAATAGTGAATTCATTCAAACTGGATTAGACCCCTGTGGGTCTCCGAAAGGATTCCGCTCGTGTGGTTCGAATGCAAAGAGTACGATCAAACTATCCCGTAGGATAAAATGGTCGTAAGCCTTTACACTCGACACAAGCAGGCCGATGGAAGAGCAGATGGAGTTATACATACGATTAGCCATGGAGGATAGCGGCTTTCACCTACCAACATCGATGGATAATAATATCTATAACCCAAAAGTTCACGAGATTTCCCCTATTCGATACATCAGCATCAAATAGGGTTTATTTGATTGTGGGGATCGGTTTCCTACGGGAGCAAGCCCCCGTACGTAGTTAATTACATCCTAAGCCTTGACTTAGGAAAACTCTCGATTAAGGATGTTAGATTATCTTCTCTAAATGGGTTTAGTGCAATGGCAAATTCTAGGCTTTCCTAATCAAAGAGGAAAAAGGTCCCAAATTGGCTTTAATCAACACGCACGGTTCAGTCAACATTCGGACGGACCGAGGAAGTGAAAACTGGAGAAAAAGAGAGAAGAAATTGCACTCAAACATGCAAGAGAGAAGGAAGGAGGTGGCGTCATCTGTGTGACGCGGATGGGTAGGATTTATAGCTTCCGAAAGGAAAGAAAGCTTACCCACCAATAAGGCGTATAGAGGTACACTCGTACCCCTCACCTTTAGACCCTAAGTCTATAGAAGATGTAGTGTTGTACACACAACACTAGCATCTACGACCTAGCTAATGCAATCCTGGACTTATATCCCTGCCTGAAAAGGGAAGCCAGCTAAAATTCTAAGCACAACCAATCGTCCTATATGTATGCAAGATGGGAAGACTCTATCCTAAGGATTCAAGGATTAACAGTTTAAAAGATTTCAATCAAGGACTCTACAACATGCAAAGGAATAGATCTAGCGTTGTATGATGCATGAAAAGATGCATAAGTAAGAAATGTCCTTAGGTCCACTAATGCAATGCATGTATGTAGGTAAAGTGCATTGTGGAGAAAAGTGTGTAAGAACGTATGCATGACATCCAGAGTATAGAAAAAAAAATAAATAAACACACCCTAAGGGTATCCTTCAGGCAAGATACCCGCACATAAAATCATCATAGTCATGCCCACTTCGTGTGGGAAAATAACGGTGTCCAATGGCACGAGTAGGTGGCCTACTCTACAGGCCTAAATGACCCTAATGGTCTCTAGGGCTCACAGAAGGTGGGGGGTATCGTACCCAAAACCGGAAAAGGCCAAAATCCTAGCAGAAAAACAACGATGTCAACCGGCATAATAGGTGGCCTACTCTACAGGCCTAAATGACCCTAATGGTCTCTAGGGTTCACAGAAGGGGGCAAGCTTTGACCTATAGGGCCAAAGCTTCGTTAGTGCACTACCCTATGGCTGGCTACCTAAACATGCTAGAATACCTATTAACAATTTATGTGAGGAGTGTAGCAGTTCCGATGTATAGGTAGGAGTTTAGGTTGCAAAAATTATACCTGAGCGTGGCGCAGCCACTTAATAATTCCAAGCAAGCAAATTGTCCATTAATTCTTGATCGTGCAAGACCCGATGTACCTTGCAATATAAGATAAGAGAAAAATATGCAAATGAGCGTAGATGCTGTTCAGAAAAGAAATGCAGGTAAATAAAATAATATAACTGACAAGAAATTTAAGAATTGCATTTATAGAATATGAGCATACAGTAAATACTGAACAACAAAAGAAAATATCAGCCTAACCTAGAGCTAGAAGTCGTGTCCTAACCAAACAAGTCTAGGTGTGTGTAATGGTGTGTAGTTTTTGGATAGGTCCTATATAGGATGATTTAATTATAGTTGCTTCTATTTTGATTTATTAAAGGATAAAAATAAGATTTTAGTTCAAGTTTAAATATTAGTAGTTTATGATTGATTTTAAGGATATATTTTCTTATTATTTGATTGATTATTTTATTGATTGTAAATTAAAAAAGAAAAAGTGGATTAAGTAATTTATTAATCAAGATTTGACTTAAACCAGTTAAGAAACTAATTTTAAAGTTTTGCCACTCCATTGAATTCATTCGTGGCGTTGTGCCACCAGCCTTAGGACACTTAGCCCCGCAGCCCAGAGTAGTCCATCCAATAAACTTCATCTTTGGAGTGGTTGTTATGTATTAAGGGGGTTTGTTGATTGATTTTAAAAGATTACTCTAAATTTGATCTTTAAGAGTCTTTTATCCTAATGAGTTTAATTTATAATTTAATCTCCTAGAGAAATCTACATCTTTTAGATTTTAGATTTGTTAAGAGTTAATTATTAGATTAGTTGGAATTGATTTAGGTTTATGTCTTAGGTTTATAGTTTAATGATTACGAATATTAACAATAACTTGATTAAGAATTAAATATTTTAACATATTTTAAGAGTTATGTTATGAATGGTTGGTTGATTATTAATGGATTAAGAAGAACTAAACCTAGGAAAACGTGTCATTGAGTTTTGTTTTGATGTTTATATCCTATAAGGAGCATGCATCCTAAGTCTATGTTTTCTAAGACTCGGTCCTTAATTTTTGTCCTTAGGTGTCACTAAAGTTTTAGGACTAAAAGAGGTTTGTTTTCTAACCCTTAGGACTCTCGTACATGTGTCACTAGGTTTAGGAATTTATGCATGAAAGTATGATAATAAATAGCAATGCAGTAGAAAGAAAAAGAATGAAAATTACAAATAAAAGGGATGTAGGCATTGTTGTTTTGGACACACTTCTTTAAAGACAAGTGTATCCTAAAGCAACATTAACAATGTCCTTTAATGTCCCCACAATCCAAATAAAGCACTTGATACATTTAGAACGACTGATCAAATTATTTTTTAAATGAAAACCAAAATGACCAAGGAGAGAAAGCTCCCAAAACTAAACTAAATTAAAAAAAAATCAAGTCCTTTTCGTATTTATCCAAAACCTTAGAAGCAGACATTAAAGAAAGCTAATTCGTATATGAAAGATCATTTTCGTTCCAAAAGACATCAAAGAGTTTTCCAACTCAAAACCAATCACAAAGCTCTAAACACCAAAATCTACTCAAGAAACCTCCAAATAAAACAATACATAAAACCCCTTATCGAAAAAGAAAAATAAAACACCAAAAAACTCTTTTGACGCAAAACCAACCAAGTGCTTTTTATTTTATTTGGAGTGGGGTAAAAACAAAGAGCTTTACAATAAAAATGTCTTATAAAAAAAAATCTCTCATTGTAGAGCCCTCGTCACAAAACATTCACAAAAATTTTCGATAAAGCCTCTCAATGTAAAACAATACGCAAAACTTCTAACCATATAGCTATTCATAAAATCTTTCAATACAAAACATATCTAGAGCCATCGATAAATCATTTCAACATAAGCAAATCAAGACTTCTAACAAAAATCAAGCTCACAAAACTCTCCCAACATTCCAAAGAAGTACTTCTACTCACGCAAAGAGACCTCTCAAACTTAACACTTATGCCGAATGAATTTAGAAAAAAAAAAAGAAATTCTATGCCACTGTTTTGCTCCCGAAGTTTACGAGAAGAGAGCCTACTAACCTACAAAAATGACCAAATTTCATAAAATCTATTATGAGAAAAGTTGTTTCATTACACCTCAACACTACCCCACTTGATGCAATAAACTTTATATATTATGGAAAATGAAGACCGACATAGCATCATGATTTTATTTCATAGAAATTATAGTTTCAGTAAATTTTGTGTCAAGGAATCAATTCTATTAGATAAAGATTTTCCTCCAAAAGTCGTAAACCAGAGAGAACAGAAGTAATTCAAAAAAAAAAAAAAAAAAAAAAAAAAGATATCAATCATATGCCCATTCATACTAGCGAGATGGAATCTCCAACAAACTCAAGAAACCTTTGACTAGAGAATGCAACTTCTCAAAAATCTAAAGGAACTACTAATGTAACCAACCAACTTCTCAAGAAGAAAAAGAAAAGAAGCTTCACACATGAATACCTTCACAACATAAACAAAATACCTTTATGCATTAACCTTGCATGTACTGATAATCAAGAAATAGGATGAGCTAAGTCATTCAACAAAGTTAACAAACCTCACATAGCATAACACCAAATATATCCATGATATTAAGTCCCACCAATACATGCGAACAACATAGAATGGAGTTACCCACTTGCTACACATTTCATGCTAGGCTCTACTTAGAACAAATTTTGTTAACAGAGAAAAGCTCAAAATATAATCTTACCAAAAGCCTTAAAGCGAAGCAATGAGCAATGAAGACATGGGATTTCACATAAGCACAAAGTATCACTTCATGCTATCTCTTTACCAAATCAAGACATGAGGTTAAACATTCATGGCACCAATAAAATCAAATATTCTTCCTCTAGTGACATTCCACCAAACATTTAATATACAGAATTTACAAAGCTATATAAAACAAGTTAACATGAAAACTACGATTCGGACACCTGCTTGATTCAACCCAACTAATCAACCCTCACCAAACTATTCAAAATCTATGCAATGGCCGTCTCAACAATACCCATATATGAAGCAAAAATGAAATTTAAGCAAGATTGATTCTCAGATTTTTGCAAAGAAGAGGTCATCTTCGATACCGTATTAAATAAATCTCATGATGATAAATCAACACAAATATGTAACATTTCCAACAAACTTGTATAACTAGCGTGAAAGGGACATTCATAGTAAGAGCAATTTCCAACAACTTATTCAACTCGTCACATATGACTTTTATCATCACAAATACCTTCATGATAATTTTGATACAAAACAAGTCTTTATGAAATATATATATGAAAGTTCTCTAATCAAGTCATCATAACGATACTAATAAATGAAAGATGAACTAAATAGTAGAGACGCAAGGCTCCAAATTTCTCCCGTATGCAAACATCTTTCATGTAATAGGTCTCCAACTCTTTCTAAACATTCAATCTACCACATAATTTTAACCACCCAAATGTTCATGAAACCAATACGTTGTAATAGAATTAACCTCATTCGTAGCCTATCTCAACACTTGTCGATCAAGGTGCCAATGAAGGGAAAAGATTATACATCATTCAATATCAATGCCAATACTCACTTTAACATAGCTTGGAACACAAAAACAGCGAGAAGCTTGCACATAATTTATTCTTAAAGCAATTCAGAAGCTCAAAATAGTGAAAAACTGCATGCACTTGTTTCTAACCACAATTCGGCGGTTCAAAACATTAAAAATCTGTCTATGTTTCATTTCAACAGCAATCTGGAGGTTCAAAACAATGAAAAATTGCATGTGTTTGTTTCAAAAAAAAATCAGTTTACAACATGAAACCAGTGAAAAATATGCATCTAACATATTTCCAAATCCATTTAGACAGTTGAAAACAGTAAAAAAAAATTGCATGCACTTGTTCCCAATCAACTTAGAACATAAGAAATAGTGAAAAACTGCATAAAGGCCACTCCCAAACCAGCTTGGGACTAAAAGGGCATTAAAATTCTGCACTTTGACAAAGAGTAACTACACTTCTATCACATACACATTAGGCTCAACAAAACAATTTACTCAAGATTGCTCATGCTTCCTTAAACATTATTCTATTAAAATAAACACCAACCAACGATGTGTCAATCCATTAAGAATCCTTCCGAAATGCTCTAGGTCACCTTTCAAGCATTAAGCTCACTCCATAGAAAAATCCATTTCAAGGCAAAATAATATAAACCCATACTCCAATTTCAGTTTTTAACAAATGAATGGGACATGAGGTCATCACAAGAGAACAAGCACAAATCCAAGAAAATAATTTGACAATGCATTCATTCATCTCCTTGAGCAAGCTCTAATGAGCTACCAACTTGAACTATTCCACCAATTATGTAAAGAAGTAGAGATATCCATTGGAAGTGAAGGGTACTTATCAATCACTTGCAAGGGAAATGAGATTAGAACACATACTCCTCCTTCTATTGGAACTTCCACATTCACAAGAGAAAGATGTAGATGAGACAAAACATAAATGTATTAACAACCCCTTAATAGGCATTGCTACAAACACCTCATGTGCATGCTTTAGTGAAGAAAGAAAATGGCTTCTCAAGCTTTGCTACCATTTACACCTAAGATTCTAAATCATATGACATAGAGCAAGTGTAGATTCATATCTTAATTGTCCATTCCAAAACAAGGTTAATAAACATGTTAGATATAAATATAAATCAACACATTGTGACGAAATCAACTAATATCCTCACAAGCAATCATAAACTTTTAACATAATGAATGAATGTGTTTCATAGGAGTAAGGCAATTATAGGTGTAATGACACATACATCATAAAGCTTGCATAGATCTTGCACTAATACGATCCTCTACCAACTAAAACAGCCACATGATCTTTCACAAGATATTGTATCACATAGCATGAAATCCAAACAGGCTTGATATATCTAAAGAAGGAAGAAGCAGCTTGAAGATTTCCTTCGTATAACTCAAGACAAAGAAACATAGCCCATGTATGAACCTTTAAATAAGAATCAGAATAGCAAACATTGAGGTATCTATTCCCAAAACCCAAATCATTAATAGCCAAACCACTCACATGTTACCACTTAACTCAAGATCGAAAGGGATTTAAAGACTACTCATTGCATATTCATCAACTCAAGCTCAAAAGAGCAAAATACTGCTCACATTCACAAAGAGATGCAAAGAGAGGGAATAAGCAAGGGGGAAAGAAGATGGAGAGGAGAAGAAAAAGAAGAATAAGGAGAAAGAAGAAGAAGGAGAAGAAGGGAGAGTACTCGCCTTGCAAAGAGGAGAAGGGAGAAATGGTCTAGTTGCTGGGTTCGGTCCAGGCGTCAGCAGGCTGGGGTCACGCGAGCAGGAAGAGGCGGAGGGCGTCCGGCTTTGGCTAGAGTAAAGAACGGAGGAGGCGGCTTTGGCTTCAACGCGAGAGAGGGACGTCGGGCTCGGTCCGGAGAGGGAGATCGGGATCCATATCAGGCGGCGTCGGGTTCAGCTAGGGTAGGCGACGGGACGTCCGGCCTTGGCTTCCGCAAGAGCTAGCCGGAGGCGTAGGGATCGGTCCTGGAGGCCGAATGGACCTCAAAGGAGGGAAATCGAGTGAGTTGCTGTTGGCTAGGGGGTCCGGTCGCGTGTGAGGGAGAGAGGGCTGTCGTCCGTTCCTTTGTGTTTCTCCCCACCATGCCCTAGCCGAGAGTTTTCGCTCTGAGTAAATCGAGCCCCTTGTCGTAAGAGGAAGCCCGCCAGTTTTGTATTCATGCTCCAGTCTTCCAAACCTCACGCAAATGGGCATATCCTGCTTCGTATCTCTGCGATGCCTGAGAAAGATCGCAAAAATCGCGCTGGAAAGCTCGAATAAACGGTCGATTCGACTCAAACCGTTCGATCCATTTCCCGATTTGATAAGCGATTCAAATTGATTAAAAAAAACTTTGGAATTTAATCGGAATCGATCTAGGCTGATTTGAGTATGAACTTGATTCAGATTTGCTTGAATTGGCTTGATTTAGAATCCGGCTAGATTCGATCGATTAGATTAAATCAAATTAAAGACAATTTGGGTCAAATTGAGCTCGTCACAGTCAAAACAAATTATTCGGGCTTGAATGAACAGGGTCGAGTAAAATTAATAATCAATTCGAGTTCAAATTGGGCTCGACGAGGTCTAACTAAGCTGATCGAAGGTGTTCGAGAGCACTCGAGCGAAAATCGAGGTCAACAACCCCATGGTTTTTCCCAAAAGGGTTTCCACATAAAAACTATGGTTTCTCTTATGAATATTACAACCTTTCTCTAATATGATTGCACGTTGGATCTTTGTATAATGCTAAGACCGTTGAACTTTATATTTCTCTACCGCCGCGGATATTCTAGAACGCGACAATACTGAAATAAGAAAATCATCATAAACAAAACCTCTATCACTAAATAAAATTATTAGTCTATTAATGATTTCTCTTCATTCAGATCACCATATGATTTTTTTTTAACATCTCTTTTTTCTTACTGCTGATCATGGTTAGTATTATAGTTATTATATTCCAGAAAGTATTTAAAATTTTATTTAGTTTAGTAATTTTTAATACTAATCATAATACTAACTTTTAGCACATGAGTTTTTTTGAGCTAAGCTTAGTGGCAAATCTCGGGTTCTCAAAGAGCTATTAACTTGTAAGATTTATTGAAGGAAACCATCTTCCTATTGGTGCAGTTATGTGCATCAGCATCTATGTGCATATGTAACCATTAAAAACGTCGATTAACAGTTGATATATATCATTTGATTTCTTGTAATTAGAAAACACATCAGAAAAATAATTTTCCATGCAAAAGCAGAAACATTATATTTGAGGGGGTTTTGATAGGATTTGTTGAATTTAAATTAGTTGATTTCAAACTCCAGCTAGCTGATACAGTGATATTTGATCAATCAAATTTCAAAATTTTTTAAAACAAGTTTTCTAGCATGTTGAGGCTTTATTACGGACGGCTTTCGAAGCAGCTTTTTAGTGCAAAAATTTTAATTTTTGTATGAAAAAACAGCTTTAAAAACAGTAAGAAAATTATGATACCTCAGAATTTAATTTGGAAGAATTATTTATTTATCTTTTAATAAACAACAATCAGAGTTATCTAATATCATCTATCAGTAATAAACAATAAAATATATTATATAATTTAAAACATCAATGTACACATCTATATTAATTCCAAAAAATTATATATAATTCTCAGGATCTACACAATCATCACATATTTATCCTGTCTTGAATACAAAAAAATAGCTAAAACAAAAAAGAACCTGAACCTGAAGGAATTCTGACCAGTCTCACACTGATGATCCCCTATCCTGATCTGAAATCATTTAACCACATATAATTGTGTTGATCATGAATATTGTATATGATTTTTTGGAATGAATATAAGTGTGTACATTATTGTTTTAAATTATAGAATATTTTTATTGTTTATTACTGATAAAAAATATTAGATTGCTCTAGTTGTTCTTTATTAAAAGATAAATAAATAATTTTTCTAAATTAAATTCATGGGCATCACAAAAGTCGTCTCAAGCGAAACCTGAAGCAATCAAATATTCCCTCATAATAAAAGGGTATATGGATGCTGGTTAAAGCTTAAATTGCTCCTTATGCCGCAGTGTATTCACCTGCTGGAATGATATTAGGTGTTTATGGTATGCTTAATACTAATACTTATATTTCTGTCTGTTTTGACAATTCTTGTCCGATGTTGTGATGCAGGCTGGCTACAGACATTTTGATTGTGCTTTAATATACGGCAATGAAAAAGAGGTATTTTATGTTGATATGCACGAATTTTGAAGTTCCCTTATTTATATGCAATTTTTTTTTTATTACCACTCCATATCTCTTTATCATATTTCATAAATAAATAGCAATATTACTTCAAAAATTATATGTTTTCATTCGAGAACAAAAGAAAAAACAAAATTTAGATCAAAATATGTGGTAGCAATTAAGCTTAGAGGTTTAAAGTCATACTATTTCTATTAAGGTTATTGCGTAATATGTTTGAATAACATAGATTAGACTATTGATATGACAAGCCAAAATGGGCCATACTCCATAACAGCTTGCTTGTAAGTTTATGTTAGTTTGAAACAAGCTTTGTTCCTCTAAAGGATAAATTATTCTGTACAGATATCGGACGGAGAGAATCGTCCGAATTTGCTGCGTTTTACTGTCATTTTACTGTGTTTTTTCAAAAGGGCAGTAAAAAGACAGCAAATATTCAATTATGAATGTGTTTTTACTGTCTTTTTATTGTGCTTCAGCAAATATTTAATTATTTAATAAATATTAAATATTTTCTGCCATCCGATGTCCGCACAGAATAATTAGTCCTAAAGGCATTCGTTTTTCACATAAATGTTTGAAATTCTTTAAGGAAGTAAAAGGGTTGATACATACAGATCGGACTCGCTCTGAAACAAGTTTTTGAGGAGGGTATTGTGAAGCGAGAAGACTTGTTCATCACCTCAAAATTATGGTTGGTTGGTTCATCTCGATGTTGCATTTAAGGCCTGTTTTTTAGAAATATTTTTGTGTTAGTTGTGCTGGTGATGTGCTTGCAGGTGCAGTGATCATGCACCTGAAGATGTGCCTGAGGCATTGGAAACAACTTTGAAGGACCTGCAGCTTAGTTACGTTGATCTGTACCTTGTATGTTTGTCATCTTTACTTTCTATATTCAAATCAACTATTTTCAATGTCTGCCATTGCTAAAGCTATTATCAATCCCATCAAATTATTTTGTAGCAGGCATAAATATAATTCTTTTGAGTAACTTTGATGCAAGTTTCTAATTTTTTTCCATGGAAATAATTATTTTTCTCCCACTTCGTGATTGCGATGATTTTGTATAATAAGAAGTATTCTAAGATAAACTTAGGCTTCGTTTGGAACAGCTTTTTTACTACTTCTTAAAACATCATTTTACTATAAAAATTAAATTTTATTTACTAAAACGCTACTTTAAAAAGCATCAAGAAAGCAGTCCCAAACGAAGCCTTAGCTTGATTATGTCCAATCAAGTACCTCAGCCAAACTAAGGTACCAATCAGGCTCAATCGTGGCTAATAAGACAATTGGGTCAGGTTTAGTTTAAGTTTAAGGCTTCGTTTGGAATGGATTTTTCACTGCTTCTTAAAACATCTTTTTAGTAAAAAAAAAATAATTTTATACTAAAAAATTTCTTTAAGAGAAGCAGTGAGAAAGCCGTCCCATACGAAGCCTGAAATTAAGCAAAATCTTTACTCAAATTTCACAAACATTAGATCAGTTGAGTCCATCTTGAAATTTTTTTATCCAGCTACTTATTAAGAATCACTGACATCGTATGAGCTAAATTGCGAAATCAAATGCTCCTCTTCTTGACTTATGATGTGCAGATTCATTGGCCTTTTCGTGTTAAGAAAGGGGCAAGCTTTAGTCCACAAAACTATATTACACCTGACATACCTGCAACATGGGCAGCCCTAGAAAAGCTCTATGATACAGGGAAAGCCCAAGCCATTGGTGTGAGCAATTTTTCTTCCAAGAAAGTCGAAGATTTGCTTGCTGTAGCCCGTGTGCCCCCGGCTGTAAATCAAGTAGAGTGTCATCCTGGCTGGCAACAGCCCAGGCTACACCAAGTTTGTCAATCCAAGGGTATCCATCTCTCTGTAAGTTTTTGCATATTCAAAACTTATATATTTATATGATTAAAACTAACTTTCTCCTTTTCCAATAATACCATTTAAATCTCAAAGTGCACAGAAACATCTCAATCAGTATTTTTTCATCAAGGCTTCAGTTGGGATGACTTTCTTACTTATATTTAAAACAAATTTTTAGTACAAAAATTTCTTTTACATACATACCACCTTATACTATTCTATTTACATATTTAACACATAAAACTTTAATATTACAAACATACCACCCATAGTTCATTTTCATATCAAATATAAGTGGTAAAAATGAAATATATGAGTTGTAGGAAGGAAATATGAGTGGTATATTTGATATTAAAATAATATAAGGTGATATGTATGTAATATTAAAAATTTGGGTATTAGATATGTATATATGATGGTTTAAAGTAGTATGTATGTAAATTTTTCAAAAAATTAATACTAAAAAATTGTTTTAAAAAAACAGTAAGAAAGTCATCCTAAACTAAGGCTTCGTTTGGGATGACTTTCTTACTGCTTCTTAAAGCGGCTTTCTAGTTAAATTTGTTTATTGGAAAGTCACTTTAAGAAGCATGAAGATAGCCGTCCCAAACTAAGCCTAAGTCTAAATAATAGATTTTGAAGATTTCTTGCAGATTTGTTAAGGCATGTGAAAGCCTAATGTCATTAATTGAATTTTTTTTTTTTTGTGCTAAAAATAAATTTGATCATTCATGCAACGAACAAAATAGTTGCCATTTTGACATGTCAGCTTATTAATAAGGGGACTTGCTCCGCAGGGATATTCTCCACTTGGCTCTAAAACAGGCAAAATTCTTTCTCATCCAGTTATAGTCAAGCTTGCAGAGACATTGGGAAAATCTCCTGCCCAAGTTGCTCTTCGTTGGGGCCTGCAAGCGGGTCATAGTGTGCTGCCTAAGAGCATAAATGAAGCAAGGATTAAGGAAAATATTGACATTTTTGGCTGGTCTATTCCTCATGATTTACTAGCCAAGTTCTCTGAAATTGAACAGGTAAGAATCTATATTTATTTAGGGTATATATTTGAAAGAGATTACAGTTAAAACTTTAATTACCGATTAAATCAATAAAATAAATAAATTTGGCAACTTTGCTCAAGTTATAAAAATATTAAAAAAAGATTGCAGGAGAGAAATAAATTAGGAGCGATAAATTAAAGGAGGAGATAGAGAAACAAAGCAGGAGAGATAAATAAATAAATTTATCATAATTAATTTAAAAATATATTAATTTTTCATAATTTTTTTATTCATATTATATTATTATTATTTTAACTTTATCTTGTTTTAAGAAAAATAATAATTATATAAATATTTATCTTATTTTTTCATTAATAAATTAAAATGAATTTCATAATTAATACTAATAAATACTAAATGTAATTTTAAAATATAACGTAATTTTTAGTAAAATTATATTTTTTATAAAAAAAACAAGTTACTTCTAATAAAACGTAATATTAGAAAAAAGATAACGTAATTTTATTTACTAAAAATTAAGTTACTTTCCAATTTTAATGAAAAAATAAGATAAATATTTATTTAAACTATTATTTTCCTTAAAATAAGAGAAATTTAAAATAATAATAATATATTATGAATAAAAAATTATGAAAAAATATTTATTTTTAAATCGATTATGATAAATTAAATTATGAAATTTTTGACACGATCATAAAAAAAAAAAATTCATTCTAAATTATTTATTAAAAATGATGGTTATTCTTATTGTATTAATAATTTTGTGACCACAAAAAGTGCTATGTAAAAAATAAAAATGCAACTCCTACTCAATTACTTGTAAGAATGCTAATTCTATGAAATGTCATCCATGGGGCAATTGAACTTTGCCATCAACATGTTTGTATTTATCTAATTGTTTAGAGTCATTTGGTATCATTTTTTATTTATTCTTTATTTAATTTTTCATTTCATTTATTTATATTTTAATATAAAATAAAAATATATATTTAAGATCCTAAAAAAATTATTTTATCTTATAGATGGGGATATTATCACCAGAATTATATTCAAGTTGGATGGGTGAAGTGGAGGAATGCATCGCGCTTGTTGTGTGATAGAAAAGTACCCCTCAAACTTAAGGGAAAATTCTATAAGATGATGGTGAGGCCTGCAATGCTTTATGGTGCCGAATGTTGGCCATTAAAAGAGAAGCATAATACTAAGTTAAGTGTAGCATAGAAGAGGATGCTCAGGTGGATAAGTGGCTTTACCGTTAGAGATAAGATAAAAAATGAGCATATACGTGGAAAGGTTGGAGTAGCTCCAGTAGAAGATAAGATTAGAGAGAGTCATCTTAGATGGTTTGGTCACATAAAACGACGGCCTTCCGATGACCCGGTTAGGAAAGTAGAGGTATTTAATTTGATTTATGTTAAGAAAGATAGGGGCAAACCTAAAAAGACTTGGTTATAAAATATTATGAATGACATTTCTTTATTAGATTTGAACGAGAATTTGACTTTTAATAGGACACAATGGATAAAAAGGATTCATGTAGCCGACCCCACGTAGTGGGATAAAGGCTTGATGATGATGTTGTTGTATTATATATTACACAAGACGGTGATGGCTAACAGTGGTGGTTGTTTGCAATGATCGTGATTGTTGATCGATGTTGCTATGGTATTTACAGGCGAGGCTACAAACAGGAGTCTTTATTGTTCACCCCAAAAGCGTTTACAAGAGCGTGGAGGACCTCTGGGATGGCGATATCTGATGCAAAGCAAACTCTTCCTTCAACTTTTCTATTCAATCCAACATTTTCCAATAAATTTGGTTGTTCTATTTGGCCAAATTGTTGGCGCTTTTTTTTTTTTTCGTTGAGAACTATTTATTGTTAATAAAATATGTATGGGGTGCTGATTGAACCGTGGCTCGTTGGTCGATAGAAACATTCCGTTCCGCATGATCCACATTCGATGCTCTCAAACTGCCCGAAAAAGATATGTATAGGACCTCGAACGGTGGTGTTGTTGCTATTGTCTCCCTCTTATAAGTAGTAGTTTTATAACATCCGAGTGCTTGAAAAATATCAAGTGCTGTTTTAAATTTATTAATTATAATATTCTGTTTTGTGGCCCTTTAAAAAAAAAATTATGTACTGTTATGAGTTGGTTCAATATTGTCACTTGCCTGAGCAGTTGAGCTGGACTATTATAGAAGTAGGGGTGTCAACTTTTGACACGACACGAAAATCCGACCCGGACCCGACCCGGAAAATCCGGGTTGAACCCGACCCGATTTCAAAACGGGTCGGGTTCGGGTTCCAGAAATCGACCCGTTTCAAAAACGGGACGGGTTCGGGTTGACCCGGCGGGTTGCCGGGTCAACCCGCCAACCAGTTTAGTTTAAAAAATTTTCGAAATCCCGCCCTGCCCGCTGCCCCCGCCCCCTGCCCGCTGCCCCGCTGCCACGCCCCGCTGCCCGCCCCGCTGCCCGCCCCGCTGCCACGCGCCGCTGCCCGCCCCGCTGCCACGCCCCGCTGCCACGCCCCGCTGCCCCCGCCCCTGCCCGCTGCCCCGCTGCCACGCCCCGCTGCCCGCCCCGCTGCCACGCGCCGCTGCCCGCCGCTGCTGCCCCGCTGCCCCCGCCGCGTGCCGCGCGCTGCCGCGAGCGCTGCTGCGTGCCGCGAGCGCTGCCGCGAGCTGCCGCGCGCTGCCGCCGTCGCCTGCTGCCGTGAGCTGCCACGCGGTTCCGGGTCGTGTCGGGTCAACCCGGCAACCCGCCGGGTCGGGTCCGGGTTCGAATTTTCGACCCGTTTCTCTACCCGGGTCGGGTTAGGGTCGACCCGTTTTCCACCCGGGTCAGTTCGGGTTCGACCCGAACCCGACCCGTGACCCGAAATTGACACCCCTAATAGAAGGGCCTGATATGAGCTCGTTATATAAATAGGGCAAATTATTACGTCCGGACATCAATTCAGACGTGCCACATCATCAAAATACACCGGGTCCCAATGTATTTGGGTGACGTGATGTGTCTTGATTGGATGTCCGGACGTCCGGTCACGTCCGGTGACCGGACGTAATAATTCGCCATATAAATAGAGGCTGAGATAAAGGAAAGGAGCGTAGATAAACTTAGGAATCCATGGTTCAAGAAGACATTTTTGGGGTTTGATCTCTGTTTTTTTCTTCTATAAAGAGCTCTCACAAATAGGAATATAGACTACACTCGACCCAAATACTAATTGGATGAACTCAAATTCAGACTTTTTAAGTTGGGTTCAAATTTGATTGTTGGGATAGTTTGGATTATTTATTGACACCTCTAGTGAATCATAAACTTTTAGGAAAAATTTTAAGGGTATTCAAACTTCTTTTTCAATAACTTCTAGTTGAGATAAATATTTCAATTAGATAAATTTAATGATATAAAAATTCTTTAATTGAAATCCAAATCAACCTAAATCAAGCATTTGATATGTTGTTGAAAATTTCAAGATAATGTTTGAAGGACCAAACGATAATTGAATTGTACCTATTTATATTCAAAATGATCATTTCGATAAAAGAAATCTTAAGAGTCAAGATCACTCATTTTTAATTTCATTAAGACATTTAAATGACTAAGAAATGATATAAGATCAACGGAATCAACAAAGTTGTTCAATAGAATGTTTGGATATTTTGGTCAAATTAATCAAAATGCCACATAAAAAAACTTCAAATATACCCTTATTTTTCATATAAAATGTGTTTGAAATTAGATAGCTTAGATAACAAAAGAATCCTACAACTCTGCTCGTCCATCTATATTGACAATCATTGTAGGCAACCTTGGTTGTATGTCCGTCAACGCCCAATTGCCAACGCCTTTGGTATCATTAGACCATCATCTCCTAATTAAGAGTCGATATTCACTATCACTAATAATAGAACCGATGCTAATGACCATCATTAATTGATATTCTTCATTGGTTATTGATCCAATACTGATATTTGTCGTCTCTCACTTGTTCTAAAGTATTTTCCTATAGAAGGCAAGCTAAAAATCTATATTTTGTAAACACGCCTTCTTCAATTAGAGGGAATATAGAAATTTTGTAATATTTATCTTTATAATGGAATATTGTTATGCCCCTTAAATTTTTTGCCTTTTTGATTTTTGACACAAAAGTTCTTTTATCTATTGTGGTACAAATCTTCATACATAACTAATACAAAAAAGTTCTCATTCTATCATCAGAATAAGACATGAAGGGTTATCCATCAAATTTAGGCTTCGTTTGGGACGGCTTTTTCATTGCTTTCTAAAACGGAGTTTTAGTACAAAAATAAAAAAATTTGTATTAAAACTTCATTTTAGAAAGCAATAAAAAAGCCGTCCCAAACGAAGCCTTAGAGGTTAGGACAGACAGTCTAGCAAATGACATGTCCAAATTTTTGTTTTTAAATCACAATGAACCTTTGATGAGATCGTTCAAAAAAAATTGAAGGGAAAAGGGCAAACCGTAAAAATAAATATAAAGCAGACATCCGAAACATCCAAATATAGGGCTATGAAAGCGGAACAATATTTAGGACAATTTTTTAAAAAGGTGACAGTCTAATAGATAATTAAGTAATAGGGAAAAAAATGTAATAGGAGCTCTGCTACTATTAAATATGTGAAAGGAGCATATACCTCAATTTGGTTGGCATATTTAGTGCAAACGGCAATTGGATTGACATTTTTTATTTAAATTATATATATATAATACTAAAGAATGTTAATATTATTATAAATATATTTAAAAAAAAATTGATAAGAAACTCAATGTTATTATTACACCTAAAATTTTTATTTTTTAAGTTACAAATATAATGTAACGACCTAAAAAAATTCATTAAGCCATAAAATAGTTGTATTATACTAGTATTAATATACAACGACGGAGGGAGGCAGGGTCCTAGAAAAGCACGTGCCCCCTCCCAAAAAAAAAAAAAACCTATACATGCACATGGTTCGGCGTTTTGGGCAGTTCGACATTCGTTCGTTCTAATATTTTGGCCTCAGGAGCTCTCGCGCAGCCTAGGTAGCTCTCATCTCGTCGCCTATACCTCTGGTGATGTAAAACAATCCATGCGAAAGTGATTTGCTTAAAGAAGTTTGCATGTTTAGATGTAGAGGTAATAATAAGCAAGATCTTATGCGGAATTGAACGATAAGTTAAATATTAAAGTGGTACCTGTGACGCCCCAAGATCTAACTTGGAAATAATTTCTAAGAATCCATCAACAATTTACCAGAGCTGTCTATAACATCAATATCACAGTCTAGCAATAATCTATAACAATTAAAACATCAATATAACATTCTATTCATATCTCAAAAGATCATATACAATACTCAGGAGCTATACCAGGAATACATGAACTGAAATCTATCATGTCCTGAGTACAAAAGAATCACTACAATAAAAAAGAACAGAAACCTGTAGATCCTGATCAACCTCAATCACCTGCTCCCTTACCATGACCTGAAAATATTAACCACATATAATGAGCTTCAAAAAGCCCAGCAGGTCACCTAATACCTACAAATGTAATCGAAGCACAATACTGGAAACAATATGCATGTCAATCAGTCGAATCAATAACAATCAATTACACATGATCAATGAATCAATGCAGCGGAAATCAAATCAGAAATCAATGCAGCGGTAGAAGAATCAATCCACAGTAGAAAATCAGCGATCAGTCAAATCAATCGTATCAAATCAACTCAATCAAAACAATACTATCTAATCAATTGAATCGATCGGTATGAAATCATTAAAACCAATACAATAAAGTCCAGTCTATACTAGCAATGAATCAAATGCAGCAGTTCAATACAATGCAGTAGCAATGGTATCAATGTCCATATCCATACAATATCTATAACAGTAGCAATGTGCAGTGACAGAATGTATATATCAATAAAATCGTACGAAACAGTAAGTCCGTAAATTCGTCAGTAAATCCAAATCAAATCAGCAATAAATCCATCACGAGTCAATGCCGAACACATACATTTCAATACAATAGTCTTACTGAACAAGTTCAATCATTGGCTATCATTAATCAATAGTGTTGTTATAGAAATCCATATGTTGGTTCAATAAGAGTCGTCACTTTGTGCCCGATGGCATAAGAATCTCCTTATGCCTCCCAATCAATATATCAATGATCAATAGTTTAAAGGAAAGCCCGTCGGCCCACCATCCTGTACAGGTCAATCAATCTCCAACCAACAGTTCAACCAAGATTCACTTGTCTTTCAGTATAAATCATATAGTCACATTCGTATGTATATCAGTTCAATTTCAGAAAATCAGAAATCGTACGAAAATCTAGCGGCATAACGGCAGTATACGGAATTTACACAAAATTCCTAAAAATCACAAATTACCAAATTAATACAGAACGTGCACGGCAACAATATAAGACTTCTATACTACTGAAGCAACATCAATCAAGAACCTGATATTTTTCTATTCGATCAAAATCGCACAGAACCCAAAATAACCGGTAAAATCGTTACAGAAAATACTCAAAACGTGTAGAATAATTATATCAATAACATATCAAAAGTTGTGCGGTGAAAGATTCGTCAATACAAAATGCGGCGCGTTTATCGGTAACAAAAACACAAATATGTGCACAAAACGACCAAAACTCAACATCTTCAAAAACAGAAGTAGGATTCGGAGTCCTTACCACGAGATAAACACTTTCCTCAACAGCGGCGACGGACGAAAAGCGCTCCACGGTCTCCGAAACCAAGCTTTTCCTTTACTTTCCTTCTGTAATATCAAGATCTGCTCCAGGATCGTCCAGGACGATCTGGGATCGTCCTGGGACGATCAGTTGAGAAGCTGCTCCAGAATTTGCCCAGATTTGTTCGAGGAGTTTTTCTGTAGGCATCGTCCAGGCCGATTGGAGGCATCGGCCAGGCCGATTGGCCCTGTTCAAAATATCGGCCGGACAATAGCCCTGGGAGCTGTCCAGGACGATCAATTTGGTCGGATCGTCCCGGGACGATCTAGCGATCGGCCGGGCCGATCTGAAGATTACTTAAGGGAATTCAGTCGATTTGAGGAGAGAGAAAAATCAGATTTTATAAAATATCTCTGAGGAGAGAGAAAGTCGAGGTGAATCTTGGAAAAGTTGATTTTCGGGCGACGCGGAGCCGTTTTCGTCCGACGAGACTGTTCAGGATATTATTGTACGCAAGGTAAGGCACATTCCGCCTTTCTCAATTTTCAGAACCGTCGTGTTTGGCGGTATTTTCTGTCCGGATTTTATTTCCGTTATTGATTTTCGTCCGTATCTTTTGATTGGTTCAGTTTTTACCGTGTAACTTTCTGTATATTGTTGTCGTGCCGGGTGAGCACGTTTTGACTATATTTTGAAGATTTTTGTCCGGGTATTTTTGATTCGACCGTGTTTTTAGTCGACTGGATTTTTCTGTGAATCTGGAAATTTTCTGTGCAGTAGAATAAATGTTCTGAAATGTCGATATCTATATTCTGTGCAAATTTGGTAAATTGTTATTTTCAGGAAAATTGTGTAAATTCTGTATACTGCCGTTGTGCTGCCCGATTTTTGGGTAATTTCTGATTTGTCCGGAATTCTTCTGATTTGATATGCTATCTGTATATGCTATAAAAAGGGAGTTATAAGGGGTCTGGATCCTATGAGATTCAGTTAGTGTCTGGGAAATCTGAAATGAGCTCAATATGAAATATGATATCTGTTCTGTTCCGGATCCGAGGAAATCTGTTTAGGTGCTATAAGCACTATATATGTATTCTGGTGCTATATGCACATCTGTTCTGGTGCCGTGAGCACAAAGGGAGGCATAAGGGGCCTGGATCCTATGAGATTCAGTCAGTGTCAGGGAATTTAGCTATGAATTAAATAATATCTGATATCTGATTCTATACAATTTCTGATTTCTGTACGATTCTGCTTCTGTTGATTTGATATGTATGATCTGTTCGATTTGATATCTGTCCGATTCTGCTCTGATTTCTGTACAGATTTATCTGATGTGTTGGTTTTGAGATTCTGAGAATTTTGATTGGAGGTTTGTTGCTTTGCTGAGCTGTTGAGCTCACCCTTGCTTTCTGGTGATTTTCAAGTTCTGGGAAAGGGAAGGAAGTCCATGAATAGATTTCAGAGTCTGATCAGTATATGTATTGTTTTGTACATTTTGATTTTTGTACAGTCATGGCTTTTCTGTTCTGTCTTTCTTTCTGTATAAAAGCCATGTAATGTATTTGTAGATGATTGTTTTGAGGAAAAGAAAAGATAGATCTTTTGTTCCACTACAGTTGATGTTTTTAGTAGCTCTGTGTTTGTCTGTTTTGTTTAAAATATTTGGAAGAATCAGTTCTGAAACAAATTCCAAAGCCAGATCCTGGTTAGATAGTTTCTCTGTCGCGGCCCGGTGCGAACGGGATCCGTCTCGTCTCGGGTCGGGTCGTGACAAACTTTAGTGGTATCAGAGCATTGGTTTTGGAATTTGGGATTGTGTGAAACAGAGCTATATGAAGTAATCAGTGAGTCTGTATGGGGGGTAGTTTTGGTTTGTTCGGCTTTTTATTGTGTTATTTTTGTGATAGTTTTCCGGATTTTCTGGATTTTTCTGTATGGATCAGCCAGACCCAGACATGACAGATGGGCAAAGTTCTAGTCAGGCAGCACCAGTGGGGAGTACAGCCCCAGTGGTTGTTTTGATTAAAAAAAATATATATATATGTCTTTAAGTATATATAGTTTTGAAAATATTTAATTTTCTTTGAGAAATATTTAATTTTGGAATTTTGAAATTGAACACTCTATTATGAACAATATATCGCCTCGAAAGACGAATATATCGTTCCCTAATGGGTTCGAATTTCAAAGTTTTAAATTTCCCCAAAGATAATTAATTAAGGGTTTTGAAAATCAATTCTGGGTTTCTAAATCTCCTACGAGCGCAAGCCCTCGTAGTTAATTACATCGTAGGAAATCGAAATTTCCTACGAAAACTCTCGATTAAAATAGCGGTATAAATTCATTTTAGATTTTCAAAGTCTGACATCAAAGGAAGAAAAGGGTAGAAAATTCAAGTGGTATTGGTTCAAATTTGAGCAGTTATTTTCAGAGTCAAAGGAAGAGAAGTAGGGAGTGTTTTGGGATTCTGAATTACTTCAAAAACACCCCAATCTATCCTAAGTGTTAGGCTTGTATTTGATTGAAAGAAAATTTTTAGTTTAAGTGGTTCATTTTATTAGAAATTTGGAATTCAATTCCCGAAAATTGAGGTCTTATGGCCCGAGCCAGCCTCAGAACCTAAGTCTAAATTGGGCACTAAAAATTAGCACCCCGAACCTAGCTAGTGCAATGCGAATCTGGTCTTACCCCGGCCTGGATTGGGGAGCCAGCTAAACCACCTAAACGATTTTAAAATATGAATCCGGTCTTTTTATGTAGAGTGGTCGGGACGTTATTTAAGAAAGGTATTTGAGAACGGGACCGACATCTAGAGCAGATCCTAAATGGTCCCTTAAACTTATGTTGGGTTTGATGCTTAAGCAAATGCAATTAAGGGTTTAAAGGTTTTTTAAATTAGTTGCTAAAATGATGCATGCTAATCGACTCAATTAAAAGATTGAATTTGAATGAATGCTATGAATGAGGATTCCCGGCTGTCCCGGGCTTACTTCTTAAATTCGTTAAAGTTTCTATGTGAGCTTAAAGTTTTTAATTTGATCTAAGTAGAAAAATTTTATTAAGTCCTTAAGAGCCTACAATCGGATTCCAGGTCAAATCAAAATCGACATGCAGGTAAAAAGACTAGAAAAACAGGTAGTTCTACTGCATAATCAATTAAATAAACCAATCAAATCAAATATATCAAATTGAATGTCCGTAGGCAAGTGCCCCTTATTATTACATCACAGAATTTTGCAGAAAATTAAAGTGGCCGGGCACCACTGACTACAACCCGGATTTCTAGTCCTAAGACTCAAGTGACTTTGAGAATGGGTCTTCTCATTATCCACTTCTTCGTCCTTCTGCTGTTTCTTGGATCGTCGGGTCTGGATATCCAAATGAAAAGAAACTCCCCCTTGATCGGGGTGTTATCTTTCCTCTTTGGATATTTGAAGAGTATCCAAACTTGATCTTCCAAATGGACGAAGACTCTCCCCTTTAGGGATGTCTTCTCCTCTTTGGAATTCAAGTTGGATATCAATATCCCAAACTCAAATCACTTTGAATACTTACAACCATATCAAATCAAATTTACATTAATCGAAATTAAAAAAAAATCTAGACTCGATCCTGCAGGGTTATCCTAATAATCAACAGTTATATATACAGCCCCAAGCAGTTAATATTTGATCTCAAGCAGTTGATATATGAATCTCAAGCAATTGATATATTTGAAATTTAAAGTGCTCAACAGATTGCATTAAATAAATAAACAATCAATCAATTCTAAACTAGCAAACAGCATGCAGTGAAAACTCGAAAACCCGTCACACAACAGAAAAGTAAACACCGGCCTAGCCTAAAACTAGAGTCGGTTGTCCTAGCAAACCATCTATAGTGTGTGAGGTAGGTCGTGTGGTTTGGATATATCCTAAATAGGATCATTAGATTGAAGTTACTTAAAGTTCTGGTTGGTTGAAAGACTTAAGGGGTTTAAATTTGAGTTTAAGTATTAATGGCTTGAAGTTAATTTTAAAATTGATTATTAATTATTTGTTGAATACCATCTTTGTTTCACACCGAGGCCGTGAAGTTTATTTCACCTTCCTTGGGGCTAAGTTAATAGCCTCGTAGGCCTGGGTTACCCAGTAGTACCCGATATAATTAAGTGATTTGATTTGATTAAAATTTAAAAGTTAATGAATTTTAATTAAGGTTGTTTGGTTTGAAATCGATGTTTGAGCCCTTAAAGGGTATTTTGGTGATTTTGACCCCTGGTCAACTAGGGGTCAAAATGAGTCAACCAAAATGCAGTTTATTGTTCACTGAGTCATAATTAAGGGTCTGGAAGTAATTAGAGGCTTTGAAGAGAGCTCTAAGGTCAAAATCCACTAGATGGCAGATCCAGTGGCATAGGCCGTAAATATTTGAAGGTTTTACAGCCTTTGGATTTTGATTAAGTTTCTGGGGTTAAAGACCTCGGAATGGGCTCAAATTTGGAGGGTTGCCTCCAGAGACATGTCCCATCAGTATGCAACTGACAGAGTCTGAATCGGAGGTCAATTGATTGATTTTGAAGTGTTTGAAAATTTGCTGAAAAAGGCTTTTAGGACTTGGCCTTTTAGCATTGAATTTGGGTCTGGATTTTTTGAATTTGATCTGGATTTGATTTGAATTGACCTAAGGTTTGGACATCTCCTAGGGTCTAGAGTAGATCCTAGGGTCAGGAATCTAGAAGGGTCCTAGGATCTAGAATGGATCCTAAGGTCTGGAGTAGATCATAGGGTTTGTATTCTAGAAGGATCCTAGGGTCTAGATTGGTCTGGAGATTGAACTGATTTATGGTCAGGTTTGATCTGGGGTTAGGATTGGCCCAAGTGACCTCATACAAAAATGAGGTCAACAAATGGACCCCCAATATGTGTAATAGAACAAAGTTCTATTGCAAATATTGGCATTGACCGAAAAGGGTCAAGTTTGGAATTTTGATCCTAAGAGAATGAAAAGTTCATCCCTGGGGAATCGATGTTTGAATTGATACCAGGATAGTGCCACAGAGGGCGTACTCTACCACTAGCGAGTCGAATCCTAAGGGAAGAAAAGGTTCTATCCCTAAAGGAAAAGGAAGACTAGGTGATCCTATAGGAAGAGAGAATTCATAAATATAAAGGATCGGATTTGAGTTTTGAATCTAAAAGAAAGGGTGGCGTAACCTCTGAGTTTGAATTTGGAATAGATTCTAAGGGAAGGGAAGACCTAACCCTAGAGGATTGAGTTTTGAATTGGTTCTAAGGAAAAGGAAGACCTAACCCTAGAGAATTGAATCTTGAATTTGATACTAGGGTAGTGCCACTAAGGGCGTACTCTACCACTAGCAGATCTAGTCCTAAGGAGAGAAGGCACGAGGACTCACATCTAACCCTAAGGAAAAGAAAACTGGATGATCTTGTGGGAAGGAGGCATTGCTTCCCACAAAAGATCAGATCTGGAAATTGAATCTAGGATGGTGCCACTGAGGGCATACTCCATTACTAAAGGACGATCTTATGGAGAGGAAACTTGCTCTACACAAAGAACCGTGTCTGGATGATCATATGTGGAGGAAACTTGCTCCACATAGAGGATAGAGTTTAGTTGATCGTATGTAGATGAAACTTGCTCTACACAGCGGATCAGATCTGGAATGATCGTATGTGAAGGAAACTTGCTTCACACAGAGGATCGAGTCTGGATGATCGTATGTAGAGGAAACTTGCTCTACACAGCGGATCGGATCTGGAATGATCGTATGTGAAGGAAACTTGCTACACACAGAGGATCGGGCTTAAAATTGATCGTATGTAGAGGAAACTTGCTCTACACAGAGGATCGAGCTTAAAATTGATCGTATGTAGAGGAAACTTGCTCTACACAGAGGATCGAGTCTGGATGATCGTATGTAGAGGAAACTTGCTCTACACAGCGGATCGGATCTGGAATGATCGTATGTGAAGGAAACTTGCTTCACACAGAGGATCGGGCTTAAAATTGATCGTATGTAGAGGAAACTTGCTCTACACAGAGGATCGAGCTTAAAATTGATCGTATGTAGAGGAAACTTGCTCTACACAGAGGATCGAGTCTGGATAATCGTATGTAGAGGAAACTTGCTCTACACAGCGGATCAGATCTGGAATGATCGTATGTGAAGGAAACTTGCTTCACACAGAGGATCGATTTGAAATTTAGAATTTGAGATTTAACTTGATTTGATTTGAATTTTGAATGTGTTTGAATTTGATTTTTTTAAAAAAAATTGAATTTTGAAAGTTTCAAATGTTTGATTTTGAATTAAGAAATTTCTTTAATCCAGGAAATTTGAAGACTTTTTATTGACTTTGAATTTGACACTCATTTGGCATGGTACTTCCTGAAGAGCCTCCCCAACATTTAAAAATATCGGGTGGCATTCTCCAGGGTTGATCAATTAATGTTTGAAATTTTCTCAGATATCATCCCTACGACAAGAGGAAAGTTTTGAGTTTATTCAAGCTCCTCCACCGATCTTTCGATAGGCTAAGATATGCATCCAAAGAACCTGGACCAAGTCTCCTCCTTGGAAGGTTCGAAGTTGCTCTATCTTATCACAAGCTTTAACCAATCAAGCTTCAGACGATTCTGAGCTTTATTGAGCTTTAAAGATAAGGCTCTAGAAGGCCTCGAGCTCCTCAAATTAGAGTCGGGCACTCTGCTCAGTCGTGGTTTAAACTTGAACGGCAATTCCCAGCATTACAAAATACTCCTCTAGTAGGGTTTGATCTTGGACCCAGTATAGAGTGTAATTTTGTTAAAAAGGCTCTTAAAGGAAGAGATGCCTATGTGTAAGGACTTACACACATTTCTCAAGGACAGGATTTGAATTCTTATCAGGAGTAGAAGATTCAAACTTTTTATTAAAAATTTCCTCTAACTATTTGGACCCTGTCGGAACGACATGTGGGAACAAATTTAGAAGTGCAGTAAGAAGTAGTGTTGACTCCAACGAATCTTGAAAAGGCTTAAGGATTTAGGTTTTGTTGACCCAGACCAAGTTTTGTAGAAACTAAACTGGGGTCTCCCTTATACGAAGTTTGAATTAAAATTGATTTCAAAATGTTTAAGTTGAAGAGAGAAATTCAAATCTTTTTAATTTTCTTACATATATTCTTCTATCTGATAGAAAATTCATACATGTTGAAAAATCTGAATTCAGGATTTTCAAAGTCAAGTATTTAAAGTTGATCGGGTATTTTGAAATTTAACGATTCAAAGAAAGGAAGCCATCTCACTCTTCTTCTCTTTTTCTAGTGACGCATTTTGCGTATCTTTTAACTCTTAGTGCACTTCGTGCATTTCTTGATTCTTGGCGTATTTACGCATCTTTTAATTTTTAGAGCATTCGCTCATCTTTTGATTTCAATTGAATTCGAGAAGAGGCTCCACTTTCTTCAAATACCTTAAATTGATTGATCTTTTTATTTTGAATGCTGGGATTATATCTCAAGTATTAGAGAAGAAATTCGTTCTCTTATACAAGGAAGAATAATCCTCAAAGCACACTCAATTTTTTTGACAAGAATGTCGACTTGACTAGGGAAATTTTTGAATAGATTCAAAGCATGCCTGAATCTCCTATTAAGATAGAAGATTGCTAGAAGATTGATAAAATTTTCATTTCTAGAATCAACTTGAATTTGAGGCAAATTTTAATTCAAAGGTTAATTCAACCCACAGAAGCGGTGGGAGGGAGGTGTATTCAAACATTTGATGGAGTCAACTACAACTCTCTCCAAATTAAAACTTAAGGTAGAGGTCAATTTCGATTAAAAAGAAGAATCGACTATCTTGAAGATTCAAAATCAGTACACTTGAAAAAATCGGAAGCTTTCCTTAAGAAGTTGCAAGTCTAGGTGGCAAGACCCTTGTCAATATGGAATTGAATTCCTATAATCTCTTTAGAGAAAGAGACTGTTATAGGGTCTGCAACGTCCCTAGAAAGCGGCATCGTTGCAATCAAAAGATTTATCGTGATAGGACCCCATTAAAAATTTATATTTTAACGGTATCACTATCTGACACAATCTTAGATTATTTCCCCCTCTCATTACTACTAGACTAGTAGTTAAGAGAGTGGCACCCCGAGTGGTTCCTACTCCTCCTCCTCTATAGATGAAGTAGTGGGACACGTGTAGTAACGCGCCTTAACATCTTCTAATAGAGTGGACGGATCATAACCCTCAGCTGGGGGCCTTTGGCCTAATGTTGGTGATCGCTCAATTCTCTCTTGTTCGAGTCTTTCAGTGTAGTAGTCAAGCAGGTGTATTGAAGATCGCACTCTCGTATCTACAACCTCCCTCCTTTGTGCGAGGAGAGGGTACGTAGAAGGAGCAACGAACTCTCGATTGGCCTCGAAGTCGGTCCTCACTAAGGCTTCAAATTCAGCAGTCTTTCTAGCCTTAAGATTCCTTTTCCTGGCTCTTCGAAGGTAATTCTTCATCTTATTCCTACCGACGACAGGGGTGCTAGAACTTGACCCGATCTCAGACTGAGATGGTAGCTCTTTTGTCATTATTGACTTCTGGTTTTGATCCTCCGGAGTAGAGAATACAATGGGTACAGGGGCGACAACGACCTCCATCTTGGAGATGGGGGAGTCAACTCTTGACCCTAAAGTAATCTCAACTAAAGGAGGCTTTCCTAATATCGTGGCAGACGAATCAATCAGTGTTTCCCCATTAACTGAAATCTTGAGGTCTTGAAATTCCATTTCATACTGAATTGAATTGCCACTAACAATTTCTTCTACGGGCACATATCTGTTCAGTGAAAAGACGAGTTTCCCAGCCATTTGAGTGTTTGATTTCCTGGAATTAAGAAAGTGATTTTAGTTAATGATTTGAAATGACATTTGAGTTTTAAGTTTGATTAACTTTATTCAAAATTTTATAACTCAATCATATTCAGTTTACCCTGAATACGGTGGTTCATAAAATTGACGAATTGAAGTTAAGAGTTGAACCTGACTCTTTTGCTACACCAATTGATTTGGGGCAAAATGTCAAAGTTCAAATTTTGATTTGTAATCAAATTTGAGGTTGAATTTAAAGTTGAAATCAAACTTGATTTTAAGATTTAGATTGAATTTGGATTTAAAACTGAACTTGAATTTGAGGTTGGAATCAAACATTAATTCAATTTTAAGATTTAGATTTGTCTTTGAAGTTGGGATTGAACAGATCTTCTTAAGACTTTGAAACTCAACACTTTGATTTTTATTTGAATGTGCAGGTTTACAAAAGTAACCTGAAGATCCAAAGAGAATAGGCTTAACTCTTTCACCCCACCAAGTGATTTGGGGGTAAAATGTTAAAGCCCAAAACTGATTGAAATTTTTGGTTTGTGTTGTATGTGTTCAACTACAACAGAATGTTATAGAAGACCCATGACAACGACGATTAAAATTGATTTGAAAGGTTTTGAAAGAGACTGAAATTTTTTTGAAAATCTGGCAGAATCTCTCTTTATTTTGAAACTCAATGTACTGAATTCGCATTCAACACGAAGGTTAACAATTTTGGAGGAAGATTCTTATAAGTCAACCCGACTCTTTCACCCCGATGAACTGTTTGGGAGTGAAATGTCAAAGTTTGACTTTGCCAAAAAGATTCGAACTCTAGAGTCGAGTTTGAACAAGAAGTCTATATTCTATCACACATACTAAATTATAGGAGTTATAATTTCATGTGCAATGATAGAATATAGATAGATCGATTAAGATTTGAAAGAAATTGAATTTTGCTAAAAGATTAAGATTAGATTTTGAAATTGAAGTATTTTCTGTAAATTGTGAAACTTAGCATGCTATATATTTATTCGCATGCGAGTTTGCAACATATACAGAAGAATTTAGGCTTGACTCTTTCGCTCTACCAATCAAGTTGGAGGCAAAATGTCAAAGCCCGACTTAAAGGGAGGTTTCCTACACTCACCTCTCTATTAACATGTCTTAATTGAGTTGGCCACACTCACCCAAGAAAGAAATGGGTAGAGGAACCAACGGAGAGAAAGGTAGTCAAAACTACCGATGCAATAAAATTTATACCGCTATTAAAGATGGAGAGTGAGATTGTTCCCCAGCGGAGTCGCCATTTTTGTTTTGATTAAAAAAAATATATATGTCTTTAAGTATATATAGTTTTGAAAATATTTAATTTTCTTTGAGAAATATTTAATTTTGGAATTTTGAAATTGAACACTCTATTATGAACAATATATCGCCTCGAAAGACGAATATATCGTTCCCTAATGGGTTCGAATTTCAAAGTTTTAAATTTCCCCAAAGATAATTAATTAAGGGTTTTGAAAATCAATTCTGGGTTTCTAAATCTCCTACGAGCGCAAGCCCTCGTAGTTAATTACATCGTAGGAAATCGAAATTTCCTACGAAAACTCTCGATTAAAATAGCGGTATAAATTCATTTTAGATTTTCAAAGTCTGACATCAAAGGAAGAAAAGGGTAGAAAATTCAAGTGGTATTGGTTCAAATTTGAGCAGTTATTTTCAGAGTCAAAGGAAGAGAAGTAGGGAGTGTTTTGGGATTCTGAATTACTTCAAAAACACCCCAATCTATCCTAAGTGTTAGGTTTGTATTTGATTGAAAGAAATTTTTTAGTTTAAGTGGTTCATTTTATTAGAAATTTGGGATTCAATTCCCGAAAATTGAGGTCTTATGGCCCGAGCCAGCCTCAGAACCTAAGTCTAAATTGGGCACTAAAAATTAGCACCCCGAACCTAGCTAGTGCAATGCGAATCTGGTCTTACCCCGGCCTGGATTGGGGAGCCAGCTAAACCACCTAAACGATTTTAAAATATGAATCCGGTCTTTTTATGTAGAGTGGTCGGGACGTTATTTAAGAAAGGTATTTGAGAACGGGACCGACATCTAGAGCAGATCCTAAATGGTCCCTTAAACTTATGTTGGGTTTGATGCTTAAGCAAATGCAATTAAGGGTTTAAAGGTTTTTTAAATTAGTTGCTAAAATGATGCATGCTAATCGACTCAATTAAAAGATTGAATTTGAATGAATGTTATGAATGAGGATTCCCGGCGGTCCCGGGCTTACTTCTTAAATTCGTTAAAGTTTCTATGTGAGCTTAAAGTTTTTAATTTGATTTAAGTAGAAAAATTTTATTAAGTCCTTAAGAGCCTACAATCGGATTCCAGGTCAAATCAAAATCGACATGCAGGTAAAAAGACTAGAAAAACAGGTAGTTCTACTGCATAATCAATTAAATAAACCAATCAAATCAAATATATCAAATTGAATGTCCGTAGGCAAGTGCCCCTTATTATTACATCACAGAATTTTGCAGAAAATTAAAGTGGCCGGGCACCACTGACTACAACCCGGATTTCTAGTCCTAAGACTCAAGTGACTTTGAGAATGGGTCTTCTCATTATCCACTTCTTCGTCCTTCTGCTGTTTCTTGGATCGTCGGGTCTGGATATCCAAATGAAAAGAAACTCCCCCTTGATCGGGGTGTTATCTTTCCTTTTTGGATATTTGAAGAGTATCCAAACTTGATCTTCCAAATGGACGAAGACTCTCCCCTTTAGGGATGTCTTCTCCTCTTTGGAATTCAAGTTGGATATCAATATCCCAAACTCAAATCACTTTGAATACTTACAACCATATCAAATCAAATTTACATTAATCAAAATTAAAAAAAAATCTAGACTCGATCCTGCAGGGTTATCCTAATAATCAACAGTTATATATACAGCCCCAAGCAGTTAATATTTGATCTCAAGTAGTTGATATATGAATCTCAAGCAATTGATATATTTGAAATTTAAAGTGCTCAACAGATTGCATTAAATAAATAAACAATCAATCAATTCTAAACTAGCAAACAGCATGCAGTGAAAACTCGAAAACCCGTCACACAACAGAAAAGTAAACACCGGCCTAGCCTAAAACTAGAGTCGGTTGTCCTAGCAAACCATCTATAGTGTGTGAGGTAGGTCGTGTGGTTTGGATATATCCTAAATAGGATCATTAGATTGAAGTTGCTTAAAGTTCTGGTTGGTTGAAAGACTTAAGTGGTTTAAATTTGAGTTTAAGTATTAATGGCTTGAAATTAATTTTAAAATTGATTATTAATTATTTGTTGAATACCACCTTTGTTTCACACCGAGACCGTGAAGTTTATTTCACCTTCCTTGGGGCTAAGTTAATAGCCTCGTAGGCCTGGGTTACCCAGTAGTACCCGATATAATTAAGTGATTTGATTTGATTAAAATTTGAAAGTTAATGAATTTTAATTAAGGTTGTTTGGTTTGAAATCGATGTTTGAGCCCTTAAAGGGTATTTTGGTGATTTTGACCCCTGGTCAACTAGGGGTCAAAATGAGTCAACCAAAATGCAGTTTATTGTTCACTGAGTCATAATTAAGGGTCTGGAAGTAATTAGAGGCTTTGAAAAGAGCTCTAAGGTCAAAATCCACTGGATGGCAGATCCAGTGGCATAGGCCGTAAATATTTGAAGGTTTTACAGCCTTTGGATTTTGATTAAGTTTCTGGGGTTAAAGACCTCGGAATGGGCTCAAATTTGGAGGGTTGCCTCCAGAGACATGTCCCATCAGTATGCAACTGACAGAGTCTGAATCGGAGGTCAATTGATTGATTTTGAAGTGTTTGAAAATTTGCTGAAAAAGGCTTTTAGGACTTGGCCTTTTAGCATTGAATTTGGGTCTGGATTTTTTGAATTTGATCTGGATTTGATTTGAATTGACCTAAGGTTTGGACATCTCCTAGGGTCTAGAGTAGATCCTAGGGTCAGGAATCTAGAAGGGTCCTAGGATCTAGAATGGATCCTAAGGTCTGGAGTAGATCATAGGGTTTGTATTCTAGGAGGATCCTAGGGTCTAGATTGGTCTGGAGATTGAACTGATTTATGGTCAGGTTTGATCTGGGGTTAGGATTGGCCCAAGTGACCTCATACAAAAATGAGGTCAACAGTGGTCGGTGCTGACACGCTTTCACAGTTTGCTATACTTATTGCTTAGATGATGAGCGAGACTCAGAGCAGAGCTTCTACCGTCCGATCTGATGATCTTGACAGACATTTGCAGTTGTTTTTGAGGTTGAAACCTCCGAGGTTTGAGGGCGCTGTTGAGCCCAGAGCAGCCGAGGAGTGGCTGAGGAGATTGGAAAAGACTTTTGACGGAATGCAGTGTCCTGCGGATAGGAAGGTTCCGTTAGCAGTGTTTCTGCTGGATGGAGAGGCTGAGCACTGGTGGGTTGGCCAGCAGGAGGCCAGATTTCAGGGCAGATTGAACTCTTTGATCACTTGGGAAGAGTTCACTGAAGTGTTTCGGGATTGGTTCATTCCCCCTTCTGCACGACAGCAGATGCAGGAGACTTTTCTGAGACTTGTTCAGGGGAGCAAGATGGTGATGCAGTATGAGGCTGAGTTTACTGCATTAGCCAGGTACGCTCCGCAGCTGGTTAGCACTTCTGCTGAGAGGTGTTACAAATTTCTGAGGGGACTACGAGACACTTTGAGGCAGCCCCTGATACCGTTCCGGATCACTGACTTCTCTGAGCTTGTGGGGCGAGCTCGACTGATAGAGAATTACCTGATGGCTACTCAGCAGCGGTGGACTGCGAGTAGGAAGAGATTTGGAGGTGAGGCTTCTGGCAGTGGTTCCTCTGGGAAGAGGATATTTTTTTCTGGCTCAGGATTTGGAGACTCCAGGAGGAGCGGAGAGTCGTGTGGTACTGCTACCAGTACGACGAGTTCTGGTTCTGTCAGTACGGCACCTGTGTGCCAGAACTGTGGACGACGACACTTTGGCCAGTGCTACAGGATGGCTGGTCTGTGCTTCCGATGTGGTCAGCCAGGACATCGGATTGCAGAGTGTCCATAGATGGGATTTGATCAGCGTTCTGAGTTCCGATCTGAGGGCTTTGTCAGATCTGCCGGTTCAGCAGCAGGGAGACCGAGGACTATTCCTCCACGCCCTGAGGGATTTGCTGGTAGAGGTGGTGGATCTAGTTCTGGACCATGGAGACCACCTACGATTCAGAGGGAGCAGAGTAGTTCTGTTGCTTCAGCTCCTGCTCCAGTTCAGCCACGAGTTTACAGCTTGAGTCAGCAAGAGGCTCGTGATGCTCCCGATGTTGTGACAGGTACGATTTATATTTCTGATCAGCTCTATCGTGTTTTGTTTGACTCTAGAGCTAGTCATTCTTTTTTGTCCGAGCGCTATTTTGAGGCTTTACGTTTGGATTCCATTTTACTTCCGGTTTTGCTTTCCGTGATTTTACCGGCTGGAAGTCCTTTGATTGCTCGACAATTTTGTTTTTGTGAGATTGAGATTTCTGGCAAGAAGTGGAAATCAAGTTTGATTATGTTGCCGATTTCTTCATATGATGTGATTCTGGGAATGGATTGGCTGAGTCTGTATGAAGTCCAGATAGACTGTCTGAAGAAGCAAGTGAGCTTGCTTATGGATGGAGAGATATTTGTATTTCAGGATTTACGAGGAGTTCTCTCCAGTCTGATTTCTATTTTGGAAGTGAGCAGAATGTGGAAGAAGGTATGCCCAGTATTTTTGGCTTCGGTGCGGGATCTAAACCTAGAGGTTGGTTCTATTTCTGAGATCCATGTGGTACGGGAGTTTGCTGATGTTTTTCCTGAGGAGTTGGTTGGTTTACCTCCGGATAGAGATGTGGAGTTCTCTATCGATATTTTTCCGGGTACCGCTCCGATATCAAAAGCTCCGTACAGGATGGCACCAAAAGAACTTTCAGAGTTGAAAGTTCAGCTTCAGGAGTTGGTTGACAGAGGTTTTGTACGTCCTAGTGTTTCGCCCTGGGGAGCACCTGTTTTATTTGTGAAGAAGAAGGACGGAACACTCCGTATGTGTGTAGACTACAGAGATTTGAACAAGGTCACTATCAAGAACAAGTATCCTTTGTCTCGGATTGACGACTTGTTTGATCAGCTTTCCGGATCTTCGGTATTTTCGAAGATTGATTTGAGATCCGGATACTATCAGGTGAAGGTGAAGGAAGCTGATGTGGTGAAGACAGCTTTCAGTACTCGGTACGGGCACTATGAGTTTTTGGTTATGCCTTTTGGGGTAACCAACGCGCCAGCTATTTTCATGGATCTGATGAACCGAGTATTCAGGGAGTATTTGGATCAGTTTGTGATCGTCTTCATTAACAATATTCTGATATATTCTGCATCTGAGGATGATCATGCCAGACATTTGAGGATTGTGTTGGAGACTTTGAGGAGGCATCAGCTGTATGCCAAGTTCTCCAAGTGTGAATTCTGGTTGAAGAGTATTTCATTTCTGGGGCATGTGATTAGCGGAGAAGGCATTTTTGTAGATCCCCAGAAAATTCAGGCAGTTGCTGATTGGCCAAGGCCGACTACGGTATTTGAGGTACGTAGTTTCTTGGGCATGGCCGGGTATTACAGGAAGTTTGTGAAAGGATTTTCATAGATTTCGACACCTCTGACGAGACTGACGCAGAAGTCGGTTCCTTTTGTTTGGACACCGGAGTGTGAGGCGAGTTTTCAGAGATTGAAGGATTGTCTGACTTCAGCTCCGGTACTAGCACTTCCGTCAGGTACGGAAGGTTTTCAGATGTTCAGTGATGCTTCACTGAAAGGACTGGGATGTGTCCTGATGCAGCATGGTCAGATAATTGCTTATGCTTCGAGACAGTTGAAACCACATGAGAAGAAATACCCGACGCATGATTTGGAGTTAGCTGCTGTTGTATTTGCTTTGAAGATTTGACGTCATTATCTGTATGGCGTCAGATGTGAGATTTTCACTGATCATAAGAGCTTGAAGTACATTTTTACCCAGAAGGATTTGAATCTGAGACAGAGAAGATGGCTCGAGTTGATCAAGGACTATGATTTGACTATTCAGTACCAGCCTGGGAAGACGAATGTGGTAGCGGATGCTCTGAGCAGAAAGTCTTCTGGATTATCAGGTTTGCAGCTTACTTGTGATGACTTTCTGATTCGAGATATGGAGCAATTGCAGTTGGAGGTGATTTCCTCCAGTGGTTTGGAGTTAGCTTAGATGAGCATTCACTCTTCTTTGGAAACAAGGATTCGAGAAGCCCAGAAGTTAGATTCTGACTATTCAAAGTTGATTGCTCAGATTGGATCTGGTAAGACTCCTGAACTTCGAATTTTTGATTCTGGTGCTATTTTCTGTAAGAACATGTTGTAGGTACCTGTGTCTAGAGATTTGAGACAGGAGATTCTGTACGAATCTTATCATTCAGGCTACACTGTTCATCCAGGCAGTGATAAGATGTATGCTGATATGAAACTTTTATTCTGGTGGCCTGGAATGAAGAAAGATGTGGCAGAGTTTGTGTCGAGATGCGAAGTCTGTCAGTTGGTGAAGGCAGAGCATCAGCGACCAGGTGGACTGTTGCAGTCGTTGCATATTCCTGAGTGGAAATGGGAGGAGGTAACAATGGACTTTGCAATGGGATTTCCTCGATCTAGACAAGGGCACGACGCTATTTGGGTGGTTATAGATCGATTGACAAAGTCCGTCCATTTTCTTCCGATCTGACAGACGGATTCAGTTGATCGTTTGGCACAGATATATGTGAAAAAGATAGTCAGATTGCACGGTGTGCCTCGAGTGATTGTTTCTGATCGAGATGGACAGTTTACTTCCAGACTTTGGAAAGGCATTCAGCAAGGCTTGGGTACGAAACTGCATTTCAGTATAGCCTTTCATCCTCAGACAGATGGACAGTCTGAGAGGACTATTCAGGTGCTGGAAGACCTGTTGAGACTTTGTGTTCTGGACTTTGGAGGAAGCTGGGAGGATCATATCCCGCTGATTGAGTTTGCTTATAACAACAGTTTTCAGTCCAGTATCGGTATGGCACCGTACGAGGCTCTGTATGGCAGGAAGTGCCATACTCATTTGACTCTAACGGAGGTCGGAGATAGACAGGCTTTGGGTGTCGCTTTTGTTGAGGAAACTGTTCAGAAGATCAGTTTGATAAAAGAAAGATTGAAAGCCGCTCAGGATCGACAGCAGAAGTATTACAATCAAAAGCACAGGTTTGTTGAGTTTCAAGTTGGTGACTTTGTGTATGTCAAAGTCAGCCCGATGAAGGGTGTGAGCAGATTTGGCCAGGTGAGCAAGCTTAGTCCAAGGTATGTTGGACCTTTTGAAATTTTGGAAAAGATTGGAAAATCTGCTTACCGACTATTGCTTTCTGATTCGATGCCTGACGTGCATAATGTGTTTCACGTATCCACTCTGAGGAAGTGGGTATCCGACTCTGGGAAGAAGGTATCTGCTGATGAGGTTGAGATTCAGGAGAATCTGGCGTACAAGGAAGAGCCAGAGTTGATTTTGGCGTACGACGTCCGAAAGTTAAGAAATAAACAGATTCCGATGGTTAAAGTCCAGTGGAAGCACCAGACTGCACGGGAAGCCACGTGGGAGAAGGAGTCTGACATGAGACAGTCGTACCCATACTTGTTTTGACTGAGTTTGGATTGGATAATGTTGAGGATGACATTTTTCTGAGTTGGGGAGATTGTAATATCAAGATCTGCTCCAGGATCGTCCAGGACGATCTGGGATTGTACTGGGACGATCAGTTGAGAAGCTGCTCCAGAATTTGCCCAGATTTGTTCCAGGTGTTTTTCTGTAGGTATCGTCCAGGCCGATTGGAGGCATCGGCCAGGACGATTGGCACTGTTCAAAATATCGGCCGGACAATAGCCCTGGGAGCTGTCCAGGACGATCAATTTGGTCGGATCGTCCCGGGACAATCTGACGATCGGCCGGGCCGATCTGAATCAGATTTTATAAAATATCTCTGAGAAGAGAGAAACTCGAGGTGAATCTTGGAAAAGTTGATTTTCGGGCGACGCGGAGCCGTTTTCGTCCGACGAGACTGTTCAGGATATTACTGTACGCAAGGTAAGGCACATTCCGCCTTTCTCAATTTTCAGAACCGTCGTGTTTGGCGGTATTTTCTGTCCTGATTTTATTTCCGTTAGATATTTTCGTCCGTATCTTTTGATTGGTTCAATTTTTACCTTGTAACTTTCTGTATATTATTGCCGTGCCGGGTAAGCACGTTTTGACTATATTTTGAAGATATTTGTCCGGGTATTTTGATTTGATCGTGTTTTTAGTCGACTGAATTTTTCTGTGAACCTGGAAATTTTCTGTGCAGTAGAATAAATGTTCTGAAATGTCGATATCTATATTCTGTGCAAATTTGATAAATTATTATTTTCAGGAAAATTGTGTAAATTCTGTATACTGCCGTTGTGCTGCCCAATTTTTGGGTAATTTCTGATTTGTCCGGAATTCTTCTGATTTGATATGCTATCTGTATATGCTATAAAAAGGGAGTTATAAGGGGCATGGATCCTATGAGATTCAGTTAGTGTCTGGGAAATCTGAAATGAGCTCAATATGAAATCTGATATCTATTCTGTTCCGGATTCGAGGAAATCTGTTTAGGTGCTATAAGCACTATATATGTATTCTGGTGCTATATGCACATCTGTTCTGGTGCCGTGAGCACAAAGGGAGGCATAAGGGGCCTGGATCCTATGAGATTCAGTCAGTGTCAGGGAATTTAGCTATGAATTAAATAATATCTGATATCTGATTCTGTACAATTTCTGATTTCTGTACGATTCTGCTTCTGTTGATTTGATATGTCTGATCTGTTCGATTTGATATCTGTCCGATTCTACTCTGATTTCTGTACGGATTTATCTGATGTGTTGGTTTTGAGATTCTGAGAATTTTGATTGGAGGTTTGTTGCTTTGTTGAGCTGTTGAGCTCACCCTTGCTTTCTGGTGGTTTTCAGGTTCTGGGAAAGGGAAGGAAGTCCAGGAATAGATTTAAGAGTCTGATCAGTATAGGTATTGTTTTGTACCTTTTGATTTTTGTACAGTCATGGCTTTTCTGTTCTGTCTTTCTTTCTGTATAAAAGTCATGTACTGTATTTGTAGATGATTGTTTTGAGGAAAAGAAAAGATAGATCTTTTGTTCCACTGCAGTTGATGTTTTTAGTAGCTCTGTGTTTGTCTGTTTTGTTTAAAATATTTTGAAGAATCAGTTCTAAAGCAAATTCCAAAGCCAGATCCTAGTTAGATAGTTTCTCTGTCGCGGCCCGGTGCGAACGGGATCCGTCTCGTCTCGGGTCGGGTCGTGACACCTTCTCCTTCTCTCTCCTCGGATATTTTGGTTTTAAAAAAAATGATTTTCTCTCTCCTCAAAACGAGCTGATTTTCTTATAACCATGAACTGATCGGCCCGGTCGATCGCCACATCGTCCAGGACGATGTGAACAAAATCCAATCGTCCAGGATGATATTTCAGGCCGATAATTAATTTTCCTTGGACGATAAAAACCCTTGCTCACTGACTTGTGCCATGAACTGATCGTCCCAGGACGATCCAAGAATCGGCCTGGACGATCCACCCAGAAATCAGTCATTTTTTATCGTTCTGGACGATCTCAACATCGTCCTGAACGATCCCAGAAGGAAATCAAAGAAACGAGCTATTACAATCTCCCCACCTTAGAAAAAATGTCGTCCCGACATTTCCCCAAAGGTCCGAAACAAAAACGATACATAATAAATCCAATCAAATTTGAATCAAAACCAAAACTCGGCGAAAAACATACAAATCACACAATCCAGTCAATCACATGTCACTATGCATGATCATATGTCAATCAATCAATTAGTCAAATCGTCTTACCAGCAGAACTTTCTGGTCGTTGTTGATCTTCATAGTGCTGTAGACTGTAGATACGTGGCACCACTGGAGGAAGTGTAGGAGGTCGTGGCGCAACAGTCTCCCTCTGACTATCTCTGACAGCTCTATCAGTCCTATCAGTCATCCGGTTCCCTGATCTTTCGCTGTAGGCTCTCGAGCCAATTGTCCTCTGCTGTCCTGTACCTGAATCAGTCCTTCCGCCCAATCCTTTCTGAGGGCAATTCGCTACTCTATGCCCTTGCTGTCCACAGTGAAAGCACTGTCCCGTCAATAAGTAACATCGACCTGCATGTCGTCGACCACAATGAATGCAATTGCTGGAACCAGAAGATACTATTGATGCAGATTCCCTTGAATCACCATACTTGCTTCTCTTCTCTCTATCCCTTTCTCTACCCGATTCCTCTCGTCTGACTTCATCTCTCCTCCTCTTGGTGTCCTCACATCTCGATACTGGTGTTGCCAAATCAAACTCTATCAGTCTGGCCCGCTCCACCAACTCAGAAAACTCATGGATTCGGAAGGGTACTAGCGGATGTCTCAGCTCTCTGTTCAGTCCGTGCAGAAATCTATAGCATTTTTCTTCAGCAATAGGGATCAAATGAGAAGCATATCTTGCAAGTGTAGTAAACTCGGCCTCGTACTGCATCACTATCTTGCGTCATTGTTCCAATCTCATAAAAGCTTCCTGCATTTGTCGTTGAGCTGACGGAGGTACAAACCACATCCGAAACACTGCAGTGAACTAATCCCAGGTGATCTCAGCATTTGTCTTTTCCTGGAATTTCTCTCTCTGCTGTCCAATCCACCATCTCTCTGCTTCTCCCTCAAATAGAAACACAGCCAAAGGTACCTTTCGATTGCCCGGACACTGCATGCTGTCAAAGATCTTTTCTACTCTCATTATCCAATCTTCAGCAGCCTGGGTCCCACAGCTCCTTTGAACAACGGAGGCTTCAGTTTATGAAACACCTGCAAATGTTTATCAGCTTCTTCTTCTTTACTCCCACTCATCTTGCTCTGTGCATCCCCCATTACCTGTGCTATAGCAGTAGCCAACTGCATCATACTCTCTGAATGTACTGGAGCTGCACTGTGTTGCTCGTTTGGTACACTTGATTCCGGATTATCCATTTATCTTTTCACCTGCACAGTTCAGAATAAATGATACACACATGCAATTATGTATGCAAAAGGATGCACGTACAGCTACCCAGTCTACCCAACTCTCAATCCAATCCTATAACTCTGGTAACAATCCCTTCTTCCAATAACACTGCTCTGATACCAACTTGTGATGCCCCAAGATCTAACTTGGAAAGAATTTCTAAGAATCCATCAACAATTTACCAGAGCTGTCTATAACATCAATATCACAGTCTAGCAATAATCTATAACAATTAAAACATCAATATAATATTCTATTCATATCTCAAAAGATCATATACAATACTCAGGAGCTATACCAGGAATATATGAACTAAAATCTATCATGTCCTGAGTACAAAAGAATCACTACAATAAAAAAGAACAGAAACCTGTAGATCCTGATCAACCTCAATCACCTGCTCCCTTGCCCTGACCTGAAAATATTAACCATATATAATGAGCTTCAAAAAGCCCAGCAGGTCACCTAATACCTACAACTGTAATCGAAGCACAATACTGAAAACAATATGCATGTCAATCAGTCGAATCAATAACAATCAATTACACATGATCAATGAATCAATGCAGTGGAAATCAAATCAGAAATCAATGCAGCGGTAGAAGAATCAATCCACAGTAGAAAATCAGCGATCAGTCAAATCAATTGTATCAAATCAACTCAATCAAAATAATACTATCTAATTAATTGAATCGATCGGTATGAAATCATAAAAACTAATACAATAAAGTCCAGTATATACTAGCAATGAATCAAATGCAGCAGTTCAATACAATGCAGTAGCAATGGTATCAATGTCCATATCCATACAATATCTATAACAGTAGCAATGCGCAGTGACAGAATGAAGATATCAATGAAATCGTACGAAACAGTAAGTCCGTAAATCCGTTAGTAAATCCAAATCAAATCAGCAATAAATCCATCACGAGTCAATGCCGAACACATACATTTCAATACAATAGTCTTACTAAACAAGTTCAATCATTGGCTATCAATAATCAATAGTGTTGTTGTAGAAATCCATATGTTGGTTCAATAAGAGTCATCACTCTGTGCCCGTCGGCATAGGAATCTCCTTATGCATCCCAATCAATATATCAATGATCAATAGTTTAAGGGAAAGCCCGTCGGCCCACCATCCTGTACAGGTTAATCAATCTCCAACCAACAGTTCAACCAAGATTCACTTGTCTTTCAGTATCAATCATATAGTCACATTCGTATGCATATCAGTTCAATTTCAGAAAATCGAAAATCGTACGAAAATCCAGCGGCATAACGACAGTATACGGAATTTACACAAAATTCCTAAAAATCACAAATTACCAAATTAATACAAAACGTGCACGGCAACAATATAAGACTTCTATACTACTGAAGCAACATCAATCAAGAACCTGATATTTCTCTATTCGATCAAAATCGCACAGAACCCAAAATAACCGGTAAAATCGTTACAGAAAATACTCAAAACGTGTAGAATAATCATATCAATAACATATCAAAAGTTGTGCGGTGAAAGATTCGTCAATACAAAATGCGACGCGTTTATCGGTAACGAAAATACAAATCTGTGCACAAAATGACCAAAACTCAACATCTTCAAAAACAGAAGTAGGATTCGAAGTCCTTACCACGAGATAAACACTTTCCTCAACAGCGGCGACGGATGAAAAGCGCTCCGCGGTCTCCGAAACTAAGCTTTTCCTTTACTTTCATTTTCCTTCTCTCTCCTCAGATATTTTGGTTTTAAAAAAAATGATTTTCTCTCTCCTCAAAACGAGCTGATTTTCTTATAACCATGAACTGATCGGCCCGGCCGATCGCCACATCGTCCAGGACGATGTGAACAAAATCCAATCGTCCAGGACGATATTTCTGGCCGATAATTAATTTT
This sequence comes from Dendrobium huoshanense, assembly GCA_016618105.1. Classification (NCBI taxonomy): domain Eukaryota; kingdom Viridiplantae; phylum Streptophyta; class Magnoliopsida; order Asparagales; family Orchidaceae; genus Dendrobium; species Dendrobium huoshanense. Next base: position 24,878,366 of record CM028348.1, read on the forward strand.
CCTTGGACGATAAAAACCCTTGCTCACTGACTTGTGCCATGAACTGATCGTCCCAGGACGATCCAAGAATCGGCCTGGACGATCCACCCATAAATTAGTCATTTCTAATCGTTCTGGACGATCTCAACACCGTCCCGAACGATCCCAGAAGGAAATCAAAGAAACGAGCTATTACAGTACCTAGCTTAGGTTATCTCACATGCATATAAGTTAAGTTCAAAAGATAGTCAGCTTAATCCAACATTGCATACGTGGATAGTTCTAACAATAGATTCCAATACTAACAATAAGATTAGTCTATAAAAGATCCCTCACACAACTCTTCTAATTACTAGGCTTTAGCGGAGATGCATTAATATGATCTTCATGAAGATAATAAATTCACATTCAATGATGTAACTATGAAGATAGCGAATCGGATGTTGAGTTTACCCAAAGACAAGAGAGATACGTACTCCTGCAAGATGATTTGAGTGTTGGGGACGACTAGGACAGCCACCATGAGCTTCTTCACACCACCGATTAGCCACGACAAGGTGTGGATCTTCAAGACAGCAGCAATTTTTAATTTGGACAGATTCTGGACATCATTTGGAACCTTCTGGATGAAGCTATGGTGCTAGGAAATTTGTAGAATCAGTGGACAACAAGTTGTAGAAGAGCGTCCAGCAGTTGGAAGGTTTTAGGAGGCAGGAATTTAAGTTTCCCTCGCTGGAATTCTTCCGGATACCGTTGGGCAGCAACCAGGATTTGTGGGCAGCAATTCCGTCTTCCCAAAACATCAATTATGGGTCTTTCACGGGCTGAGGGAGCAAGGCAATCGGCTGAATTTCAGGCTGCAGTCTTAGGAAGAAGAGGGCTCCACGTTGGATTGAGTTTGGAGAAGAGTTAGTGGAAGAAAATTAGGGGGAGGGGCTTTGGAAATTTCGGCCAGCAGTAGGGAATGAGTTAAACTCTTTCATAGAGAAGTCATGGCCCATCAATTGAAGCCCATTAAGGTGTGGCTGGCGGTTTCAAGAGAGAGGGAGGGGGGATAAATGCTAATCCTGATTTTAAATTCATAATTTGAGAGGTTTTGGGGGGGAAATCAATTTGAAATTTGATTTCAAATTAGATTATAATCAATGCATTAATTGGGAATTTAATGGGGCTCGAACCAAGGTGAGGCCGGCGGCATGTGGAGAGAGGGGAAGAGTGTGGGAGTCATTGAGGGGTTTCCAAATCAGCGCATGGGAGTTAGGAAAGCTTATGATGAAGTCCATTTGAATTTGAATTTTGTCATAATGCGGATTTAAGAACTTTCATAATTAGGAATTTTCAAAATTGGAAAGTTTTGAAATCCAAAATTTGAATTTCAAATTGAATCTAATTTTCCCTCTCAAGCCCAACTAAATTTGGAAAGTAGCCTGATGATTGGGATCATCATAACAACAAAAAGAATGGAGCTTGGTGGAGGCGACAACATGATGAAAGGGATGGATGGGTGGATTGCTTGCCGTCGGGTTTTGGAGATATAGGTGGAGGTGGGATGTGAACTGGGGAAGCTAGTGAATGAAAAGGATCTGGGAATATATGGAGACGGAAATGTGGCCGGTGGCTTGGGGAATGAACTAAGGTCGGCGGGTGAGGTAAGAAAAAGGGGAAGATCGGATGGGTAAAAATTGCGAGAAGAAGAAAAGATATAGGGTAGAAAACCAAGAGCTCCACCAAGGGGTTGTTGGGTATTGCTTTGAGCCTCTCCTAGGCTTTCCTCACTTGAGAACTCACAAAGAGAACTCTAAAACTCACAAAGAGATCCAAAACCAAAATTTTCATTATCAATAATCATCATCTCCCTCCAAGAGGAGGGAGAATGCTTAAATAGCCAAATACATGAAGGAAAATAAAAAAACATAATTGCCCCTAGGCAAACATAAGACAAAAGCCCTCAAGTGAGGGTAGAAAGAGAAAATTACAATAACAAATCAAATACATAAAATATTTCAAAATAAATAGACGCGATCGTAGCCGTTGATCTTCGATGTCCTCATCATTTGGTTTCCACCATTGCATCCATCTGGCAGCCTTGCATTCGAATTTCGTGCATGAGGATCGTCTTGAAACAGTGCATCTAGCCGGACGTATCATCTTATGCATGTAATTTATTCCAATCTCAAATATCATGTGTATCACATTTTTGTATCTATATCAGTGATATTATGCATTATGCTCTATGTGTCGTACAATTCAATAAAAGTACTGTACATACAAATCTACCTAGTAAAATTTCAATATTATCATATCTAAATGTTCAGAATAATGATATATAACACATCAAAATTTACACATATATAACACATCAAAATTATATCAATATTATCATATCCAAATGTTCAGAATAATGATATATAACACATCAAAATTTACATATATATAACACATCAAAATTATAGCCGGAAAACTGTAATCATCACATTATCATATTTCCCCGTCCCAAAGCTCCTCCACACTTTTATATAAGCCTTGAGGATTAACAATGAAATCTCCTCCCATTAGCCTTGCCTGCAGTGAAAGAAAAATGCCGACCAAATTATGTTAGCTACATTTGGAATTTTTATTAAACGCAACATAAATGGGGTATCTTATAAAAACAAGAAAATATGAAAATGTTGAGGGATCTGGTAATTATGTTGATGCAGGCTAAAGGTCTTGTAATACATAAGGATAGAAAACTCTGACAAATTGGGGTTAGACTATCATTGACTTCGCTACATAACTGAAACTGATCAATAGTTTTCCAACTTGAGACTTGATTGAGACTGTCTTTGCTGTTTTCAAAAAGAAAATTGCTATAAGAAGTAATAAGAAAATCGTCTCAAATAAAGCCTTAATTTTTATTTAGTTAGTAAATGTAAGAGAAATCAATGCTCTAAATCGTTAACAACAGTGCCTCTTGTCTTTTTACATATCGAAGCTGTAAGAGCCTTGCGATTCAAAATTTGCAAAGTGCAGTTTGGAAACACTGAGATTATACAGAACAACTATAAGCATCCAAACAATAACTCAATTTACCTGTTGAATGGTGGAGAACTTTGCAAACAGATCATCAGGTATAGACCAATCAAACACGTCAAAGTTTTCATGTATTCTAGATTCTTTGGTGCTCTTTGGCAATACACTGTTGCCAAATTGGATTCCCCAACGAAGAGCTACTTGCGCGGCAGTCTTCCCCAATTTCTCCGCAACCTCGGTAACAACAGAGTTTGCAAGGACATTCCCTTCTATCCATTTTGTCCCTGGAGAACCTAGCGGAGAATATCCCTACATATAATTAGATAGTTATTCATCTCTTAAGGAAATGTCATAGGGCTTAGATCAGCGAGAGGAGGCTATAATATCGTTAAATGCAGCCAACTTACTGAGAGGTGAACTCCCTTGGATTGACAGAAGGACCGAAGCTTAGTCTGTTGCCATATAGGATGGCATTCCACCTGGTTTACAGCAGGTGGAATACGTGCAATGCTCAGTAAATCCTCCAACTTCTTGGTGGAAAAATTGCTCACACCAATAGCACGAGCCTTTCCAGAATCATAGAGCTTTTCCATTGCACTCCATGTGCTAGGTATATCAGGTTGGATAAGATTTTCAGCTCTCAAACTTGTCCCCTTCTTCAATCGGAATGGACAGTGTATCTTCAGGGTATTGGAAGAAAGGATAGATGAGAAAACAAATGATTAATGAAAATAAATACGTTGAAGAAAAAATAATAATAATCTTTAGAAACTAAATATGCTTGACAACTTTCGAAGATGAGATGTACCAGGTAAAGATCCACATAATCGAGCTGTAAATCTCTCAAAGTTGAATTTATTTCCTCTGCTACATCTTCTGGAGCATGGCTATCGCACCTGCAAAATCATTGTTAATTTTCTTACGAAGTGAAAGATGGAATGATGGCTTAGAACTTACTAATAGCAGCTCCGATTGTGGATAATCAAATTGCAAATACAATATTCCAAAAAGATAGAGTGGATTTCAACTGTAAAATAGCTACTTTTGAAACAAAAATGAAAAAAGAAACGAACCAGAGTTTTGATGTAATAAACAAATCTTCACGCTTTACAAAACCATCATCAAACAGCTTCTTCAAAGACAAACCAATCTGGATTTACAGTAAACTTTATCAGAATCTCATACAATATGGAATAAAAAGCATTATACTTGCATTTTCAACAGAAATGGCCGGGAAGAGAAGCAAATAATCCATCCATTTTTTAACTTACTTTTTTCTTGTATTGTACTCAAAATTTATAATGTACAGAGGGCTTTCCCTTTTCTTTCCATGAAATCCACCTGTAGATCTAAAGTATTTCCTATCAATCTTTGAAAAACAGCGAGAAAACTCTTCCAAACTCCAATGAAAATCAAAGAAAACAGCAGATTTTATTGCAAAAATCAACTAACGGAAGAAAAACAAATAAGATACAAGTGATCCTCAATTTGAGAGGATGATCGATCTCTCCCAATCTCTAGACGCTGCTAAGAGATCTCAAATTTCAGCCAAATTCAAGATGTCCTAACCCTAGGAAAACAAATTATTTAATGCATACAATTCAAAAGAAAATCTCTAAACAATCCCTACATTCAATTTCTTTCCTAAACTCCCTTCAAAAACATTCTTGAATGGCTCTGTGAGAATCGCTGCCGGATCGCACGTAAAGAAAGAGGCAGATTTTCCACCTCTATTCCGCTGGGCCGGTCCCACGTGGACCGGTTGGACCAGTCTAACAGTTTTCTACCTTTTGGGATCCATAGCTCAATGGCAAATCTAGCATGAAAAATTTTGCCGACTTCATTGATATTTCTTCTTATGCCAATATTTCTAATATTTTTGTAAATGGCTTCTAGTGCATTCCAAGTTCTTGTCAGTTTCATGCTGATTTTTTATTTACAACTCATCTTCTTTTGGATGTAACTTTTTGGATTGTTGAGTTGAGTTGTAAGTTGGCTTAGACTTTTATATTTATCCTGTATAGTATAATGAATTGTTGGGACTTTGCCCTCGATATCGCCCCACCAAAAAAAGTGTTAATACACGACAAATTATTAAGTTCGGACACCGAATAGAGAGAATCATCCGAATTTCTCTCTGTCTATAATAAAAGTGAAGTCAAAGTGCAGTTGCTATAGTAACTGCGCTTAGACTGCATTTTTACTATAGATAGAGAAAATTCCTGATGATTCTCTCTATTCAGTGTCCGAACCTAATAATTTCTCCTAATACACACAAAACAATACCGAGTTGTAAAAGCACATAAATTAGAAGTAACCAATGCAAAAAAGGTCGAAGACCTAGAACTTTGCGAATATGAATGTGCTATTCTTTTAACAAATAACTAATTGCCTTCAATTACGAGAATATTACTATTACACTTAAGAACTTTGAAAACTCAAGAAGGCTAAAATTAGTCATCTATGACACAAGTATTCATTAAAAAAACATAGTTTCATAAAAGAAAGGCACATTATTAAGGGGAAAAAAATACCTCTTTCTCATTTCCGTAAATCCGTGCACAATCTATATGCCTATAGCCAACCTGCAGGTTACATAGATAAAAATTTCACTTGTTAAAATCACGTTAAAGGAAAAGCTTTAGAAATTTGATCCCAATAGCAAGAAAGCCTAAAAAATAAATCAACCTTCTGAAGACAATCAAAGGATCGCAATGACATTTTAAGGGGCTGTTTAGCAACAAGTAGAATTTAGTAAATCTGATCTGAATTTACAAAATCTTGAGTGTTAAATCCTAAAAATAATTTGGCCAAAAAGATATTAAATCTAGTAAATCCAATGAAACTATTTTGGCAACATAACTAATAATTTAACATGATTAATTTATTAAAAACACAAATTTAATTTGTGTTTTAAATATGAGCTACTATTCCTAACAAGGATTATTCCAAAAGATCGCAATAAGAAACTAGAGAAGATGAAGGGGAAAATGTTGGATAGGAGAGAGGGACGAGAATACCTTGATAGCAGAGGCGACGGCTTCTCCGACCACTCCGGGGTCGGCCTGATATGTTCCAAGCCCTACTGAGGGCATCTGGGCACCGGTGTTGAGCTTGAAAAACCTAGCCATTTTGATATTTCTTCTCTTACTCGTATGCTCTCACCGCTCTCTCACGACCACTCCGCTCCGTCGACTTTAAGCAAGCTGAGCGGCTTCATATAGTATTTATAGGATGGGTGGGCCGAAAGGAGCGGCCCGGCTAGATAGCTGACGTAAGCGCATACGAAAAACAGAAGTCCAATCTTTGCAATTTTGAAGAATTCATTCTTTGAAGAGGTAATCGTCGCTGCAAATTTGAAAGATCAAAAATTTTCAATGATCGTAATTTTTTGCACGCCGTGCCTAGCCATATCTTCTAATTTGAGATTGATGAATTTGAGCTATGAAACGATTGTTACGCATACAAATATTTATATTATTTTTATAAATATGAAGTATGGTTTCAAATTGAAAAAGATATTATGCCAATGCATAATTATTAGAATGGATAATTATTAGAGAACAAGTAAACAAAATTAAAAAGATTAATCATTGGCTTTCATTATCCCTTGTGACATGATATTGAACCGAGAAATTATTCTGTGCGGACACCAGACGGAGGGAACCGTGCGGATTTGTTGCCCTTTTGCAAAATGACAGTAAAAGGACATCAAATATTCAATTATGAATGCATTTTTATTGCACTTTTGATGCTCTTTTGCAAAAGTGCAACAAATATTCAATTATTTAATAAGTATTAAATATTTGTTGTTATTTTACTACTCTTTTGCAAAAGCACAACAAAATAACAGTAAAAGCGCAACAAATCTGAACGGTTCTTCCCGTCCGGTGTCCGCATAGAATAATTAGTCCTTTGAAGCTTAGAGTCAAATCCATTGGGAAATCTCATATTCCGGGTTGTGATAGAGTCATATATAAACTTAATTATAATAATATCCATATTCTAGCTTGAAATACTTTAGCAGAATAGGAGTTGTCAATAACGTCTGCTAGGGTTTCTCCCCTACCCTCAGGTGCGATCGTTGCTGCTCGCTGCTCCTCCTTCAGCTCTCTCTCCTTCCTCTGTGTTATTATTTCTTCCTTACTAATGGTTTGGTTTCTCTTTGAGCATCCCTCCCTTGGTGCGGCATATGGCAGTTAAGTTGGATGATCTTGATTTTTTGGATGGCAAATCCAACTCTCGTTTATTTATTGACGCCATAATGTGGTCTTCATCATCTGGCTCATTTACGGGCCTTAAACCGTCGACCTACAGAAGATTGCCCTCTTTATGGATTTCGGAGGATTAGGTATGGGCTCTTACTGCGCCCTTTGCCTTTTCCCTTGTTGGTTATTTTCATAATCATAGGCCATCTTTAGATGCAATTAGGAGGTTTTTCTTTAACTTAAAATTCTCTGGAGAATTTTTCGTCACCCTTTTAGATTCTCGTCATGTGCTGATTAAGTTGCGATGTGATTTGGATTAATGTCGTGTCTTTGCTCATTGTTTCTACTTTGTTAGTAACTAATTTATAAAGTTGACTAAGTTGTCACCATATGTGGACATTTCTGAGGAATTCCCCATTGTCCTTATTTGGGTCTCCTTCCCGAATATGTGGTTGCATTTCTTTTCCCCCTATATATTGTATGGTTTTGGGTCTCTCTTTGGACGACCTCTTTATACTAATAATTCCACTGCGATGGGATCTCGTCTGTATATTGCTAGAGTTTTGGTGGAACTCGATATCAGAAAACATTATCCTGATAAGGTGTGGTTAGGTCCTAAAAAATTTGGTTACATTCAATCCATGGCAATGGATGAATTTTTATCCTTTTTGTGATCATTGTAAAGCTTTAGGCCATTCTAGGATATAATGTGTTTCTCTTCATACTCACGTAAATAAGGTTAATCAGGATAATGTGACTGTTGCTGGAGATTTACTCAATGCACATAATAATTCTCGTGGCAATGTTAGTGCTGATTTAACAATACATGATAAGGTGGATGCATGTTAGTATTGCGGGTCAGTTGGATAATGTGATTGATGATGAAATGGAAATTGGCATGCCCGTCAATTTGGTTCCCGGGGAACCTCTAATTTCACATATTACTGATTTGGAGAAGGTCAATTGTGTTAATGTGGATTTGGATTATCATGTGCATGATGTGTTTCATGGTAATGTTAAAAGGGAGGCTTATCAATTGGATATAATCCCTACTGCTGAGACTCCAGCTAATGCGCATGTGGGTGTTGAAAAGGATCGTTGCCTCATCAACACTGTGTTGTTGGATGAATCCTCAACTGGAACTAATGCTGGTTCTCCTTTGCTTACATCTAAACCTGCTCTGTCACATGTGTATATGCATCTGAATGGATTGCCTTTATTGATGACACGGTCTCCATTATCTCAAATGATGAATTGAAAGCTCAACTCTTGATAAACATGAAGGAATGCTTGGAACAAATTTATTGGTTGGAAGGGTCAACCTCCTCGCTTGGGAATGCTCGTGATGATCATGGGGATGATTTTCATGCTATGGTTGATTTGGAGGTTGGTTATTCCATTGATATTTCCCTCTAGTGTGGGAGTGGCAAACGTGGAAGGAGGAAATAAAAAAGAAAGTAATTGTTGTGAGTCCTTTCTCTCTGTTGTTGTGGATTTGGTGGGCGGATGATATTATTTTGAGTGTTTTTTCGATTAGGTTTTTGTTGGTTTTTTGGTCCTGTGGAAATATTGTGGCCTTAGGTGTGTCTGTTATTTGTTGCTTTCATGGTGATGATTTTTCCTAGGTTGGCTTTATTAAGGGTGCCAATTCTTTGGTTGCTTTGGACAACGATGAAGCTGCCTTCTGCTCCCCCCTGGTTTATTGTGGCTTGCTCGCAACCTTGGTGGCAATTTTGACTTGTGGGTTTATGCTTATTCTGTGATCTTCTCTGGTTGTTGGGTGGTCTGCTTCCCCAATGGATGATCCAGCCCCACAGTTGGGTGGTCTGCTTCCCCAATGGATGATCCAGCCTCCCAGTTGGGTGGTTGCATATAGCTTCCTTTTCTGAGTCTGACTGGCTTGTCGTATTCACTAAATTTTGGCATTTTCTCTATCATATGCTGGTCATTAGATGTATCTTCATTTTTATTGAATATATATATACTTGATTATACAACAGACTTCCACACTATATGTAGAGGAATGATAAGGGCATCTCCAACCGAAAAATCCATTTTCCATTTCAAAATGCAGTAAAACTCCAAAATACAATAATTCATCTCCAATCAAACCCCATTTCTTTCTCCTCTTTCATGCGCTTCTTCAAAAAATCCCGTAAAAAAAGTTGGCATAGGTGAACAATGCGACGGCAGCACTATTCACCTAACAAATGTGGAGTGTGATTTAGCGTTCAAATAGAACGAATGGTATACGACATACCACCGTATGTAGTTTGATTGGAAATTGTCTTATTTGCTTTTCATATGTTATTTTGTGGAAATCTATTCGCATGGAATGTATCACATTTCAATATGTATGGGTACAACCGGGAGAGCACAATCTATCCTTTTTAATATTCTAGAAGATTTTGAATGTTGGCCCTTTGTCGAAAATTCTATATCCTTTTCGATCTCTTTATAAATATTTATGCTAATGAAAAAAGTGGTTTCTTTCATGATATTATCCATTACAAAATCTTAAGAAAGAAATAATATTCCAATACCCTATTCATCTGAGGAAAGAATATATATGAATACAATTAAGAGATTTTTACATACATAACACTTAAAAGTTTCTTATTTACTCATCAAACACCTAAACTTATCAATTTACACACATACCACCTAAAACTTATTTAACTTTCTAAAATACAATTCCTTCTTCCTCTCCGTCGAAATTCGCCCAATATCACAAAAACCATCCACATGCTCCCTCTCTTTGCCTCTTGCATGCTCCTTGCTCCCTCTCTTCGGGAACAATACTAGACGGATGCTTAGATAGATCAACCGGCTGGCTCCCCTCCAAGCCTTGATCCGCCATTACCCCTCTCTACAAACCTCTTTGTATAAACATGTTCACTAGCCAAACAAGATAGCTGACTTAGTAAAGCCTGAGACATGCTCATATTCTAAATCACTCACATACCTACTTTGCTATCTTTAATCTAAATCTGATCAGAATTCTTCCCAGACCAAACGATGCTCTAGCTCTTAGTAAGAGATTAAGAAAGAACACTCATTGATACCAGAAAACAGGTCGATTTTGTAGGGAAAAATAGGGTCAGCCAAACAGAGGTAGCTGATCCTTGATTTCCCTAGTTAGAGGTAGGGGTGTCAATTTCAGGTCACGGGTCGGGTTCGGGTCGAACCCGAAACTGACCCGGCACTATTCGGGTCAACCCGAACCCGACCCGTTTTTAAAAACGGGTTAGTTTTCCTGACCCGAACCCGACTCGCTTCGGGTCCGAGTCAACCCGACACGACCCGAATGACCCGTTTACAACAAAAAAAGCTAATTTTCGGGTCAAAAAATGGGCCAATCTCCTCTTTTCGGGTCAAAATCGGGTTAATCTCGGGTTGTCGGGTCAAAATATGGTTTTCGGGTCAGAATCGGGTCACTTTCGGGTCAAAGGGTTAATCCGAATCCGACCCAATTTTTGAAACGGGTCGAAATGCTGAACCCGAACCCGAATCCGAAATTTTTTGGTCAGGTTCGGTTCGGGTTTTCGGGTCGTGTCAAATATTGACACCCCTAGTTCGAGGCACAATGCGACGACTGGAAGCAAGAAAACATTTGATCTGAGCGGGAAAAGGAGTAGCGAGCCGAACCCCATTTCTGAGAGCCAAAGAGAGGGAGCAGGCGGATGATTTTCAAGAACAAGAAGATGAGTTTCACGCGTGAATGAGCCAGTGTGTGAGGTATCGAGCAGGTTTTAACGGAGCGGAAGACATAATGGTATTTTAGAAAGTCAAATAAATTTTATGTGGTATGTGTGTAAATAGGTAAGTTTGGGTGTTAAATGAATAAATAAGAAACTTTTAAATGTTTTGTATGTAAAAATCCCTACAATTAAATTGTAAAGGTAAAGTCTATATAAATTTGTATACATTGAAGTCTATAAAAACCTACGAGTAATATGTCATTATTTACTTGCAATATCTGTCAATGAGGCTCTCGAAATTATAGCCTCGAGGGCTATTGGGTGTGACTAGACTCAAGCTCTCTACCTAAACTATATGCACTGAAGTCGAGTTAGACTCAAGAGGGTATTATTTGATCCATCTTCTTTGCATGCCGTAATAAGTTGCAACTTGTCATACCTATTAATCAAGATGCATCAATAAAATAGTCAGACAATTAAAAGAAAAGCCAAATAAAAAGTAAAATTGTGCAAAATTTAAATAAGAAATCATGATTACTTACATCAAACTATATTTCACCGTTGTCATAAGATTATATTTGAATCAAAGACATCTCTTGATTTGGTTCATAGAATAAAATTTTAGCTTGTATTTTTAGGAGCTTGAATGAGAAAAATGGAATCAACTTGTGAAGAGAAAATGAGTGGATAATATTCCAATTTGCACTGGTACGTAATATTAGATGCGAAAAAGTTTATCATCGTATTGTCATAGTGATCTATTTTTTTAATAGTGGACCGTTTGTGTTCTGCATATATTAATGGATTGCGTTGTCATTTTCCGAAGGGCAAAGATGATAGCATACTGTTCGAGATAGAACCAGACGGTCTTTTCTTGAAATATATTACTTAAATCTTATATTTATTCGCTTTCTTTCTTTGCTACATTTTTTTTTACGAGGAAGCACTGTTTTTAGATCAGTAAAAATTCGACTGACCTAACATGCTACACTTATTATCATACTGATATTTCGATATAAAATTTTTTTTTTTTTTACTTTATCGTCTTGCGCCTCGGCTGGCAGGATCTATGATTATATGGGTTTTTTTTTAGTAGAAGCCTAATGGATAATTAAGCAATAGGAGCTCTGTTAGAATTAATTAGGTGGAAGGAGAAGGTACGTAAATTTAGTTGGTGTTTTCTGTAAATAGTCAATTCAATTGAAAATTTTCTATTTAAATATAATTAATATTTTTTATTTTAAATGAATATAAATATTATTATAAATAGAAGTTTTTAAAAACAAAATATTAAATGAAAATAATTAATTAACACAAGTCTCCTTGGCCTATTGGTTGAGAGCTTAGGCTTCCAACTAAGAGGTCCAAGGTTTGAGTCCATGTGTATGCGTTGTGTGTGTGAGTTTGCCTTAAATGGCCTAAATGTCCCAAAAAAAAAAAATGAAAATAATTAATATTTTTTTGATATATTTTGGCAGTTAGAGTAGCGCATCGAGGAAACTAATATTTAATTTTGTTTAATTCATTTCAATCATAAAGTTTGATAGTTTCGTTATATTTTAAAAATTGTATAGAGTAAAATTTAAATAATTTAAAAATTAAAATTTGATGTTCACCTAAAATTTTGAAATCAACGATGAGAGGAAAAAATAATTTTTTTTTGGGAAATTTACATACATACCACTTTATAACATCCTATTTACATATCTAACACCCAAAAAGTCAAAACTTTAATATTACATCCATATTATTCTATATCATTTTAATATCAAATATATCACTTATATTTCTTTCCTACCATTCATATATTTCATTACTACCACTCATATTTGATATGAAAATGAACTATGGGTGGTATGCATGTAATATTAAAGTTTCATGTGTTAAATATGTAAATAGAATAATATAAAGTGGTATGTATGTAAATCTCCATTTTATTTTTTATGTTAAATAAAAATCTATGAAGAATGAAATTTGCGATAATAAATTTTTAAAATTAAAATTAAAAGTTGTTATAAAATAATTTTGATTTAAATTAAAATTTTAACATTGAGATGTTTAGTGAGTTAATTTGATAAAATGAGCTTAAATATCTTTATATTTTTAAGGTTGAGTTTGAAAATACTTCAATAATGAGTTGTTACAAATCATTGATATTAGAGAGCTTTTTTTTTTCTTTTTTTTTTTTCTTTTTTTTTTTTTTATACTTAGAGCCATATTTTTAAATACCTTATCATTCTTCTTTGATGATAGTGTTGGACCTATTATGATCTTATATTAGCAGTAGCGGAGTCAAAAACTTTTCGTAGAGGGGGATGTTGATCTTGTTTTTCTCTAAACTCTAGGTTAAAGGACTTGACTTGATCAAACTAACCAAGTCAGGCCCCAAGACCACCTCTCTTATGTTCATTGGGTCAAACTCAGTCTGTGGAGCCTAGACTCAGACCCTGAGTCAACCTGGTTGACCAGGTCAACCTAAGTTGACCCAAATTGACCCAAATCAAATTCAAATCAATTCAAAGGCTTCTTGAGCTCAAACCCCCATCCCTTAGGCTCATTTGACCAAGTTGACCAGGTCAACTCTTGGCTTATCAACCCAAGCCTTGGTTGGTCAAACCTAGGCCTAATTTGGTCAAAATCCCCTTTTTAATGCAATTAAATCCTTCATATTGATCCATAATGCAAACCCACGACCAATTGAATATTATTTCCCTCATATCTAGTTCTATGTCTCATCCCAACCATCCATAATAGGGCTAAGGATTTAAATATGAGAAATTAAGGCTTCTAAATGATCTTTTTGCTAATATATTTTTCCCTAGATGTTTCCCCGCCTGCGGGTAGAGTCTGTATAATCTAGCCTATGAGGATGAGGTGTTAGACCAGGGAAAGTCTAATCTTTTTCTAATTTTTTTTTATATAAGCTTATTTTTAAAATTTTATGCATATTTGATTTGTAAGCCTTTTCGATTAGCATGCATCGCATTAGAAACCAATTCAATAAAACTTTAATTGCATTAACTTTAAGAGCATTCATCATACATAAGTCCAATGCCAGTTAGGAAACTCTCTAAACGTCGGCCTTACTTCCCAAAAAACTAAACTACCTACCCATCTTTCATAAAGACTAGACAACATGGATTTTGTGCTTCTAGGTGGTTAGTTGGCTTTCCTTTTTAGGCAGGATATGAGCTCAGATTGTATTAATTATGAACAGGTGTTAGTGTTTGATAGAACACTAAACCCACCTTAGATCTAAGATTCAAGGCTACTACATTGGGTGTCCCGTAGTATGCCTAAACAACATGTAAGTTCATTATTCTTCAAGGACTATAAATCCTGATTATCCGCTTCATATGGATGATGTCACTTCCAACTTTTCCCTATGTGTATTTTGAGTGTATGATATGCTTTCTCTCCATACTGCCTTAGTCCCTCAGGATGCTGAAATGAACAGTGCATGTCGACAAAGCCACTTGGACCATTCCTTTCCTTTTGAGTATGATTTCTTAGTCTCTCCTTTGTGCCAATCATCTTTTAGGAAGAATAACATCGGATCTTTAATCAAGAATATTCTCGAGCTCTGGCCTGAGATGTAATCAACCACGAGGGCTTACGCACGTGGAAAATGAAATTCCACAATAAATAAACCCCACTCGAGCTAATGTATCGAATTGGGGAAACCCTATGACACTGATCAGGTTGTGCATATTATCACCAATCAGTGTGGGCTGGTAAGAGCCGCTATCGTCAATAGTTGATCGTATGTGGGATCTAATATGCCCTTCTATTGGCCCGCCTATGAAGAGCTCAAAGGCATACAATCATTTCTATCTCTCGGGGTGCGGTGATCATATACCCTCTGCACTCTGTAGCGCTGTGATGTCCTTTTAGAGGTCCACAAGGGCCTAATTAAAAAAAAATCCTCACAACTTTTTTATCTAGGCTTGAGACCGGCATTTGCTTAGTTGTAAATCAGGTTACTAAAATATTTTAAATTGCATACAATAAAAGAATTCACATAGTCTATTTCCCAAGTGAATCAAAATGATGATAATAATAAACCTTAAAAAACAAAGCAAAAATAAATTATGAACAAAGCCTTTTAATGAATGAATCAAATATAGTAAAAATAATCAGATTTAGATGCACTAATCAAATAACCTTTTCATTGCATCAATAACTTCAGAAGAAAAACTTTGTATAATATTAAAGGTAGCTAAGAATGACAATGTAAACGGAATCTTACATAGAAAACTAAAAAACATTAAACGAAATCCTTGCAAATGAAATCTTATGTAGAAAACTGAAATGAAATCGTCAGAGATTTTAAGAGCTTCTTACCTTCAAAACTTCAAGTACGAACTACTAGATCGAAGACGGAAGAAGGGAGAGAATACATGGGTACGAGGGTAACTATACACCATATAAAGTGCATTACATGGTGAGAATGTGAAGAATCAATATTGATATGTTTGTTTGGTCGACAAGACCATAATTGACGGGCAACGGAGGTCAAAAAGATGGTAGTCGGGTGACGGTGGTTGGAAGGACCATAGTTAGTGATCGGCGGAGGTTGGAGAGATTGTTATCTGATGATGGAGGTCGAATGGACCATAATAGACATTTGACGATTGTCAAAAAGATCGTTATTAGGTGACGGATGTTGGAAGGACCATAGTTAATTGACTCAGAGGTCAGAAAGACTATTATCAGACGACGAAGGTTAAAATGATCGTAGTTGACGGGTGGCGGAGGTCAGAAAAATCGTAGTCTGCCAACTGAGGTTAGAATGACCGTAGATGATGTGTGATGGAGGTCAGAAGGATCGTAGTTGGCGGACGATAGTGGTAAGAAAGGCCATTGTCTAGTGATGGAGGTTAGAATGATCATAGTTGGCAGATGATGATAGTAAAAAAGATTGTAGTCGGGTGACGATGGATAAAGGGATCAAAGACAATCAGTGGCCAGGTGTAAATTTGGCATCAGTTGGTGGTTGGGCCTAAGTCCGATAATAGTTGGTGGCCGGATAGAAGTCTGAAGATGGTTGGTGGCCGGGCGTAAATTTGGCAATCATTGGTGGCCGGGGGGAATCCCGATCATAATTAGTGGCCGTGAGTAAGTGCAGTGACATTCTAGCGACAGTCGGTAGCCAAGCGTTGGTCAAAGGAGAAGCTTGGTGACATGAGAGACCTCAGATTTCTCTTCTTCTCATCTTTTCTTTATCTTCCTTGATCACTACTCCCTCTCTTGCTTCTCCCTCCATTAATGAAGAATTATGAGTTTATTTATAATTTTTGAGAGCAACAGAGTCGGCAAATAGAGCTCGATTGGAGATGAAGTGAGTGAAAGAGGAGAAAAAAATGGAGTTCGATTGGAGATGAATTATTGTATTTTGGAGTTTTACTGCATTTTGAAGTGGAAAATGAGTTTTTCGTTTGGAGATACAGGTGTCAATATTTGACACGATCCGAAAACCCGACTCGAACCCGACCCGAAAATTCTGGGTTAGGGTCAACTAGGACCTAAAATGGGTCGGGTTCGGTTTCTTTCGGGTTTGGGTTCATCAAATCAGCCCGTTTCAAAAATCGGGCTAGATTCGGGTTGACTCACTAAGCTGAAATTGACCGTTTCTGACCCATTTTTTACCTGAAAACCCATTTTGACTCGGAAACCCAAGATTGATCCATTTTAACTCGCTTTTGACCAGAACATTGAAGAATGACCCTTTTTTGACCAAAAAACTAGCAATTTTTGTCGGTCCCGGGTCACTCGGGTTGTGTCGGATTGACATGCACCCGAAGCGGGTCGGGTTTGGGTCCGAAAAAATCATTATGTATCTCGAAACAGGTCGGGTTATGGTTGACCCTAATAATGTCGGGTCAGTTTTGAGTTCGACCCGAACCCGACCCATGACCCAAAATTGACACCCCTAGTTGGAGATGCTCTTAACATTCCTCTACATATAGTGTGGAAGTTTGACGTATATTCAAGTTTAAATATGACTCTATCACAAGATTCTCCACTAAGAATAAGAGATTTCCTAATGGATTTGACTCGAAGGTTTCGTTCGAGACTACTTTTTTATTACTTCTTAAAACGTCATTGTAGTAACAAATTTTTATAACTCTATTTTAAAAAACAGTAAAAAAATCGTCCCAAACGAAGCCTAAACTTCAAAGGGTTCAAAGGGTTCAATCTCACACAATGGATAATGAAAACCAATGATTAATCCTTTTAATTTTGTATACTTGTTCCCTAATAATTATTCATTGGCATAATAACTTTTTTTTTCAACATGAAATCATACCTCATATTTATAAAAATAATATAGATATTTATATGCGTAACAATCATGTCATAGCTCAAATTCATCAAACTCAAATTAGGAAATATGGCTTGGCATGGCGTACAAAAAAAAAATTTATTCAACACTTGTAGTGCATATAATCGCTGAAAGAAAATTTCTTTCAACATTGCAGTGGTTATGATCGTTGAAAATGTTTAATCTTTGTAATTTGCAATGACTATTACCTCTGCAATGAATGAATTCTTCAAAATCGCAAATATTTATATCGCTGCAAGCTTATATAATTGCAGCGTATAAAATCGTTGTAAAAAAATAACAGCAGTTTTAGGCTTTTATTGCTTCTTAAAATAATTTTTTAATATAAAATTTTAATTTTGATTATAAAAATTGTTTTAAAAAGCAACCAAAAAATGGTCCTAAACGAAGCCTTAATCAATGCAAAATATCAACGATAATGAATCTTTTCATAGTTTTGCTGAACTATTACGAAGCGCTTTTACAACTGAAAATGAAAATAAAATTCTTGCACATATTTAGGTTTTATTTGAGACAATTTTTTACTACTTCTTAAAGCAGTTTTTTAGTAGAAATATTAAAAATTTTGTATTAAAAAGCTACTTTAAAAGCATTAAAAAAATCAGTCCCAAATAAAATTTTAGGCTTCATTTGAGACAGCTTTCTTATTATTTTTTAAAACAACTTCTTAATAAAATTTTATATAAAAAATTATTTTAAAAAATAATAAAATAATCGTCACAAACAAAACTTGATAGCTGATTATGGAACTTTTATTATGTCCGGTGTAAGGACGTAGAGGAACGTCCGGTTGGAGGCAAAATCCCGCCAAAAAACTCGGTATTTGTTTGGTACAACTAGGTATTATTTGATATTAACGAGAAATACCGCTCTTTGAAGACCAATACCGAGTTATACCGAGCTGTACCGAGAAATACCGAGTTGTACACAACTTTTGTATAACTCGGTATTTCTTGATTTAGCTCGGTATAACTCGGTATTAGGTCTTCAAATGATGGTATCCCTCGTTATTGTTTGGTATTGCTCGGTATTTGCTCGGTACAACTCGTTTTTTGGCGGGATTTGACCTCCGACAGGACATTCCTCTGCGTCCGGTCGGATAACTTAATAATTGTTCCTGATTATGAGTCACAAATAATTCTTAATTCAGCATCATAATCATCCCAAACAAAATTCGAGTTCTTTCGCATGAGCTTAGAAGCAATCGCGAACAAAGCTGGTTCAAGTTGAAATTTATGTTTTTCGTATGCGCTTGCGTCAGCTATCTAGCCGGCCGCTCCTACTCGACGACTCGACCCACCTATCCTATAAATACCATATGAAACTCCGCTTGCTAATAAGTCTACGAAGCGGAGTGGGCGTGAGATAGCGGTGACTGGTGAGAGGATACGAGTAAGAGAAGAAATATTAAAATGACTAGGTTTTTCACGCTCAACAACGGTGCCCAGATGCCCTCATTAGGGCTTGGAACATGGCAGGCCAACCCCGGAGTGGTCGGAGAAGCCGTCGCTTCAGCTATCAAGGTATTCCCGTCCCTCTCTCTTATCCAACATTTTCCCTTCATCTTCCTCTAGTTTCTTATTGCGATCTTTTGGAATAATCCTTGTTATTTTATATCGATCTTCTTTTAGTACTCAGTTTCCGCATCGTCTCTCTCGTACAGCATTTTTATATAAATTTATCTGGTGTATCTTTCTCTTGAACTAGTTATGGTTTGTAATCTTTGAAATTATAAATACTGTTTCGATCTATAACACATGAAGAAAATATTGATAGTATATTGAGCAATTCCGGGATGTGATACTTTCGCTGATTCGTCAATGGGCAAAATAGATTTTCTCATTCTGAAACTGGTATTGGATGCGCTTAGCTATTTATTCCGGCGGAATATTTTTCAATCCCTTTTAGGGAAACTTTCTTTTAAATTCATTGGATATGAAGTAATTATTTCCTATTTTTATTATATGAACATTTTGAGTATATGAACATTTTGATATCTCACTTAGGGGCTGTTTGTTAGCAGGATTTGAGCAGGATTTAAACTACATCCTGCCACCGAAAATAAAAAGGATTTAATGTTTCGTTTGGGACGGCTTTCCTATTACTTCTTAAAACAGTTTTTTAGTTCAAAAAATTTTAATTTTTGTTCTAAAAAGCTACTTTAAAAAGCAGAATGAAAGCCGTTCCAAACGAAACCTAAATCTCACGGCAACTTAAATTCTCCGTTTCCTACTTTTTTTTACCTAAATCTCGGATTTAGTAAATCCCATAGTTAGGCCGGCGGATTTATGGGATTTAGTCGAAGAAGCGTGTAAAAGGAGAGAAAAAAGATCAGTACTATTAGAATACATAACTATTAGTGTATATTTCGGCTTTTACATATGTATGTATTCTAATAAGTACCTTCGCGGGGAGCTCCACTCGTCACTTCCGATGCGACATTAACAACGTCGTCGAAGGAGGCTAAGAAGTTTCTTTCGCGGCTCTTTGAAAACTCTAAGGCTTTGTTTGGTTTTTTGGTACTTTTGTAAAAGACAATTTTAAGAAATATTGATTCAGAAAATGGAGTTTTCTACTTACGGGAGAAACATATATAAAAAGCTTTTTCAAAACAACAGAAAAATGAAATAAATGGAGTTATTGAGAACTTGATTTGAGAAACCAAACACTAAATAAAAAATGAATTTGTCATTTTAAAACAAAAAAAGCATAAAAAACTTCCAATCAAAAGAAACCTAATTCTCGCTACAGGTACAACATTGTCGAAGGAGGCTAAGAAGCTTCTTTAGCGGCTCTTCTTCTTTGGCAGCAAAAGCCGAGAAGAAACCGCGACAAAGCGAAAGGCTATCGGAAGAGAGAAATTATTGAAATAGCCGGGCAATGGCGTAGAAGAATACCGTATTATTAATTCGGAGGTATTTTTTTTTAATTCGGAGGTAATATAATTAGCTTAGTTAATATAATTTGAAATGTAAATAATTAATTAGATAATTAATAATATAAGTACTAATTAAATAATTAGAGTTAGTAATAGGATACTTAAAATCTTTTCCAAAAAAAAAAATTATTGTAATTAATAATTAAATCGTTAGTTAAATTATTTGATAATGAAGCTATTTTCTGATTATATTATTTATAATTATATTTTTGGGGTAGTAATGAAAGTTGAAATTAATTAGTAGCTCATATTTAAAACACAAATTAAATTTATGTTTTTAATAATTAATCATCTTGAATTATGAGTTATGTTGCCAAATAGTTTCATAGGATTTACTAGGATTTAATATCTTTTTTGCCAAATTATTTTCAGGATTTAACAATCAAGATTTTGTAAATTCAGATTTATTAAATCCTAATTGTTGCCAAACAGCCCCTTAAAATTTCATTGTGATCCTATAATTATCTGTAGAATGTTGATTTATTTTTTAGACTTCCTTTCTATTGGGATCAAATTTCTGAAGCTTTTCCTTTAACATGATTTTAACAATTGGAATTTTTATCTGTGTAACCTGCAGGTTGGCTATAGGCATATAGACTGTGCTCGGATTTACGGAAATGAGAAAGAGGTATTTTTATCCATTGCTAATGTATCCTTACTTTTTTGAAACTATGTTTTTTTAATGAATACTTGTGTCATAGATGACTATTTTTAATAGTACCCCCTCCTCTTTTAAAGAATAGCACATTCATATTCGCAAAGTTCTTGGTCCTTAACTTTTTTTGCATAGGTTATTTTTTACTGATGTGTCATTGCCTTACAACTTGGTATTGTTCCATGTGTATTAGCTCTTTTTTTGGTGGGGGATATTGAGGACAAAGTCCCAACAATTCATTATACTATAAGGGGATAAATACAAAGGTCTAAGCCAACTTACAACGCAACTCAACAATTTAAAAAGTTACATCCAAAAGAAGATGTGCTGTAAATAATAAATCAGCAATGCTCAACCTATACTAAATGAAGAAAATGACTTAAATAAAAACCCAAAGAATTTGGCCTTATTTAGTATAAGACAGAAAAGGAGAGGAGTCAATCAAAAATTATGGACTTAAAAAGAGGTAGAATTTTCAGCCATTATAAAAATCAAGCAAATAAAAAGCTCAAAAGAAGTGAAATTCCTTAGGTTGCTTGCGAGAATGTCGTCCACAAGGAAGAGCTGCTTTCACCACATTGTCTAGAGGCAAGAAGAAGGGGCCTTTCATCATCGCTCAGTATAGAAACACCCGAGCCTAAGAGAGAAATCTCACTACGAATATCAACGAATTCTATTTTTTGATCTTAAGCTAAATAGCCTTTTAATAAGATGATGAACAATAGAGGAACTACTAAAAACATATCCAAATTTCTTATCATTCATTTCCTTCCAAATAAAATAAATAAAGTAGCAAATAGAAAGGTAACACACTTTTCTAACAGTTTTAGAATATTGAGGGCAAAGTACCAATAATTCATTATACTACAAGGGGATAAATATAGGCCTAAGCTAACTTACAACTCAACTCAACAATCCAAAAATTTACATTCAAAAGAAGATGAGCTGCAAATAAAAAATCAGCAATGCTTAGCCTTTACCAACTAAAGAAAAATACTTAAATAAAATCACTGAGAATTGGCTTAATTTAGTACAAGGAAGAAAATGAGAGGAGCCAATTGAAAAAAAGGGTTTAAAAGAGGCAGAATATTCAGCCATTATAAAAACCAACTAGAGAAGAATCTTAAAAGAATACAATTCTCACGGTTGCTTGCGAGAAGGCGTCCACGAGGAAGTGTTGCTAGCACCACATTGTCTTGAGGCAGGAAGGGGCATTTCATTATCGCCCAATATAAAAACACTCTGAGAATATCAATGAAATAGTTCCTGAATGTCCCCAAAATTCTTTCATTTTTGGATCTTGAGCTAAATAGCCTTTTTAAAAAAGATGATGAACATTAGAGGAACTACTAAAAGCAAATCCAAAATTTTTATCATTCATTTCCATCCAAATAAAATAGACAAAGCAACAAATAGAGATGTAACATGCATATCTAACAGTTTTAGAATATTGAGGACAAAGTCCCAACAATTCATTATACTACAAGGGGACAAATACGAAGGCCTAAGCACTTACAACTCAACTCACCAAAAAGTTGCATCCAAAAGAAGATGAGCTGCAAATCAAAGACCAACAATGCTTAGCCTATACCAACTGAAGAAAAGGTTTTAAATAAAAACATTAAGAACTGGCTTAATTAGTATAAGGCAAAAAGGAGAGGAGCCAATAAAAAAAATTGAACTTTAAAAAGGTAGAATTTTCAGTCATTATAAAAACAATGCAGATAGAAAGCTCAAAATAAGTGGAATTCCCCAGTTGCTTGTGAGAAAACTGTCCATGGTGAATAGTTGTTGTCACCATATTGTTTGGAGGCAAGAAGAATGAGCCTTTCATCATCGCCCAATCTAGAAACACCCTGAACCACAGAGAGAGAAATCTTACCATGAACATCAATGACATAGTTTTTTTAAATTTCCCAAAAAGTTTTTCATTTTTTGGTCATGAGCTGAATTAGCCTTTTTAATAAGATGATGAGCAATAGAGGAACTAATAAAAATAGACCAAAATTTTTATCATTTCGTTACTTCCAAATAAAATAGTCAAAAAAGCAAATAGAAAGCTAACATTCATTTCTAACAATTTTAGAGCCATTGCTTAGCTCTAAAATGTAATCAAACACTAGTTTTGCCCTAATTTTGATTGTAAGGGTAATTTTGGCATTCCACTTATTTTTCGGTGCCCTAATTTTGCCCTACAAATATGTTGTAAAAGGCTTAGGATTTGTGCCCTTTTTTTACTCCGCCTTTTATTTTCTCTGTAGTGCATCCGTCCTCCTTGTGGTTTTTCCCAGTTTTGGGTTTTCCACTCAAATCTTCTGTGTTCGTTTGTGTTTCGCAAATTGTGATTTATTACTTCTCTTTGTGTTTGATTCGTCTTACCTTAACAGAGCATAATTCTTATTCCAGATGTTCTTATGCCAGGAAATTGTGGGGAGTTGAATGTATAAGAACGGTAGAAAGTTCTTAAAAATATGTTAGCCCAAATTCCACCATAAAACTTGCTCATGAGAAAAATCAAGAGTGTTTATAGAAGCAATAAGCAGCCTTAAGCCTACCGACAAGAACTAGTGATGTGAAACTACGAGGAGTTTGTTTAGAAATTTAAAAGAAGCGATTAAAGTGTTGCTCCTTATGAATTTAAAACAAACACATAAAAGTTGAGTTAGGAATTAGAAAATATCAACTTGCTTAGGCCAAAGATTCGCAATAGAGATTAACCAAGCCGATTCAATCCAAGTTCTAGGAGAAATTAATATGCAAAGTACAATAACAAAACCCAACGTTTAACAATGAGAATTTCACCTTGGAGCCGTATCACTCAAGGATTAGTGGACTTTTGGCGGAGATAGAAGATCCAAGCGATGAAGGAAGTTACCATTAGGGAGATGGCGCCGAAGAACTTCGTCGGAGGAAAAGTCGCCGGTCGGGATGGAAGTCGTAGATGACCGTCGAGGCTCCAAGCGTGCTTTGAAAGTTTTCGGTCGTAGATGCTTGCAAGGATTGGCACGACTCTCTCCAAGTACTCTTCCACGGTGGTTTCGTCTTCAAATCCTACGTCGAAGCAAGGTGACCGTAGGACGTTGATGCTCCCGTCGGCGTTGAATACTAGACCCCACTCAAGCTCGGGATCCGCCATTCAACATTGAAGAGAATCGGGGAAAGGGGTGTCGTCTTCTCCTCTTCTTGTTGAAATTTCCCAAGAGAGGGAGGGAGGGGGCGGTCGGCCAAAACAGAGGAGGAAGGGGGCGGGTGGATGGGATGAGGGAAATTAGGTTAAGCAAGGGAAAGAGGGGAGTTACACAAATCTGAAATTAATTTTTAGAATTTGTGTAAATTGGAGGGAAAGAAATTTGAAATTGATTTCAAATTAGCAAGAGGATTAAGGGGCAATTAATGGGCATTAATGTGGCCCATTAAAGATGAGGCCGACGGCTTAATAGAGGGAGGGGGAGCATGTGAATTCAAAACCTGAAATTTGACTCAGATTTAAACAAAATTGGAGGGGGATTAATTTGAAATTGATTTCAAATTAATGGGGTAATTAATGCATTGATTGGTGACATGAAGGAGGGCCCATCCAAGGTGGCCGGCGGCTTCATGGGGGGGGGGGGGGGGGAGATTTTGTGTGGAGAGCAAGGGTTTGTGATGAGGTCATCGATAGGAGGTTTCGGCGCGCTTATCAGAGGCGACCACGGAGATCGACGGCCGAGATTGCTAGCCTTTATTTTTGATCTCATTTGTATTTTCAGTTTTCATTTTATGATTGTATTTTCGTAGTTTTCCATTTTACCCCTGAGGGTAATAGTTGCTTGTGTAGCCCCAAGGGGCATTTTAGACTTTGCGCATTATTTTTCTGTTGGGCCTATTTATATGGCCATTGTATCTTGTATTTGGGTATTGAAATATTGAATGAAAAGTTTTCTCTTGTGATCTCTTTGTGAGTTCCAACCATGATCTCTTAGTGAGTTCATTTTAGATCTCTTAGTGAGTTCTACCCGAGTTTCATGCGATCGTCGTATTCTCTAGCCAATCTACTACAAGCCAAGATTCAATCGGTGAAGGAGTTAAATTCGTGTAAGCCCCTTCTCCCCTTGGAATTTGTTTTCTCTCCTAACCCAACCACCGGCCACTCACAACCCGCCGGCTCCCCACCTTGTCGCCGGGCCAGCTTTTCCCCCCCACCACCACCTCTTCCCACCGGCCCTAGTCAAGCCCCAATGAAATTTGATTTTCAAATTTCAAAAATTTCTAAAATAGGAAATTCTATTTTTGGAAAGTTTTGAATAAGTTCAAATAAAAAAATAAATTTTTTCATTGGACTTATTATAAAACTATCCTAGTCATCAAATCCTATTTAGAATCTTCCCCCTCTCTCTCCCTATGGCTCTCTCTCTCTAGCATTGCCGCCGGCCTCCCCTATTGGAAACCCCTTGATTACTCAATTATTTCCCCTTCTTAATTCTAATTTAAAATTCAACTTAGAATTTATTTCTCCTCCTTTTTTCCTTCTAAAACTGAAACAAATTTCAGTTTTTCCTTCTCCTCCTCTACCCCTCTACCGCCGGCCCCCTTTTTTCTCTCCCCTAATTGATAATTTCAATTAATGTCATCATTGCATTAATTGAAATTTTCAAATCCCAAATATTTCCCCCCCTAATTTCACTAAAACTGAGATTAAAATTCAGTTTCCTCTCATACAACCCGCCCCTCTCCTTTGCCCTACCGCCGGCTCTCCTCCCTCTTGCCAAATCGCCGGCTCACCCCTCCTCCTTGGGGAGATTTTGCTTGCGGCGACTATTCGGATCCAATCCAAGGATGCATGGACGAGCACGAGTGGAATTACGGCTTTGAGTACGACGACAACGGAAGGGTCGACATCCTCCGTTCCCAATTTTTCGACGTCGGATTTGATTTCGACGATACCGTCGAAGATTATCTAGCCCGCATCGTGCCGACGCTCATAGAATCAATTGACGAACACTTTTCCGTCTATACTTGGCTTATCGAAGGTCGATCTACCGTGCCTCCTCCACCTCCGAGATCTTCTTCCATGGCGACGTTCGTTGGCGCTTCCATCTTAGTGGCAACCTCCTTGCTCGCTTGGACAATCTTCCGCCGCTCAACTTAGTCTTCGTAGGAAGAGAGTGCAAACGGTCCCAAAGTGTGAACAACTTGGTATTAATCTTGGGAATCTTATTTACTAGCTTTGGTTTTACGTTTTCTTTTGCAATTGCTTAAAAGATTTGGCTCTCTTATTGTCGTTTCTTTGCCTAGCATTTTGAACACCGTGACTTACTTATAATTGACTTAACTTTGATGCAAGATTGAGTAATTTGTAAAGCTGAAATTTAATTTTCTTTAACAATCATTGTGTAACTCACTTTGCATCACATCATTTTGGTATCAGAGCATGGTTTACCATGCTTGGCATGTTTAGAAAACATCCTAGGGATTAGCTTTTCATTGTAGCTTTATTTGGCATGCACATCATTTAGCATTTAAGATTTTTTTACTGTTTTCATTCACTGTTTTGAAATTTCCTGCATGCATATAGTTAAGTCTTAGCCTATCACTTGTGGTATCACTTGCTTGCACTTAACTTGTTAGATTTCTAAGTGTTAGAACCTTTTTCCCTTGCATTTATTGTGCTGTCTTTGCTGATTCCAGCCACTGTTAGGGTGCGTTTAGTAGACTTTTAGCCACTGACCAAGTGCTGTCCACCCTGTTGACACTGCCCCAACTCCTAGGACGACTTTAGGCATCTGCACAGCTGCTGTCCACTGTTTTCTGCAGCTGTTAGGTGGCCGTTTGTCAGCCCTTAACCGCTGTTTAGGTGCTGCCTTGACCCGGGAATCTCACCAAATCACTTTGGCAACTTCCCACTTGTCGGTGCTTGCTGTCCCACACATTCCGACTGCTGTAACCTCGATTCCAGCAAGTTTTTCAAAGGGACTAGTGGCTGTCCGTGACTTAGGAAGCCGTCTTAGTGATCCCTAGCACCCAACCATGGACCCAACTCATATGCAAGCAACCCTTGACCTCATTTTGGGTCAATTAGGCACCGTTACTCAGCAAATTCGCAACACACAAACCGATTTAGCTGACTTTAGGCGCCACACGAGTGACAGACTAGATAACATCGAGCGTAACGGGAATCCCGCAATTTATACGCCGTCAAGACCTCACTCACCTTATGGTGACGACAACCGACCAGATCGCGAACAACCTCGCGATCCAGGACATTTCCAAGAACCTTATCGTCATAATCCTAGACATCATCAAGAGCCCGTAGAACACGACAATCCTTGGAGGGACAATGACGCTCAGCTTTTGAAAAACATTAGGATCGACGCCCCGACTTATGATGGAACACTTGAACCCCAAATTTTCCTAGACTGGCTCAAGTCAATGGATAGCTATTTTAAATGGTACAACATCTCTGAAGCGAAGAAAGTCAGATTCACTGAAATGAAGCTTACCGGACGAGCCAACCTTTACTGGACCAACCTGGAAAACATGCGTGAATCTCGAGGAGAACACCCGATAAGCGATTGGAGAACCATGAAGCAGGAACTTAGGAGGAAATACCTACCACCGTCCTACTACCCTAAGCTCTTGGATAAGTGGAATCGGCTAACTCAGGGGAGCAAGTCTGTTAAAGATTACATCTCCGCCTTCGACGACTTCCTGATTCGTTGTAACGGCGAGGAATCTGCTACCCCAACTCAAATCCTGTCTATGTTTAGAGCTGGCCTTCGGGAAGATCTTCGCACCGAACTGTTTGCTAGAGGGGTAGACACACTAGAGGCCGCTTGCAGCCTGGTACTTGACCTAGAAGAATCCAAAACCCATTCCCACACTAGGCAGTTCGATTCCCGACCCAACCCGTATCGCTCCTCCACCAGTCAGCCTCAAAACCGACCCTCAAACTCGACCAGTAGTCGACCCACTGCTAACTCAGCTCCTCAGCGTTCCGACCTTAAGGGTAAAGCACCTGAACGAGACACCCAAAAACCCAATTCTGGAACCAAATGTTATAGGTGTCATGGGTATGGACACATTGCCTCACAATATTCCAGCCCCTATAAGGTCACCATAATTGAAGAGGTCGATGACGACGAGGAGGAACCCGATACTGACATAGTTCACCATGTGGATGAAGAGGAAGATTCTTTTACGGAGGATGAACCCGTCACTCTGCAAGTCGTTAGATGTGCACTGTCCCAACCCAAGCCGAGTGATGATTGGAGAAGAACAGCCATTTTCCATACCTTTACCAAGATAGGGGATAAGAACTGTAAGGTCATTGTCGATAGTGGAAGCTGTATCAACGCTGTCTCATCAGCGATGATCTCTAAGCTCAACCTTAAAGCCACACCTCACCCAAACCCGTATAAGGTCGCTTGGATTAACTCAACTTCGATGGAAATTAAAGATAGGAGCCTGATACCACTCGAATTCAATGGATATCAGGAGAAAATTTGGTGTGACGTGTTGACTATGGATGTGGGTCAGATTATTCTTGGCCGCCCTTGGCTGTTTGATAATGATGTCCACATTTATGGGAGGACGAACACCTGCGTGTTCAAACACAACGGGAAGAAAATCAAGTTGATCCCCTCACAGCCCCGACCTGATAAGAGCGAAGCTAAGGTTATTCCACCTAAGCCTAACAAGAGCCTACACTTCTTAACTGCAAAAGAAGTAGACATCGAGATTCACCACGGAACACCCATATACGCCCTGGTAGCTAGGGAAGTGGATGATGATCACGAAGAACAAGTACCTGAAAAGGTAAGACCCCTGTTAGAACAATTCGCTGATGTCTTCCCCGAGGAGTTACCTGACCAACTTCCTCCCCTCAGAGACATTCAACATGTCATAGACTTGGTTCCTGGAGCATCCCTGCCTAACCTCCCTCACTACCGGATGAATCCGACGGAACACGCTGAGCTAAAAAGGCAAGTAGAGGAACTTCTACAACGAGGATTTATTAAAGAAAGCCTTAGCCCATGTGCCGTTCCTGCCCTCCTAACTCCCAAGAAAGACGGCTCCTGGAGGATGTGTGTTGATAGCCGCGCTATCAACAAGATTACCGTTAAGTATCGCTTTCCAATTCCCCGACTAGACGACATGCTCGATATGATGACTGGGGCAACACTGTTCTCCAAAGTGGATCTCAAGAGTGGATATCATCAGATTAGGATTCACCCAGGGGATGAATGGAAAACAGCATTCAAGACCAAAGATGGATTGTATGAGTGGATGGTCATGCCTTTTGGTCTTAGTAACGCCCCTAGCACTTTCATGAGGATTATGACCCAAGTCCTACGACCTTTCCTCGGAAAATTCGTAGTCGTTTACTTTGATGATATCCTAATCTATAGCAAGACCGTAGACCAACATTTGGGACACCTGAAGCAAGTATGTGAGATTCTGAGAAAAGAGCAGTTATATGCAAACCCTCAGAAGTGTGTTTTTCTCACTGATAGCGTCACCTTTCTCGGATTTATAATTTCATCTCGAGGAATCTCAGCCGACCCCGAGAAAGTTAGAGCGATCAACGAGTGGCCTGAACCTAAAACCATAAGAGATGTTCGGAGTTTTCATGGATTGACCACATTCTATCGGAGGTTCATCCGGAATTTTAGTACCATCGTGGCACCCATAACTGACTGCCTAAAGAAAGGCGAATTTCATTGGACACCTGCTGCCACTAAAGCCTTCGAAGACATTAAAAGGAAAATGGTGGAAGCCCCTGTGATGCGTCTCCCGGATTTTTCTAAAGTATTCGAAGTAATCTGCGACGCATCAGGGATCGGTATTGGAGGAGTTTTATCTCAAGAAGGACACCCCGTAGCGTATTTTAGCGAAAAGCTAAATGACATCCGTCAGCGGTATTCAACCTATGACAAGGAATTTTATGCGGTCATCCAGTCTCTTAGGTACTGGAGGCATTACTTGCTGCCCCTAGAATTTGTGATCTTCTCTGATCACGAAGCCTTGAGATATATAAACTCGCAGAAGAAACTCAATGCCCGCCATGGTCGTTGGGTCGAGTTTTTGCAGGAGTACACATACACGATTAGACACAAAGCGGGAAGTGAAAATAAAGCTGCGGATGCCCTTAGTAGGAGACTGATGACCACCCAAGAGATGAGGAATGAAGTTATCGGATTTGAACGCCTTAAGGAAGACTATAAGGACTGCCCGGACTTTAATGATATCTATTCCCTTTTGACCTCGGGATATGGGCACTCGACGGATGATTTTGTAGTAGAGAATGGGTACCTATTCAAGGCCCAGAAACTCTGCATTCCCCAAACCTCCCTTCGTGAGTATCTTGTTTGGGAATTACATGCAGGAGGTTTAGCAGGCCATTTCGGGCAGGCGAAAACTATTGCTGCACTAGAGAACCGCTTTTACTGGCCTAGTCTCAAACGCGATGTTGGACGACTCTTAAAGCGATGTCACATTTGCCAACTAGCCAAACAGCGAAAACAGAACACAGGACTCTACTCCCCACTACCTGTACCGAGTCGCCCTTGGCAAGATGTGAGTATGGACTTTGTCCTTGGATTACCCAAAACCGCTAGAAAGCATGATTCTGTCTTTGTGGTAGTAGATCGATTTTCTAAAATGGCGCATTTCCTCCCATGCTCCAAAACTTTCGATGCGTCCCGAATCGCTAAGCTTTATTTTGAAGAAATTGTTAGACTCCATGGCCTTCCTAAGACAATCGTGTCCGATAGGGATGTTAAGTTTACCAGTTATTTCTGGAAGACCCTTTGGCACAAAATGGGGACTAAGCTCCAATTTTCCACTGCTTTTCACCCCCAAACCGACGGCCAAACTGAGGTAGTTAATAGAAGTCTAGGCAATCTTCTAAGGACTTTGGTAGGAGAAAACCTTAGGGATTGGGACTCAAAACTTCCTATAGCCGAGTTTGCTTACAACAACTCTATAAATCGAACCACTGGCCTTAGCCCTGCAGAGATCGTGTATGGATATCAGCCGAGTCAGCCCATTGACCTAATTCCCATTAGTCCTAGGACTAGAACATCTGAGTCTGCATTTGCATTTGCATCCCATTTGCATGAGTTACACAATGAAATTAAAAGAAAAATTGAACAAAGCAATACGGATTATAAAATTCATGCTGATAAGAAAAGGAGATTTAAAGAATTCAAGGTGGGAGATTTTGTGATGGTACGGATCCGCCCGGAGCGTTTTCCTCCTGGGTCCGTAAAGAAATTACATGCGAGAAGTGCCGGGCCTTTTAAAATACTTGCGAAGGTTAACGATAATGCTTATGTGCTAGAACTCCCGGAAGGGTTTAATATGAATCCCACTTTTAATATTGAGGATATAGTAGCCTTTGAGGGTCCTGATTTAAACCCCAACAATCCACTTCATAACGAGCCTTGTGTGACCCCACCTGGTGAGATCCCTAGCCTTCCTCCACTCCCCAATTTACCCCACTTACCTAGAGCGGAAAAGATTGAAACCATTCTGGATGATGAGATTATTTCCACAAAAGATGGAGGTCGCCAACGGTACTTGGTCCATTGGAAAGGAACTCCGGAGACAGAGGACACGTGGATCGATCGAGAGGAGCTACTGAGACTGGACCCGGACCTGCTGGAGTTATATGAGAGCTTTCGTAGCACACACTCGACGGGGTCGAGTTCTCTCCCACCCGGGGAGAATGATGAGGTCATCGATAGGAGGTTTCGGTGCGCTTATCAGAGGCGACCACGGAGATCGACGGCCGAGATTGCTAGCCTTTATTTTTGATCTCATTTGTATTTTCAGTTTTCATTTTATGATTGTATTTTCGTAGTTTCCCATTTTACCCCTGAGGGTAATAGTTGCTTGTGTAGCCCCAAGGGGCATTTTAGACTTTGCGCATTATTTTTCTGTTGGGCCTATTTATATGGCCATTGTATCTTGTATTTGGGTATTGAAATATTGAATGAAAAGTTTTCTCTTGTGATCTCTTTGTGAGTTCCAACCATGATCTCTTAGTGAGTTCATTTTAGATCTCTTAGTGAGTTCTACCCGAGTTTCATGCGATCGTCGTATTCTCTAGCCAATCTACTACAAGCCAAGATTCAATCGGTGAAGGAGTTAAATTCGTGTAAGCCCCTTCTCCCCTTGGAATTTGTTTTCTCTCCTAACCCAACCACCGGCCACTCACAACCCGCTGGCTCCCCACCTTGCCGCCGGGCCAGCTTTTCCCCCCCACCACCACCTCTTCCCACCGGCCCTAGTCAAGCCCCAATGAAATTTGATTTTCAAATTTCAAAAATTTCTAAAATAGGAAATTCTATTTTTGGAAAGTTTTGAATAAGTTCAAATAAAAAAATAAATTTTTTCATTGGACTTATTATAAAACTATCCTAGTCATCAAATCCTATTTAGAATCTTCCCCCTCTCTCTCCCTATGGCTCTCTCTCTCTAGCATTGCCGCCGGCCTCCCCTATTGGAAACCCCTTGATTACTCAATTATTTCCCCTTCTTAATTCTAATTTAAAATTCAACTTAGAATTTATTTCTCCTCCTTTTTTCCTTCTAAAACTGAAACAAATTTCAGTTTTTCCTTCTCCTCCTCTTCCCCTCTACCGCCGGCCCCCTTTTTTCTCTCCCCTAATTGATAATTTCAATTAATGTCATCATTGCATTAATTGAAATTTTCAAATCCCAAATATTTCCCCCCCTAATTTCACTAAAACTGAGATTAAAATTCAGTTTCCTCTCATACAACCCGCCCCTCTCCTTTGCCCTACCGCCGGCTCTCCTCCCTCTTGCCAAACCGCCGGCTCACCCCTCCTCCTTGGGGAGATTTTGCTTGCGGCGACTATCCGGATCCAATCCAAGGATGCATGGACGAGTACGAGTGGAATTACGGCTTTGAGTACGACGACAACGGAAGGGTCGACATCCTCCGTTCCCAATTTTTCGACGTCGGATTTGATTTCGACGATACCGTCGAAGATTATCTAGCCCGCATCGTGCCGACGCTCATAGAATCAATTGACGAACACTTTTCCGTCTATACTTGGCTTATCGAAGGTCGATCTACCGTGCCTCCTCCACCTCCGAGATCTTCTTCCATGGCGACGTTCGTTGGCGCTTCCATCTTAGTGGCAACCTCCTTGCTCGCTTGGACAATCTTCCGCCGCTCAACTTAGTCTTCGTAGGAAGAGAGTGCAAACGGTCCCAAAGTGTGAACAACTTGGTATTAATCTTGGGAATCTTATTTACTAGCTTTGGTTTTACGTTTTCTTTTGCAATTGCTTAAAAGATTTGGCTCTCTTATTGTCGTTTCTTTGCCTAGCATTTTGAACACCGTGACTTACTTATAATTGACTTAACTTTGATGCAAGATTGAGTAATTTGTAAAGCTGAAATTTAATTTTCTTTAACAATCATTGTGTAACTCACTTTGCATCACATCAGTTTGGTTTCCAAATCGGCTCATGACATTTAGGAAGGATTAAATTGAAATCCTTTGAATTTTGAATTTTGGTTATGAACCGGATTTAAAACTTTCCTAATTTGGAAGTTCCAAATTTGGAAAGTTTTCGAAATTCAAATTTTGAATTTCGAAATTAACCGTTGTAGAAGATGAGAAAGAGGAGGTTGGGGAGGAGGAAGTTTCACCGGCGGCAATTGGGGGGGGAATGGTGGCCGGCGGGTTGGGGAAGTTTGGGCCGGCGGGTTTTGGAGAAAATGACGAGGAGCGGGATGACGGGAATAAACCACGAGCCACGGACTCTTCCAATGACTGGTGGGTGTTGCTTTTGGCCCTCACCTTGGGCTTTCTCTCTCACCTCTCTCTAGCTCTCATGCAAGAAGAGTAAGAAGAAACAAAAACTCAATTTTCATTCAATCATTCATTAACCATAATACAAAGCATGAGACCCCTATAAATAGGTCTTCAAACATAAGAAAATAAAAGTACTCAAATGCCCCTTGGGCTACAATAAGACACAACTCCCCACAGGGGTAAAATGGGAAAACAGTAAATAAAAGACAATAATAAAGAAATACATCATGACATCTAAATCAGAAGTAGAGACGCTGAATCGTGGCCGTCGATCTGCGGTTTCGCCGGCGATAAACATGTCGGTAGCGTCTGTCGATGTCCTCATCAACTAGAGATGCACTAGCAGCCATTTACCACAATGTTAGAAATATTGGTATAAGAAGAAATATCAACAGAGCTAAAGAAGTCGGTAAAATTTTTCATACTCGAGTTGCCATTGAGCTATGGATCCCAGAAGGAAGAAAACTTGCTACCAATATGGATTTTGACAGTGATATAAGGCTTTACTATATTAGCTATTTTTGTAATGTTTTTCCAAAATGGGGAAGTAAGTCCAGCCTGAAGCTTCCATAGGGAGGTGTACTTAAATTTCCATCATTTAATAAAGAGAGTCATTATAAAGAAATTGCCATATTAAACAATAGTTGTAAGCAAAAGCGATATAAGAAAGAGCAGCAAGCCTAAGACCCCCAAATTGCAAAGGCCTGCAGGTATGTTTCCAAAAAAATGAGATGTAACTTCCTTTTATTAATATCAACTTTAAAAATAAATCTGACATTGATCTTGTTAATAGATTTATAGCAAGTTTTGTGTATTATAACTCCACAAATCTAATAAACTATCGAATTTCAATTAGTGAATACAAGGTATTGCAATATTCCATGTAGAGATTAGAGATATTGAAATTTTTTTTTCCAGCCAAAGTTTGAACATCAAATATAATGGAAAGAAAATGGAAAGCCCTCTGTAGCGCAGGAGGGAGGAGGGGGAAGAGGAAGAAGACAGCTAGGGCTAGGGCAAATCAGCAAAGGAAAGGAACTCTTCCTCCAAGCTCCCTGTAGGACCTTTTGATTCTCCCATATATATTAGTTATAACATGCCTATTTGCATGGTCTATTCCCAATATACAACTTTTGGCTTGTGGAACTATTTGTAGTCCGCTTTCTAAATGATGTTGAGAGTGGCAGATACTATCCAGATGATCGACAGCCATGACTCATGAAGCTAAACGTTATTTAGTCATTCATGAATATCTGATGTAAAACATATTTGGTCTTGATTTGAGTCTAAAAGATGCCTACGCGTTCAAGCAGCAAGCAACATGGATTTGACGGAAATTGTTTAGTTTTAGTTGCTTGTATCTAATTCAATTTGGGTATGTAGGATCTAAACATCGTTGTGTTTGTTGATCTATATTTTCAACTGGGCGCTTCAGGCATTCAATTTCTTGTTTTATGATATCATATTTGATATTCTTTTTACCTGGTACTAAAAGGGGTTCATATGGCGCCTCTCTGAGTTTAACCTCTGTTAAAGTTTATTAGGTGGGTGAAGCGAAAACAATGTCAAATATTGTTTTATCCTGGTTAGCATTCTTTATTTATTTTTTTTTTATTGGTTTTACTTCTGTCGTTTTAAGTTTTAACCATCGCTTGAAAAAATTTAGGAACCATTAATGAGTGGAATTTGTATGTTCCCATTTAGCTAAAATTTTGCTGAACCTCCCCATATTTCTATTAAATGATATAGTTGTGTTAGAGCCCCATTAATACCAGAGCGCAGCACAGTTGTCGTACGAATAATACATTTTTAAATGTTTCTGCTCTACTTATATTGCACTGTTAATAAATTTCCGAAGCTTATAATTATTTACATTATAAATTTGTATTACATTACAAGAAAAAAGTAAGATAAAATTGAATGGATTATTTGCTTCTCTTCCCGGCCATTTCTTTTGAAAAATATAAGTATAATGCTTTTTATTCCATATTGTATGAAATTCTGATAAAGTTTACTGTCAATCCAGATTGGTTTGTCCTTGAAGAAGCTGTTTGATGATGGTGTTGTAAAGCGTGAAGATTTGTTTATTACATCAAAACTCTGGTTAGTTTCTTTCTTCATTCTTGTTTCAAAAGTAGCTATTTTAGATTTGAAATCCATTCTATCTTTTTGGAATACTGTATTTCCAATTTGATTATCCACAATCAGAGCTGCTATTATAAGCCATCATTCTATCTTTCACTTCGTATGAAAATTAACAATGATTTTGCAGGTGCGATAGCCATGCTCCAGAAGATGTAGCAGAGGAAATAAATTCAACTTTGAGAGATTTACAGCTCGATTATGTGGATCTTTACCTGGTACATCTCATCTTCGAAAGTTGTCAAGCATATGTAGTTTCTAAAGATTATTATTATTTTTTCTTCAACGTATTTATTTTCATTAATCTTTTTGTTTTCTCGTCTATCCTTTCTTCCAATACCCTGAAGATACACTGGCCATTTCGACTGAAGAAGGGGACAAGTTTGAGAGCTGAAAATCTTATCCAACCTGATATACCTAGCACATGGAGTGCAATGGAAAAGCTCTATGATTCTGGAAAGGCTCGTGCTATTGGTGTGAGCAATTTTTCCACCAAGAAGTTGGAGGATTTGCTGAGCATTGCACGTATTCCACCTGCTGTAAACCAGGTGGAATGCCATCCTGTATGGCAACAGACCAAGCTTCGGTCCTTCTGTCAATCCAAGGGAGTTCACCTCTCAGTAAGTTGGCTAAATTTAACAATAGTATAGCCTCCTCCTCTTCGCTGATCTAAGCCCTATGACATTTCCTTGAGAGAAGAATAACTATCTAGTTAATTATTTTCCTTTATATGCAGGCATATTCTCCGCTAGGTTCTCCAGGTACAAAATGGATAGAAGGGAATGTCCTTGCAAACTCTGTTGTTACCGAGGTTGCGGAGAAATTGGGGAAGACTGCTGCGCAAGTAGCTCTTCGTTGGGGAATCCAAGTTGGCAACAGTGTATTGCCAAAGAGCACCAAAGAATCAAGAATACAAGAAAACTATGACGTGTTCGATTGGTCTATACCTGATGATCTGTTTGCAAAGTTCTCCACTATTCAACAGGTAAATTGAGTTGTTGACATTTGAGACTCCGTTTTAGCGTTATTGTTTGGATGCTTATAGTTGTGATTCCAAACTGCACTTACCAATTTTGAAGCGCAAGGCTCTTACAGCTTCAATATGTAAAAAGACTGTTGTTAACGATTTAGAGCATTGATTTATCTTACATGCACCAACTAAATAAACAATCAGTTTATGGTTTTGAGTGACCAAAATAAGATGCCACAATTAATAAATGAACATGCATGCATCAAACATATTCTTAAATTGGGAAAAAAAAAGTCTAGAAAAAGTAAACTTTGTTTTTTTTTTTTTTGGACATTTAGGTCAATTAAGATAAACTCACACATACTCAAGACTCGAACCCAAATCCTCTTGGCTGGTAGCTAAAACTCCCAACCAACATACCAAGTTGAGTTGCGTAACTTTGTTCAGTAAAACTAAGGCTTCGTTTGGGATGGCTTTTTTGTTGCTTATTGAAGCGGTTTTCTAGTACAAAAATTTTAATTTTTGTACTAAAAAGACATTTTAAGAAAAAGTAAGAAAGCCGTCCCAAACGTGGCCTAAAGCTTCATTTGAGACAATTTTCTTATTACTTTTTATGACAACTTTTTTGTACAAATTTTTTTGAAATCAACAAAGAGACGGTCTTATTCAAGTCTCTTCAGTTATGTAGCAAATTCAATGATAGTCTAACCCCAATTTGTTTCTAGCCGTATGTATTACAAGACCTTAGCCTGCATCAACATAATTACCAGATCCCTCAACATTTTCATATTTCCTTGTTTTTATAAGATACCCCATTTATGTTGCGTTTGATAAAAATTCCAAATGTTGCTAACATAATTTGGTCGTCATTTTTCTTTCACTGCAGGCAAGGCTAATCAGAGGAGATTTCTTTATTAAACCTCAAGGCTTATATAAAAGTGTGGAGGAGATTTGGGACGGGGAAATATGATAATGTGATGATTGTCGTTTTCCAGCTATAATTTTGCTTTATAGGAATTTTCATGGCTCTCGCGGTTGCTTGATGGCATTATTGGGGCGGCGCTAGTGCTTTATTTCTCTGTTCTGAGTTCGTTTTCTAAATAATTTGGCATTGATGCAAAATGCTCACTTAGAAGCAGCAGGTTGTTTGCTTCGTAGTAAAACCTTAGATCTGTTTTACATTAAAGGAAAACATCATGTTCTTGGTATTTTACTGCTTTACGGCCTTTGCACCCGTGTATATATATATATATATATATATATATATATATATATATATATATATATATATATAATCATAAGTTTCATGTTTTTTTATATATGTATGCATAACGTCATAAAAATAGATTATTTATAGTCCAATGAATATAACAATCTAATAATTGATAGATAATTTCGAACTTAATTTTGAAATAATTTTATGTTTCATAAATGTAACATAAAGAATAGTGATGAAAAATTTATCACAGGCAAGGAATGTTTGATGACAAACTTAATACACTTAATGATTAGGAAAGTTTGTTTATGTGAATATATTATTAATAAGGCTCGGCGTAGGGGAAAGAAATGCTGCACGGAGATTCGTTGATTGATACATATTGATTAGCTAATTAAGTAATAATATAATTGTTAAAGGATTTCATATGCTAATCGTTATAATAGCTTAATTTTGACTTGGACATTAAACATAATAGAAAGTAAAATTAATAGTAAATTAGATTTGTTAAGTGCGGGTATATTCGTGATGGTAGAGAGGTAGCAAATTTATCGTCCTAGGCTTATAGGAAGATTTAAAAAAAAGGCAAAAAAGAAAATGTGTAAGAGTTATGAGGATTGGATTTTTTTTATTTTTTATTTTTTTTTAATGTGGAATGCTCATGAAAGGGAAAAATTATAAGGCATTGTCCAATTGAAAGGATTCATATAGTGTTTGTTGTTGATTGCACATGATGCTATTCTTTGATGGAGGTATTGACATAATATATCAAATATGAATTATATAGAGCATATTACATAGTTGTAGTTGGAAGATCCCAATGGCAAGAGAGCTAATCTTACAAGATTATTGACACGTTTGTTGGGTTGAAAGGATTATAGTTAGACGACGGTGATCGAAGGGACCTTAGTTGAGGGACGAAGGTAAGAGGGAGTGTAGTCGGGCGAAGAAAGTTGGAGCGAGCGTAGTCATGCAATGGAGGTTGAAAGGACCGTAGTCGGTTGATGGTGGTTAAAGTAAATGTAGTCGGGCGACAGAGGTTAGAAAAGTCATATTTGAGCGATGGTAGTCAGAGGGACCATAGTCGGGCAATGGTGGTTAGAGGAATTGTAGTTGGACGATGGTGGTAAGTGAAACATTATTTTCAAGTGATGGTGGTCAAAGAAATCATAGTCGGTGATGGAGGAGGGGCTGTAATTGAGCTAATGAGGTTGAAGGGATCGTGGTCATGTGAATAAGGTCAAAGGGACTTTAGTCAGACAATGGTGGTCGAAGGGACCGTAGTCAAGCGATGGAGGTTGCAAGGACTGTAGTTGGGCAACGAGAGTCAAAGGGATCGTAATTTGGTGATTGAGGTTAGAGAAATCGTAAATGATCGATAGTAGTTGGAGGGATTGAAAGTTAGACAATCGAGATCGAAGGGCCCGTAATCAGACAATGGTGATTAGAGTGACCATAGTTGAGGAGCCAAAGGTCACAGCAACCGTAGTCGAGTGGCGAAAGCTGTAAGGGCCATAGTAGAGTGATATTGGCTAGAGGGGCCATACTCGAGTATCGGACAGACCATAGTTAGACGATGAAAGTTAGAGGGACCGTAGTCATATGACCGAGGTAGAAGGGATTGTAATCGGATGAAAGTGGTCAAAGACATTGTAGTTGGGTGAGAAAGGTCGTAGGGGTCATAGTTGGTCAACTAAGTTGGATTGGCCATAGAAAGGTGATGGTGGTTGGAGGGACCGTAATTGGGTGATGGTGTTCGATGAGATCATATTTGGGCAACGGTGGTCGAAGGGACCACAACAAGCAATAAAGGTTAGAGGGACTATAAACGAGCAATAGAGGTTGGAGGGATCGTAGTCGAGCAATGGTGATCAGAGGGAACGTAGTAAGGCGAATGAGGTTGGAGGGACTATAGTCAGACTAATGAGGTCGTAGATACTATAATTAGTCGATTGTGGTCAGAGGGACCGCAGGAAGACAATAGTGGTTGAATGGCTTGTAGTTAGGCAAAGAAGGCTATAGGGATCGTAGTAATGTGACGAATTATGCTTTAGGGATTATAATCAGGCTACAGTGACCAAAGGAGATGTAGTTAGTAGGCGATGGAGATTGATGGATCATAATTGAGTGATGCGGTACATGGGTGGAAGATGGTAGGCAAAAGGTTTTACGTTAGTGGTCGAGTGGCTTTCAACTAGTGAAATTTCAACAACAATGATCGGTAGACAAAAGTTCGGTGTTAATGGCTAAGGCAAAGGTACGATGTTGGTTGTTGGGCAAAAGATGGAAAATAGCAACAGGGTGGAGACCCGAAACCAATGGCTAGATAGATGTCTAATGGTGATGGTCGGATGGAGGTCCAACGGCGATGTCCGGGTGAAGGTTCAAAGGTGGTGGCCAGGTGAACGTCTGACTAGCTACCATAAGTCGGTGAAATTCCGATGACCATGACTAGGATCTAAGCATTTGCCAGTGAAAGTTTGAACTATAGTACAACAACGCGTTGTGCTGGCTATACTCTATAGTGCCACAACGCCAAACACTATATATCAAGTTCATCATTCCCTCAGCTTGTCGGGGAAGAAAGATGAAAAAGAAGAGAAGTGAGAGAGAGGAGAAAGAAATTCAATTTTGGGTGATTTTTGTCTATATCTCTAATTACAAAAGTGTTCTAATGATGATAGGTATTCAATCCTACTTTTGTTTCTAATGATTTGAGTTTTGGTTTTTCTCTCCCAAAATTGGTTAAAATGTATTATCCCTCTATTTAGCATATTCCTACCATATAAATTTTGGTATTTATTAGATATCATTATTCTGAGCATTTTGGTATCATCATATTAAAAGTTCACTGGGTAGATTTGTATGTATGATATTTTTATTTAATTGCACCAAGTAATAAATTAAGATTGTAGCATTTATTCCATTAAGCCTAACATGACATGAATATGATATAGTTTGATGGTATGATACATGTTGTAGCAAGCATATTGATAAGAATTGCATACTAATGGCATGGTGTTAATGAATTGCATTAGATACAATATTATATTTTTCATGTAAAATATAGCATTGGTGTTTGTAATTGCAAGAAAGATGGGCTAATTATAAACTGAATCGGGTTGACCGGAGCAATATATCTTGTGTAGGAGGGTGAGTTGACTAGCTTTCTTTTAAATAATGGATTGTGGTGCAATCTCAATGCAATATACTTTTTTTTTGGGACATTTAGGCCAATAAAGGCAAACTCACACACACAACGCATACACATAGACTCGAACCTTGGACCTCTTAGTTGGAAGCCTAAGCTCTCAACCAATAGGCCAAGGGGAGTTGTGTCTCAATGCAATATACATGACACAAAATTCAAGATAAGGAGTTATGAGTGGATGAGATACATCGATGGGCATGATTGATAACTTACAAGATAGCCACCTGACATGATATGGCATGATAAGATACAGGAAAACATCATGATTAATTGGATGTCTTAACTTGCAATAATATGTACTTGTACATGCATGTATGATATGATTACTAAAGATGATGTAAACATACACAGGTTATACGACACATATAGCATAAATCATAATATCACTAATACAAATTCAAAAATGTGAGGGCAATTTTTATAAAGGAACAACATTATTATCAAAATTAGTAAAAAGAGCATTGATTAATTAAAATTTAGATATGAGTAAAATACGCCAAAATAAATGGTTTCATTGAAATACACTATTCAATTTGGCGTATTACTTACATATGAGAGAGAAAAGGGAATATGTCATTTAAAATGGCGTATTACTCACATAAGAAGGAGAGATGAGGGAGAGAGAGAGAGAGAGAGAAAGGAGATGACAGCGGTGAGAGAGAGGGGGAGATGGAATTTAATAATTTAAAATTTTATAATATAAACTTTAATAATTTAAATCTTTATAAAAAACTTTAACGATTTAAAATTTTATAATATAATTTAAAACATATATTTAATAATTTAAACTAAATTTATACAAAACTTTATAAGTTTTAATTAAATATAATAATTTAAAAAATTTATATTATTAGAAACTAATATTATATTATTAGGAAATTGTATTTATTTTAAAATTATTGATATATATATATATATATATATATATATATATATATATATATATATATATATATATATATATATATATATATATATATATATATATATATATATATATATATATATATATATATATATATATATATATATATATATATATATATATATATATATATATATATATATATATATATATAATCTATTTAAACTATATTTCATTTTATTTTTAATCTATTTTTATGAAAAAATTATTAGAATAAAATTTTAAAATTTTTTGTAATAAATTAAATTGCTAATATTTAAAATTTATTAGAATATATTTTATTAAATTTCTAATATTAAAAATGATATTTTATTATATTTTAATATGTTTTTTTATCAAAATTTTATTAGAATAAAGTTTTTGTTATAAATAAATTTTTTATAAATACATTGAAATTTTTTTATTAAGTTATTAATATTAAAAATAAATTTTTTAAGTGTCATGAGTATTTAAATTTTAAAAATAAATATTTAAAATAATTTTTTGACATTTAAAATAATATTTAACTAATATTTAAAAATAAGATGAATGTTATTTTTTAGTATATATTATTTTAATATAATATAAAAAATTATACTTTTATATTTAAATTAATAGTTAAAATAATATTTTAAATAGAATATTTTAAAATTTTTATATGATTAATATTTTCATGAAAAATTTTAACCAAAAATATTAAACATATAAACCATAATTTAGGAATTAAAAATAATATATAAAATTTATATAGGGGAGAGAAGCAGCCCCAACGTTCCATACCATTCTCTCTCTCTTCTGTCGTTTTCTCTCCGCCTTTTTCACTGTTTATTTATGTAATTTATGCCACCTTTCCCTCATTATTATCTATCTACACTTTTTTCTCTATCTTCTTATGAACATTCCAAACAACTTTGCACATTATGAACACGCCAAACAGCTTTGCGCATTATGATTGCGCTAATATAATTAGCGAATTTACTACTTTTTAAATTTTTAAATAAATAAGTTGTTTTTGCTAATTATATATGATAATTAACACGTTCCTTTTAAAAAATTAGCCAAAATGTGATATGATACATATGATACTTAAGATTGATATAAACTGCATGCATAACATGATACATATGCATACATGAAAGATCTTACAAATGATATTCATGATGTTACCCTGGATTTATGACTGATATTAAAGTAAAATTTTAATCAATGATTATCGACCATTTACATGATTATGATTGTTTATAAATCATCATATTTGCATGAATTTACAAAGTATGTCGTACTGACATGATTGAAATGATTATATGCATATAATTCTATTTTTTGTGCATTTGTTGCAATGATATATTCTGATAATCCATTTGACTTATCCTAATTATATGATTTTTCATGATTCCAATAAAGGGTATGGACCTAGTAGAGTGATGTTGATCACATCTTATTCTTATTTAGATATACATTTTCTGTTTTTATTTTATTTTTTTATAATTATGAATAGGTATTAAAATAAGATGAATTTAAATACAATAAAAAAACAGGATTATCACAATAACTCCCTCAATCATAAATTAACTTAAAAT
The DNA here is from genome assembly GCA_016618105.1 of Dendrobium huoshanense. Taxonomy (NCBI): domain Eukaryota; kingdom Viridiplantae; phylum Streptophyta; class Magnoliopsida; order Asparagales; family Orchidaceae; genus Dendrobium; species Dendrobium huoshanense. The sequence continues at coordinate 24,922,060 of CM028348.1, forward strand.
CTCTTACTTGATAGTCAGCTACTATACAATTTTAATATCAAATATATCACTCATGTATTTCATTATTACAACTCATAAAAATTATATAAATTTTAATATTTTATTTAATATATTTATATTTATTTTTTAAATGGTAGTTATATAATATTAATATTTTGAATATTAAATATATACATAATATGAAATAAAATGACATTTATGTTTGTTTTATCTTCGTATGCGCTTACGTTAGCCGTATAGGTGGGCCGCTCTAAGCTCATTTGGCCCACCCACAGTATAAATACCTTATCACGCCACTCCACTTAGGATAAATTATTATGTGCCACTTACAAGTCAAGAAGTAGAAAAGTAGAAACACAGAGGCCGCGGGAGAGGCGAGCAAATTCCGAGCAGAGGGTCACGTAATAAGAGAGGAAATATCAAAATGGCCAGGTTTTTCACTCTCAACACCGGTGCCCAGATACCCTCAGTAGCGCTTGGGACATGGCAGGCCGACCCCGGAGTGGTCGGAGAAGCCGTCACCTCTGCCATCAAGGTATTCAAGCCCCCCCATCCGACCTTCCCCTTCTTCCAGTTTCTTATTGCGATCTTTTGGAATAATTCTTGTGACCTTGTTATTTTAGACCGAACTTCTTAGAGTAATCAGTTTCCGCATCGCCCTATGTTGTGCGTGGAAGAGATGAATCGACCACCCAACCCGATATTTATATAAATTTGTGTGGTGTATCTTTCTCTTCAATTAATTATGATTTGTATTTTTTGAAATTGAAAAACTGTTTCGATCTATAAAATATGAAGGGATGTGTTACTTTCGCTGAATCGGCAGTCGGCAAAATAGATTTTCTCATTCTGAAATGGGTATCGGATCGGCTTAGCTATTTATTCTGGACGATTTCGATTATTTTCCAACCCGTCGAGGGGAACATGTTCTTAATACGTTGAATAAGAAATACTTATTTCACATTTTTTTTTGTATGAACATTTTGACATCTCACTTAAAATATCATTGGGATCCTATGATTATCTATGGAAGGCTGATTTATTTTCGAGTGTTTCTTACTGTCGGAGAATTCCTAAATCGTTTACTATGATTTTAATAAATTGAATTTATGTGTATGTAACCTGCAGACTGGCTATAGGCATATAGACACTGCTTGGATTTACGGAAATGAGAAAGAGGTATTTCTATCCATTACTAATGTTATCTTTCTTCTGTGAAACCATGTTTTTTTTAATGAATACTTGTATCATGGATGACCTTGTTAGCCTTTTTGAATATCAAAGTTGTCAAGTGTAACAGTTACTATTATAGCAAAAAACTGCAATTAGTTATTTGTTGATCCCCTCTAAATAATACGCATTCATCTTCACAAAGTTCTTGGTTGGTCTGCATTGGGTACTTTTGTTTGCTGTACCATTGCCTTACAACTTGGTACTGTTCCATGCGTATAAGTTAGAACATGGCTATTTGCATGGTTAATTTATAATATATAACTTCTGCCTCTTGGAGCAATTTGTAGTCAGTTATCCTAATGATGAGAGTAGTAGGAACTTTTCTGGAGGATTGGCATCCATGACAGATGAAGCAAAATGTGGTTTAGTCATCGATGAATGTTAGATGTAAAACATATTTTGTCTTTGATTTTAGTCTAAAAGATTTGTACGAGTTCATGCAGCAAGCAACATGGATTTGACAGAAATTGTTTAGTGTTAGCTTCTGGTATCGAATAACAATTTGGGATTGTATGATCTGAATGTCCTTATGTTTGTTGATCTATATTTTGAGCTTGGTGCTTCAGGCAATGAATTTCTAGTTTTATGATATCATGTTTGATGTTCCGTATGCCTGGTATTAAAGAGGGCTCAGAGAGCGACTCCATGAGTTTAGATTCTTTGAGTTTATTAGCTGGGTGAAGTGAAAACTATGTTTTGTTCTGGTTAGCATTCCTTTTTTTTTTTTTTTACTTTTTGTGTTGGTTTTACTTGGCCATTTCTTTTGAAAATATAAGAACTTTACGTTTTATTCCAGTTTGTATGAAATTCTGATGAAGTTTACTATAGTCCAGATTGGTTTGTATTTGAAGAAGCTGTTTGATGATGGTGTTGTAAAGCGTGAAGATTTGTTTATAACATCAAAGCTCTGGTTCGTTTCTTTCTTCATTCTTGATTCAAAACTATCTATTATATATTTGGAATCCATTCTATCGTTTTGGAATATTGTATTTCCAAGTTGATCATCCACAAGTAGATATTTAATTTGTTAGTTCTAATCCATCATTATATCTTTCACTTCTTAAGAAAACTGACTATGATTTTTCAGGTGCGATAGCCATGCTCCAGAAGATGTAGAAGAGGAAATAAATTTAACTTTGAAAGATCTACAGCTCGATTATGTGGATCTTTACCTGGTACATCTCATCTTCGAAAGTATCTTATTTTCTTCTCAATCATGTAGTTTCAAGTCTTACAGCTCTCTTTTGTCTTTGGCAAATATTTAGCTACGCCTAATCTCTTTTGTCTCTTATAGGCATTTTATGCATTTTTAATTGAGTACGCCTAATCCATACCCAAAAGAAGTCTTGACGCATAGCTAATGAGTGCATGCACCACCACATAAGATTGTTAATGTTGGATTTGCCTCGAATTTGACTAGAAGCTTGTTTGTTCATGTCCTTGATCGTTGTTCGCTCGGCAGATGTGTCGGGGTCTAAGGGGGTAGCGCCCCCTTGCGGGGTTCGACCTGTCCTAATTTTTGCTTATAAATATGTTGTAAAGGGCTTAGGGTTGGTGCTGTTTTTGTACTCCGTTTTTTGTTTTCTCCATAGTGCAGCCGTCCTCCATCTCCCCCATGATTTTTCCCAGTTTTGGATTTTCCACATAAATCTTCTGTGTTCATTTGTGTTTTACAAATTGTGATTCATTACTTCTCTTTTGTTTGGTTCGCCGTACCCTAACAGTTAAAATGAATGCAATACACAGCCACGTGGTAGAAAAACGATTTAAGTTTTCTTTTTCTTGCTCTCTCCCTCTCTTAGCAAATTATTTTTCTTTTTTATATTGTAGCTGTTGAAACATGGTCATCATTAAAGATTTTTTTTTCTTCAAGGTATTTATTTTCATTAATTTTTTGTTTTCTCATCTAATCTTTTCCAATTCCCTGAAGATACACTGGCCATTCCAACTCAAGAAGGGAACAAACTTAAGACCTGAAAATCTTATCCAACCTGATATACCTAGTACGTGGAGAGCAATGGAAAAGCTATATGATTCTGGAAAGGCTCGTGCTATTGGTGTGAGCAATTTTTCCACCAAGAAGTTGGGGGATTTGCTGAGCATTGCACGTATTCCACCTGCTGTAAACCAGGTGGAATGCCATCCTGTCTGGCAACAAGCCAAGCTTCGTTCCTTCTGTCAATCCAAGGGAGTTCACCTCTCAGGATATTCTCCGCTAGGTTCTTCCGGGTCAAAATGGGTAAAAGGGAATGTCCTTGCAAACTCTGTTCTTACCGAGGCTGCGGAGAAATTGGGAAAGACTGCTGCGCAAGTAGCTCTTCGTTGGGGAATCCAAGTTGGTAACAGTGTACTGCCAAGGAGCACCAAAGAATCTAGAATACGAGAAAACTTTGATGTGTTCGATTGGTCTATACCTGATGATCTGTTTGCAAAGTTCTCCACCATTCAACAGGTAAATTGAGTTATTGAAATTTATACATCTCACCTTGACTGTTGGTCAAGAGCTTAGGCTTCCAACTAAAAGGTCTGAAATTTGAATCTTTGTGTATGCGTTGTGTGTGTGAATTTACCTTAAATGGCCTAAATGCCCAAAAAAAAAAAGTTATTGAAATTTCAGGCTCCTTTTTCGTGCTATTGTTTGGATGGATGCTCGTAGTTGCTCTGTATAATCCGTATTTCCAAATTGCGTCTTTTACTGTTTTTATGAACATTTAGGTCATTTAAGGTAAACTCACACACACAACGCATTTTTACGGCAAATTCACACACACAACGCATACACAAAAATTCGAACACAAGTTCTCTTAGCTAAAAGCCTAAGCTCTCAATCAACTAGCCAAGGTGAGTTGTGTTTGTCTTTTACTGTAGCTAGCGCAATTTTGGTTGACATTGTTCTTTTACTGCAGGAAAAGCTAGTCAGAGGAGATTTCTTTGTTAGCGCTCAAGGTTTATATAAAAGTGTGGAGGAGATTTGGGATGGGGAGATATGATTTTGCGAGATTATCGTTTTCGGTTTTCCGGCTGTAATTTTGCTTTATAACAATATTCGTGGCTGTCGCATTATTCCTCTTTTCTTTCTTCGATTTCTAAATAAATTGGCATTGGTGCAAATGCTCCCTGTTTTAAATCAAAAGAAAATAATATGTGATTGGTATTTTACTGCTTCACAGCTTTTGCAATGACGGTTGAGGTGCATATCCAAGCATGATTTTCTGTTTCTGTTTTATCTTTAAATCAGTCATGTGCTGCTTGTTTTGCTGTATTAGAGATTTGAAGTAAAAGAAATATATTAAACTTGTTTTTCGTTAATGTTTATTTTGAAGTAAATACAAATCATTTGTAGAAAATTTTTATCTTCAAATCGTGCTTGTTTATGATCAAATTGAGCATCTAGATGAGATTTTTAAAATTTTGCATATTTATATTCAAATCGAGTGTCTTGATGAGATGAATCTAACAAGCTCAAAATTATTTAATTATTATATCATCAACGTACTTAAATGCTTAAAGAAAAATATAGAATTGAGTGAACAAAGATGGACAATCCTACGAAGTATTTGAATTTGAGCTATATTTAAGCAGTAAAGTTAATGTTAGTGAAATTTTGGATGTAGTGGGGCTTCCTTTGCCTGCTACTGATGTTGGGGTTCCGTCTGGGACCGTGGTGTCAATTCCTGATAGTTCTAAGGATGTGGATGATGCTGACCATGGTTTGGAGAATTTGGATGCTTTTATTGTTAATTTAGGTGGCATTGAGGCTGATGAGGGTGGTTCTCCTACTGTTGGTGTGAATGTTTTGTTCCTGTGGTTTGGATGCTTCTTTTGTTGAACCTTCTTTGAATCCTTTCAATTTTTCATTGGTGGTTTCAGAAGCAATGGTGTCAATTGTTGATATTCCAATTTCTATTTTATCTAATGAGGATTTGAAAGCTCATTTGACATTGAATTTAAATGATAATGATGTGGATCATTCAGACTTGCATGATGGATCCCTCTCCTCACTTTGCAGGGGTGAGGGGGAGTTGGAGGAGCACGAAGACGAGTTTAATGCGATGTTTAACTTGAGTGTGAATCGCATTGCTAAGAAGGCTTTTTCTGTTGGGGGTGGTAAACGTCGCGGGTATAAATCTAAACGAAAGTAAAATTGGTTGTTGTGGTTTTGTTTGGTTCCGAATTGCAAAATATGGCTCCATTTTGGTGGGGTGTTTTGTGTTTCTCCTTAGTGGACTTTTTAATCTCTATGTTAGATGTTTTGATTTTGGTGTGTGGTTTGGATTGTGTATTGGCATGGTGCTAAGGCAGTGGAATGTTGGTCATTGGGCAATGTTGGTGTCTACTTTTTTTTTTTCAATGTTGGTGTCTACTTGGATGGTCTCCTTTTTCAAGGTCGGACGATGATGAGGCAAGGTTCCCACACCCCTACTTGGATGGCCGTGACTTGTTCAGGAATTTTGGTGGCTCTTATCTGCGTGGTCAATGATAGCTTTTGGGTCATTCTGCCAATATTTTTTCTGCCTCCAATGGATGGTCCTAGTATGGCAACTGGTGACAATTCTGAGCCCGACAGGCTTCAGGGCCTTATTTAATCTCTTCAATTTTGGGCTACCTTTCAATTTCAGATTGCTTTGAAATATGTCGCTTATTGGGATATTTTAAGCTTTATTTTTTTTAGTAAGTTTGCCTCTTTTGGCCTATGGTTGTATATCCCCCTTTTTATATGAAATAAAATATTTTGTTTTAAAAAAGTCTTCATAAGATAAATTCATTTATAATTCATCAACATTAAAAGTGATACTATTTGACCCCAAATGAGCCGAAATCAAACATTGGAAGTGTAATTGAAGAGTTTGGCTCATTAATCAGGGGATCAAATGATATTCAAATCTCACACGTGCATAATCAAATCAAGTGTCTCGATGAGGTCCTCAAATCTTGCTTGTTTAGGATCAAATTGAGCGTCTCGATGAGATTTCTAAATTTTGCATATTTATATTCAAATCGAGTGTCTTGATGAGATGAATCTAACCAGCTCAAAATTATTTAATTATTTTATCATTAAGGTACTTATATGCTTTAAAAAAATACATAATTGAGGGAGCAAAGATTGACAATCCTACCAAGTATTTGAATTTGGGCTATATTTATGGGGGAGATAAGTTAATATTACTGAAATTTTGGATGTAATTTAAGAGTTATAGTGAAAGAATGATAATTATTTTTTGGCATAACCATGTAATGTGTGAATTGAATTTTATATTAATGGATTTAGTTATTTACAAGGTTGTGAAATACGGATCGGACAAATAACTCGTAGAAGGCGCGGTTCACGATTCAATCGATTCGATTAGTTGAAACCAGATGATGTAATAAATAATATTTACATAACATAAAGATCATATAATAATATAAATTTCCGATGTTAGTGCCATTAACGCCCTATCTTAGCAATTTTTGATAGATGTGTTGCCGTAACAAGTTTTGTTGCAACTTTATTGATGTTGTGAGAAAAAAATGGAGGACTTAGGGCATTTTCCATCGAAAAACACGCTTTCCACTACAAAATATAATAAAACTTCAAAATGAGTTAATTTGTCTCCAATCAAACTCCCATTCGCCCGCTTCTTCATTTCAATGCCAAAGATATTCAGTTTTCTCCTCTTTCGTGCACTTTTTCGGCAAATCTCGAACATACAGGAAAAATAGTGTGTGTGAACAGTGCGACGCTAATATTCACTCTCGAAGAATAGTCGATGAAAATGCATTCGGTTGGATCGTTTGGCTGATGACAATCACATATATGCCATTTGCTTGCAAATGGTTGAATGGTGTGTGAATATGTGGAAGGTGTGTGAGATTTGATTCGAACGACCTTTGGAGGCAAGCGATGATTCTAGCTTCGTTTGGGACTGCTTTTTGAAGCATCTTTCTAGTACAAAAATTAAGCAATAAAAAAGCTGTCTCAAACGAAGCCTCTGTTGATATTGAAACTTTTAAGGGAAATTTACATACATACCACTTTATTTCAAGCTATTTATATATCTGATACCTAAAATATTAATATTACATGCTTACCACCCATATACAACTTCAATATCAAATATATCACTCCTATAATTCATTTCTACCATTCATATCATCCTACAAAATTTAATATTTTATTTTATGCACCCAAATTTGTTCTATGAGTGGTAAGCATGTAATGTTAATATTTTGGATGGTAGATATATATATAAATAGCACGAAATAAGGTGGCATGTATGTAAATCCCCCAACTTTTAAATATCAGGTAAGTAAATAATAATTTAAAAGTTAAATATATAAATTGTTAAATTGAAAGTTTTTAAATATCAAGCTTGTAATTTTTTTAAAAGAAGGGAACAAAATGATAGATTCTCGAAGCTCACTAGGGCGGAGGAATGAAAGGTTAGTTTTGCTCTTTTTTCTTAGCGGCAATGGTCTTCGCTATTCTCCGCCGAGTCAGCTTGTCGGGATCCCTTCTTGCAAGCGTTGCTGTTGACAAAAGCTTCAGAATCCCACTCTCGGCCTTCTTCCAGTCACAGCCACCCAGGAGCCATTTGTCTCGAGAATCTTGCACCGTCCTTCCCGTCTCCGTCTCTAATTTCTCTTCCAAGGCCAACAATCCGGCTTCCGACTCTGAACTCCTTCGTGTCATTGACGCCGAGATCAAGTGTGCCGAGGACTGCGACGACCACGATAGGGTAAGCTCTTGCTAATCTCTCTTCAAAGCTTTAATTCGTAGCCTTACTTTTCCCCCGTCATTACCCATCTTCGTCTGAGGTGCGTTAAAAGATTTTCTCGTTTTTAACTTTGCAGTAATCCATGGAGGGAAATAACTGAAACAAAAAAGAAAACCCTCTCATTTAGAGACGGAACAGCTAACTAGCAGCTATAGGACTATTACTAATCCAAGATCTTCCAAAAAGATGATTTCAGGTTGTTATAATATCGCAGGTGGAAGAACTACCTGAAGGGTTCCCATTCGAAATTCAAAATGAAAAGGGTAAGAATACCATCACTCTCAAAAGAAGCTATCATGGGGAGAAAATTGAAGTTTTGGTCTCTATGCCGAGCCTTGTGACTGGAGAGGAGCCCGAACACGATAGGAGGGCTGGTCGTAATGATGAGGAGTTGAAGAAGGAAAGAGCAAACCAATCTAGCATTCCATTGACCATAAATGCTACAAAAAATGAAGGGCATGGTTTGGAATTCTGCTGCACCGCTTATCCAGATGAGCTTGTAATTGACAGCATGTCTTTTAAGGAAACCAAGGAATCTGATGAACAAATGCTTGCCTATCAGGGACCTGATTTCAGGTAACCTTGTAATTTTTATACCTTGTTTATATCTTCTTTTCTTTTATGGTTAATGTTTGCTCATCCTATACATTCAATTGGACAGATTGAATTAGTGGCAGTGTTCGCAAGTATCAATTGAAAAACCCTAAACTTTTTATATATGTTTATCGACATAAGAAATCCCTCAAATTTACCTATGATTCCTGGCAAGAAAAATTTTAGAAAAATAAATCATGTATGGTGTTTGAAAGCTAAAATTTGCAGACTGACTGTTTGTCATAGTAGCTTCTATTTCCTGTTGAAACTATACAGGTTTTTTGGTTTTTGAAGCTATTCTATGCTCCTCTCCCATCCTATGGTTCTATCGCCTAGCAGGGCTTACCATACACTATACCTATGAACAGTCTTTCTTTTGGTTAACTTATATTGTCTTTGATCTCCGAAGACTGAGATCAGAGGTTAAAATCTAACCCATAAACTGCCATAAACTATTGTTTGCACCTCTCTCACCAATGTTTTCTAGTATTTACTTAATCAATGGCTTTATGTCTCACCAACCTATGGCTTCTTTACTCCTTAGTTGAAAGTTTTATATTATTCTGTAGAGACGATTATTTAGGTTGGTTCCATCATTGAAAAGTGAAAACCTAAAAATTAGGCCACTTGTATGTGCCTAAAATATCATTGTAATTTAGATTGATCCGTAAATGGTTGACATCATTTAAGAACCGGTTTTCAAACTCTGTAAATGCTATTAAAGGAAAGTTTACTTTAGCCATCATAACTTCTAAAACAAATAGCTATTGATAAATTGTTTTCATATTGACTTTAGGTATATGGGTTATATCATCCCTTATTGGTGAAGTTCCTTGCATGTCAAGAAGGTTTCCAAACTTCAGTCCTCTTGCATGGAATAACTTTTCTTTAGTCGATTCATATAGGATGATATCTAGTTGACTTATAACAAGTTGATTTAAAATAAAAATTCTTTGAGCAACATGAAATTAAAATTTACTTTATTTTATACTGTTTTATATGCATTGTATTAAATGTTCTATTATAGATATGTACACATTTTGTGTCTCATTTTGAATTTACTCGACCTAAATTTTGAGTGAATCAGTTCAAATTTTAAATGATTTTGAGTCAAGAGTGTAGCTCAAAATTGATTCAAAATCAAGTGGATTTGAGTCAAATTTCAAGCGAGATTTGAATTTCTATTTTTTTTATAATCTCCCTAACTCTCTTCATAGATTTTATGTTAAGAAACTAATAAAAAAAAAAAAATATCAATTTCTATTTAATTTCTAGAAATAATTTCGTTAGACTTTTCATCTAGAGTTCAAGTAGCTTGTTTGATTTATTTATCATCTTTCATAGGCACGATTTATTTGCATTTAGATTCAAGAATTACTCTGTTCAATTGATTCATCAATTACAGCTGACTTATATATTTAGATTCAAGAATTACTCTGTTCAATTGATTCATCAATTACAGCATGTATGTTTTGCTGACTTATATATAATTTCAATTTGAAATTCATGGTCATATTCGTAAGTAGGTTCAGTTTTAAGTAGCAGTTTACAGTTAAATTTAGATCCTATTTGCAATTTAGATTCTTATATGGTTTTACGTTTGATGCACTTTCAAATTTAAATTTGAGCTTTGAGCTTTATATTTAGAGTTTTTCTTACACTAAAATTTTATTTGTGGCTCGAATTCCAACTCTTGTTTAGATTTAGGTTCAATTTCATTTTTTAGTGGTAGTCTCAATTTTCCTTAGAGGTTCTAGTTCGAAATATGGTTTAAATATTCAATTAGATACACCCTCATCTTCATACTTAGTTGTGGACTCAAAGTTCAACTCCTGTTTAAGAATAAGTTTAAGTTTATATTCATGTTCTACTGTAGGCGCAGATTCATTCTCCACAATACTCATCTTCTAATTGATATTCATGATTATAGTTTATTTGATAAGATCAAATTCTACAAAGGATAATTTTGGTGTCAGTGTTGGTTTGACAAATTTGAGAGGAGAAGGTAAAGATTTCTCTTTACAAGTTTTAAAGACAGGTTGAGATTACTAATATATCATTTAGAGTATGCCTTGACATTCAAAGTTCTGGACAATGCCTTATTTATCATTCTTGATAAATTGAACCTTAACAAAAACCTTATCTTTTGTCTAAGACCTTTGTTAAAGCAACAAAATGATAACAAGATAATCTCAAGATAAGTCATGTTTAATTATAAGATATATAAATTTATCATTATATGTATATATACTATAATTTCTTTGGCTATAACCCTTAAAGTGATTATTTAACTACTACTGATATTCTCCAATGCACATCTTGTTCTTTAAATTTAAATTTCACGTCATCCAATGCTGATCTTATTTGCTTGCAGCATTAGTCCAATCGATTTCATTCCAACAATCCTAAATTCTCCAAAGAAGTATTTCCAATATCAATCCTTTATAAAAATATCTTTTTGTTGGATTTTCGATTTAATGTTGGCATGTAATTTTTACAATCACAATAGTTACATTGTCTTCGCTTATAAGCATGACTGACTGAATTTTGTGACCCAATTTTGTTTAAATTGTATCTTTATTAAATTTTTTTATTGAATTTAGTGTTGTGTTCTATTTAGTTGACATGATGATTACCATAATCTTTGATACCGTTTTAATGTAAGGCAGTTATGATTCTGGGATTTACTAAAGCACCTTTGGATGAGATGAACAATAAAGAATATACCAGAAATCCACAACCTGTATGTCAAAAAAAAAAAAAAACCACTTTTAATGTCAAAACCACAAATACAGTTTTTCTATTCTAAATAATATTTTAATAGTTGTCAAAATCTAGAATTCCATGAGAAGCATAATGAATGATATAAAATTCTAGCAATGATCAAGTTTACACTAAAAATAAAATCCGGTGCTTATCATACTTGACAAATTTTCAATCATGCACACATACCAACGATTAAACAAATTACAATGAGAATAAGGATAAAAATCATGAAAGGAAGAACTAGGCCTTGATCCAATATAAGAAACTAGCCCCCGGAAGTAGTTTTCAACACTAGGAAAGCATTCAAAGACAATACATTCAATCATAACACATATAAGAATTAAAGAAGATTAAATTTTCATTAGAAGACTCAATGTTCAATGTTTTTTTTCGGTGCCTCAAAGCTTCAATTTATAGCTACAACTAATCTAAAGAAAAATCTCAATATTCTTCAAAATATGGCCTAGAATGACAAATCTTTAATTCATCCTACTTGAATTCCAACAGAAACAAAAATTTCTGAAGTCCAAATCCCAGTTCCACTAGTTAACCGATTTCTTGCTAAAATGCCAGATCACCAAGCAGGTAATCTCTAATTTCTTACAGTCTTGGATGCCTAAAGAGCAACTAATTTGCTGCAATTCTCATATCGCAAGTTATCAAAGATGGAAACCAGGTAATAATCAATATAAGTAAATAACCATAGTAAAAATATCAAGTAGTAGACCACTACGATCCCGGGGAAATCAAGGCTAAAGAAGGGAGAGTTATTTTGTACGGAGACCGGATGCAAATCGCCGTCCGGAGACCAATCAAAATGCGTCACGTCGCGGTACCGAGCACAGGGGTGACGTGACACATTCTGGTTGGTGTCCGGACGGTGTTTGGCATCTGCGCGAAATAATTAATCCAAAGAAGAAATTTAGTAAACAATCAAAAGGACAATCAATCATAAAAGAAAATATCCAGAAGGCAACCGGGAGTCCTCAATGACGACAATTGAGCAAATCTAATTAGTATAGAAGCCGCTATGTCGACCTTAAAACAAAAGAATTAGATAATTAGATCATCATCAGCACATGATTTGTATATCCAATTGTATAAGCTCACCCAAATACATCCTATTAATGATGCCCATTTTTATTCTCACCTCCCATCTGAGTATCTGGACAAGTGATCAACTCGCATTTAAGAGCACTGACTGTAAGAGATACCAAATTGTTGTTGAATGGTTAAAATTGTTTTTTACACATGTTAATTTATGCATTTTAAGATTAAGGTTTCATTTGGACGACTTTCTTGCTGCTTCTTAAATCAGCTTTTTACTAAAAAGCTGCTTTATGAAGTGATAAGAAAGCTGCTCCTAACGAAGCCTAAATCTATTTTATAAAAACTAATCATTGTCATTTTCTTGAGGTAGTGATTTGGACGAGAACCTTCAGAAGTCCTTTTACAAGTATTTGGAGCTAAGAGGAATCTCAGCCATGACTACCAACTTCTTGCACGAGTACATGATTAACAAAGATAGCCGTGAATACTTGCTTTGGTTGAGGGATTTGAAGAAGCTTATTGAGAAATAATAGAAAAGTTTCATAATTCATCCCGTCTGGTGTTTCTTACCTTGTTATAGTGATAAGACTGGGAAAGTGCAAGAAAAGATAAATGAATTCTTCACGAAAAGGCCACATTCTTCTATTAGTTTGGTACAATATGTTATGGAAAGTTTCCATTGCTTGTGCTTTCAGATTGAATGAAACTTTTTTAGAAAACTTTTATGTTGTTTTTCTTCTTTAAGGGCTGCTTTTTAACTTATATAGATTGATAGTTTAACCTGTGGCAAAGCTTGGTTATGGTGAGCTCCTTTTGAAGGTGAAGTTGGTAAGAATTTACTTAGTGTTTCTCTTTATTGTTTGATCAGCACCATGAATGATCTCTAATTTTTTTTGTTTCTTTAAATTTTCTTAAGTTATTGTGCATTATTGTGAAACCCCAATATGATATTAGTACCAAGCCTTCATAAAAAAAATCTTACACATCTTGAAAAGATTGCCTAAAAGCTTATTAGTAATCTTATAGAGGAGTAAGTTTTGTAGAATTTGAAGCATGATGTGCTTAGGCATGAACATAGACAATTAATATTAGATGATATATATATATATATATATATATATATATATATATATATATATATATATATATATATATATATATATATATATATATATATATATATATATATATATATATATATATATATATATATATATATATATATATATATATATATATATATATATATATATATATTATTTAGTCATTAGTAGCTTATTCATTTGTTCATAATTTTGTTATTACACTTGCATAACATTTAAACATTTGAATGGATTTGGTTTGAATTTGCAATTTCTTTGTACACCTTTCTCCACTTGGGTTTATTTAATAAACATAATTAGTATATTACTCTAACGTAAACTTTCTTATTAATGAGCAACATAGTCAATAGGGCTGCAAGCGAGCCAAACGTTTGACGAGCAACTCGTTGTTCGGTTCGATTAAAGCTCGTTTGTGATCATTTAATTAATTAAACAAACAAACTTGAACCATATTTTAAATACTCGATTCTTAAATAAACAAACTTGAACACTAATGCGTTCGGCTCATTTATGTTCGCGAACAACATCATTTGAAGTTTGTGAACAAGCTCGACATTAAGCTCGATTCGTGTTCGATTTTGAACTCGTGAATAAGCTCGATAAAAATAATTAATATTTGACTATATAATTAATAAATATAAATAATAATTTCCTTTGTTACATAGACTATTGCTTTTATTATAAATGTGTTTGTTCAAAGATATGTTCATGAACATGTTTGTTTGATAGTTAAAAAAATTCGTTAAATATGTTCGCGAACAAGCTCGATAATCACTAAACAAACGAACATGAACTGAATATGAACCGAACATGAACCATCATTAATTTAAATGAACCAAACATGAACACAAACAATAAAGCTCGAACAAACATGAACCAAATTTGAACAAGCTGATATTAAATGAACACAAACATGAACACTCACATACTCGGCTCGGCTCGTTTGCAGCCCTAATAGTCAAGGTAAAAGGATATTCCGCCAAAGATGTTAGGCACTTATGAACCTATGAAATGAAATCCCTCTAACAATGATAAAGTCATCCAAAGAAAACTAAAATAAATCAGCACTCAATTTAGCCTTAGCACGAAGGGAAGACATGGCATGAGAGATGATCCACCTGGAACCCTTGCTCGGGGTTGGCTTAAACCCCAAGCCGATACTAAGTAATAGTTTGAACACACATATCAAGACTTGAATCATTTTTTTTAATCTTAGGTGAGTTAACTAACTCTATATCCTGATCAAACTCAAACTTAATGAGCCACTCAACCTGAGTACATCTAGTCATTAGTTAAATTTGATCATAATATCAAACCCGAAAGCTTAAGTTGTCATGCCTTCTTTTGATTCAATTTTCTCTTAGTATTTCTTTAAAGTTTTTTTATTATAATTAAGGTGACTTTGGAGTTATGATTTACTTTATATTTATATTTTAAAAAGTTATTAAATATTTAATATTTCCCTTAAGTTTGACACCAATTTATTAGGTCAAAAATCTTAACATGTTAGGATTATATACTAATAATACCAAAATTTAGACATTGTAGATCAATGGATTCATAAAACAAAGTGATAAAAGAAGTTCAATTACATAATTGACATGGATATATTTGTGAAATTATTTTATTATTTTTTGGATCGAATTAGTTAGGCCTAATCCTAAGGCTGATAAGAATGTGGATAAATTTTAATTTCAAATAATATGTTCATTGAAATAGTATACTAATATTTTGTTATGTAACCTAAGTTATTAATTTTGAAATATTTTAATTCTATATATTTTAATCATATAGCTTGGCTACAAACCCTTCTCATTTAAAAGAGAAACAAAAATTGATAAAAAATAAAATGCTTTCTCCAAATATAGAAGGATCAAAGAAGAAGACATGCCTAAAATAAATTATACATATTTCAAAACAAACATATGGAAGACCAAAGTTTCATTTTGGATAGCTTTTTTATTGTTTTTTTTTAAATTATTTTATAGTATAAATTATTATTATTATTTTTGTTGCGTCCAGGAGTATTCGCGGCGGTAGAGAAATACAAGATTTAACGTCTTAGCGTTGTATGAAAATCCGGCACGCAATCAGATAAGAAGAGAGGGTCTAGCATTTATGAGACACCAAGATTTTTACGTGAAAAACTCCTGTAAAGGGGGGAAAAACCACGAGGTCTGGCCCAGTTTGAACGAATCCACTAGTATTTGCAGTCGATTACAAATGAGGCCATTCCTTGGGAGAAGGTCTTAGCTTGATGTACATCTTATGGAGTACATTACATAATACAAAGAGTTACTATCGACGTATTCGCTTTGTTAGAAGGACTGCAGTCGGCGGGCGACGTAGGTCAGGAGGACCGTAGTCAGCTGGCGACGGATGACTGTAGTCGGCGGGCGACATAAGTCAGGAAAACCGTAGTCGGCGGGCGACGGAGGTTGGAAAGACTGTAGTCGGCGGGCGACATAAGTCAGGAGGACCGTATTCAACGGGCGACGGATGTCGGAAAGGCTGTAGTCGGCGGATGACATAAGTCATGAGGACCGTATTCAACGGGCGATGGATGTCGGAAAGACTGTAGTCGGCGGGCGACGTAAGTCAGGAAGACCGTAGTCGGCTGGCGACGGAGGTCGGAAGGACTGTAGTATGACGACGAAGATCAGTAGGACAGCGTCAGGTAGAAGTTCATCAATGGAAAGAAATACATCTTCGCATAGATGTCCAGCAAAGTCTGATAACTGGTAGAAGTCCGACGTCGGGTAGAAACTTAGCGAAGAGTGAAGGTCCGACGTCGGGTAGAAGTCCGACGTCTTTGGTGGCAGAGGAGAATTCTAGCTTCACTTGGGCGGAGTTTCTGCATCAGGAGGGGACTCTCTTGTAAATTGAGAAGACTTTCAGCATCCCATGGAAGTTGGGCAGAATTCTAGCATTCTCCCAAATATCGGGCAGAGTTCCGGCGTCTTCAGGCGGCAGGAAGAGCTCCGGCGGTGGTTGAGGAGGTGAGGAATCTCCTTTTCCCCTTTCTCCTCTTCTTCTTCTCTCTCTTCCCTTCCTCTCTCTCTCTTCCCTTCCTCCTCTCTTTGGTGTAGAATGAGGGCTCTATTTATAGTTTTTCTGGAGTGGCATAGCCAGTAAATAGGCATGAGATCAAGGGCGAACAGGGAGTGGTTTGAATGAACGGCCGATATCGAATCCTTTGATCATGCACCGTTTGTTGGACATTTGAAGGCCTTAATGATGACATAATTTGATGATCTTGGGCTCGTTGGATTCGTCTCGTCGAGCCGTTCGATTCGAGTATAAGATCGTCAAAATCGGAGACCGTTTGGTAACTCAAATTGCGGTTTGAACCTTGCAACAGCGCTTTGAACCCTTGATTCGGACTTATTTGGGCTTGGATTGGCTTGATCTTGGTGTCGTTGGGTTCGTATTTCTGAGACGCTCAGTTTGACTGTAAGCTCGCTGAAATCAGAGTTCATATGCTCCTGAAATTAATTTTTGAAGTTTCCAACTAGTTTTGTCTCGAGATTCGCGCCCGATCAAGATGATTTTGTGATGCCGTATCAGTTGCCCCCCTATTTTCGGACGTTGAAGCTCCAGAAGTCCGAAAATATGCGTCACAATTTTTTAGAGAATTTTTTCATGCGAGTTAGAATCAATCTTGTGTACAGGAGCTCCGAATGGCTTTGAGAGTGCCGAAATTGGGTCCGGGACGTCGAAAAATGGTTCCGGGGACCCCAAAAACGTTGAATTTGGATTTGTCGGGGCGAAAAATGGCTCCGAAACAGTTCTGGCAGCCGAACCGGCCGGCCGGCCACCGCCGCCGCCTCCGGCGGCGCGGAACAGCGGCCATGCCCGCACTCGCGCGGTGGCCTGCGCCCGCGTTCGCGCGGCACTCCGCACCCGCGCTTGGGTTCGTGCCCGCGCGGTGTCTCCCGCCCGCGCCTAGGGGTGTTCCGTGCAGTGCGGCCGCCGGCTGGCACCGGCCAGCTATTGCGCGCGGCCTCCGCATGTCACGCGCGATCCGCGTGGTTCGCCCACGGATTAGTGCGCTGTCCGCGCCGTTTCGGGAGTCGGTTCAGCCCACCGCCTTAGGTGGGGCCCACGAGTGCAAAAATGTCGTTTTTTGTTGTTTTTGGGTCCAAAAAATCCCCAAAAAATTCCAAAAAATCCGAAAAAATTCGAAAAAATTTCTAAAAATAGGATATTTCAAAAAATGGTTGTAACTTCCCTCCTTTCTCTCCAAAACCTATAAATAGGCCTCCCAGACCTTTAGGAAAATTGCATCTTCTCTTTCTTTCTCCCTCCGGTTCTCTGGCGGCTGAGGCTTCCGCTATTTGCGAGTTGGAATTTTTTCCTACTCGAATAGCGCCCCTCCTCGCGTGCAGAAACCTACGGGATTTCTTCCTCCCCCTCCGGTTTACTAACGGTTGAGGCTTCCGTTATTTACGAGTTGGAGTTTTTTCCTACTCGAATAGCGCCCCTCCTCGCGTGCAGAAACCTACAGGATTTCTTCCTCCCCCTCCGGCTTACTGGCGGTTGAGGCTTCCGCTATTTGCGAGTTGGAATTCTTTTCTGCTCGACTTAGCGCCCCTCCTCGCGCGCAGAAGCCTACGGGATCTCTTTTCCATATGAGCGGAGGTTTGCTGGCGATGGACGATCGAGTTGAAGCCCATTAGCAGTCAACGATCGTGTATGGAGCCAAAGGAGAGAGTTCAAGTGTGCGTTGCAAGTAACAGTCGAGCAAGAAGCCGATGACTAGTATCAGTCCGTTGACGAGCAGAAGCCGGACGACAAGGAGAAGTCCTTCGTTGGGTAGAAGACCGACGACGAGTAGGAGTCTGCTGACGAGCAAAAGTCCGACGTCGGGTAGAAGTTCAACGTCGGGTTGAAGACCGACGAGAATTCGTCGACGAGCAGAAGTCTGACGACGAGTAGGAGTCCGCTGACGAGCAGAAGTCCGACGTCGGGAAGAAGTTCAACGTCGGGTAGAAGACCGACGAGAATTCTTCGACGAGCAGGAGTCTGACGACGAGTAGAAGTCCGTTGACGAGCAGAAGTCCAACGTCGAGAAGAAGTTCAACGTTGGGTAAAAGACCGACGAGAATTCGTCGACGAGCAGGAGTCCGATGACGAGCAGGAGTCCGCTGACGAGCAGAAGTTCGACGAAAAGGAGAAGTCCTTCGTCGGGTAGAAGACCGACGACGAGTAGGGGTCTGCTGACGAGCAAAAGTCCGACGTCGGGTAGAAGTTCAACGTCGGGTTGAAGACCGACGAGAATTCGTCGACGAGCAGAAGTCTGACGACGAGTAGGAGTCCGCTGACGAGCAGAAGTCCGACGTCGGGAAGAAGTTCAACGTCGGGTAGAAGTTCAACGTCGGGTAGAAGACCGGCGAGAATTCGTCGACGAGCAGGAGTATGAAGACGAGCAGAAGTCCGCTGACGAGCAGAAGTTTGACGAAAAGGAGAAGTCCTTCGTCGGGTAGATGACCGACGACGAGTAGGAGTCTGCAGACGAGCAGAAGTCTGACGTCGGGTAGAAGACCGACGAGAATTCGTCGACGAGCAAGAGTCTGAAGACGAGCAGAAGTCCGCTGACAAGCAGAAGTCTGACGTCGGGTAGAAGTTCAACGTCGGGTAGAAGACCGACGAGAATTCGTCGACGAGCAGGAGTCTGACGACGAGCAGGAGTCCGCTGACGAGCAGAAGTCCGACGAAAAGGAGAAGTCCTTCGTCGGGTAGAAGACCGACGACGAGTAGGAGTCTGCTGACGAGCAGAAGTCTGACGTTTGGTAAAAGTTCAACGTCGGGTAGAAGACCGACGAGAATTCATCGACGAGCAGGAGTCTGAAGACGAGCAGAAGTCCGCTGACGAGCAGAAGTTCGACGTCTGGTAGAAGTTCATCATCGGGTAGAAGACCGACGAGAATTCGTCGACGAGCAGGAGTCTGAAGACGAGCAGAAGTCCGACGTCGGGTAGAAGTTCAACGTCGGGTAGAAGACCAACGAGAATTTGTCGACGAGCAGGAGTCTGACGACGAGCAGGAGTCCGCTGACGAGCAGAAGTCTGACGAAAAGGAGAAGTTCTTCATCGGGTAGAAGATCGACGACGATTTGTCGACGAGGAGGAGTCTACTGACGAGCAGAAATCCGACGAAAGTCCTGCAAGGCAAAAATTCAGTGACAAGAGGAAATTCAACATCAGGTAGAAATTTAACTTTGTGGAGAAGTTAAATGAAAGTCCCTTGACGGAATTCTGGCGACGTTATCCAAGGATGTAAGACCTATCCGAGGTTGTATGATAGAACATTTGTTCGATGACATTAACCTGTGTGAAAAAGGTTGAGAGAATCCACCAAGGATGTGAGTCCTTTCCAAGGTTGTATGCCGGAGCCCTGCTCGACGACGTTAACCTGAGTGGAAGAGGTCGGGAGAATCCACCAAGGATGTGAAACCTTTCCGAGGTTGTATGCCGGAGCCCTGCTCGACGACGTTAACCTGTGTGGAAGAGGTTGGGAGAATCCACCAAGGATGTAGGACCTTTCCGAGGTTGTGTCACGCCCCAAGATCTAACTTGGAAAGAATGCCGATCAATTTCACAACAATTTACCAGAGTTATCTATAAACCTTCAGTAAGCAATCTATCAAACATCTATAAAATTTAAAACATCAATATTCAAGTCGATTCATATCTCAAAACATCATGTACAATACTCAGGAACTACAATATCAATACAAGTAGAGAAATCTATCCTGTCCTGAGTACAAAAGAATCATCTATCGATCAAAAGAACTAAAAACCTGTAGATCCGGATCAAATCCTATCTCCTGCTCCCGAGCCCTGACCTGAAAATATCAACCACATATAATGAGCTTTACAAAGCCCAGCAGGTCACCTAATACCTATAACTGAAATCAAAGCACGGCAATGCTATCAATATGCATGTCAATCTATCAATCCGAATCAGTCAACGGTCAATGAGTCAATGCAGCGGAAATCAATAGTCAATAAAACCAGTCAATGCAGCGGCAGGCAATACGATAAATCAATTCAATCAATCATCGCCCGTCAATCAAATCAATACGGTCAAATCTGTACGATCTAATCAATGAAGTCAAATGAGAAAAGCGATACGAGACAAGGAATCTATAAAACGGTCAAATCTATACGATGTTCATGCTATCAATGCAATATCTATATCTATCTATGTCCATATCAATGCTCAGTAGTATCAATGCTCGGTAATCAATCGATGAAATCAATGAAATCAGTACGATACAGTAAATCCAATCAAAATAGTAAAACAGAAATCGATAAAGCAATAGATCCGTAAGTCAATACAGTGAACATGCATTTCAATACTATATACTGAACAAGTACAATCTACTGGCTATGTTGCTGTTGTAGAATCCATATTGCTGTTGTAGATATCAATTTACATTGGTTCAATCAATAAGAGTCGTCACTCTTTTCACCCGTCGGCATATCAATAAACTCCTTATGTCTCCCTTCAATATATCAATAATCAATGTTTAAAGGAAAGCCCGTCGGCCCACCATCCTGTACAGGTATCAATATCAATCTCCAACCAATGTTCAACCAGGTTCCACTTGCGATCAGTATCAATAGTCAATTCAATCAATAAACAATTCAATAGTCATTATTAAAGCAATCATATCAATAATCATATGCATATCGATTCAATCTATCAATTCCAGACAATTCAGAAATCATACGAAAATCGGGCAGCGTAACGGTAGTCGGTCAAATTTACACAAAAATCCTGCAAAAAGATACAATATCCAAATTCTTCCAAATTATAGTAGAATATCTATAACATCAATACAAGACTATTATCCTATAGAAACCAAATCAAATCAAGTCCCGATTATTTTCTATTCGATTAAAATCACGTAGAATCAATTCCGACCGGTAAAATCTTCGTAGAATACAGTCAAATCGTGTACAATAATCATATCTATAACATACTAGAAGTTGTGCGGTGAAAGTTGTGTCAAATCAAAATCATGTCGAAAAGTCGACTACGAAAACACAAAACAAATTCCAACTCGGTCAAAACACAACATCTTTGAAAACAGAAACAGGGTTCGGAGTCCTTACCACGAGATCTACACTTTCTCCAACAGCAGCGTCGGACGAAAAGCGCTCCGCGGTCTCCGAAAACCAGCTTTTCTCTTTTTCCTTTTCTCTTTCTCTCTCCTCAGATATTTCTGATTTTATAAAAATCTTTTCTCTCTCCTCAAAACGAGCTCATTTCCTTATATCATACTCATATCGGCCTGGCCGATCGCCCGATCGTCCCGGGACGATCAGACCAAATTCTGATCGTCCTGGACCATTCCCAGGGCGATGATCAGGACGGTATTGTGAACAGTGCCGATCGTCCCGGACGATCTCAATATCACCCTGGACGATCCTGTCCAGAATCATTCCAGAACACTCCAGAAATCAGCTGTTTTCCATGCACTGATCGGCCTGGACGATCCAAACTTCGTCCTGGCCGATTCTGGGAGGAAAATCCAAATCAGAGAGGAACAGTAAGGGAACGAGATATTACAATCTCCCCACCTTAGAAAAATGTCGTCCCGACATTTCCCTACAGGTACGAAGCAAAAACAGACAATGCAAAACGATTCGATCGAAATCCAAATCCAAATCAAATCTCGTCGAAATCCATACAGAACACACAATGCAATCAATCAAATGTCAATATGCAATGTTCATATGTCAATATCAATCGGTTAGTCAAATCAATCTTACCAGTAGAACCTTCTGGTCGTTGCTGATCCTGATGCTGTAAACTCTGTAGACTATAGATGCGTGGCACCACTGGAGGAAGTGCAGAAGGTCGTGGCGCAACTGTCTCCCTCTGATCTCTGACAGTCCTATCATCCATCCGGTTCTCTGATCTCTCACTGTAGGCCCTCGAGCCAACAGTCCTCTGCTGTCCTGTACCCGTGCCAGAACCAGTCCTTCCACCCAGTCCTTTCTGAGGACAATTTGCTGCTATGTGTCCTTGCTGTCCACAGTGAAAACACTGACCCGTCAATAGGTAGCACTGACCTGCATGTCGTCTACCACAGTGAACGCAAGTGCCAGAACCACCAGACGATACTATCGATGCTGATCGTGACGCAGATCCCGATGCAGATCCCTTCGAACCCTCATACCTGCTTCTCTTCTCTCTATCTCTGTCTCTACCAGAATCATCTCGTCGTACCTCATCTCTCCTCCTCCTGGTATCATCGTACCTCGATACTGGTGTCGCCAAATCGATCTCTATCAGTCGAGCCCGTTCCACTAGCTCAGAAAACTCATGGATCCGGAAAGGTACTAGTGGTTGCCTCAGCTCTCTGTTCAATCCGTGCAGAAATCTATAACATTTGTCTTCGGCAGTAGGGATCAGATGAGCAGCGTACCTCGCAAGTGCAGTAAACTCGGCCTCGTACTGCATCACTGACTTGCGGCCTTGTTCCAATCTCATGAAAGCTTCCTGCATCTGTCGCTGAGCTGACGGTGGTACAAACCACATCCTGAATACTGCAGTGAACTCATCCCAGGTGATCTCAGCATTGGTCTTCCCCTGAAACTTCTCTCTCTGCTGTCCAATCCACCATCTCTCTGCCTCACTCTCCAACATGAATACTGCCAAAGGTACTTTTCTATTCCCCGGACACTGCATACTATCAAAAATCTTTTCCACCCTCATAATCCAATCCTCAGCAGCCTGTGGTCCTACAGCCCCTTTGAACAACGGAGGCTTCAGCTTGTGGAACATTTGCAAGTGTCTATCAACTTCTTCCTCTTTGCTCCCACTCATCTTGCTCTGGGCATCCCCCATAACATGTGCAATCGCAGTAGCTAACTGCATCATACTCTCTAAAGGCACTGGAGCTGCGCTGTGTTGTTCATTCGGTACACTAGATTCTGCTGGAGGATCCATATCTTTTCACCTGCACATTTCAAAACAATAATACACATATGCAATGATGTATGCCAATGAAACTCTTAAAGCTACCCAATCTACCCAACTCTCAATCCAAACCTACAACTCTGGTAACAATTCATTCTTCCAATAACATTGCTCTGATACCAACTTGTCACGCCCCAAGATCTAACTTGGAAAGAATGTCGATCAATTTCACAACAATTTACCAGAGTTATCTATAAACCTTCAGTAAGCAATCTATCAAACATCTATAAAATTTAAAACATCAATATTCAAGTCGATTCATATCTCAAAACATCATGTACAATACTCAGGAACTACAATATCAATACAAGTAGAGAAATCTATCCTGTCCTGAGTACAAAAGAATCATCTATCGATCAAAAGAACTAAAAACCTGTAGATCCGGATCAAATCCTATCTCCTGCTCCCGAGCCCTGACCTGAAAATATCAACCACATATAATGAGCTTTACAAAGCCCAGCAGGTCACCTAATACCTATAACTGAAATCAAAGCACGGCAATGCTATCAATATGCATGTCAATCTATCAATCCGAATCAGTCAACGGTCAATGAGTCAATGCAGCGGAAATCAATAGTCAATAAAACCAGTCAATGCAGCGGCAGGCAATACGATAAATCAATTCAATCAATCATCGCCCGTCAATCAAATCAATACGGTCAAATCTGTACGATCTAATCAATGAAGTCAAATGAGAAAAGCGATACGAGACAAGGAATCTATAAAACGGTCAAATCTATACGATGTCCATGCTATCAATGCAATATCTATATCTATCTATGTCCATATCAATGCTCAGTAGTATCAATGCTCGGTAATCAATCGATGAAATCAATGAAATCAGTACGATACAGTAAATCCAATCAAAACAGTAAAACAGAAATCGATAAAGCAATAGATCCGTAAGTCAATACAGTGAACATGCATTTCAATACTATATACTGAACAAGTACAATCTACTGGCTATGTTGCTGTTGTAGAATCCATATTGCTGTTGTAGATATCAATTTACATTGGTTCAATCAATAAGAGTCGTCACTCTTTTCGCCCGTCGGCATATCAATAAACTCCTTATGTCTCCCTTCAATATATCAATAATCAATGTTTAAAGGAAAGCCCGTCGGCCCACCATCCTGTACAGGTATCAATATCAATCTCCAACCAATGTTCAACCAGGTTCCACTTGCGATCAGTATCAATAGTCAATTCAATCAATAAACAATTCAATAGTCATTATTAAAGCAATCATATCAATAATCATATGCATATCGATTCAATCTATCAATTCCAGACAATTCAGAAATCATACGAAAATCGGGCAGCGTAACGGTAGTCGGTCAAATTTACACAAAAATCCTGCAAAAAGATACAATATCCAAATTCTTCCAAATTACAGTAGAATATCTATAACATCAATACAAGACTATTATCCTATAGAAACCAAATCAAATCAAGTCCCGATTATTTTCTATTTGATTAAAATCACGTAGAATCAATTCTGACCGGTAAAATCTTCGTAGAATACAGTCAAATCGTGTACAATAATCATATCTATAACATACTAGAAGTTGTGCGGTGAAAGTTGTGTCAAATCAAAATCATGTCGAAAAGTCGACTACGAAAACACAAAACAAATTCCAACTCGGTCAAAACACAACATCTTTGAAAACAGAAACAGGGTTCGGAGTCCTTACCACGAGATCTACACTTTCTCCAACAGCAGCGTCGGACGAAAAGCGCTCCGCGGTCTCCGAAAACCAGCTTTTCTCTTTTTCCTTTTCTCTTTCTCTCTCCTCAGATATTTCTGATTTTATAAAAATCTTTTCTCTCTCCTCAAAACGAGCTCATTTCCTTATATCATACTCATATCGGCCTGGCCGATCGCCCGATCGTCCCGGGACGATCAGACCAAATTCTGATCGTCCTGGACCATTCCCAGGGCGATGATCAGGACGGTATTGTGAACAGTGCCGATCGTCCCGGACGATCTCAATATCGTCCTGGACGATCCTGTCCAGAATCATTCCAGAACACTCCAGAAATCAGCTGTTTTCCATGCACTGATCGGCCTGGACGATCCAAACTTCGTCCTGGCCGATTCTGGGAGGAAAATCCAAATCAGAGAGGAACAGTAAGGGAACGAGATATTACAGGTTGTATGTCGGAGCCTTGCTCGACGACGTTAACCTGTGTGGAAGAGGTCGGGAGAATCCACCAAGGATGTAGGACCTTTCCGAGGTTGTATGTCGAAGCCTTTGCTCGACGACGTTAACCTGTGTGGAAGAGGCCGAGAGAATCCACCAAGGATGTAAGACCTTTCCGAGGTTGTATGTCAGAGCCTTTGCTCGACGATGTTAACCTGTGTGGAAGAGGCTGAGAGAATCCACCAAGGATGTAAGACCTATCCGAGGTTGTATGTCGGAGCCTTGCTCGACGACGTTAACCTGTATGGAAGAGGTCGATAGAATCCACCAAGGATTGATTTTGCTTTGATTGGGAGGGGGCGAACGCCGCGTATATCCCGAATCGAAAGTGAAGAAGGTCTATCTTTAGACCGTTACTGCCTTTTGGAGGTCGAGGTTAAGACCTTGCCCAAGGAGTAGAAATCCAATAAGGGACTGTATAAAGCTTGTAATTGATTTGAAATATCCTCACATTTGCTCGGATATTCCTGTAATATCAACTTGATGTTGAAGGTATTGGAGATCTATTTGACCATGGTTTGAGTCAAAGTTGCCCCACAGTCCGCATCTGCTTCTTATGATATTGATGCTATGTGTGAACTTTTGATATTGGAGCAAAAGTTGCCCCCCAGTCGGGAACTACGTTCCCACAGACGGCATCAAACTGTTGCGTCCAGGAGTATTCGCGGCGGTAGAGAAATACAAGATTTAACGTCTTAGCGTTGTACGAAAATCCGGCACGCAATCAGATAAGAAGAGAGGGTCTAGCATTTATGAGACACCAAGATTTTTACGTGGAAAACCCCTGTAAAGGGGGGAAAAACCACGGGGCCTGGCCCAGTTTGAACGAATCCACTAGTATTTGCAGTCGATTACAAATGAGGCCATTCCTTGGGAGAAGGTCTTAGCTTGATGTACATCTTATGGAGTACATTACATAATACAAAGAGTTACTATCGACGTATTCGCTTTGTTAGAAGGACTGCAGTCGGCGGGCGACGTAGGTCAGGAGGACCGTAGTCAGCTGGCGACGGATGACTGTAGTCGGCGGGCGACATAAGTCAGGAAAACCGTAGTCGGCGGGCGACGGAGGTTGGAAAGACTGTAGTCGGCGGGCGACATAAGTCAGGAGGACCGTATTCAACGGGCGACGGATGTCAGAAAGGCTGTAGTCGGTGGATGACATAAGTCATGAGGACCGTATTCAACGGGCGATGGATGTCGGAAAGACTGTAGTCGGCGGGCGACGTAAGTCAGGAAGACCGTAGTCGGCTGGTGACGGAGGTCGGAAGGACTGTAGTATGACGACGAAGATCAGTAGGACAGCGTCAGGTAGAAGTCCATCAATGGAAAGAAATACATCTTCGCATAGATGTCCAGCAAAGTCTGATAACTGGTAGAAGTCTGGCGTCGGGTAGAAACTTAGCGAAGAGTGAAGGTCCGACGTCGGGTAGAAGTCCGACGTCTTTGGTGGCAGAGGAGAATTCCAGCTTCACTTGGGCGGAGTTTCTGCATCAGGAGGGGACTCTCTTGTAAATTGAGAAGACTTTCAGCATCCCATGGAAGTTGGGCAGAATTCTAGCATTCTCCCAAATATCGGGCAGAGTTCCGGCGTCTTCAGGCGGCAGGAAGAGCTCTGGCGGTGGTCGAGGAGGTGAGGAATCTCCTTTTCCCCTTTCTCCTCTTCTTCTTCTCTCTCTTCCCTTCCTCTCTCTCTCTTCCCTTCCTCCTCTCTTTGGTGTAGAATGAGGGCTCTATTTATAGTTTTTCTGGAGTGGCATAGCCAGTAAATAGGCATGAGATCAAGGGCGAACAGGGAGTGGTTTGAATGAACGGCCGATATCGAATCCTTTAATCATGCACCGTTCGTTGGACATTTGAAGGCCTTAATGATGTCAGAATTTGATGATCTTGGGCTCGTTGGATTCGTCTCGTCGAGCCGTTCGATTCGAGTATAAGATCGTCAAAATCGGATACCGTTTGGTAACTCCAATTGCGGATTGAACCTTCCAACAGCGCTTTAAACCCTTGATTCGGACTTATTTGGGCTTGGATTGGCTTGATCTTGGTGTCGTTGGGTTCGTATTTCTGAGACGCTCAGTTTGACTGTAAGCTCGCTGAAATCGGAGTTCATATGTTCATGAAATTAATTTTTGAAGTTTCCAACTAGTTTTGTCTCGAGATTCGCGCCCGATCAAGATGATTTTGTGATGCCGTATCAATTTTATTAAAAAAAATTTGTAAAAAAATTTCTCAAACTCAAAAATATTGCACTAAAATATTATTTTAGAAAACAGTAATAAAGTTGTTACAATCATGATAAAAAATTGTACTAAAAAGTTATTTTGAAGTTGAAGCATATAGCAACATCCTAGTACAATTTTTTTTAAGTAATAAAAAATAGTGGCTAAATAGAAATTATGGTTGACCATCGAGAAGCAAAGCAATAATAAGATTTTCTTTTTGAATGAGGTATCCACTCGCTGCCACCCCCGAAAGGGTGCTTGAAAGCGTAACTAATCAGCGACTGACCTAGAAGAGGCACCTATCTCAGAAACCTCTTAGCCCGTACTTGATTGGGCCCCACTCAAGTACGGGTTGCAGCTCGGGGGGAATCGTGCACGTGTTGGGGATACCCAACCGTACTCGCCCATCAACCAAGCTAAATAACGGTGGGTAATAATAAGGCTTTATTTGAGAAAATATTTTTATTGTTTTTTAAAATAATTTTCTAATATTTTTTTTAAGCAGCAAAAGTATAATAATCAAAAGGCATACTAAGATTTCGTTTGGGATGACTTTTTTACTGCTTCTTAAAGTAGCTTTTTAGTACAAATTTTTTATTTTTGTATTAAAAAACTATTTTAAGAAGAAGGAAGAAAGTCGTCCCAAACGAAACCTAAATGAAGCCTAAGCCACCGCCCCCACCAACCAGCAAAATTATTGTCTTTTCATATAATTCTTCAATATCAGTAATGAAATCAGAGTTTTTTTTTTTTAACCTTCCTTTTCTTGGAATCTCTATCAAGAAAATTTCTAGGAACGCCTTAAAAATATAATTGAACGCGTCTGTTCTGTGCTTTTTATGACCAGACAAAATTAAGTGACATGACATTAAAAACCACTGCAATAACCTTCAGACAATTTCAACGATTAATGATGAAATCGTCTTTGATGAAGCAGCAATTAATTATTAAAACGATTATTGCTATTTCTAATCTTACGAACAAAACAAAACAAAAAATTCTAAAGCAAAATAGGTACTCATCCAAAAGAATTATGCTAATGTTTTTGTCCATTAATTGCCCAATCTGGAGAAATAAGAAATTTGCCAAGTCTTGCAACAATTTCGATTTCACTAAAAGTGGGCTTGGTAAAACTTCTACCTAATAGAAGCTGAGATAAATAAGATTGAATTGATAAATAAAATAAAATAAAAAATTGGTCCATAAAAGGAGAAATTATTCTGTGCGGATGCCGGACGTAGCTCTACATTTTGATGCCATGGCACCATATGGTACCGAGTAGTACTGGGCTGCGGTACAGTAAAAGGGTGTCGGCATGTCGCATTCTGATTGATCTTCGAACGGCATTCGGCATCCGCACACATTAATTTTTCCCACAAAGAGTATAGTATTTTCATATTTCAACACAAAGAATAGTATCCTTGAAATCTCCCCTGAAATATCTTAGGCTTCATTTATGACAGTTTTTTTCTTGCTTTCTAAAATAGCTTTTTAGTACAAAATTTTTTTGAATTTGAAATTTTTGTATTAAAGTATTGTTTTAGAAAGAAGTAAGAAAATTGTTCCAATAAAGTCTTAGGCTTCGTTTGGGACGGCTTTCTGCCCACTTCTTAAAACTGCTTTATAGTACAAAAATTTTAATTTTTGTACTAAAACTCAATTTTAAAAAGCAATAAAAAAGCCGTCCCAAACGAAGCCTATTAGAATTCAATAAGTTGAAAGCTTTAAAACAACATGGAATTATTCCCCCAAAAGAGTTTTCTCTTTTGAAGTCATAGGATTTATAAGCAGAAGTTAGGGCAAATATTAAATTGTTGATGGAAAAAACACAAGAACATAAAAAATTTAAAAATTTCACTCAAAATTATATTTTAAAATAAACAAGTTAGAGTTCCAACCTAAAAGAATATCTTCATAAGGTCTCAAAAGAATCTAGCCATTCCTAGGCCGGGTTGCTTGTTCTGGTTTTTGGGTTTATACCTTTCTTTTGTTTTTCTGGTTCTCTTATTTGTAATAGATAGGATCTAAGGCTCTATAGATTTTATTTAAAATGTTGTACATTTAGTGAACTTCTGATTCTCTAAAGACTTGTACTTCTATCTTTATGTAACGCGTAGATCTCTCTGTGAGTTTTTGCAAAAAAAAAAAAAAAAAGAATATAGCCATTTCTATAGCATTTTTTGAATGGCATGAGCTTCGATGCTAAAAAATTGGGGGATAAAATCATGTCTTAAGAAAATTTACTTGATTAGCATGAATCTTAAGCATTATTTAAATTAGAAACTTTCAAAATTTTACTAAAAACTATCCAAACTCTGACAACAAGCTTATGTTTGAATTGACTATCTTAATGAGATGAACTTGGTGATACACCAGTGATCCGATCTGAGTCTAGATGAACCTAAATAAAACTTCAACATTTTTATTGAATGACTAAATGGCCTTGAACCTATGCATATGTGTAGTCAAGCAGCTCAACTAGATAAATTTAATGAACCCAATATTGAATTATAAAATTTTGAGGTCATTATGATACTCAAATACCAAATAAATAATATATAATCAACGTGATCAATATGAGCCATTTAATATAGTATTTTAGATTATGTCCAAATTTATCAAAGCGTCTCAATTAGAAAACCTATAAATATGACTTCATTTTTTATATGAAAAATATTCGAAAAATGAGAGAGCTAAAAAACTCTATTGTATTTTTCATCAATCATTGCTGATAACAACCTCTAGTAATCGCCGCTACTATCACTTAACCTATGTCATTCGACTATTATTATTTGACTACTAACATCCAAACTCATTATTTGATTTCAAGTATCTGTTTGTAGACAACCGACTTCTATAATTGCTATAATGGGAATTAAACAATAATTCTCAAGTGTGTAATCATGTCTTCTACAATTGTGGAAAATAGCATATTGTTCTAATAACTATTTAATGGACTATCAAAATAAGGTCGGATGATAAGGTTTTTCTCCTTTTTGGGTTTTGCACGTAAAAAAAATATAATCTCTTATAAATTTTATGTGTGTATGTTGAATCATTGCAATATGGAGCCATGGTGATGGTTGTGGGGGCACGAGCCCCAACTAGGTCAAAACAATTTTTTTTAGGACAAGCTAGTTCATTTTGGTAATTAAGTATTTTAGTATATAAAAAACTAAAACGACACCAAAAAACTTCGCTTCGCTCTCCCCGACCTCCCTCATCGATGACCATCCCATCGATATCTACCATCGTTTAGTTGTCAAGACCCTGGGAGATCTCGACTCTCCACCCCCTCACTATTGTAGTCTCCCCCCTCTCTGCCTCTCTCTTTGATGGAGGTCTTTAATACCATAGCCTCTCAAGGTTCCTCTCCCTACCCAATCCTACCTCCACGCCCCTCAAGTCCAAGTCATCTTTAGGGCATCTCCAAACGGAAAAATTCATTTTTTACTTTAAAATATAATAACTCATCTCCAACAAAGCTTCATTTCATAACATAAAAAAAAGAATATTTTGTATATATTCTTTCTTATTTTTTTATATTTATTTTAATTATATCTTTATATTTATTAGTTTTCAAATTAGTGCTCATTATAATTTATTTAACAAAATTAGATATTACCTGATAAATTAATTCGTAATACAAAAACGTTCTTAATAAAATAAATCTTCGATTCAAGTTAAAATATTCATATTTGGATTGCTATTTAATTTTTTTTAATATAATTATATTATTAAAAAAAGTATATTCTTTTTATTTAATTGTAGATCGTTATATGATATTTTTATTTTTTTTATTTTATAGTTATGAAGAAAATAATTTGAATAGCTTGTAAAAAAATTATTGGAGACTAAGAAAAATGATATTAATCATTTGTTGTAATACTTATAAAGCTTATTCTGACATTGTTAATTGCTATGTCTATGATTGAATGAGCATTTTTAGCTATGAAGATGGCAAAAAGTTATTTGCTGAATTGTATGAGATACTCTTGAATGAATGATTGTTTGATCATTTATTTATTTTTTTTAAAAAAATATATTTAGTAGTATTAATAACGAAATGAATGTACACCAATTTCAAAATATAAAGACTCGAGAGAAAAAAAAAATTTGTAACAAGTAATTGTTGCGGGCTAAAATATACGCAGTGATAGAGTTAAAATTTTACGTATCATTATTGTACGTATATCCAAAACACAAAAAGAACCATAATATTTTTTACGTGAAAAACTCTAAGAAAGGGGAAAATTATGGAGTCACGCCCAGTTGAAATAATTTCACTAGTCTTTGAATATATTATAAGTGATAGGTTCATTCTTGAAATTGAGGATGATCATATTACAATGGTCAACCGTTGGTTTAGAATCTCATGACGAACGAAGATCAGACAAAAATTCAACGACGTTTGGTGGTCGGGCGAAAATTCGACGTTAGTCGGTGATCGGGTGGAAGTCTGTCGTCAATCGGTGGTTGGGTGGAAGTCCGGCTTCAGTCGGTGGTCGGGCGAAAGTCCAACGGTGGTCGAGGAGTCCAGTGATAAGAGAACTCTAGTTTCTCTCTCTCTCTTCCTTCTCTTCCTTGCTTAAGTCCCCTTCCATGAGGAATGAGAGGTCAATTTATAATTTTCTGAGAGTAGTATGACCAACAAATAGAAGGGAGATCAAGGGTAACTTGGGAGTGGTTTGAATGGACGGATGATGTTGATCCCCTTGATTGTAGACTGTTTACTCGGCATTTGAATGTCTTAATGATATCATAATTTGATGATCTTGGGCTCAATGGATTTGTCTCATCAAGCCGCTCAATTTGACTATAAGCATGACACCTTTTAAAATCGTTTGGTTATTCAATTTATGGCTTGAACTTTTCAAATGAGCTTCGGGTCTTCGATTTGAACCCATTTGGGCTCGAATTGAGTCGAATTTTGTGTCGTTGGGTTCGTATTTCTGAGACGTTCAGTTCAACTATAAGTTTGCTAAAATCAGAGTTCACAAGATCTTGAATTTAATTTTTGAAATTTCCAACTTGATTTTTCTTCCAGATCCGTGCCTTATCAAGATAATTTTTTTATGATATATCAGTCTTATATCAAAATTCAAATTTTAAGAAAATTTTCCGCTATTTTTTTCTTATCGAGAAGAGCACACACGACCCTTAATAACCAACAAATATTCGACAAAGTCCGATACATACCAAGACCTTATTAATCAAACATACAAGAAGCCTTCATATAAACCAAAAAACGTAAAACAAAAGAGAGATTTATTATCACATCAACTTACAATGCTGTTAATCCAAGATCTCAATAAACCCCAAAAAAATAAAATTAGAACAGTATCGCACAAATGCAAGCCACCAAAAGCATCAGTCCCTTCAACCAACGCCATTCTATCGCTTGGTTATTTGATCCAGAAGATTGATCATCAATATTTGTCACCGAACTCCATATCGCGTTACTGTAGAGCACAACGTTGCGATTTCGTTGCAGAACAAAAACATAAAAACTCCCTGTATTGTTAGTTGCAGTTAGCCCTACGACAGTTCCGTTTTTATCAGTGATGACAAAGTTTCCATCGGTCTTCAAAGTTGCCGCGCACATATTGCCCTGGCCGGCGGTCCTGCTGGACCATACTGTTTCGTTTGGGTTTTCTTGGTAGAGGACAAGATTACAATCTGGTTGCATAATTAAGTTATAATTACCTTCCGTCAGCTTTTCGCCAATGTTAAGCGTATCGCCAACCAACAAATGGTTATATTCTGCAGCTTCAGTCACTAGAAATCTGGCCACGAGAAAGAGGAAAACATAGCGGAAGAAGATCAAATTTGCGCCCATGGATGATGCGATATGTGCTGATTGAGGCGTGTATTCTGGAAAGCTTTGGCTTTCATTTATAGACATAGCGAGATGATAGAATTGTTGCCGGCGAACATTTATCTGTTGGCCACCATTTGGCGCAAGGAAGCCGATTGAATAGTTAAATTTCACGCTACAGTTAGGTAATAAGTTTGTGATGATTTTGTCGTTTATGTTGTTATTAGGCAAAATTTAGTAGTTTGATGTAGTCATGGCTGAATAATCTATTTCATTTACGTTTTCGCTTGTTAAATTTGAATAACTGAAGGCTTATCTCTTGATTTTTCTTTATTTTTTTGAAAGAAAAGAAAATAGGAGAGATTAGCGAGAACAGAGCAGGATCCCATTTAATGCTGTTGCGGTGCTACAAATTCAAAGCAGAAGTGAGGTATAATCCAGCGTTGAATAACTCAGCTGCTCAAGATAACATGGCTAAAGACAATAGTAAAGGAAGGCCAAATTAGACAGAATCAACCGGAAAATGCTCTGTAATTGAAAATAGAATTCATTATATAATATTAGCAAGTGCATTCAATTATTGTTGCTTTTCAATGAAGTACTTGGTGGAGCAACACCTTATTTTCTTTTTCTTTTTTTTAAAGGAGAGATCCACGTAGGAGCCTATGCGTTAATATAAATGAAAATTATAAGTCCTAAAATTAAAAATACAGCCTTTGAAATAAAACCTGCAAGCAAAAGTTTCTATCTATACAATGAAGAACAAAAAGAAAAAAATGCAAACAAAAATATAAGAACCGAAATGAGGGACGACTTCAGAGGGCAACAGGAATATCGACTGTTCCAGAGAGCAATCATAAGATCCAATACTTAAAACCTGCAAGTAACAACCAAAGAATCCTGCAAGAAGAAAGACAAACCACCGACCATCGAACAACAATAGAGAAAGGAAAGGAAACCCGACTAGTGTTTTTTAGATTTCCTCCCTCGCCATTTGTTACCATCACGAGAAAAATCTTTTTGATTGAGACGCCCAACATTCAAACTATACAATTCATGAAGATCATCAATAAGAGCACCTCGCTTCTTCCAATCTCCATTTTGTTCACAAGTAGGGCTGTATATTTTTGGGATAAAATTAAAAATTGAATCAAATTGATTCAATTTGGTTGGATCGGCTCACCTCGGTTGAACCGATTCAACTATGAACTATAATTTTGATTTTAAATTTTTTTGTAAAATAGTTTGATTTTTTTTGTAAAATCAATAAAAAAAATTTATGAACCACTGACATGCCTCATACAAAAGCAATAAAATTAAAAAGATGTTACTTATTTAATTTAGTTTGTTATGAAAATTAATTATATTTTAATTTAAAAAATTTTCCACGAACAGGAAGATTTAGAAAATAAAAATAAAAAACATATTTTTGTAGTTATTTATTGTCTTAGGCTTCGTTTGGGACGGCTTTTTTATTGCTTTCTAAAACGGAGTTTTAGTACAATTTTTTTTATTTTTGTACTAAAACTCCGTTTTAAAAAGCAATAAAAAAGCCGTCCCAAACGAAGCCTTAATTTTTGTCTTGTCTCTTTTTAATAAAATTATCTATGCACCCTAATTAATTAATAAGCCACAAAACAATCATTTCTCCTGTTATGATCAACTTTTGTCTCAGGGAAGAAAAGTCGGTTTGAATAATTCTATTTCAGAGGACAATTACACAATATATTTACAATGCTTTGTCTTTTATAGTGTTGATGCAGAATTTAAAGCATTGGAGGATTTGACATTTTCTTCTTTTCTGCAATAGAGCCCATTTACTTATGCCTATTAACCGGCATATTAGCTTTTAATGCTGTTCTTTTAGATTTTCGATTTTTTAAATAAAATATTTGCAAAGAAAAAAATTTGGGTTAAATTTAAATTAGAATGGATTTTAAATTTATTTTAATTTGAGAGAAATGTATGAGAAATATAAGAGAAATTATTAGATTTATTTTGATTTGATAATTTGATATTTATTTTATTAAAAAGAATTGTAATAATATGATTTGCCTTTTTTTCAATATTTATTGCCCCTATGGAAGGATGAATTATTCTATGCGGACATCGGACAGGGAGCACCGTCCAATTTGTCTAGGTGCGCTTTTATTATTCACTAAGACAAAACCGAACAGTTCTTCCCCTCCGATTTCCGAACAGAATAATCTCTCATATGGTAGTAGTCTGACATCAAATTTAGGCTTGGTTTGTGACAATTTTTTTATTATTTTTAAAAGTAATTTTTCAGTACAAAAATTTCTAATTCAAATAAATTTTAAATTAAGAATTATTTTAAAAAATAGTAAGAAAATTGCCTTAAATGAAACCTTAAGAAAATATTGAACCGTTATCATCTTCCATTGGATAGTTCATCTATTCAAATTTAGACCTGACAAATTGCTATGTAATTGAAAATTTGAAATGAGAATATAATATTAGCAATAGCCTTAAATAAACAATATTCATCTTGAACATTTACAGTTTATATACCACCAACAACTCCCTCTGAATTTCATGGTAACAGCTCTGGAAAATCTATACTAAATTTTAATATTTACTCATAAAACATTCTAAATTATATCAAAAATATCACAAAAATCAACTTCTATAGAGCAATGATGATATAATTTACATACTATTATGTTATTCAAAATTAAAAGTTTCTGTAAATGAGAACAAGTCTCTGCAATAATAGAAGTGCCAAATGTTGCAAACTAGAGAACTTGTTGAAAACCCTAAATTTCTAAGAAAGAAGAAAGCAAAATGTTACGGTCTTGTGCCAAATAAACAATTCAAAAAGAGAACCATTTTAACCAAGTCAATGTTGATCATCACAATCTAGCCGGCAACCATAATCACATATTCATCTATAAATGAGCTGAGTGTTTCAAGCAGCAAATGCAACCTAATCACAATCACTTAGGAGGAGCATCCATGGCTGCCATTGAGATATCCTTCCGCTCCTCCTTCCTCATGGCGATGGTCGTCATCACCATCGGCCTTCTTGCAATTGGTGGCAGAGCTGAGAACCACCTTTTATCCGGTGATAAACTCAAAACTGGTGAGAATATTTCAGATGCTAATTACAGTTTAAAAATGCAAGAAGATTGCAATCTTGTTTTTTATGGACCAGCGGGTCAAGTTGTATGGCTTTCCTCTACGCAAGGCAAAGGCACTGGATGTGAGCTCACCATGCAGACTGATGGCAATCTCATCATCCATGATGATAAGCAGAAGGTCGTTTGGGAAACCAAAACTAATGGTACAGTTGGTTATTATGCTCTTGTCATCCAACGAGATCGTGACCTGGCAATCTACAGCAGCCCATTATGGGCAACTAAGACTGCTGGGTGAAATACTTGAGGGCTCGGACAAACAAGAGAGATTATTCTGTGCGGACGTCATATATAGCTTACTGTTCAGAGGCGAATCAGGTGAAATCACGTCATTCAGTACCGAGCCGCGGTACCGAGTAGGAGGTGACGTGACGCACTTTCATTGGATTCTGAACGGCATTCGGCGTCCACACAGAATAGTTCATCTTTTATGGTTTTAGGTTCATGAATGTGTTGCCAGAATTATAAGAATAAATATCTATTTGAGCTATTGTTGTATTGATAATAAATCTCTCGATTGTAACTTTTTTTTTTTTTTTTAATGTGTGGTATTGGATCTTACGTTTTTACTTTTTATTGATTTGTTTGGTTTGATGGAATGTTTCCTCAGTATTAAGTCTTTGAAATGAAACCTAAACTTTTGGAAGTTAAATTTTTTACAAGAGTTTTATTGCCAACTTAGTATGATATATAGCTCTCCAAGCTCATTTCTAGATCTAGCTAGATTCTTGATTAGACAACTACTGTAAGGATAAATAAAATGAATGGCATTTGTGTGCTAAGTTACATATTTTTTTTTTAAATTAAATATATTTACTTAATATTTCTTCAAAACCGTTCAAAATATATTATTCATCAATTTTGTTGTAAAATATTTCATCTATGATTTTTTATTTTTTTATTTTTTTAAAGAAAAGATTATTTTATTCCAATAAAAAAAGAGGTTACAACCAATCCAACTACTTTAAAAAAAAAAAAAAAAAAAACACCGCAAAAAATAGAAAAGACGAGATAGGCTTAAAATTGGGACAAAGTTCCTGTAACCACCCAGACGTCAGGGCTAGGACCATCCATAGACAGAGACCAGCAACAATCCACCAAAAGAAGCAACTAAGAGAAGAAGAAACAACACAAATAAGACCACCAAATATAACAACATGAGTCACCACCAATGGTTGCCAACAAGCCTAAGTAGTCCATGTGGAGAGCAAAAACTCGCCACATCATTGCCCATAAAAAATGCAGCAACCGCTAATCCAATCCCTAACACCACATCCACCCAAAATAAAACCAAGCACAACATCAAAAACCCGAACTCTAAGCATCCAACAAAGTGACACAGAATGGCCAACAACGCAAAAGAAGATCCCCAACGAAAAGAGAACAACCATAGTTACTTTCTTTTGGTTTTACGCCCCCGACGTTTACCACCTCTATGGGAGAAGGCCTTCTCAACTATACGATTCACATTCAAGTTAAACAAAGCATCAAAATTCTCCTCAACCACCTCCAAATCCTCCCCCTCACCCTCACCAAGTGAGGACAAGTGGTCTTGAAGCCAATCCGACTGGTTCACACAAGAATCATGCAAAGACATATCAAATTGAGCTTTTAAATCCTCATTACAAAATAATAGAAATAGGGATCTTAACCGTGCCATCAAAAATTATAAATGAAGAAGAGGGCATAACAGGTTCAACATCAACATTAGGCATTTCACTTAATGAATCATTTACCACCATTGTGTTAAATCCAAACCATCAGAGGCTAAAACCATTGGCTTAGGAAGCCCAACATCACAAACCTAAGATCGGGCAAACCCAAACTGCAAGCATCATAAGAATTTTCTAAATGACTGTCACCAACAATAACAACCTCATTTTCTAGATTCAAATCCACCTTATCACTGACTTGCTCCAAAGTGGTTGACAAAACACTCTCAATACCTGCATTAAGAGAGGAAACAAGAGGAGGAATAGGGTTCATGGTACTACATTCCACCTTCAAATGGTTAAGGGATTTACAATGAGCTATAAGAAGGGAATTCTTCCATGACAATAGCTTGAGTATAACCCAAATTTTTTGGACCAACCCACACCCGGTCAGGATAGTGTTTGGTAACATCCAACTCAACGAAAACTCGAGCAACTGACGGCCTAGAGCCACAAGAAATGGCATGAACAGTTTTAAGAGGCCGGCCAAGAGGGAACCTAAACCGTTAAGGATACGATGTGAGAATAGGTGCAGTCTAAGATGGGGAAAAGACACTCAAATGGGTATTATGGGAAATTCCACCTCAATATCAAACATACGAGGCCACTTGAATAACTTCATAAAACAATAGTTCACAAAGTAAGACCGGTGAGCAAACACCTATAATAATTTAAATAATTAACCAATTTAATCAACACATGCCTCATATTGAGAATGGTTACCGATACCTCACAGATAAGTTTCAAATTGAAAAAAAAAAATTACGAATAGCCTCAAGAGGATGGCAAGACGGAAATTTTCCAACTAAGGCGCAAGAGCTAAAATTTCATCTTCCAAAATCCATAGTAACAACATACCATGGTGGGAAGAAATTTTAAGATTCGAGAAACTGGAACAATGAGAGTCATTAGCTAGAGCATCTTTGATTGAAGCAGAGGCAAACATCCCATTTAAAAAATGGAATCGGTGAGGCAGACAATCATATCCGCAAATAATCATGGACACGGCAAGGCAGAACCCTAACTGTTGTTTGAGCATAAAAGCCCGAAGAAAACGAACAAAAGACAAAAGAGAAAAGGTAGAGCAAATTTTTAAACTAAATACCATTTAAAATTAAATTAGGTCTTTAGCCAACGAAATTTAAAATTTTTAAAATAGCCAAAGTCACTTTTTGAACTGGCGACTTACATCAATTTTACAAATCTCCCATTCAACATGTGACTTACTTTTATATATATATCAAGGTTTTTCACATGCTGAACTTTATTGTACACGTGTTAAATCCAATAAAAAATATATTAAAATGTACTATTTAAATAAATTACTTAAAATTTAGGTTATATACAGATGTATAGCTAAGAGATGTACAGCTGCCCTAGTTAATTTTTTTTGAAGTTAATACTTGCATGAGCCAATCACATTATTTTAGCTGTAAAGCCTATATTATCAATTCAATATCGTAGATCTGTATTGTCATGTTATTTTGACAGTAGTAATAAATTTGATGAAAT
The DNA here is from genome assembly GCA_016618105.1 of Dendrobium huoshanense. NCBI lineage: Eukaryota > Viridiplantae > Streptophyta > Magnoliopsida > Asparagales > Orchidaceae > Dendrobium > Dendrobium huoshanense. The sequence continues at coordinate 24,962,188 of CM028348.1, forward strand.
GAAGCTTTAATTTAACAACAATAACATCCACGAATTTTCACCTTTTTATCACAATAAAAGGCACAGATTCCAACCTAACAAACCTCAAACAATGATCAATTGTTTTTTGATTTAATCCAAATATTTTAGAGTTGATTTTATGAACACTCGTCCCAAGTAAAGAATAAGAGATTAAGAGCCTAATGTAACGGTACATTACATCAATTATTTTTCCCCAAATAAACATTACCAACTCAAAAATTATTTGAGGCTGTAATTCGAATAGTGTAAAGAGCTTAATACCCCATGCTTCCATGCAATAGACAGACGAACACATACATTTTTTTAGCGTCTATCTTTATTCAACATACATTTCTTTCTTCCATATTTTTATATCACAATCAAGGCAATTTATCCTGCACGAATCCAATATATTAGATTCAAGAAATTATGTTTCATGGCACACTTAAAATGAACTACCTGCCACTCTTAACATGATAGTCAGCTATAGATGTCAAGAACAAAAGAAAAAAAAAGTTTAGGGCTATAGATTACATAATCAAACTAAAATCAAGCAAGCATAAGATGATTACCTAAAGTTACTGAACATTTGAACCACCAAACTATTGCCATCTACAAACAACAAATCGCACCAGAACACAAAGCCACTGGTCAAATAATCACTGTACTTTTTTTTTTTTTTTTTTTTGAAGGGTGGTCGAAAAATGAATTAACTGGCTAGCGTTCATTGAGGAGGGCTATTCTTTGTAAGCGGGACTGGCAGTGTCTATTGCTAATGATATCAATGTAAGTCCGGAGGCGGAGTTGATCAGAGCTTGTCAAGGAGAGTGGCGGGTTGAGGGCAAGGGATGGTGCTTCCACCAGAAGGAAGTGTAGTAAACACACCGCTTTTGAGTAGCGATCCTCCGCTCTTTCTATATTTTTCATCATCTCATCAACCTGCATTGAACAGAAATGTTTCTCATTAGATAAAAAGGGCTATAAAAACTGAGTGTGTAATTTGCAGACAATTTGATTTTTCTAAAAAAAACATTATCATTGAAAAGAGTGTTTCGTATACTTTTTTTTTTTAATTCCTTTTTCTTTCTTCTCTTGAGACCGACTTCATTCACCCTTTCAATGTAACAAAAATGAGAAGATGAAGAATTTTAGAAGAAAGATAGAGGCTCAGGTCTCATTTGGTTCCCCCAACATTTTTTTTCGTTCTTAAACGGAGGTATTACAACGGAGAAGCAGAATTCTTTTTCTTCCCAGATCGGCAAAAATACGGAGGTGTAACAAAAGGTGTTTTGAAAAAGTCGCCTAAACAAACAGTAAAATCAGAATTTTTTCACCAATTGAAATCGGAAACAGAGAACTTGCGATCAACCAAACAAGGCCTCAGTTTATTGAAGAGAGAGAGAGAGGGAGAGAGAGGGATTGCCTTATAGGATTTGTGCGTTTTATAATCAGAGAGAGAGAGAGAGGGGGGGGGGGGGTGAGAGCTATCAAGGAGAGAGAGAAAGGCTACCGGTTTACAGAAGAGAGAGAGAAGCTAATCGTTTTAAGTTTCATTCATTATTAAAATAGCAGCCATTTTAACTCCTCATACAAATAGTATCATAAGATAAACCCATACTAAATTCAAAACCTCGAACTGAACTAACTCAATATATGTTTTTGGTAAGGAAGTCAATAACAGTACTAAAACATATAGATCAACTTGCACATCTGGAGAACAATCTTGCAAAAATATCAAAATTGATTATCATGATATGCATGTTTCTTCATCTGGATAAAAGCAATAATGGAATATAATTACAATTAATTATAGGCATCATATAAATATTGATGGAGACCATCATATGGATCGCCATTGATACTTCTTGAGGTGATGTATAATATCAATAAGACTATCGATTATAGTCAATGTTGAAATAAAACTAGCTCTAGTTGTCATACCGATAAGAAAAAAGAATTATGATGGCATGTGTAATTATAAAAGTCATGCATGATAACTATTTGATTCTTCAACAACTTCATCAAGTTATATTTAGGCAATATATTGATCAAACATTATAAGCATATTGATACAGATTAAAGCAAAAAATAATGAATGAGGCTCCAATGATGGAAATCATATATTTTACCCAATCTAACTAAAATTTTAAATAATGAAGCATACTTAGATATTTATAATCTTGATGAGATATGCCAATAAATTCATAAATGTTGGTTCCAAAGTGAATTGAAGAGTTTTGTAGCTCCATATGACTTTGTATGCTTTTGATGTATTTCCCAAGTATAACATGTGGTTATAAGCTTGATGAAATATATCGATACATTATAATATCGATTCCAAAGTGAATATGAAGAATTAGTATCTGTACAAGTTACTTTTCATGCTTGTGAAGTATTTTCTAAGTATAATAACTGCATTTTAGGTAAGCCAACTTCCTTGACTTTATATATATAATGGTGACAAGGGATGAGTAATGGCAAGCTATAAGGAAAAGTGGCAGAGGTTTGGATACAATTAAGATCATGAAATTCAACAACAACAATAACATCAATCCTTTATCCCACAATGTGGGGTCAGCTACATGAATCTTTTTTTCTCCATTTTGTTCTATTAAGAGTCAAATTCTCATTTAAATCTAATAAAGAAAGGTTATTTCTAATATTTTCTAACCAAGTCTTTTTAGGTCTACATCTACCTTTTCTTAACATAAGTTAAATAACTTAAATCTAATACATCTACTTTCCTAACTAGGTCATCGGAAGGCCTTCGTTTTATGTGAACAAACCATCTAAAACGGAGCTGCGGTTCGACTTTGTGGAGGGCTGGGTGGCTTGGATCCAAAGAAGGACAAGGACGGAGCAGCAGTTATGGGAATCGGAGAAAGTCGTGAGGTGGATCTGGCGGGTCGAGGTCTGCAATCGGTGGCTAGGGCTTGTGGAGGTCTCGGTTTGCGAAGCAGGAGGAAGGAGTTTCGACTGAGGGATCAAAAGCTCGTAGCCTTTGAGCGGGAGAAGCAACGTAAGGTTCTGTTTCTCTTCATTTTAAAAGCGAGCGTTGGCACGTGATTGAGACGAACGTGAGGAGGCAGTTTTGGCATGGAATGCACAGGGAATGGGCAACCGTATACGCAAAATTTCAACAGGATTTCGAGCAGGTATGCATATTTTTAATTTGATTTTTTTTTTTTTTTTTTTGCTTTAGAGGTCAACACAACCTTTTCACTTATATGCTAATTTCGCATCCTACCTCTAAGAGTAAAGTCACTCATCCACCTAAGCATCCTTATCTCTGCAACACTTAACTTAATATTATGCTTCTCTTTTAATGGCCAACATTCTACACCATAAAGCATTGCAGGTCTCACCACCATCTTATAGATTTTTCCTTAAGTTTGAGGAGGTCGTTTCTATTACACAACAAGCCCGATGCATTCATCCACTTCAACAATCCAACTTGAATTCTACTAATAATATCCCCATCTATTTCACTATCACTCTGAACAATAGACCCAATAAATCTAAAATGTACTCTTGTTAATGACTTGATCGTCAAAGTCACAATTCCCCCACTAGATATATTATTATTAAAATTACACTCCATATATTCAATTTTAGATTAACTCAAATGAAAACCTTTATACTCTAAGGTTGACCTCCATAATTCAAGTTTGTCTTCAACTCCCTCTCTAGTCTTATCAACAGGAAGAATATCATCAGCAAAAAACATACATCAATGTACAACCTCTTACAAATGTCTAGTGAGAACATCCAAGACTAAAGCAAAAAAAAAAAAGGGCTTAAAGACTGATCCTTGATGTAATCCAACTCAAATAGGAAAATACTTGGTCAAAACACCTTGTGTTTGAACACAAGTTAAAGCTCTTGTATATCTATTCTTAATGGCTTGAATATAAGCATTATTAAACCAATTCCTTTCTAGAACAATTTCATGAAATTCAACCCTGATACATAATCTACATAGATCTTTTTCTTGATCCTTTTCTTCTTTTCTCTTAAAATTAGCTTAAGTATCCCATTTGGATGTAAAAGACTTGGGAAGAAGAAGAATTAGAGAGGGGAAACAAATTGAGCTCTTGATTCAATGAAGAGATTGAGGGGGTAAAATCATATACCTCGAGCAGCATATTTCTCTCAAAGGGATGATGAGAGAAGAGAGAGGGTTCAAGAACCAGTTTTTTGTGAGAGATATTAGGACGAAATAGGAAAGAAAATTGGTTTAGAAGGGAGAGAGAGGTGAGAATAGAAATTCTTTCAAACTTCATTCTGAATTCATTTATGTCGTGCATTCAACATCTATTCATAAAAATTGGGTTACAATGCAAAATCAAATTGAAGCTAGAATTTATACCAAGATAAATTATAAATCTTATCATATAATTCAAAATAAAAATAATACTAGAGTTAAACAAAATAGAATAGAAATTAAATTCTTAAATAAAACAAAATAATATAATATTCTAAAAGCACGCTAAAATTATTCTAAAATTATTTTGTATGCATTTCTTGCATTGCATCAATATTTCTTCGAGTAAATATACTAAAATGTTATCTAACTTTTTAAGCAAACTATTGATAAATTTTTGACATATTTCCAAAATCCAATTTGCATATTTCTTTGTCACGTTTGTACTCAAGCACACATTTAGAACCAGACAGATTACACAAGACCATCATAAAATGCAAGGACCAATAGGCAAGTCCTCAAAAAGTCAAATATATTATTTAATAAACAACATCAACCAAAATAGTAAGATCAAGCAATGAACAACCGAAAGATGAGTATTTATCACAAATAGAAAATTTCTTGACGAAACGTGCTATGCAAAACTATAAATAAAACCCATAACAAAATGATATAAATGGCATAAAACAAAAAAGAAGATTTCTTTGCTCACAGCACCAAGTCTTCCCAAAGCCAATGCATTTTGGTAAATTATCTCAATCGCATCAGGCATCTCTGTAGCTTCTGTGAAAAGATAAAACAAGGTGTGAGCAACATGGTCTTAAACAATATAATCTATAACAAAGAAAGAAATAATAGTCATACCATCTACTTGTCCCATGGCCTTTTCAAGTTCCTCAGCATGCTCCACTGAAAGAAGAAATTCTTTCTCAATTTCGGAAGAAACAAGATCCGTCACTTCAGACTCACTGCTTCTAAAGCAGTGTCTAGCACTAGGAGAAGCATTTATGTTTTCTTGGTATTTAAACTCATGAGAAGGGCAACCTTCTATGGAAAGAGTAGCTTGCCTGTGACAGATGTTCAGAGCTTGCTTCCAGATTGCAAGAAGTACTAACTGAACAGAGAATGCCTCCAATTGTCTCCCATTTTCACTCTGAAAGTCATGTTTTAAAATCACAGTCCAAACAATAACAATATGTTAAACATCATAGCCCAAAACAAATTAAAAGCAAAACGAAAAATCACATCCTAAGGAACTTAGATTGTAGGGCAACAAAAAATTGTTTAAGTCTATGAGCCCACGTGGCTCATGCGACACAGTAATGATTAATGATAACAAGCTTCTATGTAGTATCATCTAATGATTTGCTAACTTCCGGCTAAACCATGGAGACAATGAACTTTTATTAAGCATTTGGAGCCTTTGAAATTTAAAGTTGAGCTATAAATGTAGTCACCACCAAAGTGTAGGTGCACAATTCAAATACCTAAAAGCACAAAATAAATTATTTATTAGGATATTTCACTTCAAAGTCACCATCGAAGTGTTGGAGCATTTTAGAAAAGGTATCCTACAGAGTTTGTTTAGCAATAACTTCGAGGTTGTTCCCCTTATGAAAGTGCGAGTACACTTCCCTTTTGAAGGAAGAGATTGTGAAGGTCTTTTCACCCCTTTTAAATGTATTTATTATTTGTTGCATTTCTTGCTGTTGTGTATATTTATTACTATAGTATTATCTTTGTGCTTGTTTCATGGAATTTGAGTTGAGAAGAGTTTCTTAAGGAAATTATAGAGCGCAAAAAAATTACACACCCAATGCACTTCCCTCTTGAATTGCATTAATTAACTCCGTAAAATGACTAAAATTATCCAAAAATCCCCAACACCTAGTTTTAAAACGGATGGTTGACAGATGAAAAGCTAGTGATTGTAGAGAGGAATATCAAATTATCAACTATGATGAATATAAAAAAAAAAAATCAACTATGATGAATATTTAGTTAGTGAGCACATGGAATTATGTCAGGGTAGAATAGACCATTCCTCCATCCTACAGGGATAAATGCCACTGACATCATGAAACTATAAACTCAATAATAAAAATGAATACAGAACAATGGAATGCTACAAGTCATTCTCATAAACGAACTATTCAGTTAAAGCATAAGTTGAGTAAAAGGACTAGCTTTACACCGGAATCCAAATGCCTGCACCAAGGGCTAAATTCGATAATATGTAGATTTCTAGTGCATAGATTAATGGATACTGATTCACATGCGAAAGAAAACAAATTTGGTTCCACCATGGGTCATACCTCTCCCTTCACCAACTCAGATATAACAGAGCCACATTGTTGCAATGATCTAATTCTTGTAACGTAGTGAACTGATGGCTGTTCAAAAGTATCCCCAACATCCAAGGATCCTTGAGACGTACCAGAAATTGGTGAGCTGTGACTTTCCAGGCTTCCAATGGTATTGATCTTAGTGATTGCAGCACTTACAATTGGCACTGGTACACTTAATCCACTATTTTTTTTAGTTTCCATCAGCGAGCTATCTAGTTTATATGGTGAGTTTTGCGACTCTGGAAAGCTTAATGAATAGGATGGCATCTCCAGGGATGGTTCAGGAACCATGACATATTCCTGATCAACCAAATCTAATGAATCCATAAATCTGTGATCTAAGAACACGTGAAGAAAAGTCTTAATAAAGGTCATATAGCAGAAAAGTTGAGTACGTGCAAACAAGCAAAGGATTATACCATGTTTGGTGCCTTTTGAGGAAGCATTGATTTGCTTCATATTTCCACTCAAATGTCTGTAAGAATCATGCTCATAATAACCAGATGTTTCCATTTTATTTGGGAAGCTATGCTTGGAAAGAACACCCAAATTCATTGACGGCTTATTAGATGAGTCTTTATCTGCTCCCACATGAAAACCATAAGTGGACCTAACAGAACTATTCATTCGTGCCGCCAGGCTTTGATCAGGTCCACCATCTTTATCTTCTAGAGGAAAAGGCATGCAGTCTTCTTGATAACCCAGTGTCTGTCTAGACGTGCGTTCAACTGTTCTAACACATGAGGTTCCACTGCTCAGAATAAGTAAAATATTAATAAACTTGAAAGCAAAACCCAAACACATCAGTCAAGAAATTATGGAAAACCACCAAGCCAAAATGCTTACCTCAACGATTCATCTGCTTTGGATTGTGAGAGAAATTGGTGGTTGAAAAACTCCTCAAAAGTTAAACGCTCCACTGGATTTTATTTGACGTGGTAAAGTTAAGGATGGCACAAAATTTCAAGGTAATATGCTGACTCATCCATATCAGGTTCCAGCATAACTAAGAATTACATATGATCGAACAACCATATTACATATCAGTACCTATTTGATATTTCTAACATGTACTGCAGCAAAATTGTTCCATAAATGCTCATACGAATAAGGATGGGGAGTGGGTAGAGTAGTGGTTGTACTGCATTATTTATTAGGGGTCCACGTTATTTTCCATTATAGGCAGATAGAATGTCCAAAACTAACATGTATAGCATGATTAGCCATTAGAAATGAGGCCTTAGTTTATTAAGGAAAAAAAACATAATTGGTAAAGCATATAAGCACAAAACTTCTGGAAAAAAGGGGCAAGCTGTGAAACTCCAAAAAAATAATCGGAAAAACTTCAAAATTGGCCGATATGGGCACTAATTCACTGGTCTAACTGCTTTTGCAGCAGCATCCTCCACATTCCCAGTACTAAGTATCCACAGCCACTAGAATGAAAACAAACTAAACTACTAGGCACGGGCTTGTTGTATGATAGATGGTGATATTATTAGTAGAATTATAGTTGGATGGTTGAAGTGGAGGAATGTGTCGGGTTTGTTGTATGATAGAAAAGTCCCTCTCAAACTTAAGGGAAAATTCTATTAGATGGTGGTAAAACCTGCAATGCTTTATGGTGCATAATGTTGGCCATTAAACGAGAAGCATAATATTAAGTTAAGTGTTGCAGATATGAGGATGCTCAGGTGGATGAGTAGCTTTACTCTTAGAGACAGGATATGAAATGAGCATATACGTGAAAAGGTTGGAGTAGCTCCAATGGAAGATAAGATTAGAGAGAATTGCCTAAGATGGTTTGGTCACATAAAACGGCAGCCTTACGATGACCCGGTTAGGAAAGTAGATGATGTAGGACTACAATTGATGCAGGACTACATGCATGATTTAGGAATTTGCACAAAATATTTAAAGATCAATTTCAGATTTTGTTACTAGTGATTAAAACCACAAAATAAAACTAATAAACGGTCACTTTCGCTTAGGCCAAACTACACCAAATGCTAAACGGAATCAAAACACGTAGGAAAGTTAAAGTAATGCAAGTATGATAATATTCAACATAATCCTAGTTTAACAACGAGATCCAAAAACCAAGAAGTAGCAAATCCTACGAGTACTAGTGGATGGCAACAAAGGGACACAATCTCTCGCTTTGAACAAATTCTCATGAAGAATTCGGAATTCGAAAGTAAAAGAATCAAGAAGGAGAAAGAATCACCTTCACGGAGAGACGTCGTAGAAATCCCACGTACCTTCCGAAATTGTCCGTCCAAGGTTAGTTGAATCCTTCTCGAAGAAACGATGTGAATTACTACGAACCTTCCGTTAGTATCTCTTCCTTAGTCTTGATCACAATGAGTAGCAATTGGTAAGTGGTCTTCTCTTTGGATCAACAATGGTTGGAGTAAATTCGAGGAAGGCCAATGAGGAGATCCATGCGATCTTAGCCTTCGTACACCAAAACTGGATTCAAACTCCGGATTGATCTCCCATCTCAAATCAATGTAGGAGATACACCTTGAGAGGGAGTGAAAAGAGAGAGAGGGTGGACGGGTGAGAGGGAGGAAGACGCTAGGGTTATGAGAGAACTAATTGGGATGAAGAAAATATGCTATAATCTTCATACCAAAATTATTCTCAGATTTTAAGTAAAAGTGGAGGGAAATTTTTCTGAAATTTGAATTTCAAATACATGTAATTAAGAGCATTAATGTAGCATTAAGGAGGTGGGGACCATGGGTGAGGCCGGCGGCATGGTGAGAGGGAGAGGAGTTGGTTATGTGGAGAATAGTAAAGCTCTTTCCAAATTGATCCCTTTAATTTAGGAGAAGAAAATTTCCACCTAAATCAAATTTGAATTTTGTCATAAAAGACGTTTAAAACTTTCCTAAAATGGAAGAGTTAATTTAGGAAACAATTTGAATTCAAATTCTGGTGAATTTGAATTTCAAATTACCCCAATTAATCCCACTCTTAAATTAGGAAATACCATAAAGATGCAAAAAGGGGTGGGAGGCCGGCGGCTAATGCAAGGGGGCCGGCGGCAAGGTCATGGCTAGCGGCTGTGGGCGGTGGCCGGCGGCAAAGGGCTTCGGGCAAGGTGAGTTTGTGGTGTTTTGGGGGAAAGGGAATTGGTAGAGGCTATGGCCGGTGGTGGGAAATAGAAAGAGGAAGATGTCGTGGGGAAGGTGATGGTAATATAAAGAAAAGAAAAAAAAAAAAAAATAACCACGAACCCGGCCGTCTCCAAGGTTGGTGGGTGATGCGATAATCTCCCTCTCCAAGGGATCTCTCCAAAGCTCTCCAAGAACTCTCAAAGGCTCTCACAACACAAGTGAAGAAAGAAATTTTAATAATCGTTCATTAACCATGAAAATACAAGGAGGCTATAAATAGCCCATTACAATGTCATAAAAATAAAAGACTAAAATACCCTCGAGGGGCTACAAGACTCAATCCCTCAAGCAAGGGTAAAAAGGGAAAAATGCAGAAATAAAAATTACATCAACTAAAATGATCATGCTGAAATCAAAAATACATCGGGTACATCGTGGCCGTAGATCTACGGCCACGTCGACGATAGACTTTCCAACTGATGTCCCCATCAACAATGCTTAAAGTGATATCATAAGAACTCATACGATTTCTTGATAAAAACAATTATGATTAGAACTATTAGCAAATTAAAACGACAAAATAAAACATAAGAGCGGTCACTTCTGTTTAGGCCAAGTTGCATAATAAGCGCTTGAAGTATCAAAACAACAAAGAGATTACACAACATGCAAATGAAATAGCTTTCAACAAAATCCATAATCTAACAATAAGATTAGAAGCATTGAAAGTACACTCAATCCTACGTTTACTAGGTTTTGGACAACAGCGAAACAAAACCCTACGTTTACTAAGCTTAGGCAAAGGTGAAACACAACTTCTTGTGAATCGTCATCACCTGCAAGATTAGGGAATTAGAAAAAAAAAATTAAAAGGGGAAGAAATCCACCCTTGTCGTGGTTTACCTAGAGGAGATGTTTCTCTCATAAGTTGAGGTGTTGAAGGTGATCGTCGTTATATTCCTTGAAATCTCAACTAGAGAGGAAGAAATTCTCTCAAGACTTGATGTGTTGAAGACGATGGTTGCTACTTCCTTGAAGGTTCCTATGGAGAGAGGAACTCATCTTGCAAATTCCAAAGGGAAAGAGGGGGAGAGATGGCCGGCCATAGGTAGGGAGCCACACGTTGGCATTAGGGTTAGGTTAGAGGAGGAGAATAATCAAAATCTAAAGTTTGAATTTCAGATTTGAGTGTGGAGGATTTAGGGGTTTGGAATTTGAAATTATTCCAAAGAGAGGGAGAATTAATGGCAAGGAGAGAGGGGCCGGCAACTATAACGAGGGTTTGGAGTTAATTGGGGAGGAATTAAACACCTTCCAAATAAGAGAACTCCTCATAAGGCAAAAGGCTTCAATCAAATTTAATTTAAATTTGATTAGGATTTGATTAGGGGTCAATTAGGAAACTTTTCATAAATAGATTTAATAATTTAGGAAATATTTTAAATTTCAAATTAGGTGGATTTGAATTCAAAATATGTCCTAATTATGTCAATCTAGAATAGGTAATGGAACTCAAGAGGGGAAAGGAGGCTAGGGCCGGCGGCTTGCTTGGGAGGGAGGTGTTTAATGAGGTCTTTAATGCTTACTTAAATTATTGAATTAAGTTTGGAAAGAAATATCTCTTCCCATCTTAATTTATAATTTAAATATGAAGGGATTTAGTAGGTTTCCTAAAATAGGATTGGCAACTATTTGAAATTCAAATAAATTTGAATTCAATCATAAATAGAGTTACCAAAATCATGAAATCTAATTTAGGAAAGGCATGGTGGCACGTAGGCAGGGGGAAAAAGCCAAGGGGGCCGGCGGGGGGTAGGTTTGGCCGTGGGGAGGGGATGGGGTGGGGGACCTAGGCGGCGGGTGGTGGTGGGGCTAGATGGCCGGCGACTTAGGGGTCCAGGAGAACCCTTGGCCGGCGGCTATGAGATGAAGAAAGCGTGACAACTGACAACAAGATAAAGAAGAAGAACCACGAACCTGACCATCTCCAAGGTTGGTGGGTGATCCAAATTCCCTTTCCTAGGGATCTCTCTCTCTCTCTCTCCAAGCACTCTCAAGGTCTCTCAAGAACTCAAGCAATATCACAAATTTGTTATCATTCAATCATTAACTATAGAACATAAGGGCTATAAATAGCCTCATACAAAAGGACTCAAAGATAAAAGACTACCTTGACCTTAGGGCTTACAAACAACTTTCCTTAAGGGGTAAAAACGGGAAAAATAAATACTCATAAATAACAAATAACATAATAAAACAAATACATGAAATAACTCAAAAATACATCGACGCGATCGTGGTCGTAGATCGACGGCCACGCCTCTGATGTACGTTCCATGCCCTGATGTCCCCATCAATAGATGTATTAGAATTGACTTATGTTAAGAAAGGAAGATGTAGACCTAAAAAGAATTGGTTAGAAAATATCAGAAATGAACTTTCTTTATTAGATTTAGATGAGAATTTGACTCTTAACAGGACAATTGAGAAAAATGATTCATGTAGGCGACCCCACATAGTGGGATAAAGGCTTGATGTTGTTGTTGTTGTTATAGTACTAGTAATGTTGATTAGAAAGAATTTAAACCTGCCGATGTATTCCAATCTCTCGGGTTAGGTCGTGACATTAATGAATGTGATTTTAAAACTATGAAAATTGGAATAGAACTTCAACATCAACTTGCAATATCAATGGTTCCTTACAAAAATTCTAAGAAAAATGAGCTTTGATTGAGTTTCATCAAATTTAATTTGTCAAATGTCTGACATTGAATATCTAATATTTTATTGAAGCACCTCGACCCTTTTATAGCAGAAAGTTGTCTTTTTACAAGTGAAACTTTAACTTCCATGAAAAATGTTGATGTCCTTGTATTTACAACTACCATTACTACACAAACTAACAAGATGGAATAAATCATTACTCAATGAAACCACAAGTGCTTATGGAGAACTCAAAACATAGCATATTGGAAGATTTCATTGTTTAAAATTGCGCAATATCAAACTCGCCTTGAGGCCCGCCTCAACACAATTCCAATGAAAAACACCTCGAGGCTTACACCTCGAGCTTTTTTTATGAGGTATGCCTTGAGGCGCGCCTCACCTTACTAGCATGAAGCATATGCCTCAACCGATTTATATATTTTATTATTAAAACTTACCTAAATCCTAAACTAAAATCACGAACAAATTATGCCTTCATGCACTCCCAAGCCACAACAACTTCCTCTCAACTGCCTCGACCTCTAGCCCACCGTCTTTGCCATAACCACCATCAAGAATCACTTGAAAGTCAGGCGCTACTACCATCTCCTCTAAAAATTTTGGAGTATTATTCTAACTTTATGTTGATGACAAATATTTATGAAAAAGAAAAATATGATTGAAATAATGAAGAAGAAATAGAAAAAAAAATAAATAAATAAAGAAGAAACAGATTGAGAGGCATGGAACTCCACAGGATGAGGCAGGATTATTATGACAACAACTCAAATAAAAACCCCCTCATTGATGACAATGCAAATAATTTTCAAGTTGTTCACAATTATGTCAACTTTTTTTAAGAATTGAATGTGGATGAGTAGAAAATTAAGAAAGAAGGAATTCGGAGCTGAACTTAATGTTATAGGATATTTTTACGTGATTCCTATATTTCATGTTAGTTTTGCTCTTGTAATATTTGAATTTTATTCTATTTCACACAATTTATCACTTTACGTCTTGTGCACTTTTTGACTTCATATATATATATATATATATATATATATATATATATATATATATATATATATATATATATATATATATATATATATATATATATATATATATATAATGTCATTCTTTAACATATTATCTAAGCATTATATAAAAATTTATTTTTAATATTTATTTTCACTTTACACAATTTCTAGATTTAGAGGCTTACGCCTTGTCTCATAAAAGAAAAACGCCTCAATACCCAATTGTGTGATTTTAAACCTTGAAAGATTCAACCTCCTACATAGGACCCTTAGGTCCCAAACAAAAGATTTTATCAATAAAATACAAATCCTCTTGAGCAAATATCTCACTCTAACTCTTCTGAGGCAAGTTCTTCTATCCCTGGGGAGTTATGCAACATGTGGACCCAAACCTAAGCTCATGACTAGACAACTCATATTGAACCTAGATCAAACTAGTTCATGAATTTGAATTTGCATTAATTTATTTGATTATTTTTTATTTAAATTACATGAGAATTCTATCTGTTGAGAGAAATCAAGAAATTTCAAGAGAGGGGGGGGGGGGGGGGGGGATCAAGAAAATAAACATCTACAAGATCTATATCACTTTCTATCATAATAAAATTATCTCTTTCAAAAGCTTGAGCATTATGAGCCAACAATTGCTAGATATTGGGATTTAGTTATTGCTTAGATGTGTGACTGCGGAGACTATAGACATGGGATTTTTTGTGGAAGCGCAAGCAAAGGAGCAGCCTGAAAAAGCTGATTTGTGTGGTTAGGATAGCAAAAATGGAGATGTCGGCCGCATCATATGTTGAACTGAGAAAAGAGATAGTGGCGCTATGGAAATGACGATGTTGGAGCTGAGAAGGGAAGGAATGGTAAGGATTGGGTAGGAGAGGGACAATGAGGCAGAAGTTAGCCTTACTTTTTCCCCTTTCTATCAATTTCTCCTGATTTATACCTCAGCTACTCGTTATTAGAGGGAAAAATACTGATTTTTCTTCTGTTGGATTCTTACAATGGATGATAATAATGACGACATGTTATATAAAGCCTTTACACTTCTTTCAATAGAAACAAAAAAAAAAGCCTTTATTAGCCATGTCAGGTGGCTCATTTGAAATTTCTGTTTGTAGCATAATTTCAAATTATATTCTTAGCCATGTTATGAGTAAAAAGGAATGATATTGGATACATTTATTGTTCCCAAATCGATCTGTTTGGAAACTAATTAATATCACATTTGTACATGCCTGTTGGAAGCTAACTTAATATATATACACCAAGCATAGTAACTTTGTAGTAAGTTATCTACTTATCTGTATTGTAGATATTTATATTTTATAAATAAAGTTCTATAAAGTATAAATCTACCCAAAAATACAGGAAATAAATGCAAAAAATGTTAATAGATAATAATGCAATATAACTAGTTCATAAAATTCACATGGTGAGCTTAGTTAACCAAATTTTTGGGGCCATGACATGCAATGTAGAGTTGACGACAAGTAATGATTCCCACCATTGAGCCTCCTCAGTTCCATCCATCACTTTGATCCACATCCTACTAGCAATCAAAAAAGCCCAACCAACAAAAGGGAGAGCATGAAGATAATAAACATTATCCTGCTTTTTTATTTTTATTACTTGTAGCCAACACCTATCTTCCCCACCTCCACTTGCTCCACCTTTCCCATTATATGTCTTGAACCAAAACCTTTGTACCAGATCTTCACCTTTGCAAGTTATCTTCAGTGTTAACTCTTAGCATACACTAGGTAGGAAATAAGATAAGGGCTATAGCATGTAACTGAGTAACCACGAGAATATAAAAAAAAGCACAAATAAGCTGCATGATGTGAGGGAATTCACAAGTTAGAAAAGAACAAGGGTATACAGAAATAGTAACAATGAAGAACTGAACTATACTTGGTGTTACGATACTAATGGTTGACTTTACCCTTCGCCTTACCAAGTGATTTGAATAGGTTATCAGGTCATCAAAATAATAAGTCCAACTTCCAATGAATAAATATGACTAGTGGTAACAATTAACAAATCTAACTAAATGATTACTCAGGCTCAAAGGATAAGGATAAGACAATACATATGACTACTTCGATCTTCTGGCTTTGTCGTTGTTTAAGTTTCAGTGAATCCCCTGTGCTGCCATTGGGAAAGTGAGCTCTTTGATGAATCTTACAGCTATGCCATTTCATTTGAAAAGGAATGATGCCCCAAAATGGTTACGATCTCAAAGTGAGGGGGACTATCTGAGACTTCAAGGAAGAAGTACATCTAATAATTTAATTAAATGTGCACATAGTGCTAGGTTACTCTTATCAGTTTGCTTAAGCTTTTTCATGAATGTTCGTCTAGCAAATTGGCATTTTAGTCAAACTTGGCCAAGCTTTTTGGCACACCTAATATAAGTGAAGAAAAAATATTAAAATCATACAAAAAAAGAGACTAACAATTCCATCTCTTGAGCCAATATACATGTCACTTTGCAATATTAATGTTCTTACTGATGGTACTTGTTCTGATCATTTCTGTGTTTTGTGCCATATAAATTTTCTTACATATTTTGTGCATATTCTTTTGCATTGAAATGAAAGTTTAATAAAGGGAAGGGTTGTTGGTGCCTCTTTAATGGCTTTGGCCAGAGTGCTACGAATTCACAACCCGGCCTATCCTATTCATTCAAGTTCTTCCTTCCACGAACTATACTGATAATTGGCCTGATGCAGGTCAATCTCCCTAAAAGTGAAGAAATTCACTGAATCTCTGGAACCATTGGATGGTCCTGGAGATAGATTTTGTCCAGGTTTGACCGGTGAAACTCAGACAGTGAAGGAAGGTCTAGCCTAGGGTGTCTAGGGTCAACCTCACAAACAATATTTTACAACGTACTATTAATAATATAATTTCTATGTTCTTCAAGCCCAATTCTTAAAACGTATGAAATTAGCCAATTATATCCAGGAAATGCTTTGGCGGGGGGAATTAGATGTCATAAATATGAATATATGATAACCTAGAATCAAAACGTTAACATCATCATCAATATTATCCCAACTATTTGGGGTCTATGAATCATCATTCTCCATAGATTCTTGTTAAGTGTAGCATGAGATTTTAGATTAGTTGGCTCAAATTCTTTTGCACAATTTCTAATCAAGTTACATTCACTCAACCCTTCTAATTTATAATCCTACTCAATTAATTCCATCTACCATTTTTATTGGTGGTTTTCTATTCTCCGTGAGCATATATTAACCACCTAAGCCTATTTTTCACTATAATATAATGCATAAGATTAAGAAGTAGGTTAATGAGAACTTATATAACGGTCTCCAACATCTTTCGCCAAGATGACCATGCATATTAGACCAGTTCAACATGTATTTTTGGAGCATCAAATTGTATGAGGCAATTCTTAAAGCACTCATTTGGATAGTCACATAGCATTCAACAACATACCTAGCTCTTTTAATCACAAGCATGTTCCCAGATAAAAATAGAGAATTTGACAGCTCTCGCAAACAATCAAGTAAAAAGATACGATAATTATTAAACTAACTGTAACCAAAGATGCATACCTGGATTGCGACGTAATAACTTTTTGCACAAATCAATGCAATGGTGACTCAAATTGCTTTCTGAGGGGAAGCGTAGATCATTTGATTTCACTATATTTTGCAATAACTGAAAAATGATAACCATTTTTCAGAATAATATGTATAGTGCTAGTACCACTTGGGTAAATCAAGTAACTTACCTGTATTTGATTGTTTCCGGTGAAAGGAGTTTTGCCAGTGACAAGCTGAAATAAGATCGCACCAACACTCCAGAGATCTGCCTGCTCTTGCAGTAAGGATTAAAAGACCAAAGTGAGAAAAAAAATATTAGAAAGTAACCTTTAAATAAAGGGATCAAGGTTTCACCTTGGCATCATATTTCTGAAGCTGCATTATTTCTGGAGCCATGTAAAGAGGGGAGCCGCATAAAGTTTCAGCTAAGCCAAGTGGCTGCAAGGACCTGAGATGGAAAAAGCTGCTATAAGAACTTTTTATAAAAAAAAAAGAAATGCAAATTGCAGGAAAGGTGATTGATGATACAAGGATAAAACGGATAAGTGAGACAAGCCCCTAACAATGATTTAAGGATATAAAAACTTTATAACAAAGTCATATCAGCCACCTCGGCAAAACATGGTGATGCAGAGGAGATGCCTTGATTTCTTTGCGTGATTCTTGTAAAAAATGCATGATATGAGGTCGAAATCAGAAAAGTTATTTCATAGTTCACTTGTGTTGTCTTAGCAAGGCATGAAACATGAAACCAGACAAGCCAGATCCATCTCAAAAAATTTTAGCTCAAATTTAGAAAAGCTGTTTAAAGAAAGAAGAACTATAGCAGATTAGGAAAGCAACAAAAGTAACAAAGTGAAACTGCTAAAATAAAATTACATCATCAATTCAAATAAAAAATATTATTAAGATCAATTTAGGGGTTATTTGATAAGCTGAAAAAGATATGCAGTGTAAAGGAATATTTTGAAATTGTTTGGATGAGTGTAAAAGGAATACATGAGATTACTTGTTTTGTTTAGTTTGAAGTAAAATGAATGCAATATAAAATGAAAAAAGGGAGGTGGTAGGTGGCCGACATTGGCGGCAGTGGTGGCCGACAGCAAACGGTGGTGGTGTACGGTGGCGGAGACTATGGTGGGCAGCGGTGGTAGTGGCATCGGTAACAGGTAGTGGTGGTTGGTGGCGGCGGCGAGCGGCGGTGGCAGGTGGTGGTGGGCAGCAGCAGTCAGCGACAATTGGCAGCAGGCAACTGTGGTAGCCGGCAGTGGTGGTCAACGGTGGCGGCAACGCTCGGTAGTGGCGGGGCGGCAGCAGGCAGAGGCATGCGTTGGTGGTCGGCAACTGAGGAGGTGGCGGTCGGCTTGTGGTGGCAGCAATTGCAATAAATATTCAATGTATTTGAAACTCGTCCAAATTCGAGGATTCCAAATACACAAAAAATGAACTAGATGGTGAATTTCAAATGCACCAAAATTTTACACTGCATTTCTTTTACTTCAAACAAAACATCAATATTATTAAAACCCATGCATTTGAAATATTTTACACTCCTTTTACTTCAAATCAAACAGCCCCTTAGTAACACTTGATTAAGAGGTATAATCACACAAAATCAGCATGGATATAAATGCTTTAAAGGAACTCTCTCACCTTGCAAAACCAAAATCTGCAATTTTCAGCACCGAATTGTCATCCATTGCTGACAAAAGGAGATTCTGTCAAACATAAAGATAATCTCAGAACACATGCGAAGTTCATTGCAAGATGCTGATTCAAGCATGTATAGTATTCATGTGGTGCCATTTAGAATTCTTGCATGATTCAAGTAATATTGAGAACAGTAGGAAACCACACCAAATGGTTCAAGGCTTGTTAGGCTTATAGGCTATTGAAAAGAGGTAATAAGAGCATCCATAATGTCATTCATGTCAACTTAAGGGACACAAGAAACATCAATCATAAACTAGTATACTCATCAGGGAAGTAAAAAATATAAGAATACAGATTCAAAGAATTGAAAAATAAAATAAACCAATGTTAAATTTATGATTATGCAAAGTAAAATACAAATTCATTGACTGCTTTTCTGCCGTGATATATTTGGTACGAAAGATATTTCATGGTTTTTTGGCGGTTCATCAAGGATACTTTCTCCTACTAGGACTGGGTTAAGAAAAGGACAATTGAACTAACGATTTGAGGAAAAACTCTTGTAACCTAAAATAATTCCCTCATTTTGATGTTCTACTCTATTTTTATGACCCAAAACTCATCTGATGTAAACTTTCTCTACTATTTTTCAACAAAAACTTCACATTCTGTCGTACATTTAAGCTATAGTAGCAGCAAAATTTGATGAGTTAAGATTTAAATGTCATTCATAAAATGTCTTTTTAATTGAACTCATTAAAAATTCTCTAAAAAGTATTTTGAAATTATAAGGATTATATGTTTATCATTTCGTTCTGTTGAGTCCCTGCGCTTTGAAAGTATGGGAAATATATCAGATCTTGATTACTAATCCCCATCTTTCATTTTGTGCAGAATGGACCTCCAGAACACTCCTTTCACCGTCCAACTAGGAAGTGGTGCCAACATCCAATTAGCAAATGCTATCATTAACACGGGTAACTCTGGGGCCACTATTCAATTTGGTGGGCTACAATTCTCTGCAGCTACTGCGAGTGCTGCTGCCGTCCCAATATACGGCATTGATACTAAAAAGCCTTCCAGGAGGCCTTATACTGCTGATGTTGTTGCTCGTCGCGTGCATCCACCGCCACGACGACCACAACTATCCCGTGTTGTTACTGCTAATGAGTTCCCTCAGAAGAGGGTCTCAGTCTTCAAAAGGCTGTCGAATTCTGAAACCCCGACAACAAGAAGGGTCATGACCGGGAAACAAATTTCTGTGATTCCTGCTGCTACCACCACTCTGCCGACTGGGATATCTATGCCTGGAAGGAATGATGCTGAGGCCTCCTCATCTGGAGGAAGGCCGTCAAGAAGGCAGAGGAGAAGGATGAACGCTGAGCTGCGACCTCAGCAGTTGCTACAAGTCCACCCGTCCACATTGTCTGCTCAGGAACCGGAAGCGAATGTTCCTACCCAGAATAAGTTTAAAAATTTGAAATGGGTAAAACGGAACAGCTCTACTGGTGAACTTAAACAATCATTTTGGGAGCAACAACCCCAAGCCCTTGCTCCTCAAAAGAAGAAAGAGCCCAAGACTTTGTCCGCCAAAGTGCATAGGGTCCTGAAAACAGTGAAAAAAAAGGTTTGATGAAAAAGAAATACCAAAGGCCAGTGGTGATTGAGGCCAGAAGATCTCCACCAAGAGAGTTGCCACCTTTGGTGACTCGAGGAAAATTTAAGTCAAGTTCGCAGGAAGCACATCGGGGTGTGACACTTGGACAACGTGTCCAAGAATCCGCCATCGAAAGGGCCCAGCGAAAGGACAAACAAGTTTGGAGGTCAAGACCATATGAAAGAAGAGCACTTGACAAATAAATAAGTACGGGCGTGACATCTGGTGCAGCCTCCCAGAGATCCGCCCCCACTAATAGAAATCATCAAAAATGGGTCCCTAAGAAGGTCCCAATTGATCATTCCTTTGATGGTCGACACCCCGGAGAATCCTCCAGGGGATCCCATCATCAACCAACTGCATCATCCCAAGAGGAAACTAACTTCGATCGCAGCCCACGGATCGAAGAGTTTTTTGTACCAAGTAATGAACCGGAGATTCAGTGGAGATGCCGCTCGGAGATCCGTACACAAGAAGATGATAATGGAGATGATGAAGAGACTATGGGAGTTGAAGTGGTATATATGGTGGAACATGATGATGAATGATCGCCTTTGCGGGTATACCAGCGGCAATTTGGGGCTGGATCCACTGCCGGTAGAGATGCTGACTCCTCGGAGAATGAAGAAGAGGAGGAATTCGAAGAAAATCCTTTGTTCCATGATGCTACCACACTAGGTGAGGCACAAATGCAGATGCATTGTCAGATGAAGGCAAAGGATAAAGAAATTGCTCAGTTAAATGCCAAAATGACTGAGATGATGACGCAAATGACTATGATGATGCAGATGATGCAGAGAAATATCACTGCTAATCCTACACCTGCTCAACAAACCAATCATCAGGAGATAAGTAGTGGTCTCGCTAATCCGCCAGCTCATCCTGCACCCCAAGTGTCGAGAGTACGAGGTTCACATGGAGGAATTGAGAATGATCGTTTGGTTCGCCAACCTACTCCTCAAAATGTAGCAAGCACATCCGAGCCTGTGACAGTGGCGCAGTTGGAGACAATCATCAATGAGAAGATTAAAGCTGTCATAGCTTTGGATCAGGCAGAAAAACTAGTGAGCAAAAGCCGTCCATATCCTGCTGAATTTGACCATGTGCCATACCCAAAGGGGTATTCTGTCCCGAAGTTTAACACATTCAATGGTAACAGTAACCCCAAACAGCATTTGGCTCAGTTTAAAGCCACATGTGGTAATACGGGAGGTGTTGACGCTCTACTTTTCAGACAATTTGTCAGTAGTTTAACCTCGACTGCGTTCGAATGGTATGCTGAATTGCCGAATGACTCTGTGAGAACATTTGCAGAGTTAGAAGCCATGTTTGTGAAAAGGTTCGCCAGCGCGACCGAAAAGATAACAATCGCTGATCTCGCTTTAGATAAACGAAGGAGGGATGAGTCAGTGACAAAATATATAACTCGCTGGCGCAATTTGAGCACGAAATGTGAGCAGCAATTAGAAGAAGAACATGCCGTGCAATTGTTAATGGGAAACATCGATGATAAGATGCAACCATTCTTATGTATGGCCACCATCACCACATTTCAGGATTTGCTGGACAGAGTGGCAAAGTTCGAAAAACTGAACTTATCAAAATCAGAAAATCACTCTGATAAGCTCAAGAAGAATAAAGCCTCGGGTGCCAGAAGGAGTGATGCCGACTATACATTTTTCTCCAGAGTTGATAAAGGAAAATAAGTGGCTTACAATGTAGATAAAGGGAAGCAACCGATACAGTATGAAGACAAGCCGAAACAAGTCTATAACCCTAACCCCCAACCAAAGTTGACACTTGGGGGAAATGACAAACCACGAATGTTTCAGGGTGGAGGAGAACGCCCGAGACAAATAACGGGAAATGGTGATCAAACGTTCCCGTCCCTCAAGGAAAGAATGAATAAAGAATATTCATTTAAGAGGGAGAGTGTTGCCAAATTATTTCGACAAGCGTTAAAAGCTGGCCTAGAACTGCCAGAGTGCAAGAGGCCCGAAGAATCGAAACATACTGGTGACCCGAATTATTGCCCATACCACCGAGTACTTAGTCATCCTATTGAAGATTGCTACATCTTTAAGGATTGGTTGGAAAGAAAATATCAAAAGGGGGAAGTCACATTGTCGGATAATGTGTTGACACATCCTAGAAAAGAGTCAACTCGGGTGGTTACGTCATCCTCCGTACCCCCGACTAAAGAAGAAAGAAACAAAAAAGAATCAGCCCAAGAAGGGAAGTGGGAGACTGCGGTCTCCAAGAAGACTGTAAAAATGTTAAAACAACTCGAAGGAGTTCCATTTGTGAAGTGGAAATCTCCTACCCACCCGGTGCTGGATTTGAAAGGGATGCTTGTGGCACGAGCATCAACTTCTAAGCAATATCCCAACCAAGCCGGTTGTTTAAAATCCGAAAAAGTACAGTCTTCCAAAAGAATGACCAAACTAAAGAAGCTTAAGGAGAAGAAAACAACAACTCAAAGGGTCATCGACAGTTTGGATGAATATTACCAAACTGTTAGACATCCCATTAAGCTCGCTGACTTTATGTCAAAGCTTAAAGTGGCTGAAGCAGAAGAAGCGGGTGAAGATTCTCTTCCTGTGGAGACTTGCCGGGTTATTTCAGTAACACCAGTGACTCCAACAAAAGAAAAATACGTCGAAGAAACAACTTCTGAAACTTGTCTTGTGGCATCATCAATGGACTATAGTTCGGAAGAAGATATATTTTTTCCATATGAGAATGAGTCCGAACAGGATATAGCGTCGCAAATGGGGCATGTGAGATTGGAGGGTGATTCTGAACAAGAAAATGAGTCTTTGGATGCTATGATGGCTGATTCTGAGGAAGATGCTCCATCAAATGAGCTTGTGCCAGATGAAATAGCGCAAGTGCAATTAAGAAGCGGTAAGGTGTTGCCAACTCCATCAAAGATGGAAATTTCTAATAAAGACAAGGGGAAAGAAATAGTTGTCAATGAAGATATCATCCCCAAGGACTCCATAAAGAAAGACATTCCAGTCAATGGGATAGAATACAATATCTTGTCTCACCTGAGGAAAATCCCGGCACAGCTTAGCATATACAATGCTCTGATAATGTCTAAGGATCTTCGGGAGACTTTGATTCAGGCTCTCAAAGACCCCGAAAGGTACGAGGCATATTTTGCTGAACGTAACATGACGGAAGTTCTGCAAGCCCGTAACGACCCGTTCATTACCTTCTCCGAAGAAGACATGATGCTTGGGACGGCAGATCATAACTGCCCTCTGTACGTTACTGCAGAGAGCGACGAAATGATAATCAGCCGAATTCTGATTGACCCTGGGTCCTCCATCAACCTTATAAGCTTGAAAGCGCTGAGATCGTTATGCCTCGACGTGCAGCATCTCGGGTCAGATAAGCTAATGGTGCATGGTTTCAACGAGAAAGGGCAGAAGACCCTAAGATCATTCATGCTCTCCCTAACATTTGGGGAGCTTCATACAGAAGCCAAATTTCATGTGATTGATGCAGATACTTCACTCAAGGCGCTCCTGGGTCGTCCTTGGTTGCATGAGTATGGCATTGTCCCATCAACACTACATCAGTGCATGAAGTACCTTAAGGATGGAGAAGAGTTCAGGATCTCTGGCGACATCCAATCTTTTGCAGTGCACGAAGCTACAATCTATGAGGATGCCAAGTATTTCATTCCAAAGAAGCAGAAGCCATCGAGCTCTCTTGAGGTCCAGGCATCAAGTACTAAAACTACAAAGCGACCAAAACAAGAAGGTGAAAAGAAGCAGGTTGGGAGAAAGAAGGCAACGCCAACTCTTCCCAAAGCAGCGATCGCTACTAAAGAAAGAAAACATGTACCTCACCTAGGGAGCGACACAGATGAAGATGAGGTCACCCCTACAAAATCTTAGAAGGCATGTCAGTCAATTGCCAAAGGGAAAAAGAAGGCTGAATACTCAGATTCTGACTATGATTATGAGTCTACCTACATGAGCAATGTGCAGTGTGTATTCTCAAGAAGAATGGGTAACTTGTCAATCTCGGACAGCGTATTTGTAGTCACGCGCATTCCCATGCAACATTTCAAGGAAATTATTCCCCAGGAGGTACATAATATCGAAGAACTTGTAACATTCTACGTGCCACCTCATAGAAAAAGGGGCGGGCCAGGAAGTTTATTCTATAATGGTGGAGAGCGCGAAGAAGAAGCAAATCACGAATGATTTTGTAGGCTCGTTGATTCTGGAGAGCTAATACCTACGAGAATGCCTAGGTTTAATACCAAAAATATTCGGAAAATGTTGCGAAAGCAAATCAACATTCCTACCTCTAAACAACAACTTTGCTTTTGCCTGAGCATTTGGTATGGAAGACATCCACGTCCATTACGAAAGAAATATATTACTGCAAGGAGAGGTCTCGAATTCATCGTGCAAAAATATCCCCAAAAGGAGACTTGCCAAGCAATCACATGCGCGGAAGTCAAATTAGATGATAGCGATGATAAGAAAATATATGAAGTTGATACTTATGATGATCAGCCCGTAGAGGCCAAGCCTGCACCTGAAGAATTAGAAGATGGTGGACAGACGGCTACTATGGATGAGCTAAAAGAAGTCAACTTGGGGACTGAAGAAGACCCTCGCCCAACCTTCATTAGCTCCCTTTTATCAGAAGACCAAGCGGAAGAAATGAAAGAGCTTCTCTGTGAATTCAGGGATTGTTTTGCCTGGACATATGCCGAGATGCCCGGCTTATCCCCTGATGTAGCAGTTCACAGGTTAGCCATCAAGCACGATGCAGTGCCTGTAAAGCAAGCTCCAAGGAGAATGAGATTGGAGATCGAAAAACAGGTGATTGCAGAGACAAAGAAGCTTATAGAAGCAGGTTTTATCCGCGAAGAAAAATATGCTGATTGGATTGCCAATATTGTCCCTGTTAAGAAGAAGAACGGTCATATTCGTATATGTATCGATTTTCGAGACCTCAATAAGGCTTGTCCAAAAGACGACTTTCCGCTCCCAGTATCAGAACTACTAGTGATATGTTCTCTTTTATGGACGGATCGTCGGGTT
Organism: Dendrobium huoshanense; assembly: GCA_016618105.1. Lineage (NCBI taxonomy): Eukaryota > Viridiplantae > Streptophyta > Magnoliopsida > Asparagales > Orchidaceae > Dendrobium > Dendrobium huoshanense. The sequence goes on from CM028348.1 coordinate 24,987,577, forward strand.
ACAATCAAATTAAGATGGCAACTGAGGATGAAAAACACACATCATTTAGAACGCCCATTGGTATTTTCTGTTACACAGTTATGCCTTTTGGCCTTAAGAGCGCTGGTGCCACTTATCAACGGGCAATGACGTGTATATTTGATGAGTTAATACACCAAAAGGTCGAGTGCTATGTGGACGACCTTGTTGTCAAAAGCGTGGACCGAAGAGACCACTTGAATGACTTAAGGATTGTATTTGAAAGAATCAGAAAGTATGATCTGAAGATGAATCCTCTCAAGTGTGCTTTTGGAGTCTCTTCCGGCAAATTTCTGGAGTATGTTGTTCGACACCTAGGCATCGAAGTTGATCCCAATAAGATCAGGGCGATTATGGAGATGCCACCTCCCAGAAACCTTCGTCAACTTCGCTCGTTACAAGGGAAACTAGCTTTCATTCGACGGTTCATATCGAATCTGTCGGGTAGGTGCCAGCCATTTTCAAAGTTGATGAAGAAAGAGTCCGCTTTAAATGGGATGATGAATGCCAAGAAGCATTTAATAGTATCAAGAAATACTTATTGAACCCTCCTATTCTTACGGCACCAATTCCGGGGAAACCTCTTTTACTGTATACGGCAGCATTAGAAGAGTCCCTCGGAGCATTATTGGCCCAACATAACGAAGAAGGCAAGGAGAATGCACTATACTACATCAGTCGGAGATTGATTGGAGCAGAAATCCGCTATTCCCCAATTGAGAAGCATTGTTTGGCATTGATCTTTGCAGTTCAAAAGCTCCGCCACTATATGATTTCCCATAAGATTACCTTGATATCAAAGATCGATCCGCTGAAGTTCTTAATGACAAGACCAGCGTTGACAGGTCGTTTAGCCAGGTGGACAGTGATATTACTACAATTTGATATCACGTACATGCCACAGAAAGCGGTAAAGGGACAAGCCTTGGCAGATTTTCTCGCCGCGCATCCTATCCCGGCAGACTCCCCGCTTAATGATGATTTGTCTGACGAGCAAATCATGCGGGTTGAGGAAAACGAAAAGTTACCATTCTGGGAGATGTATTTCGATGGGGCATCATCGATTAAGTCTGCCCGACCACCAAATATTGCAAGAGCCCGAGCCGGCATCAGTCTCATTTTCGTAGCACCTGAGGGAAGCATAATGAGATTTTCGTTCAGTTTGACTGAACCTCGGACCAACAATGAAGCCGAATATGAAGCTCTAATAGCAGGGCTGGAGATTGCAATCGATATCAAAATTCAAAATCTTCAAATCTTCGGCGACTCTCAACTGGTGATAAATCAAGTCTTGGGCACTTACAAGATTTGTAAGGTTGAGCTGACTCATTATCACCGGCGGACCCTTGAGCTCCTGAAGCAGGTGCAAAAATGTTAAAATAGTTCAAGTTCCCTGAGGACAAAATACCAAAGCAGATTGCTTGGCCAAATTGGCCAAGGAAATGGCGAATACCAACGAGGAGAGACCTATATATATCGGAGTTTATAACCGTCGGGTGTTGGAACCCGCGGGCAGAAGAAGTATCAGATTCAAGCAAACGACATACGACTCCGAGTGATCATCAACCTCTTCACCAGATTATTATGGAAAATTATCCAAAAGGATATCATGTAGACAAGAGACGTAAAGCTAGTCAAGCTTCAGAATCATGGTTGCATTGCTTAGAAGTTGAAGTAGAAGATGATTGGAGGCAACCCTTCATCGAATATTTCAAAGAAAGCAAACTCCCAACAGATAAATCTCTTGCCACACAAATTAGGAAGAGAGCATTGCGGTATGCATTTGTTAACGACACGTTATACCGACGAGCTTTTGATCAAATGTGGCTAAGATGCCTAGGGACCAAGGAAGCTGATAGAGTGGTGACAGAAGTTCACGAAGGACTTTGTGGTGCACATCAGTTAGGTCCCAAGATGGCAGCTAAAATTAAAAGAATGAGTTATTATTGGCCAACAATGGTGAGGGACAATATCGACCACGCTAAGAGGTGTCACGAGTGTCAAATCCACGGTGATGTTATACATCAACCTCCAAATCCTCTGCACCCAACAATAGCATCCTGGCCATTTGAATGCTGGGGCACAGATATAATCGGGCCGATAGATCCGCCATCATCAACCGGGCACCGCTTTATTTTGGCAGCTACAGACTACTTCTCTAAGTGGGCAGAAGCAGCTCCATTCAAAGAGGTCACATCTGACCATGTGATCAACTTCTTTACCCACAACATTGTCTACAGATTTGGTGTTCCGCGCCGCATAATCTCTGATAACGGCACAGCATTCAAAAGCACCAAAATTTACAAGTTTGTAGATCGACACAATATCGATTGGCAATATTCATCAATATACAATCCAAGAGCAAATGGCTTGGCAGAAGCCTTTAACAAGATGCTAGTGAAATTGTTGAAGAAGATCCTTACCAAGAATAAAAGGGAGTGGCACACAAAAATGATAGAAGCGCTATGGGCCTATCGTATAACTTGCAAAACGCCAACCAAAGCCACTCCTTATTCACTCGTATTCGGAGTTGAAGCAATGTTGCCACTAGAGATTGAACTGCCGTCACTTCGAGTGGCAATTCAGCACGATCTAACCCAGGAACAAAATGCTCGCCTAAGAATGGAGGAACATGATGCACTCGATGAGATTAGACTGCAAGCTCAACAGAACTTGGAGATCTATCAAGCAAGGATGGTGAAATCATTTGATCGGATGGTGCGCCATCGAGCATTTCAAGAAGGAGAATTGGTTCTGGTGCTGAGAAGACCAATCATCCCACATCGAAAAATCGGTGGCAAATTCGTATCCAATTGGGAAGGCCCCTTCGTTATCGAAAAGGTGTACCAATGAGGAGCCTATCAACTTATCGATCTGCACGGTCAAAGGCTCATGCCGCCAATCAATGGTCGATACCTAAAGAAGTATTACGCGTAAAACTGCCAAAGAAAATATTTTGTTTACTGCACTGTATTTTATACATGCTTACTAGCATATATGCTTTACATTTTGAAATTCTCTTGTGTCACAAGAATGCATTTTAAAGAACTCACAAAAATCCCCCAAAAGACTGTGGGCATTTTAAATATTTATTCGGGTCGACATCATGCCGCATGCCGAAATCCCCGAATAAATATTTAAAATCTCGAAATACAAGATTTACATGAAATCTCCCTGCGAGATAGGGGCATTTTAAATATTTATTTGAGTTGACATCGTGCTATACGCCGAGATCCCCAAATAAATATTTAAAATTTCAAATTTTCAAATTTATTCTTTTCTAGAATGACCCTTTGAAGCAGGGGGCATTTTAAATATTTATTCGGGTCGACATCGTGCTATATGCCGAGATCCCCGAATAAATATTTAAAATTATCAATGCAAATATTCTCTTAAGGAAGATACAATGAATTCTCTTCGAAGTATATACAGGTCATCTTCAAAAAGTTTAAGACTCCGTCTTCTCCAATGTACCAAGATTCAAAAGTCTGGAAAGAGATTTTTGTAACTACACATTCCAACAAATTGGGTCAGAAAAGCTTGAAGTCTTTCGACAGCCTAAAGCTTAAGGTTCGAATGGGTGTAAAAGGTCGGATCCAACACGCCCAAATATGGCCGGATCGCTGGCAGTTCTGTCTACTCAATACGCCATAAGGATGGCCGTAGTAGCGGAACCCCCACTTCGTCAACCCGTCAGTAAGGACTGTAGGAAGAACGAAGGCCAATTTGATTCGACAAGTTCAAGCGATTGTAGTCCACTAAATTCTCCTAATTGACCGTATAATCAAAATTCCAGTGGGAAGAAGGAAGTGTCACGATCAACTACTAAATGTGCATAGGATCCAAAATCCTCAACCACAAAGGAAAACTCTAAATCTACCAACTCCAGTGAAATCAGTATTGGGAAGCACATTTCTCATGGCTCAAGTCTGAAGCTCGAATAGGTGTAAAAGGTCGGATCCAACAAACCCAAATATGGCAGGATCGCTGGCAGCTCCATCTACTCAACACGCCATAAGAAAGGTCGTAGTAGAGGAACCTCCATCTCAGCAACCAGAGGACAAAGGGCTATCAAATCATAGCTCTCCTGATCTGATGACTCAAGTGACTCAGATTAAATTCTCCTCAAATGGTTGAGGATTAAGATACTACCTACATTTGATAGTATCGACCAAATCCAAAACTTACAAATCCTTCAACAAATCCGTAAAGCATAAAGCGAGGATCGAAGGAATTCTTCTTCAACAAGTCCGCCAAAGCACAAAGCAGAGGACCGAAGAAAGCTATCTTAAAGTTCATCAAAAGCCTATGGCTGAACTAAGAGGATTTCGTCATCAACAAGTCCGTTATCCACAAAACTCTGGACCGATGACTCTCTAATCATTAACCTAATGCAAGCCCCGAGGGCTGGGTTATCAACATGCACTCCTTCATCAAGCCCGTCAAAGCATAATGCAAAGGGCAGATGGAATGCAAATTTCTTGACAAGTCAATGAGGACAAATCAGGTAACCCTTCATCAAGTCCGCCGTAGAAAGCACAAGACAGAAGGAAGCAAATTCTCAAATATTAAATGGGATTCGTCATCATTAAGTCCATTAGCACAAAGCGTCGGACTGATAACAATTCCAACTGGTTCAATAAGCTATTATAGCCGAGCCAAAAGCAATTGCAAACTTGACACTTAGGTCAATACACAAACATATATGCGAAAAGAGTACAAGAAAGAGAATAAGAATACATAATGATGGCTACATAGTCTTCAACAAAGAGCAATATGAAATTACGATTAGAGTAATCGATTTTGTAGATCTTGAAGCTGTGACATCACTTCAGCAAGGGTCTGATGTTCGGTCTCAGCGACATGCAATTCTTCTACAGCCCGAGTAAGTACAGCCTCAGCATCTTGCACAGCGCGGTGGAAAATCTGATAACGATCACGCTCCCTCTCGATTACTCGTGCCTGCACTTTTTGTTTTTCCTGGAGGTCAATCTTGCAGGACATTGAATCTTTGATTTCCCTCCAGAGATTCTTTATCTTTGAAGAAAGTTTGTCAACGTCAGTTGAAGTACTGTCAGATTTCTCGTTATATCGTCTCATAGCATCAGCAGTCCTTGTGAAGTTATCATGGGCAGTATCGGCAATTTCTAACCTTCTCGCGAAGATCATGTAATGGGACCCTGGTTCGTATGATTGACAGAAACTTCAATCGTCGAACATAAAACTCAGCCTCACGGCACAACCCTTCCCAGAACATCATTTCATCTTCTTCCATTCAAATCTGTGATAAAACATTTAAGGTAGCGTTGGCAGTGTTCGTAAATTGATCCAATGATTCAGGCGAGCCTGGGTTCAGTCTGGCAATCACTTCACGTAGGAATTGCATGCTTTGATCGCGCATGTCCATATTCCTTATATCGGGGAATCGTGGAATGTGACGGAATATTTCTGATTAGTAATCTGCTCCTTCTGGCACTATAAAAGGGTGATGGAAGAAATTCATAAAAAAAAAGAAAAAAAGAGGCGGCGAACATAGATGACATAACAAAAAAATGAATGTTCATACATGTGCTAGATTCCACAAAGTGTGCTGGTGGGTTGTCAATGAAAGGGGCTTCAACCACTGGAGCTAGCTCGATAAAAGTCGGAGTGTACTCTGGCGCACTAGACCCTCCAGCAGGTGGTGACTCCCTTGCTGCAGATGTTTCTCCAGGCCAATATGACGAGAAGGAGGCTGTTGGAAAGAGTGTCTCCACAAAAGAAGACCCCACTTCAGATATAGGGGAGGGTATGCGCATGCTGGAAAAGCCCCCTTCATAATCATCAGAATGAATGTGTCTGGCGTCCACAGACATTCGATAAGAGTCAAAAGGTACTTCATCATGGGGGAACAACTGTTGTGGTAAAAGGCTCGCTGTCCAATCAGCTGAAGCACGCGGAGGCTCCATAGGACGAGAACGTACACGACGACGTCCCGATGAAGGGACATTGGCATAGCTTGGAGAGGGTTCCCTTGCTCGCACTCGTGATGGGGAAGATGTAATCCCCTCGGTGGTATGTTGATCACCCTGCCCGCCTGCACTCAAATTAAAAGTGAAAATATGAGTAAAAAGAAAAAATGAAGATGATAAAAAGTGCATATACTTTCATTGGTTCCCTCATGTGCTGAGCCTCTTCGAGACCTTTGACCCCGAGGAGCTCCTAATGATCGCACCCGTCGTTCGTATTTACGGGCTCCGTGCTCCATAAAGGGTGCATATGATAATTTCACCCAAGTCAATCGAGTGTAGCTGACTCCGGTAAGGCTGCCGGGGGGTGCTATACAAAATCTGCTACCTGTGCCAAGCCTAAGCAAATGAATCCACATCAGTGAAGCGACGTACATGCGGGTTTCCGCGGGTACTGTATTCAACCCGCTAACATCCGTAACACCAGGAAGACGCAGCAAACCATCATATACTGTAGCTTGTGAAAGGCCGAATTGTCTGGCAGTTCTATTGGGTTGATATCTTTCCAAGATCACCGATTGCCCGTAACGATAACACAACCATCCAGGTCGCATGCTAATGAAATATTCAGCAATAATTAAAGAGCGCCCTTTAAAAAGCAAGGTATACCTGCCGTGGCGATCAGTGTCATCGACGATGTCTGTTCCTATCAAATTACTGGGTAGGTTGCCAAGCTCTGGCTGATGTACTAAGCGGAAACGGTCTGCGACAAGGTGTGGTGCGAAAAAGAATAATCGTACGTGCTCCTGCTCCAGTGTGGACGAAGCCCTCAAAAGTTGCATGATGATTGGGTACCCCTTATATGAGAAGTAAGAGGGATATTCCAGACAGCTAAATGCTCCCTGAATGTGAATGTGAACCCAAGCATATATATATATATTGTCAAGGGAGGGTTGTATCATGCCCATCGAGTGTGGGGTTCTCTGAAATAGCTCTGAATGTTCTAAAAATTTTATTGAGAACTACGGGGGCAAGAGAAATACGCTCTCCATGTGACAAGAGACTGGCCGCCAGTAAAGCATTGCACCGAATAGCGCCTCCCTTAGCAGGGAGGACAGATGTGCACAGCCAGCAAACTAAAAATCCGATGAGAAATAACTCTTCGCTCATACCTGAAAGAGCGGGAGACATGTACCCTACGTCAGTGGAGGATTCAACAAGGTCTTCTGATAAAGCATCGGTGTACTCCACGCCTAGTTCAAAAGGATCTTGTATATGAGCGGTGATTTGATTGAGTTCCTCCTCCCTAATGAAACTGCGAATCCAGATGTCTAAAGGGATAGTGGCCCGGGAACGCCTCGATAGCTTGGCTTCTTTACAAACCCGCCGATAATGGCTCAGTGCAGCAGGAAATACTGTGGGTAAAATTAATTCTCCCCTCCTATTCCTGCTGGAGGAAAGTCGCCTACGGAATAGCTCATCATCTGGAGGAATGCATTCTTCATACCGACGTCCAAAGATCGGCAGATCAGAGACTGCCTGCAGCTCCCACAGCGTCATTGTCAACTCCTCGGAGCCCATCCAGCAAGTGTTAGTCGTCGGGTCCCAAAATTCTATCACCCCTTTATCCAAGAGTGGGGAATATTCTCGAAGCTGATCATTGAAGCATATATAGCTTCGTATATACCTGCCCTTTTCAAAATAATTTTATGGACTCTTAAGACATACCTTGCCCAAGATACATACCCACGTGCAGGTCTAGAAAGTTGCCCAACTGGAGAATCTCTAGGCCACTCATGTGCAGCTGGTTGTAGTTGTCGGTGACTCAATAGTTTCGATTGCCCAACTTTCTCAATAATATCGGCGGCTGGCTCCAGAATATCGCACATACCAGAGCTCACTTGAGCAATGGTACTCTCCAAGGGGTTGTAGTCCCCGCATTTCAACCTGATGGTGGTCACCCACTTAGCAGGATCTTCATATACTGAGGGAGCAAGCTCAGAGTGTGGCAGAAGAAGCGAGCGTACGAAGAATTCGCCATAAATACTGCGGCCCCTCAGCATCTCCTCGTGTTGCTCCAGCCTATAAGCCATATTAGTAGTCCCGCGAGGATCGTGCTTGTCAATTAATTCCCAAATGGCCTCTTCACTAGTCTCATTTCGCGGCATTCCCTCCGGTCTACTCCAGTTGAACATCTTTCCTGACAAAAGACAAAAGAATCATAAGAAAGCATGCAAGTTGATAGGAGGAATGGAGCATAAAAAATACTTTATATATTTCGCTCCTATCTTGCGTTGACATCCAAAGAAAAAGGAGGGGAAGAAAATTCTTGGAGATCCGCAATGTCAACTGTGTACAACAAACATGGTCCGCTTTAGGCGCGCACCATATTTATTGGGGGGCATTTGTTGACCCTAATACTAGTGTCGGGTCGAGTCGACCGCGCGAGATGAGTTTGAAAAGCAAAAGAGCTCGAAATCGCGCAAAAAAACTCACCTGACGCATGTCGACCGAAAACCCAAAATCACCGAGATGACTTCTGTTTGCGAAACGGACAGCGTCGATGCGTCCGTAGCAACGAAAACAGCTAAGATTGACACCCATATTGGTGGGGGTCGCCGGTCGGCGAAAAATTAAATTTTGGGCGCGAGAATCGAGACGACTTGTGCGAGCAGCGACGCAACGACCCACTCGATGCATGATTAAAAAAATTTATTTTATTGTGCAATATAATTAAAAAAATTAGAAAAAGAGAGAGAAAGAGAGATTTTTAAATAAGAAAATAATTTTTCTAAATAAAAAAAAATCAAAAAATCCCTAAAATACCCCTAATAACCCTCATAACACTCTCCCAACCGAACCCCCCCCTCATTCTCACGACATTCTCGCGGCTCCCTCTCCCTCACACGACTCCAAGCCGCCCCCTCATCTCCTCTCTTGCGATTCTCCAACCGGTCGGCCACCATCCTCCCTCCAAGAGCTCAAGGTAACCTCTCCTTCATCTTCTTCCTCTTCTTCCTCCATTTTCTTCTTCCCATCTTTTTCTTCTTCCTTCCTTCTTCTTCTTCTCTCCCATTTTTCTTTTTCTTTCTTCATCCCTCCACATTTCCTTTCATTTCCTTCAATTTTCTTCCTCCCCTCTTCTCCTTCCTCTCCTTCATCTTCTTCTTCCTCCTCCAACCCTCTTTCTCAAGACATACACCAAACCCTAACCCTAATTTTTCATATCTCCACATCCACTCACTAAACCACCCACTACCCTTCACAAAAAACATTTCCCTACACCTACACCATTCCAACAAAAAAAATTTTCATCCATCACTTTCTCTCTCTAACCTAGAGAGAGAAAATTCTCTCTCTCTAGAATGAGAGTAATATCTCTTCATGAATAACAACATCTCCACCCCAAGCATCTTCCCTCTCCACCATACCTCCAAATTCCTTCCCTAGAGAGAGAAAAAAAATTACACACTCTCTCTTTCTCTCTCCAAAATTGAGAAGAGAGGGATTTCTCTCTCTAAATCTCTCCTCTCACTTCCTTGCTCCTCCTAAACACTATCTACGCAAATTTCCCTCAAATTTCATCTTTCTCATCTCTTTCCTTCTCTTTCTCTCTCCAAAAATTAGAGGAAGAGAGATTTTCTCTCTCTAACTCCACTCCCCTAATTTCCTACATACCCTAAACCCCTTCCACCAAAAATCCCTTCTTTCCCTCTCTTTCCCTCTCTTTCTCTCTCTAGAAAGAGAGCTCTCTTACTTTTCTTTCTCTCTCTAGCTTCTTTTTTAAATAAAAATATGATTAATTAAATTGCACAAGTAAATTTTTTTTTTTAATTATGCATCGCAGGTTCCTACGTCACCGTCAACCGCCGTCGCCGCCTCGATTGCTGCATACCCAAGGTAAAAATTAGTATTTACATTTCTATGCATGAAATAAGTACTCGTGACCGCTTTTCTTAGCGGGCGAGGAAAAAACTTAAGTACCCGTGACGCACTAATCGAGCGGGAAAATTCGTATGCATGAAAATATAAGTACCCGTGATTGTTTTCTTAGCAGGCGGGGAAACTTGTTATTTGTAGCAAAATTATTTAATTAAGTACCCGTCATTGCTTTTAGACGAGGAAAATGTCATATTTTAAACCTGTGCTCAAAGACCCCGTGACCGCTTTTTTTAGCGAGCGGAGATTGGAACTGCGGCCGCGGTGTCACCAGACACCTACCGTGACTGCCTTTCTTGTCGGCAGCCATGAGTTGCTTCGTCCAAGGGGACCTTGTAGACTGGGGTTGAATGTTTGTCTAAGGGGATAAATTTTAATCCACCTTAGCTTACAGAGGGCTTTGTGCCCTATCAATCGTATCCTATTGATTCATATCTCAAAGATTTGATGCCAACAAGGAACGTATTGGCTCTGACCATAACCGGTATTTTGTGGTGCCATTTGGCGGCAAAACCACTCGGTTCAGAGGGCCCCGGGTCATAACCGTTTATCCTGCGGTGCCATTTGGCGACAAATCGCCGGTCAGAGGACACGTACCACGTCCTTATTGGCAGGAGATTGTTTGAGGATGAATCCTAGTGATATTTTCGACTAGGCATTCGACTCTTTGTGAGCTGAAGTAACCCATGGCTGCCGACAAGAAAGGCAGTCACGGTAGGTGTCTGGTGACACCGCGGCCGCAGTTCCAATCCCCGCTCGCTAAAAAAAGCGGTCACGGGGTCTTTGAGCACAGGTTTAAAATATGACATTTTCCCCGCCTAAAAGCAATGACGGGTACTTAATTAAATAATTTTGTTACAAATAACAGGTTTCCCCGCCTGCTAAGAAAAGCAGTCACTGGTACTTATATTTTCATGCATACGAATTTCCCCGCTCGCTCAGTGCGTCACGAGTACTTAAGTTTTTTCCTCGCCCGCTAAGAAAAGCGGTCTCGAGTACTTATTTCATGCATAGAAATATAAATACTAATTTTTACCTTGGGTATGCAGCAATCGAGGCGGCGACGGCGGTTGACGGCGACGTAGGAACCTGCGATGCATAATTAAAAAAAAAAATTTACTTGTGCAATTTAATTAATCATATTTTTATTTAAAAAAGAAGCTAGAGAGAGAAAGAAAAGTAAGAGAGCTCTCTTTCTAGAGAGAGAAAGAGAGGGAAAGAAGGGATTTTTGGTGGAAGGGGTTTATGGTGTATAGGAAATTAGGGGAGTGGAGTTAGAGAGAGAAAATCTCTCTTTCTCTAATTTTTGGAGAGAGAAAGAGAGAAGGAAACTCTCTTTCTAGAGAGAGAAAGATAGGGAAAAGATGGAATTTGAGGGGAATTTGCGTATATAGGATTTAGGAGGTGCAAGGAAGTGAGAGGAGAGATTTAGAGAGAGAAATCCCTCTCTTCTCAATTTTGGAGAGAGAAAGAGATAGTGTGTAATTTTTTTTCTCTCTAGGGAAGGAATTTGGAGGTATGGTGGAAAGGGAAGATGCTTGGGGTGGAGATGGAGTTATTCATGAAGAGATTTCACTCTCATTCTAGAGAGAAAATTTTCTCTCTCTAGGTTAGAGAGAGAAAGTGATGGATGAAAAAAAATTTTGTTGGAATGGCGTAGGAGGTGTAGGGAAATGTTTTTTTGTGAATGGTAGTGGGTGGTTTAGTGAGTGGATGTGGAGATATAAAAAATTAGGGTTAGGGTTTGGTGTATGTCTTGAGAAAGAGGGTTGGAGGAGGAAGAAGAAGATGAAGGAGAGGAAGGAGAAGAGAGGGGAGGAAGAAAATTGAAGGAAATGAAAGGAAATATGGAGGGATGAAGAAAGAAAAAGAAAAATGGGAGAGAAGAAGAAGAAGGAAGGAAGAAGAAGAAGATGGGAAGAAGAAAATGGAGGAAGAAGATGAAGGAGAGGTTACCTTGAGCTCTTGGAGGGAGGATGGTGGCCGACCGGTTCAAGAATCGCATGAAAGGAGATGAGGGGGCGGCTTGGAGTCGTGTGAGGGAGAGGGAGCCGTGAGAATGTCGTGAGAATGAGGGGAGGTTCGGTTGGGAGAGTGTTATGAGGGTTATTAGGGGTATTTTAGGGATTTTTTGATTTTTTTTATTTAGAAAAATTATTTTCTTATTTAAAAATCTCTCTTTCTCTCCCTTTTTCTAATTTTTTTTAATTATATTGCACAATAAAATAAATTTTTTTAATCATGCATCGAGTGGGTCGTTGCGTCGCCGCTCGCACAAGTTGTCATCTCGATTCGCGCGCCCAAAATTTAATTTTTTGCCGACCGGCGACCCCCACCAATATGGGTGTCAATCTTAACTGTTTTCGTTGCTCCGGACGCATCGGCGTTGTCCGTTTCACAAACAGAGGTCATCTCGGTGATTTTGGGTTTTCGGTCGACATGCGTCGGGTGAGTTTTTTTGCGCGATTTCGAGCTCTTTTGCTTTTCAAACTCATCTCGCGCGGTCGACTCGACCCAACACTAGTATTAGGGTCAACATGAAATAATTGTGCAAGTATACGAGATGAGAGTTCGTGGATGGTAGGAGTAGACAAGCTTCTTCCTAGGATGATTGGATAAAGCAAAGAAAGACTAGAACTCTATTTTTATGTGGAGGTAAGAGACTTGCACTTGAAAACTATTAAGAAAGAAGAAAGCAACAATCTTAAGCACCTAATGAAGCAAAACTTTGAAAGTATACTTGAATTGAGAGAAAAGAGAGAGAAGAGAGAAGTTCTCATACACGCACAGAATGACCCTTATACACAACTTATATCAATAGGGAAGGAGGAAAATGACTGAAAATCCCACAATTTTTCATGAAAATAATCATAACTAGTGTTCCATACATAAAGTCTATCTAAAGTGATAAAAACAAATCCTAAACTAAGGACAAAAGTGCCTAAACTCTCATCACATTCAAAGTAATGCAAAAATGAAGGATAAGTTATTATTGGCCAATTATGATTAAGAGTAAACCAAGCATAAAACTAAAGATATGGCTCCCTTCTATTGTTTAAATTTGTTTGAAGAGATAGCTAAATAAGAAACTAATTAAGTTAAGCTTATTCATAGAATAGTCAGCCAATATTAATTGTACAACAACTCCCCTGGGGCACATAACTCTACTCTAAAGAGTTTTGAGTAATATAGTCATTCTGGTGATCCGGTGTAAGCTTTTGAAGATCTTCTTAATTAGGCATGCTCATTTGATGAAGGTCAATCTCTTCATAATCAAGAATCTCTTTGTATACAACTCTTCTTAATGTTATTAAAAAAAATCCTTGGCATTAAAGTACACAATTCTAATTAAAAAAAAAAAAAGAGCTCAGTACAAACAACAATTACAGTAGAAAATTCTCTTATAGAAGAATCGAATTAATAATTCTCAAGGCTCATAAGTTCTAAAATAATGCATAACATATTTATGTTAGATATAGGATGCATATGAGGAGGAAAAATCTACAACATAGGCATTCAAACTAATCTTCATGCTTATTTCAAAAAGATCACTGACCCTTAAAAGTTATTTCTTACAAATACGGTATGTTTGGGACTGCTTATTTGCTGCTTTGTTTTATGAAAAGCAACTTGAAATCTGCTTGGGGTACTTTAAAATGGGATTTTATAATTTTCACATTCGACAACTGCTTCTCGCAATCGACGAAGGCCTACAGAGTTTCCTGCTTCCCGTTGTTTTAACACTAAAAAATGACCTAAATACACTCCCTACTAGACCAATTTCACGATTATCAACTTCTTGTATGTCAACTTCCTCACAGAATTCTGTGAGATTATTGCCGCTCTCCATGTAGCCGCTTATTATTAGATCGGAGATCACTCATCATAGGTAAATCTCGGATTCAAATTGTTCCCAATTCAGAAGAAACCCATTCCACAACTAGGAGCAATTTCACAAAAAAAAAAAAAAAAGTGAAATCTCTTATCACTAATTTTCTGAAATTGTAGTGAGTGATCCTTTTTTTTTGTGGCATTTCAATCGAAGTTATGCCTCAACCTGTTTCAAAAAACGAAATCTCTTACCACTAGGTTTTACACTATCATCTCATCCTATTTAAAAATATGAAATTATTTGCTGTAATTTCAATTCATAAAAGAGTATTGTAATTTCAAACATTATATTTGATGAGGTTTTTGCTCTCCAAAGGTGTTGAAGGGATAACTCTAATAGAGCTAGCTAACGATCTAGTACAACAAGGATGAGGGAAGTCAAGTAAACTACACGAAGAAAACCTACATATCTTCTCAAAATTGAACGCCTTATGGTAGGTATCTTCAACATTTTTCATAACTATACCAAATTACCAATACACTAATAACCCTATGTCAACATAAATACCATTAACGAATTTGGTCATCAATTTCTAATCATGCTCTGAGTTATCACACATTGAGACTAGCTCCTTAAGTCAATTAAGGTGATCAGCAATTGAGTTAAAAACATTACCTGCAATTTAGAAAAGATTTAACAGGACAACTCTTATAGTGGAGTGCCTAATACTTTTGTCTTAGTATTCTTTGCATTTCCATATAATTAGAGATAAGAGTAGCTCCTTACAAGTCAGCTACACAGCTAATGAATTTTGAATATATTTATTAGTTGGAATTACACAACTTTATTTAGGCACCGCTTGTCAATTATGTTCTGCTAAGTGAATAAACTGAAACCTCAGACTCCATGTCTAAGTAAGCCTTCGAAAAACATCAAATTCAAGAGCTACCTCCTTAATCATTCCAGAAGATTTGAAGATCATCAACAAGACTATAGAGATTTACAGCTAGAACTCTAGGATTAGCTGAGAGAAACCTAAATCAATGTTGAAGAATTAAAAATCATCAGTTTAACTACTATGACTGACACCTAATTGACAGTTATGTCAAAATAACTACATAAACCTTAGACCCTCGATCGAATTCAGCATCCGGAGAACATCAAATCCATGTGTTTCAACCTTAATCATTCTGGAAGAATTTGAAGATCGTCAACATGACAATCATGATTGACACCTAGTGCTCTAGAAGGAGCAAGGAGACACCTAAATCATTTAAAAAAAAAATGGAAGGGTGTAAACATGATGTTCAGGACTGACAACTAGTACCTATAAGTTTTGTGTGCTCAATGATGAAACCCAGATCTTAGACTCCTAATCTAAGTAAGCATCTGGACAACATCAAATCCAAGAGCTTATATCTTAATCATTCTAGAAGAATTTGAAGATCAATATGACAAGTATGACTAGCAGATAGTGTTCTAGGAGGAATTATGAGAGATCTAAATCATTCTAGGGACTTGAAGATCGTCAAATGGCACCTAGTGTTTGTCATTTATGTTGTGCTAAGTTAAAAAAATTAAAAAAAAAAAAAAAAAAAAAAAAAAAAAAAAAAAACAGACTCCTAGTCTCAGTAAGCATCTTGAGAACATTAAATCCAAGAGCTTCCATGTCGCTGCCAATTTATGGCACTAACTAATCTAAACTTTGTCTCAAGGAAGTGATGTATGCCTCTAACCTAGTTATGCTTCGCAAAACTACATTTTCTAGGGAAGAAACTCTAACCAATTAAGCTATTATTTATTTGTTCCTTAAATTAATTAGTTTGGAAAATAAATTGATAAAAATTTGTATTGGATCTATTTCATAATAAGTGTCATTTGTGCATGCAATGCGTAAGATGTATGAAGTAAAAATTAATAAGGATTCTAGATAATGTGCAAATAGATTTATCAGAACCAATTATCAACAGATTTCTTTATAAGATGATTATTCTCTATCCCACTATAAGATCAATTTCGAGGCCTTTGAATATTAGAAAAATAACTTAAATCAAGTTCATCAAGCAAGGAGTATGATAATTTTAGTAAAAAAATCAATTCACTCATCTGAAAATCTCACCAAGTATAGTCATTTTGCAGGAATATCGTTGGTTAATTACAATAGAGTTTATATAATTAGTTGTTCATGCAAAGTTAAAGATCTATCATTGAATATGTAAATAGGAATGCTAATATCAACAAAGATTAAATGATTGTCATAGTAAAGTTGTGCCCAAAAAAATAGTGTTCCCAAAATAGATAGTAAATCTCTATAGCAGATGGCTTTGATAGTGAAAAATACTGGCCTCAATTATCCATCAGTACTGTTTTACCTTGATGTGGATCTACGAGTCATTTGCTTAAATTGTTTAATCTCCTAAAAATTTATTTTGCATGCACAACTAATGGGTTAGTGTATTCCTGGGTAAGGTCTCATTCAAAATAAAGAGAAGAGGATGAATTTTAGTTGAGCAGAGGACTATTAATTGAAGAAGAGATATATATTTTAGGAAAGCGTGGGATCCTCAAAATTCTAAGTGATAGGGGAGTGTTGGTCAGCCATACTAACGAGGACTCACAATGTACACCTCGTCATAATACCACTAATGATGGAGGATAGAGCAAGTCTCTTCTTCTTTGGTTGATTGGATCAAGGAAAGAAAAGCTAAGTTAGTGGCTTTATGCATAAGTCCTATATTTGACATCTCTTGGAAAAAAAAAGTGAACAGTATTCTTAAGAAACAAATTAAACACTCTTAAAAGTATACCTGAATTGAGAGAAAGGAGAGGGTGAGGAAGGACTCGTTGTACATAACTTAGAGCGATTCATATATATAACTAATACTAATGATATCACAAAAATGGAGTGAGATGGATGAGGTATATATACATGGTTGGGAAAGGGTGGTATCATGTCAAGTTTGAGCACATCAAGCTAGGTTTAACTTGAAAGTTTTAAGCTTAGTCTAATTTGAAATTGACTCAAACTTGAAATGTAGTGTGAGACAATGCCTCAACCCAAAATAAATCGAGTTTTAGCTTACTCGAAATACATTCAAGTTAACTCATAACTTATGCGAACTTATTTTCACTCTAATTTAATTAGATCTAGCTCAAAATGACTCAAAATTAAATAGCATGTGATATATTTGATTTTCCACTTTAATATTTACAATTTCATAAAAAAATAAATATAAAATCTCAACAATATGATAGGACAATATTTAGATGTATATACATTATTTATATATAATTACATATAAGTTAAGTTGATTCAGATCCTACTTCGAGCAAGCTCTCTAAACTTGATATCAGCTCAAACTTTTTTCAAGGAAACAATTGAGCTCATGAGTTGACTCAAAATGACTCAATTCAATTTCAAATCTACTCAAAATTCAAGAGAGCTTCAATTAATGCTACCACTCCTATGGTTGGGTGTGGTTGGCTTTTATCTAGGTGATAGCTAATAGCTTATAATTAGGTGCTAAAACAGTACATTGAAATTGACAAGAAAAGCTAGTTCAACCATTTCAACATGAATCAAGCAAGCTAACAATAACAGGTATTGTACCAATTTAGATATCTTGATCCAGCTTCTAAATTAAATAGTTTACACTAGGAAAAGTAGAAAAAAAGGATATGATAGGCCAATGAATCCATTCAAATTTAAATACAAATTGAAATTATTTTTCCCAACAAAATGAGGATAGAAAACCCAAAGAAGCTTCGCAAAATCTTATCTTCAAGTCTCATTTATTCTCTCCTCAAGTTGTTTCCTTCAAGTTACCGTGATTGGCCAATGTTCGCAAAACTCCACACCCTTCTACACCCACCTGATTTTCTAGAATTGTTACATATCACCACAATCTAATGCCTTGCCCTAATCTCTCTTCAAACCCCACTCCCTACATCATCTACACGCATTGACCCAACTTATGTAATGACATCTTTTACTAAAAGATTCATCATCACCCCCTTTTAAAGTTAATATTGTTTAATTGCAACAATTAGCATGATCAATCTCATGCTTAAGTTTTTCCGAGCAAAAGTTCTCACCTTACTGATTTCTTGTATTCAAAATTGTTTCTCTCATGTACGTTCTTGTCATTCAAAATTTTTGGGATGTCTCGATCATTTTCTATTGTAGATCTGCAGGGAACATGGATTCTGTTTGCATATTTGACAGGATAAATCTTGCTTCTTGAACCACTTTCGATCCTCATACTTGTAAGTAGAACTAATATGAATTATCCCAAAAAGAGCTAGAATTAATGCTTTCAGGCTATTAGTGCTAGTTTAATTTATGGCAGTGCCTCCTAATAGTGCATATTTTGATCTAGTGATAATATGACTATCCTAGTATACAGAAGTTTCTCCTAAATGAGTGGATCCCTTGTTTGCGCAATGAAGTAAAACTAGTGGCAAGGTTTATCGGTATGTTTTTTTTTTTTTTTTTTTTTTTGGGGGGGGGGGGGCTTTTATTTTTTTGAATTTCCCAAATCTAAAAGTTACTTCCACAGTTTATATTAATTAATACATATTCTTCCGTCAGTATTTCAGCTGTCCCATTAAACCAACTTAACAGACTATCAATGACATAAAAATGGTCTCCAATACAATCCCAGCAGCTTTGAGTTCCAACAAACATACGCACCATCCTTGTTTTTAAAGGAACGTGAAGAAGAAACAGATAGTAGAACCTACAACCTCACAAACAAACGGCAACTTAGGCAGCATTCAAGTACCACAAACAAGTAAAAGGAATATGGGTAAATTTTTGGAACGAGTGGACTTGTATTTCTCACTACTTTAAGAAAGTTTGCTTATTATTGCTTCTGTTTTAGAAAAAAAAATATTCTTCTGATTTTTTGGATCTGTCACAACAAAACATTCAGCAAAGTTTTTGAATTCCATACAAATAACATTTCTTCATTAAGGACATGAAGTACATTTTGATATAGTAAGTTTGCTCTAAGCAAAAGATGGATCTTTAATAGTTCATAAGAGAATTGTAAAACCTGTGGCTTTAGATCACGATGAATTAGATTGTTGTCGCGGAGAACTTGCAAGCCATTAGCTGTGCAGGTGAAAATATATATATCTATATTATTAAATTATACAAAGAATAATAATGTAAAGTTCAATAACTGGATAACTTTCTTTCTTTTTTAATTATAGCAAGCAATTAACAGGTCACTGTACCTAGTTGTTGCATAAAGTGCTTTGCAGTAGCTTCTGAAACTCTTCCATGCCGTTGTATATACAGGGATAGGTCGCCACCTCTGCAGTATTCTAATATGAGATAAATTCTCCCAGAGGCCTGAGAATGTTAAGCCAAGGAACCCAAGTGAATGCAAAATCAAATAGCATGAGCACAAATGTAAAACTTCTCATGATCATGTCGCCTCCTCTGCAGTGTTCTAATATGAGAATTTCTCCAAAAGGCGAGAATATAAGACAAGGAGGCCAAGTGAATGCAAAATCAAATAGAATTATACAACAATTAGAGCACCATTGTAAAACTTCTAATGGCAATGCTTTCAAAAAAATGCAACATCTAAAATGCCCTTAATTATATAGGAAGCTTTTTTTTTAATGGCGTTAGAAAATAAGCACAATCTCTTTAATAGTCATCCAAATAATCCCCAACGAGATGCTAATTTGCATTTTTTTCTTTGTATCATTAACCACCAGGAAACACAGATTTGCAACACTATCATCAATGCTCCCAATCTTTGCAACTAATCTCTCTTCATAATGTCATCCGTACCAACCTTCTCACAAATGATCATAGTTCGATTATAAGTGACATTTTACGGTTTGATTTATCTATTCATATTCAATCTCAAGTCAATACACCAAATCCAACCACACATTACCAAATAAGGCAACCAGCAGATATAATAAACACATCAACACCTATTGTTTAAGTGGATAGAGTGGAGAAATGCAAACCAGCTCTTTAGCTCAATCACTAATTTTTAATATAGACAACCTGGTAAAAGAAGATGTATTTAAAGGATCAAATCCAAGAAGCAGCCAAAGGAATTCACAGGTAAATGAGTCGTAGAAGCACAAATTAGGCCCAGTAGCATCATGGGGAAGTAAAAGACAACTCCAAGAACCACGACATCAAAAATGAGTGAAAGAGACGGTTCCTTTTTTCTACTCGTACTTACTAGTAGTGATTTCTATAAAACCTTGATCTAAAAGAAAGATATTCTAACTTGAATGTTCATTCACATTTCTTTTTCTCGCAGTTGAAACACTAAGGTTTACCCTTAGAGATAGGATACGAAATGAGCATATACGTGAAAAGGTTGGAGTAGCTCCAGTAGAAGATAAGATTAGAGAGAGTCGCCTTAGATGGTTTGGTCACATAAAATGGCGGCCTTCCGATGACCCGGTTAGGAGAGTAGAGATATTAGATTTGACTTATGTTAAGAAAGGTAGGGGTAGACCTAAAAAGACTTGGTTAGAAAATATTAGGAATGACCTTTCTTTATTAGATTTAAACAAGAATTTGACTTTTAATAGGACACAATGGAGAAAAAGGATTCATGTAGCCAACCCCACGTAGTGGGATAAAGGCTTGATGTTGTTGTTGTTGTTGTTGTTGTTGCAGTTGAAACACTAAGGTCTCACATTATGTATGATCACTATTCTCATTATTCCAAGCAAACCACTTTTCATATTCATTTGGTTGACTCAAGCTTCTGCATTTTGGTACATTCATTGAGATTCAATGGCAGTGAAAGCAAAAGAACAAGTAATCAAGAAAAAGTTTGAGCAATCCATAATGATAGGGGAAAGCAAGGTTTTTGATGATCATGCTATATGAATAATCAATATAATTATGGCATGCTTTGTGTACAGCTCCTATGATTGGAAGCACTACTTGATATGACTTAAGAAGCATGTCAAATTGATAAAAATTTATCATCTAGTAATTTTAGAGGAATCCAGAAATCAGAAATGTAAGCAATCCCTATTATGTTGGTATACTAGGTAAAATTCCTAAACTTTTGAGAACATTTAATATGCTCTAAATTGAGTACAACATTGACTAAGCTTTTTAATTAATAGAATTTTCAAGCTATTTTTTAATCGATACACAACTATGCTTAGCTATGTCATATTTTATTTATTCAAAAAAAAAAAAACTAAGCATATTCAACATCTACAAATTGTTTTCAGAACTTGGGAGAAAATAAATTGTAAACAAAATTCTTTAAATATGAATTTGGGTTGCACAATTTATGTTTTATCTTAGATACACTGTGACCAATAAAGGAAATATATGTTAATCCTCAAAAGATTAAAACAATGGCCAATAGACGTAAGACTAACTAAGTGCTAAGATTTGCATTTTTCTCGTACTAGTAGAGTATTGCAGAAGATTTATTCAAAAAATAATGAAGTTTGATTGGAATGAGAGATGTGATCAAAATATTTCTGAAGTTGAAGTAATGTATAATTCCAACTCTAATATTAACTATTAAGGATTACGGGTTTCCCAACCTACAATGATGCTTCATTGATAGGCTTTTGATGTGCATTAATCAAATATGGAAAAATAATATCCTATATTTCAAGATAAATGAAGGCTCGTGAGAAATTACACAACCTATAACGTAGAATTAGTAAGTGTGATTTTTGTTCTAAGGATTCGGAAACATCATTTATATGGTGAACATCATGAGATCTTTAATGGTCATAAGAGTTTAAAATATATTTTCAATCAAAAAAAATTGAACCAAGGTGAAGGAGATGATAAGAATTTATCAAACATTATGATCTTCATATATCGCAACACCTTGATCAAGATAATAGAGTTATTGGTGCTTTGAGTAGAAAACCTTCAATAATATAGCATAGTATATTACAAATGAAGAGTAATTAACAGAAGATAGAGAGAAATTATATGTAGAGAAGATAATATTAAAGGTTTAGTATTTTCTACAACCCATTCATTTAGTTATTCAACCAACTTGGCAAAAAAGCTTTATAAGAAAGCAACTTGAATATCCATAATAGCAAGCTAATTAACTGTGTGAATAACGAAAGATAAGAAGAACTTAATATCATAGATAATAAGGTTTCAAATTCAAATATTGTTTCTATGTTCCATATGGTATAGATTTGAGTCGAGAATTTGCATGAGACAAATAACTCCAATTGCACAATCCAACTAGGAAGCAATAAAATGCATCAAGATATGAAGGCTGTCTTTTGGCAGCGTAACATGAAGAAATACAATTGAAATTGTAGCCTAATGTTAAACTTCAATTGATTAAAACAAAGCACTGTAGCTTAAGATTATTGCAGACTTTGACAATACCAAAATGGAAGTGGAATAGAGAGCTATCGATTTCATGATAGGTTTTCCATGAATTAAGCAAGAATATGATGTTGTATGGTTGGTTATTGACAAACTAACAAAGTTTGCTCGCATCTTGCCAATTAAACAACATGAATTTTTTGATAAACAAGCTAAAATATATGTGGATGACATTGTTAGATTGCATGGTGCAGCAAAAGCAATTGCATCAAATAGTGATGGTACAAGCTAGGGGGTAGAATTCAAAAGGCTTTGGAAAAGGCTAGATTTTAGACCGAATTGTCAGTTATAAAGAGTAATTTAGATTCTTCAATATCTAATACGATTGTGTACTTGATTTTAGAGGGAATTGAGAAAACCAACTACAATTAATAAAGTTCACTTACAATAATAACTTTCAATCAAGTATTGATATGAGAGCATATGAAACACTCAATAATATGTGGGCATTATTATGCCAAGCAAAAATTGGAGAAAGGAAATTAATAGGGTTAAGTTAATTGACCAAACAACACAAATTTGTCAAAAAAGAGATATATTAAATGCACCTTAAATACAACAGAGTAAGCATTAGATTCTAAATAAATATTGAATTCAATGTTGTTCATTTGTCCTTGTTAAAGTTAGCCCAATAAAGAGAGTGACTAGTTGGTAAAGTGGGGAGTTGAATCCTGGATGTGTTGGACCTTTTGAACTTATGGAGTGAGCGGACAAGATGGCTTACAAATTAGATCTTCTAATGACGAAGCATGATATCGATGATGTGTTTCACATATTTTCTTTACATAAATTTATTCAAGAAGAGGCTAGGATACTTTTGCATAAAGGGGAAGACATTTGACTCAACATATGTAAAGAAATCAAAGATAATATTGGGAGCTTAGGAACGAGAATATCCATATTTGTTTTCAAGTATGAAAGCAAAATTTTAGAGATGAAAAACGAGTAATAAATATGAAAACCTAGTGTTTACATCATATGCATTGTGTATTCGCCTTAAATCTTAATTGACCCACTTCTCAAAATTCACTATTCAAAGTATCCTTTTTCTCCAATAAAATGCATGTATATTGCCTATAAATCATTGCATTGAGCACAAGTGAAATCACCCCATACATGCATACAAACTCCCAACCCAATAGTATGTTCATTTAAAGCATCGGGGTAGGCAATTTTATGTGAAGTTTGTATGTTTTTGGAAATAAATGTACAATTAAGCTTATATATTTATGTTGGTTTATGACCTATTTGCTTTTATAGCATCCCAAAATGAATGGAACTTGATTTATGAAGCAAAGACTTATAATTTGTAGTTTATAAGTTGTCAAGGCATGAATGATGGCATGCATTCTGATCAACATGACTGAGGGAGTGGTAAGGGATACTTGTGACTTCAATAAATATGAAATATAAGGGATAGAGAGAGGAGCATGTAAAGCTTCTTGTAATTTTGGAGAGCTAAAAAGCTTGTGAATGCTTTGGTAAGAGCTTAGAGGGGAATCCAATAAGGGCAAAAGCATTTAGAAGAAAGACTTGCGAGCTAATAGCTTGTTTGGGGTGAGTGATCTTTGTTATGACATGGATGAGCATGCTTTCTTTCCTTGGAATTTTGAATGATGAAATATTTAATATAATTTTTTATATACATGAATGATTCTAATGATTATAAGAAATGGTTGATAGTCTACATGTTGATGGATATACACACGCATATACTTAACACCGCCACCCAAAGATGTATATCATCATGAGCATGTTGTGCATGAATACCATGTGATATATGATTCATGACTTGTGCTATAAGAAGATGGACGTTATCATGAATGTCATGAATGGAAGATGTGTTTGTATGAAAGCTAAAGATGAACAGGATATGCTTGCATACTGTAAAAAATGATACATAAAAGTTGGTAGACAAATAGGTAAAATGATTAAACCAAAGTTTTTTCTCCAAAATGATGAAACAAGGAAAGGTTATATAATTGGACTGTCCTACCTACACTCCTACCCAAATGATGACTGCATGGTTGGATTGCAATCTTATAAAACAAGATGCCTATATGATTGGGATTAAACAGCTTCCTATCAATATAAATGGGATGACTACCCTACCAAAATGATGATGATACATGTTGTATATAAATGCATAATAAACTATTGAATGATCATGAATAATGATTTATTGCATAGGCAATTGTGTCCATATAAAAGTGATGATGATTGATCTACATAAGGCATGCATATCATCTTCTATCCTTGAATATAGTTTACTATATAATATTTAGTGTTATTTGTTGGAATTTAGGCTTCGTTTGAAACAACATTTTTATTGCTTCTTAAAACATAATTTTAGTACAAAAATTTTATATTTTGTACTAAAACTCTGTTTTAAAAAATAGTAAAAAAAAGTTATCCCAAATGAAACTTTATACTTATCTCCGCTATATGCATAATGTTTTTTATATAAGGACCCTAAAAACAAGGTTGAATAAAAATGAAGAGTTGGAAGAATTTAAAGGATATTTTGATGTGCATACATGATCATGTAAACTTATGTAAATGATGTGTCTATGGTTTAATATACTTCTTGTGAAAGTAACTTTAGGATGTATGAATAATATGTCTAATGAGAATGTAACATAACGGTTTTAATGGCTCACTTAATATGTGATACATATATTGTTGTGTCAGGCTAAATGACAAAAAATGTCGGTCAACTAAACCTATTACAACAAAGAGGTTATGTGGGCTAGGTATGAAAAATAGAGCTAGTTGTTGGATCTAGTTGGGAAAGAAACTATTTTTTAAGTAAATCTACCAAATAAATTGTCGAGTTGCTGAGAGTCTTTGGCTGATAAAAAATATAATTGTACTTCATGTCTTCATCTACCTTTAATAGAAGACTGATTTCTTTCAAGACAATAACAAATGAGAAGAGAGATTCATAATGAATCTTCACCCAAAGATTATAATCTAAAATCCATTCATAATAAGTTTTCAAGACTAAGGTACTAACAAGTTGATGAGGTTGAAGATCACAATGCATTGCAATTAAATTGTGGATGATCCCGACGAGAAGTTAGTGCACCATAAGTCATTAGTAGGCATGTTATCAACTATAGAGGAATAGATCTCAATCAGACCCGATTGGTATAACTCATGTTGGAATGAAATATAATCCATATAACTCGACTCAAAAAAGTTGGATAGGAATCGACTCATGCTAAGACATGATAAGATTTTACTTATCTAGATCTAAGTTATAATGTATTATAAATTCATATCTGTAAACCCTGTGTCTAAAAATATGTGTTGGATGAACATTTTTTTATGATCAATTATAAATAGCTCGCATATGAAATTCTTGCTTTTTTATTCCTCCCATGCATATCCTGAGTCCCACTCCTATCAAGCACAATCCTCATAAGCTAGCTCTTATCAAGCCTCATCCTCTCTCTTTCTCTTGTCCTCAACAAAAATTGTTCCTCTTCCCCTCCTTTCTCTCTAAACTCTCTCTACAATCCCCTTTCACTTCTAAGCGGTTAGATTCCAAAATAGGAGTAATACATGCAAGAAGGAATAAGAAGGAATAGGTGTTCTTCAACAAGATCCAATCATCAAATTAGCATAAGATCAAATCCTTTTTCAACATTAAGGGGACTTAAAAAACAACACTTCAGTACAACCATTGATTTTGATCAAGTCTATTTGCCTGGGTTTAGTTATGGATTCAAATCCAATGTTATAGGAGTTTGTGGGTGTACTTGGAATAAGAAATAGAGCACAATGAATCTACACATTGAGATAGATGACATCAAGTACCGTCAAAGCTTAGTGAGATGAAGCTCCAAGAGCAGCTATAAATATGATTCAAGTAGACACATGTAGGGTCTATGAAAAACCCTGGCATGTGACTTAACACAGCAACAACAACAACAACAACAACAACATCAAGCCTTTATCCCACTACGTGGGGTCGGCTACATGCAATGGCGGATCCAAGGGGGGAGCCAGCGGGGGCACGTGCCACCCCTCAAAAAAAAATTTCTGAACATATAGAAAGAGACTTCCTAGCTTGCATGAAACATTATATACGATTATGATCACAGCTGAATAAAGCATGCTATATTGATGACGTTGGACCAAGCAATATACATGCTTTTGCTTTTTATTTTAGTTATGAAGAGTGTGGCTTGATTCACGTTTATGCCGTTGCTTTTTATTTTAATTTTATTTTTATTTTTAAAACTAATAATCACATCACGCATATAATTACTTTAAAATTTTGAATATTATTATATAAAAAAATACTATAAATTAAAACACTTGGTACATTATGTCAATAATATATTTATTTTTAATTTTAATATATCATAATCATTTTTTATCTGATTTACAAATGATTTATAAAATTGGACAAATTAACCATTATTAGTATTAGTTTTTTTTTATTTAAAACATTTTATGTTGGCGCAAGTCCGGATGAAAATGTTGAGAGAAAATTTGTAAAAAAATAAAATAAAAATTAGGCCCCCGCTAAAAAAAAATCCTGGCTCCGTCACTGGCTACATAAATCCTTTTTCTCCATTGTGTCCTATTAAAAGTCAAATTCTCGTTTAAATCTAATAAAGAAAGGTCATTCCTAATATTTTCCAACCAAGTCTTTTTAGGTCTACCCCTACCTTTCTTAACATAAGTCAAATCTAATACCTCTACTCTCCTAATCGGGTCATCGCAAGGCCGCCGTTTTATGTGACCAAACCATCTAAGGCAACTTTCTCTAATCTTATCTTCTACTGGAGCTACTCCAACCTTTTCACGTATATGCTCATTTCGTATCCTATCTCTAAGGGTAAAGCCACTCATCCACCTGAGCATCCTCATCTCTGCCGCACTTAACTTAGTATTATGCTTCTCTTTTAAAGGCCAACATTCGGCACCATAAAGCATTGCAGGACTCACTACCATCTTATAGAATTTTCCCTTAAGTTTGAGGGGTACATTTCTATCACATAACAAGCCCGATGCATTCCTCCACTTCAACCATCCAACTTGAATTCTGCTGATAATATCCCCATCTATTTCACCATCACTCTGAACAATAGATCCAAGATATCTAAAACGTGTACTCTTATTAATGACTTGATCGCCCAAAGTCACAATCCCCTCACTAGGTCTATTACTACTAAAATTACACTCTATATATTCCGTTTTAGATCTACTCAAGCGAAAACCTTTAGACTCTAAGGTTGACCTCCATAATTCAAGTTTACCTTCAACTCCCTCTCTAATCTTATCAACAAGAATAATATCATCAGCAAAAAGCATACACCAAGGTACATCCTCTTGCAAATGTCTAGTGAGAACATCCATGACTAAAGCAAAAAGATATGGGCTTAAGGCTGATACTTGATGTAACCCAACCGAAATAGGGAAATACTTGGTCAATCCACCTTGTGTTTGAACACAAGTAATAGCTCCTGCATACATATCTTTAATGATTTGAATATAAGCATTATTGACTCCTTTCTTTTCAAGAATTCTCCATAGCACTTCTCTTGGAACTTTATCATATGCTTTTTCTAAATCAATAAATATCATATGTAGATCCTCCTTATTTTCTCTATATTTCTCCATCAAACCTCTTAATAAATGTATGGCTTCCATAGTTGACCTACAAGGCATGAATCCAAATTGATTTTGAGAAACATTAGTATCACGCCGCAACCTATGTTCCATAACTCGCTCCCATAGTATCACGCCGCAACCTATGTGACTAAACACAGAACCACAAAATTCAAATAACTGAAAGAGCCTTCTCATTTTAACCCAACTAGATAGATTAGGATTTTTGTAACTTCTTTATCATAAGAAAATCTTTTCTCTTGGGTGTTCTTTCCCTTTTATTCTCCTTTTCTTCTCATGGTTGAATCACCATTGTCTAAGGGCCAGTACAATCAGAAATATTGATATTCCAACTAGACGACTTGGCATTATCTACCTTCAATTGACTCAGGCCACAAAAGAAAGCTACAACTCTCCTAACTTCTTCAAGGAAGATCTTGCTGAAGTTCATAGCTGAAGAAATTGTCCAAATTAGGTAATGTTGTACTTCTCGGACCTTTCTTAAGATTTCAGCTGTCCCTCTAGAAAGCTCTAGAAAAAGAGGCGCCACGAGGGAACCAGGACGGAGGATGCAAGGCTTGTCAAGCCAATAGCATTTATAAAGCAGCTTATGCTGCACTTCACATCACATGGTACCAGGAATCCCCTAAGCTCTAAGAACAAAAATGTTGTTCTCCCAAAAACTGAGCGATAAATAATCCATTATTCCATATGAAGTACTGCAATTATAAAGTGATTGAAACAGAAATACTCCATACTTCAATTCTGGGAGGTGAAAAAAAAAAAGGTCACAGAATTCAATTTGAAAAATCGAACTATTAAAGAAATGGAAAAGCAGCATGGAGGAGGAAGAAAGCACGCAGGATGGAAACGGACCTCGATGATATCGTGCATTGCGATAATATTGGGATGCTTGATGCGCTTCAGAATTGCAATCTCTGAGAGAAGGCTTTCCTGGAGCTTCTTGGTGAGCTTCTCCATCACGATCTCCTTAACCGCCACCTCCACTCCGTTCACGCGGTGCCTCGCCAACCACACCACCGAGAAGGATCCCGAACCGATCTGACGGCCGAACATGTAGTCTCCAACCACCTTCCCTCCCCGGTAACCGCTTCCACCGCAGCTCGCCATCTTCCGAACCCTAAAGCCCAAGTTTCTAAAAGGCGCTACTTCTCACCAATCCACTTCGTCTCTTACGCTCAATAAGCGCTTGGATTGCCAGAGGTTGTCAGAAAAACCTGTAGGAGCCGGTGTAGAGAGAAGGGGGGAAACGGAACGCAATAGGCTTGCGAATTGTGCCGCCTGATTTGAGTTCGATACACGACAGGTGCCGTAAGGCAACCCTTGCATCGACATTTATATGCACGCATACCCTTTTCGTTGGCTTATTGAAAGATGTTGCGGGCAAGAAATGCCATAGTCGCATTTTCTTCCGCAAATGGGTGTTATGTATATTATTAGGAATATTGATTCGAATTATATTAATATTGGTATTATGTATTCGACATGCTAAAATTATAATTTTAAAATTATTACTTGATATTCTTATCAATACATATTATTTAAGATAAATATAATTAGATCTATTTTCAAAATTGTTTATATTTCAATTAATTCAAAATCAAAATAAATTAATCAAATTAAAATTCAATTATGTGTAATTACTAATTAGATTTTCTAAATTTTAAAATCAAAACTAATTATTTTAACTAATTCATAGGCCAAAATAATCAAATCAAATGCACGCACATACTTATAGGACTTGAAATTCTATTTTATTTTATTTGTCTAATTGTGATCAATATTTTATTTTAAATATAAAATAAATTTTAAATTTTAAAATAAAATATGATCATTTGAAATAATTTATCTTGATAGTATTTTAATGGACTAATTTTATGTCTTGTATAAAGTGGGATTAATAGAGTTTAGCAAATGCAATTTAAAATATTAAAATAAATTGAAATAATTATAAGATATCTTTTATTTATTGTATTTTATAATTAATAATTAATGATGTTGAGTGTTTGAACATTCATAACACTGGAGTAAGAGTTTATCATTTTATTATGGGGAATTTACATATATACAACTTTATTTCTTGCTATTTACATAACTAATCTTTAAAACTTTAATATTACATGCCTACTACTCATAGAATAAATATAGGTGCATATAATTAAATATTAAAATTTATAGAGTGGTATGGATGGTAAGAATGAAATATATGAGTGACATATTTGATATTAAAATTTTATATATAAGTTGTAGGAATATAATATTAAAGTTTTGGGTGTTAGATATGTAAATATCATGAAATAAAGTGGTATGTATGTAAATCCCCCTTTTATTATTTAAAAAAAAAAAACATTATACATATAGATAAGTTAAGAGTTATTTCCTAAAAGATCTATTAATGGAAAAACCAATGAGGCATATTCAAGTTGAAATAATTCCATCAGTATTGACCAAAGATTATAAATAATATATTTTTCAATAACTAAAGAAGGCATCAATATAATGTATTAGTCGTAATCTATGAAAGATATTTATTATGGTAGAAATATGATTCTTGGGATATCTTTGTTGTCATTAGGAATTAATGAGCAATTGACTTGGTTACGAATATCAATAAGTAGGTGTCAAATGATTAAGAATGTCAAAAGTAAGCAAACAATTAGCAATTTGTCTGATTATCACCTAACAAATGATGAATCAGGCAATATTCAACAAGGAATATCAAAAGTCAAATAATAATAGGAGTTTGGAAGAAATAGGATAATTTTTATCAATTCTACTAGGAATAAAATACTTCATAGAATGGTCCTAATTAATACCCCTTGATCATTTGATATTTTTTAGAATTCTTAGTGTATTAATGATATTATAATTAAGTGAACTTAGGATCATCAATTTTATGTTATTGAGAAAATCATGTTGACATAAAATTTGGAAGATATTTGATCTCTCAAATGATTTCAAAAAGGTCCTATCAGTGGTTATAAGTTTTAATGTAGGCCCATTTAAGCTAGGATTTATGCATGATTAGTATCATTATGTTGAATCTCAGTATATTAACTATAAATTTGCTAAAAAAATAGTTTAAATGATATTGGAAATAATTTCCAAATTTTCTAACTCAAATATGTAGGTGCTTTGAGTTATGACTTATGAAGATTACATAAAAAAATTGTGCTTGATTAGATTTTTTTTCTGAAGCATCAAATATATATCCCCTTACTTTTGACATAATAGTTTGTGAGACCAAAAACTACTCTAATTCCTAATATTTTGGGATTTAAACTCATAATTTATAGAAGATTTTAAGTCTAGCTCATTCCCTAGATATTGATATGGACCTCCCTTAGAAATCATTAATGAAATAATTTCCCTCAATTTTAATTTTACTGTTCAATGAAGTCAACACATTATTCATTTTTGAAATGTTGGTTAGTAATTCTCTAAAATGGCTTCAAACTACCTTTACTGACTTCATTGGGGCAAGAAAATTGCTAAATTGAGTTTGTAATGTTAAAAGATTATTTTGGGTTATCAAAACAGGTGAACGAAGTATGACCAAACCTAAAAAAATGTTCACCAAGGTTTGTGATAAGGATGGTGCACCGATCAGACGCTAGCTACACTAGGGCCACTATCACTTGTCAGTTGTGGACACTTGATTCACGTGAGTACATCTATTGTTTCAACTATTTTGTGTGTTTCAAGTCCTAATGTATTTTTAAAATTTACTAGTTTTTTAAGTTTCTTAATCACCTTCTATTTTTAAGTGTTATAAGAATGAAATATAGTTAATTCCTTTTGATAAAAAATTCAAAACTGCCAAAAAAATTTAACAAAATTTTCACTTTATCCCGTCCACCAAATCCAAAAAAACTAGATCTTTGGAGTCTAGAAGAGATCACAATTTCCCTCAAACTCCAATTTGTATTTGAAAAGAAGCCAACAAATATCCTATAAGAAGTATAACTATGAGCAGCCTTCAATGTTTATAATGCCTATAATAATACTCTATTGTTCATTTAAAAGATGAAGTTGATTGTTCTCTTTGTATGAATCTTAATGAAGTAGGGGCCTTCAAGAATTTTTATTGTCATCAATTTTTTCTAATATTTTAAAAGTATTATCTTATATATGATGAATTTTGGTGTGATGACTTTCCCTTGCCTTCATGAATATCTCACAGTAAAGGAAGGAGTACATTTCAAATGAGTGGAAAGATATATCACTATGTCTCCTCGTTAAAATTTTATATTTTTTATATAATCGTACATGCTCAATTTTAGATCTTGTAGAAGAACAATTTAATTGAGATAATTTGAATGGTGGTGGTTGACATTATTGCATTTATTGTCACCAATGATGTCTAAATAATACTTAGTAAAGAGTTTTACTTACTTTCCCAACACTTTGGTGGCCCTTGCCTATTTGGACTATGAACGTGCCCCTAACCACTTCCTTTGAAACTTTTGGTGATGTTAGTATGGTAGTTGCATTAGCCAAAGTTTATTTAACCTAACATAGTTATGACTAAGAGTCATGACGTAAGTTAGCTTTATAGGTGTAGACTATAATGAGGAGTGTTCCACGAAATTACCTTAAGAATTAGGAATACCTCAATTTGTTTGTTAGGGTGCCACTCAATGAACTTAATCCCTTATAAGAAAGGTTGAGAGAAATCTACCAAGAAAATTTTTATCCATCTTAGTAGGTTTATAAAGTATTACTTGGTAACTTAATGATGTAGAACATCATGCTAACTTTGAAGGCCACATCATAATATTAAGATCAAAGTGGGCACCATCATCAATGCATGATGAAAAAATTATGATATGAAAATAAATAAAATTGTAAAGATAATTTGAGTTTAAAAATTTTAAATTATAAGAAAATTCAACTTTTAATATTTTTCCTCATTTTGAGAGGCCATTTAATTACATTTACCACATTTTTAATTAGTGGTAGATGGGTTTTGGAATGAAGAGCAGTTGCTCAACTTATGCAGGGAGGGAATCGTAGGGTGGTGTCCCTCCATTTTTTTATTTGTTGTCTTATCTTTGTTTTTTCCTCCACTTTAGTTTTTCTAAATTTTGAATTGTAGTACCAAATGTAATATCTTATATATTAATAGAATGAATATTAAATGGCATTTTGGTGTTTGACAGACAAATTGAAAAAGTTATTTTTTGAGGTTGCATGTTTGGTGGTCGATCCCTTCCTTTAGTTCTTCTTTGTAGAAAACTAAGTTATCCCCTTAGATAATTATCTATCTCTTTTCTTCCTTCTACTAAAATCCTACCAACATCTTTCCCTATATTTCCCTCATCTTCTAAGATCTTTCTATGCCCCCTACATTCATCAAACAAGCTATACACCCTCCATAAGCAATTAAACATAAGGATTTTGAGTGACATGATCTTAGTCCCTAGCCTCCCCTCCATTTCCTTCTAAATATCTTGGATCTTCACCAAATGCTCTACATATGATCCTCATACATTCATGTAATAATTCTAAGCCTTTCCATCCGTTACATAACCATTATAACATCCTTTGACCAAATATTATAAGGTAAGTCAAAATTAGCCCAAGCTAGAAACTTATATCTTATCTTAGGTTTGCTTCCCTTACACATCGTCCTTAAACCCTTTAAATCTCCATTAGCATTTCCAAATCATGTCTCCTAGTATTCCTTTAAGTGGATCCTTGTAACAACCCAAAGTTTTTAAATGAAATTAATTAAAAAATATATGAAAATTCTACATTGTGGTGATGCAGGGCTGGGATTTTGAGTGTTGTTGCTCTGCCGCTCTAGGAGGTGTAGCGGTGGGGCGTCAAAATTTGAAAAAGGCGGCGCCAATGCTCTCTATTCTATAGTAACTGTATAATGAGCATGCGGTGGTGCGACGCATGGTTGGAGCGATGCAACGCTAAGCACTGAAAAATATTTTTTAATATAAATTTCCCGATTAAGCCATCCCCCCCCCCCCCCCCCCTGTCGTATTCCTTTCCTAGAAAGGAAGGGAAGAAGGAGGATAGGGAATGGGAGAGAGGAAAAAGGAAAATGGGCTTTTCGCTACTGGTTTGTTTCACCATTTCTATGAAAATTGTTTTGATAATTGTAGAAGACTTCTATCATATCTTTCTTTTCAAATATTTTAATTATAAGATTTATTCTTCTATTTAAATTGATATTTATTATATTATTTTGGACATTTTTACTGGATTATTTTTTTATTTTTACTATCTAAAATACTATTTAATGCATTTTGTACGATTTGTGTAAAAAAAGTGATTTGAGCATTTTTTATGTAATTATATTTTTAATGTAAGCAATGTGAATGAGTGTGAGCATGAGAATGAGTAATAGTTGACGTTATTACTTTTACAATATTAGTTATGTGAGAACAAGAAAGGTTGGTTTTATTGAGATTGGTTGAAAATTGATTTATATGTGTATAGGATGACTTTCCTTTAATATTATAGTTTGTGGTAATATTCTTTATTAATTCACGTGATTTTTTTATTGATAGATATAAGAAGAAATTATTGTGTTGATGGGCATGAGTGACAACTCTAATTATTGATAACCACTTAAGTATTGAATTAAGGCACTGATTTATTGTTATTGATTCACATTTATTGATTTAATATTATTGTGCTTGTAATTAAAATATTGATTTGAGACTAATACATAACAACTAAACATCATATGTATTCATATATGATATGTATTGTTATAAATTTATGACAGTTTTCATAGATACTTAAGCTTTACTGATTTATATAATTTCTTTATTATTTGGATGGTATTGCTATGACATTTAGTTAAGAATGATAATTTACAGTCTTAACATTTTGATATTCATATTGTATATTTCCTTTCAGACTTTATTGTTACTACATGTATTTTACTATTTCTACTTCTACACAATTCATGATTACATTGATTCCTATAGTTATGAACTGAATTATTTCATGCATATTATTTCTTTTTTCGTGCTTTGAGTTCAATAGTTGGATTATAGTGACCTGTTGGGCTTCATAAGCTCAATATATATGATTTAATGATTTCAAGTCACAGAAGATGTTTAGAAGTGTGAGGCTGATCATAAAAATTTCTCTAGGTTTCATTGTCATTTTATCCTTTAATTATCCTTTTGAGCTCAGAAGTGGGCAGATAGTATATTGCATTTGTATGACTCCGCATTAATGTATATAAATTTTGGGTAATGAACTCAAATGTATATTAATGTCTTGATCAATACATTTAAGTTCACTGGTATTTTATTATTTAAAGAGATTATATAGCTCTAACTATTATTAAAAAGATGAAAATACATTTTTCTAACTTAAAGCTTGGGCATGAGAATCCTTACCTTATCCCCCTCCATGCCACCACATTGATAAAAAATTCAAAGGAGAAGCTTTACAGATTAGCCTACCAGTAAGAATTGGTTAGCCTCTTACTTTGTGTTCTATTGAAGTCGCACTATCCAAACAATTGGAGGGTTATTTCCACATTACACCCTCCTACAATAAGTTCATGCTTTGGATCAACCTCCATGGCTAGGTCACTCAACCTATTATAAAAGAGGTTAAGAAAATTCAACCAAACATTTTTAACTTATTCTAGTTTACTTGTAGGAGTTTCAATTGGTCAATCTAACTAATTATAGAAGAGATCAAGAAAAATCCATTAAATAGTTTATCATTATCCTAACTTGATTATGATATACTAGCTACTTTAACCTAAAATAGAAAATGTCAAATTGAATTGCCAAATACTGATTGTACCTTGATTATGAAGTAGCAATCTTCATGCATGTGTTTTTTGAATCGAGAGTAAAAGTTGGTATGTGTTCAGATTAGTACTATCCTTTTAAGGTCATGGCTACGAACTTGCTTTGGAAGTTGCAGTTTAGATGGATATATAAGATTATTTCATAATTTCATGTATAAGTTTTCCATATATAGGAAGCCTTAACTAACTATTATTTTAGTCAAGATCCTATTGATTACAATTACTATCACTCCTTAGACATCAATGTAGATATCCATTAAGGATTATAGTCTAATTTGGATCTTGAACCTACTTTAAAGCATATTAAAAAAAAATGGTATTTATGAAGTTATCCTTATAGATTGTTTAGATCAAATATAGGTTACCTAGAGTATAGATTGATTTTTGAGTGAGGTGATGAGAAGAATCATGAGTTTGGAATTGAACCCAAAATGAACTAAATGAATACCAAAGTAGTTTGTATGTAGAGCTCTTTTGTTATGCCACATAGTCTAATTTATAATAATTATTTTTTTATCTTTTAATATATAACAATTAGGGCTATCTAATTTCATCTATAAAAAACAAATTTCAGCAAAAGCAAATAATAGTCAAAACATCAATATTCACATCTATATTCATTCCCAAAAATCATATATACTATTTATGATCTATATAATTATATCATAACTTCTATGTTCTTAGTACAAAAGAATAATTAAAAGAATAAGAAAAGTAATCTGAACCTGAAAAAGTTTGGTCAATCTAACACTCATGCTCACTTGCCTTGACCTGAAATCATTTAATGAGCTAAACAGCTCAACAAGAAATCAAATCTTATAACTAACCTCAATGCATAGTAGAGAACTAATAAGCATGTTAGTAGTCAAATTATAACAGCTGCATGCACATGATCATATGCAATACAATAGAAAAATCAGTAAATGAGTATAGGTGTTAAATCAATAAAACATCAATAAACACTATCAAAATCATATAAATATAATAAAATCATGTTAAAATAATTGTATCAGTATATCACATGGTCAAAAATATCATATAAGTGTCAACTCAGTGTTAGTGCCCAATGCACTTACTCAATATATATCATGTGATCAATATATCAATAATAGTATAACTGTAGAACATTAGTAACATTAGCATTATGGGTGAAAGTAATAGTAAAGTCGTATAGTGGCAGTTATTCAGAAACATACATTTTAATAATCATATTAAACAAGTAAAAGTTCTGGCTACAACGATGTTTTTTCCAGTATAAATGTCAATATCAATGTTAATATTAGTAACTTGTTGGCTCGGTAAATAGAGATGTCACTCTTTGCCTGTTTGCAGAGTAATAACTCATTATAACTTTTAATCATTGTATCTCGTGAATCAATAAAGGATAACACACAACTATAATATTTAAAAGAAAATTCGTTGACCCATCATCCTGTACAAGTCAATAAGTCTCCAACTAACATCAGTGAATAATCAATCTTTAATTATTTTTTATGCATAACAATCATAGTATTTCAATATTAATAGCAACAATTATTATTTAATCGCATATCCACATTCATTTTTTAATACAATACATAAAATAAAACATAATTGTGATTGCAACGATAGGCAATAGAAAAATTTACTAATTTGTGTTATTTGATTAATTTTATAAAAATATGAATTTTCGTCTAGTAAAGTTTTGAATCCTCATTTAGCTAATAATCCTGCTCCTACTTTGGTTGATGATTTGGAAATGGTTTTGGGTGATAAAAATGTTGAAATGCTGCTCCTGATCTTTCTGGTGTGAACAGTTGAAATTTTTACTCATAAAAATGTTGAAATGCTAATTGTTTGTATTAAACAGAACCATTAGCTCGTATGTTTTATTGCAAATGTTGTATTTTAGGAAGCTTTTGGTTCTTTAAGGGTCTGTAACTTTATTTTAATGAAACGTGTAGGCCCCCTCCATGGGCTTTTTATTTAGAAAAAAACATTCTTACTGCTTTCTAAATCAACTTTTTAGCATAAAATTTTTTGAAATTAAAAATTTTGGTACTAAAAATTTTTTGAATTAAAAAATGATTTATAAAACAGTAAAAAAATTGTCTCAAAAAATTATAAATCTCAAGCATGATAAATGATAATTACCTCTTGTAAAATTGAAAAAAAAAAAACAAAAAATGGAAATGATTTACTTTAGATAGTTTGATATAATCATAATAGCATAGCAGTAACTTTACATAAATGTGAACAAATATTTTTCAAAAGAAAAAAAATGAATGATTTTATATAAACATAAATAAATTCTTGCAATCGAAACACTTTGTTTGATTGAGAAAACACAAGGGTGAATGTTGATTAGATTGATGAGAAAACAAAATTAAGGGTCACAAATACTGATTTAATGGTGATTATACAAAATCCTCATGTAATTTTTAGACTTGATACGTCATCTCAAAATAATCTTGATTGAGCACGAATCTCGAGGCAAAATCAATCCGCAAACTTCAAAAATTAATTTCGGGAGCATATGAACTCCGATTTCAGCGATCTTACAGTCGAACTGAGCGTCTCAGAAATACGAACCTAACGACACCAAGATCAACCCAATCCGAGCCCAAATGAGTCCGAATCATGGGTTCAAAGCGCTGTTGTAAGGTTCAAACCACAATTTGAGTTACCAAACGGTCTCCGATTTTGATGAGCTTATACTCGAATCGAGCGGCTCGACGAGACGAATCCAACGAGCCCAAGATCATCAAATTCCGACATCATTAAGGTCTTCAAATATCCAACGAACGGTGCATGATCAAAGGATTCAATATCGGCCGTCCATTCAAACCACTCCATGTTCGCCCTTGATCTCACGCCTATTTACGGGCTATGCCACTCCAGAAAAACTATAAATAGAGCCCTCATTCTACACCAAAGGGGGAGGAGGGAAGAGAGAGAAGAAGAAGAGGAGAAAGGGGAAAAGGAGATTCCTCACCTCCTCGACCACCGCCGGAGCTCTTCCTGCCGCCTAAAGATGCCGGAACTCTGCCGAATTTTCAGGAAACGCAGGAATTCTGCAGAACTTCATGAGATGCTGAAATTCTTCCCAATTTACATGAGAGTTCCCTCCTGACGCCGAAACTCCGCCCAAGTGAAGACGGAGTTCTCCTCTGCCACCAAAGACGTCGGAATTCTACCCAACGTCGGACCTTCACTCTTCGCTAAGTTTCTACCCGACGCCGGACTTCTACCGGTTATCGGACTTCGTTGGATGTCTATGCGAAGATGCATTTCTTTCCATTGTTGGACTTCTACCTGACGCTGTCCTACTGATCTTCGTCGTCAGACTACAGTCCTTCCGACCCCCGTCGCCAGCCGACTACGGTCCTCCTGACTTACGTCGCTCGCCGACTACAGTCTTTCCGACATCCGTTGCCCGTTGAATACGGTTCTCCTAACTTATGTCACCCGCCGACTACAGTCTTTCCGACCTCCGTCGCCCGCCGACTACGGTTCTCCTAACTTATGTCACCCGCCGACTACAGTCTTTCCGACCTCCGTCGCCCGCCGACTACGGTCCTCCTGACTTACGTCGCCCGCCGACTACAATCTTCCGTCGCCCACCGACTACGGTCCTCCTGACTTACGTCGCCCGCCGACTACAATCTTCCGTCGCCAGCTGACTACGGTCCTTCTGACCTACGTCGCCCGCCGACTGCAGTTCTTCTAACAAAGCGAACATGTCAATAGTGATTCTTTGTATTTACATCATGTAATGTACTCCATAAGATGTACATCAAGCTAAGGTCTTCCACCAAGGAAGGGCCTCATTTGTAATCGACTGCAAATACTAGTGGATTCGTTCAAACTGGGCAAGGCCCCGTGGTTTTTCCCCCTTTTACAGGGGTTTTCCACGTAAAAATCTCGGTGTCTCATAAATGCTAGACCCTCTCTCACTTATCTGATTGCGTGCCGGATTTTCGTACAATGCTAAGACGATGAATCTTATATTTCTCTACCGCCGCGAATACTCCTGGACGCAACAGTTTGGCGCCGTCTGTGGGAAACGTGGTTCCCGACTGGGGGGCAACTTTTGCTCCAATCTCAAAAGATCACACATAGCATCAATATCATAAGAAGCAGATCCGGACTGGGGGGCAACTTTGACTCAAACCATGGTCAAATAGATCCTCAAATACCTTCAACATCAAGTTGATATTTCAGGAATATCCGAGCAAATGCAAGGATACTTCAAATCAATTACAAGCTTTATACAGTCCATTGTTGGACTTCTACTCCTCGAGCAAGGTCTTAACCTCGACCTCAAAAAGGCAGTAACGGTCTAAAAATAGATCATCCTTCACCTTTGATTCGGGATACACGCGGCATTCGCCCCCTCCCAATCAAGGTAAAATCGATCCCAGGGGGATCCGATTTGACCTCTTCCACACAGGTTAACGTCGTCGAGCAAAGGCTCCGACATACAACCTCGGAAAGGTCTCACATCCTTGGTGGATTCTCTCGGCCTCTTCCACACAGGTTAACGTCGTCGAGCAAAGGCTCCGACATACAACCTCGGAAAGGTCTTAAATCCTTGGTGGATTCTCCCGACCTCTTCCACACAGGTTAACGTCGTCGAGCAAAGGCTCCGACATACAACCTCGGAAAGGTCCTACATCCTTGGTGGATTCTCCAGACCTCTTCCACACAGGTTAACGTCGTCGAGCAGGGCTCCGGCATACAACCTTGGAAAGGTCTCACATCCTAGGTGGATTCTCTCGACCTTTTCCACACAGGTTAATGTCATCAAACAAATGTTCTAACATACAACCTCGGATAGGTCTTACATCCTTGGTTAACGTCGCCAGAATGTCGTCAAGGGACTTTCATTTAACTTCTCCACAAAGTTAAATTTCTACCCGATGTTGAATTTCCTCTTGTCGCTGAACTTTTGCCTTGCAGGACTTTCAACGGACTTGTTGCGTCCAGGAGTATTCGCGGCGGTAGAGAAATATAAGATTTAACGTCTTAGCGTTGTACGAAAATCCGGCACGCAATCAGATAAGTGAGAGAGGGTCTAGCATTTATGAGACACCAAGATTTTTACGTGGAAAACCCCTGAAAAGGGGGAAAAACCACGGGGCCTAGCCCAGTTTTAATGAATCCACTAGTATTGCAGTCGATTACAAATGAGGTCCTTCCTTGGTGGAAGGCCTTAGCTTGATGTACATCTTATGGAGTACATTACATGATGTAAATACAAAGGATCACTATTGACATGTTCACTTTGTTAGAAGGACTGCAGTCGGCGGGCGACGTAGGTCAGAAGGACCGTAGTCAGCTGGCGACGGAGGACTGTAATCGGCGGGCGACATAAGTCAGGAGGACCGTAGTCGACGGGCGACGGATGTCGGAAAGACTGTAGTCGGTGGGCGACGTAAGTCAGGAGGACCGTAGTCGACGGGCGACGGATGTCGGAAAGACTGTAGTCGGCGGGCGACGTAAGTCAGGAGGACCGTAGTCGACGGGCGACGGATGTCGGAAAGACTGTAGTCGGCGGGCGACGTAAGTCAGGAGGACCGTAGTCGGCTGGCGACGGGGGTCGGAAGGACTGTAGTCTGACAACGAAGATCAGTAGGACAGCGTCAGGTAGAAGTCCAGCAATGAAAAGAAATGCATCTTCGCATAGATGTCCATTGAAGTCCGATAACCGGTAGAAGTCTGGCATCGGGTAGAGACTTGGCGAAGAGTGAAGGTCCGACGTCGGGTAGAAGTCCGACGTCGTTGGTGGCAGAGGAGAACTCCGTCTTCACTTGGGCGGAGTTTCGGCGTCAGGAGGGAACTCTCTTGTAAATTGGGAAGAATTTCAGCATCTCATGGAAGTTGTGCAGAATTCCTGCGTTTCCTGAAAATCCGGCAGAGTTCCGGCGTCTTTAAGCGGCAGGAAGAGCTCCGGCGGTGGTCGAGGAGGTGAGGAATCTCCTTTTCCCCTTTCTCCTCTTCTTCTTCTCTCTCTTCACTTGAGCCCCTTGGTGTAGAATGAGGGCTCTATTTATAGTTTTTCTGGAGTGGCATAGCCCGTAAATAGGCGTGAGATCAAGGGCGAACAGGGAGTGGTTTGAATGGACGATCGATATCGAATCTTTTGATCATGCACCGTTCGTTGGACATTTGATGGCCTTAATGATGTCGGAATTCGATGATCTTGGGCTCGTTGGATTCGTCTCGTCGAGCCGCTCGATTCGAGTATAAGCTCGTCAAAATCGGAGACCGTTTGGTAACTCAAATTGCGGTTTTAACCTTCCAACAGCGCTTCAAACCTTTGATTCGGACTCATTTGGGCTCGGATTGGGTTGATCTTGGTGTCGTTGGGTTTGTATTTCCGAGACGCTCAGTTTGACTATAAGCTCGCTGAAATCGGAGTTCATATGCTCCCGAAATTAATTTTTGAAGTTTCCAACTAGGTTTGGCCTCGAGATTCGTGCCCGATCAAGATGATTTTGCGATGCCGTATTAGTTGCCCCCCTATTTTCGGACGTCGTAGCTTCAGAAGTCCGAAAATATTTGTCACAAATTTCGGAGAATTTTTCTGAGTGACCCAGGATTGATCTGACTTGTAGAAGCCCCGAACGGCTCCGAAAATGCCAAAATTGAGTCCGGAACGTCAAAAAACGGTCCCGGGGACCTCAAAAATGTCGAATTTGGACTTTTCGGCACAAAAAAACGGACCCGAAACGGGCCAGGCGGCCGAACCGACCGGACCGGCCGGTCGGCCACCGCCGCCGCTGCCGCCGGCACGGAACCGCGGCCGCGCGCGAGCGTGCCGCGCCCGCGAGCCCGCGCTCGGGCTCGCCCGTGCCCGCGCTGGGCTGCGCCCGCGTCCGCTGGGTTGCGCCCGCGCCTGCTGCGCGCTGGGGTGGTGCGCCCGCGTGCGCTGGGTTGCGCCCGCGCCTGCTGCGCGCTGGGGTGGTGCGCCGCGTGCCTTGCGCGCGTGAAATGGCCGCGGGTTGCTCCCACGGCTGCTGCTGCCGCCGGCCGCAGCGTGGCTGCCGTGCTGGCTTCCGTGGCCGGCCGCAATCCGCGCCTTCTGGCCGCGGATTGGTGAGCTGGCCGCGCCGTTTCGCGTGGCCGGTTGGCTGCACCGACCTAAGTGGGCCCCACTCTTGTAAAAATGTCATTTTTGCTATTTTTGGGTCCAAAAAATTCCGAAAAAATTCCAAAAAATTCTGAAAAAATTCAGAAAAATTAAGAAAATTCGAAATTCCTAAAAACTGCCCTCTTCTTTCTCAAAAACCTATAAATAGGCTTC
Organism: Dendrobium huoshanense; assembly: GCA_016618105.1. NCBI lineage: Eukaryota > Viridiplantae > Streptophyta > Magnoliopsida > Asparagales > Orchidaceae > Dendrobium > Dendrobium huoshanense. The sequence goes on from CM028348.1 coordinate 25,030,426, forward strand.
CAAAATCTTTAGGAAACTTGCACCTTCTCCTCTCTCTCCCTCTGGCTCTCTGGCATTGAGGCTACCGCTATTTGCGAGTGGGAAATATCCTCTGCTCGAATTAGCGCTCCCTCTCTGGTGCAGGAGTTACGGGATTTCTTTCTCTCCCTCTGGCTCTTTGACATTGAGGCTACCGCTGTTTTGCGCGTGGGAAATGTCCCTAGCTTGAATTAGCGCTCCCTCTCTGGTGCAGGAGTTACGGGATTTCTTCCTCTCCCTCTGGCTCTCTGACATTGAGGCTACCGCTGTTTTGCGCGTGGGAAATGTCCCTTGCTCGAATTAGCGCTCCCTCTCTGGTGCAGGAGTTACGGGATTTCTTTCTCTCCCTCTGAGCAGGGGTTTGCTGGCAATGGACGATCGAGTTGAAGCCCGTTAGTAGTCAACGATCGAGTGTGGAGCCAAAGGGGAGAGTTCGAGAATGCGTTGCAAATAGCATTCAAGCGAGAAGCCGATGGCGAGTAGCAGTCTGCCGACGAGGAGAAGTCCGACGACAAGAAGAAGTCCGACGTCGGGTAGAAGTACGGCCTTGGGAAGAAGACCGACGAAAGTTCGTCGACGAGCAGAAGTCCGATGTCGGGTAGAAGTTCAACGTCGGGTAGAAGACCGACGAAGATTCGTTGACGAGCAGAAGTCTAACGACGAACAAAAGTCCGACGTCGGGTAGAAGTTCAACGTCGGGTTGAAGACCGACGAGAATTTGTCGACGAGCAGAAGTCTGACGACGAGTAGGAGTCCGCTGACGAGCAGAAGTCCGACGTCGGGAAGAAGTTCAACGTCAGGTAGAAGACCGACGAGAATTCGTCGACGAGCAGGAGTCTGACGACGAGCAGGAGTCCGCTGACGAGCAGAAGTCCGACGAAAAGGAGAAGTCCTTCGTCGGGTAGAAGACCGACGAAAGTTCGTCGTAGGAGTTCGCTGACGAGCAGAAGTCCGACGACGAGTAGGAGTCCGCTGACGAGCAGAAGTCCGATGACGGAGAGAAGTCCGACGTCGGGTAGAAGTCCGCTGACGAGCAGAAGTCTGACGACAGGGAGAAGTCCGTCATCGGGTAGAAGACCGACGAAAGTTCGTCGTAGGAGTTCGCTGACGAGCAGAAGTCCGACGACGAGTAGGAGTCCGCTGATGAGCAGAAGTCCGATGTCGGGTAGAAGTTCAACGCCGGGTAGAAGACCGACGAAGATTCGTCGACGAGCAGAAGTCTGACGACGAGTAGAAGTCAGCTGACGAGCAGAAGTCCGACGTCGGGTAGAAGTTCAACGTCGGGTAGAAGACCGACGAAGATTCGTCGACGAGCAGAAGTCTGACGACGAGTAGGAGACCGCTGACAAGCAGAAGTCTGACGTCGGGTGGAAGTTCAACGTAGGGTAGAAGACCGACGAAGATTCGTCGACAAGCAGAAGTCTGACGACGAGTAGGAGACCGCTGACAAGCAGAAGTCTGACGTCGGGTGGAATACCGACGAAAATTCATCGACGAGCAGAAATCTGACGTCAGGTAGAAGTTCAACGTCGGGTAGAAGACCGACGAAGATTCGTCGACGAGCAGAAGTCCGACATCGGGTAGGAGTCCGCTGACGAGCAGAATTCCGACGAAAGTCCTGCAAGGCAAAAATTCAGTGACAAGAGGAAATTCAACATCATGTAGAAATTTAACTTTGTGGAGAAGTTAAATGAAAGTCCCTTGACGGCATTCTGGCGACGTTAACCAAGGATGTATGACATATCCGAGGTTGTATGTTAAAACATTTGTTCGATGACATTAACATGTGCGGAAAAGGTCGAGAGAATCCATTAAGGATGTGAGACCTTTCCAAGGTTGTATGCCGGAGCCCTGCTCGACGACGTTAACCTGTGTGGAAGAGGTCGGGAGAATCCACCAAGGATGTGAAACCTTTCCGAGGTTGTATGTCGGAGCCCTGCTCGACGACGTTAACCTGTGTGGAAGAGGCCGAGAGAATCCACCAAGGATGTAGGACCTTTCCGAGGTTGTATGTCGGAGCCTTTGCTCGACGACGTTAACCTGTGTGGAAGAGGCCGAGAGAATCCACCAAGGATGTAGGACCTTTCCGAGGTTGTATGTCGGAGCCTTTGCTCGACGACGTTAACCTGTGTGGAAGAGGTCGGGAGAATCCATTAAGGATGTGAGACCTTTCCAAGGTTGTATGCCGGAGCCCTGCTCGACGACGTTAACCTGTGTGGAAGAGGTCGGGAGAATCCACCAAGGATGTGAAACCTTTCCGAGGTTGTATGCCGGAGCCCTGCTCGACGACGTTAACCTGTGTGGAAGAGGCCGAGAGAATCCACCAAGGATGTAGGACCTTTCCGAGGTTGTATGTCGGAGCCTTTGCTCGACGACGTTAACCTGTGTGGAAGAGGCCGAGAGAATCCACCAAGGATGTAGGACCTTTCCGAGGTTGTATGTCGGAGCCTTTGCTCGACGACGTTAACCTGTGTGGAAGAGGTCGGGAGAATCCACCAAGGATGTGAGACCTTTCCGAGGTTGTATGTCGGAGCCTTTACTCGATGACGTTAACCTGTATGGAAGAGGTCGAATCGAATCCCCCTGGGATTGATTTTGCTTTGATTGGGAGGGGGCGAACGCCACGTATATCCCGAATCAAATGTGAAGAAAGTCTATCTTTAGACCGTTATTGTCTTTTTGAGGTCGAGGTTAAGACCTTGCCTGAGAAGTAGAAGTCCAACATTGGACTGTATAAAGCTTGTAATTGATTTGAAGTATCCTTGCATTTGCTCGAATATTCCTGAAATATCAACTTGGTGTTGAAGGTATTGGAGGAGGATCTATTGGTTTGAATCAAAGTTGCCCCCCGGTCCGCAACTGCTTCTTATGATATTGATGCTATGTGTGAACTTTTGAGATTGGAGCAAAAGTTGCCCCCCAGTCGGGAACTACGTTCCCACAGACGGCGCCAAACTGTTGCGTCCAGGAGTATTCGCGGCGGTAGAGAAATATAAGATTTAACGTCTTAGCGTTGTACGAAAATCCGGCACGCAATCAGATAAGTGAGAGAGGGTCTAGCATTTATGAGACACCAAGATTTTTACGTGGAAAACCCCTGAAAAGGGGGAAAAACCACGGGGCCTAGCCCAGTTTTAATGAATCCACTAGTATTGCAGTCGATTACAAATGAGGTCCTTCCTTGGTGGAAGGCCTTAGCTTGATGTACATCTTATGGAGTACATTACATGATGTAAATACAAAGGATCACTATTGACATGTTCACTTTGTTAGAAGGACTGCAGTCGGCGGGCGACGTAGGTCAGAAGGACCGTAGTCAGCTGGCGACGGAGGACTGTAATCGGCGGGCGACATAAGTCAGGAGGACCGTAGTCGACGGGCGACGGATGTCGGAAAGACTGTAGTCGGTGGGCGACGTAAGTCAGGAGGACCGTAGTCGACGGGCGACGGATGTCGGAAAGACTGTAGTCGGCGGGCGACGTAAGTCAGGAGGACCGTAGTCGACGGGCGACGGATGTCGGAAAGACTGTAGTCGGCGGGCGACGTAAGTCAGGAGGACCGTAGTCGGCTGGCGACGGGGGTCGGAAGGACTGTAGTCTGACAACGAAGATCAGTAGGACAGCGTCAGGTAGAAGTCCAGCAATGAAAAGAAATGCATCTTCGCATAGATGTCCATTGAAGTCCGATAACCGGTAGAAGTCTGGCATCGGGTAGAGACTTGGCGAAGAGTGAAGGTCCGACGTCGGGTAGAAGTCCGACGTCGTTGGTGGCAGAGGAGAACTCCGTCTTCACTTGGGCGGAGTTTCGGCGTCAGGAGGGAACTCTCTTGTAAATTGGGAAGAATTCAGCATCTCATGGAAGTTGTGCAGAATTCCTGCGTTTCCTGAAAATCCGGCAGAGTTCCGGCGTCTTTAAGCGGCAGGAAGAGCTCCGGCGGTGGTCGAGGAGGTGAGGAATCTCCTTTTCCCCTTTCTCCTCTTCTTCTTCTCTCTCTTCACTTGAGCCCCTTGGTGTAGAATGAGGCTCTATTTATAGTTTTTCTGGAGTGGCATAGCCCGTAAATAGGCGTGAGATCAAGGGCGAACAGGGAGTGGTTTGAATGGACGATCGATATCGAATCTTTTGATCATGCACCGTTCGTTGGACATTTGATGGCCTTAATGATGTCGGAATTCGATGATCTTGGGCTCGTTGGATTCGTCTCGTCGAGCCGCTCGATTCGAGTATAAGCTCGTCAAAATCGGAGACCGTTTGGTAACTCAAATTGCGGTTTTAACCTTCCAACAGCGCTTCAAACCTTTGATTCGGACTCATTTGGGCTCGGATTGGGTTGATCTTGGTGTCGTTGGGTTTGTATTTCCGAGACGCTCAGTTTGACTATAAGCTCGCTGAAATCGGAGTTCATATGCTCCCGAAATTAATTTTTGAAGTTTCCAACTAGGTTTGGCCTCGAGATTCGTGCCCGATCAAGATGATTTTGCGATGCCGTATTAGGACTAATACCCGACGTCGGAGTTCTGCTCGTCAGCGGACTTCTACTCGTCGTCGGACTTCTGCTCGTCGATGAATCTTCGTCGGACTTCTACCCGACGTTGAACTTCTACCCGACATCGGACTTCTGCTCGTCAGCGGACTCCTACTCGTCGTCGGACTTCTGCTCGTCAGCGGACTCCTACTCGTCGTCGGACTTCTGCTCGTCAGCGGACTCCTACTCTTCGTCGGACTTCTGCTTGTCAGCGGACTCCTACTCGTCGTCGGACTTCTGCTCGTCAGCGGACTCCTACTCGTCGTCGGACTTCTGCTCGTCGACGAATCTTCGTCGGACTTCTACCCGACGTTGGACTTCTACCCGTCGTCGGACTTCTGCTCGTCAGCGGACTCCTACTCGTCGTCGGACTTCTGCTCGTCAGCGGACTCCTACTCGTCGTCGGACTTCTGCTCGTCAGCGGACTCCTACTCGTCGTCGGACTTCTGCTCGTCAGCGGACTCCTACCTGACATCGGACTTCTGCTCGTCAGCGGACTCCTACTCGTCGTCGGACTTCTACTCGTCAGCGGACTCCTACCCGACATCGGACTTCTGCTCGTCAGCGGACTCCTACTCGTCGTCAGACTTCTGCTCGTCGATGAATCTTCGTCGGTCTTCTACCCGGCGTTGAACTTCTACCCGACATCGGACTTCTGCTCGTCAGCGGACTCCTACTCGTCGTCGGACTTCTGCTCGTCAGCGGACTCCTACTCGTCGTCAGACTTCTGCTCGTCGACGAATCTTCGTCGGTCTTCTACCCGGCGTTGAACTTCTACCCGACATCGGACTTCTGCTCGTCAGCGGACTCCTACTCGTCGTCGGACTTCTGCTCGTCAGCGGACTTCTACTCGTCGTCAGACTTCTACTCGTCGATGAATCTTCGTCGGTCTTCTACCCGGCGTTGAACTTCTACCCGACATCGGACTTCTGCTCGTTAGCGGACTCCTACTCGTCGTCGGACTTCTGCTCGTCAGCGGACTTCTACTCGTCGATGAATCTTCGTCGGTCTTCTACCCGGCGTTGAACTTCTACCCGACATCGGACTTCTGCTCGTTAGCGGACTCCTACTCGTCGTCGGACTTCTGCTCGTCAGCGGACTTCTACTCGTCGTCAGACTTCTACTCGTCGTCAGACTTCTGCTCGTCGACGAATCTTCGTCAGTCTTCTACCCGGCGTTGAACTTCTATCCCGACATCGGACTTCTGCTCGTCAGCGGACTCTTACTCGACATCGTACTTCTGCTCGTCAGCGGACTTCTACTCGTCGTCAGACTTCTACTCGTCGATGAATCTTCGTCGGTCTTCTACCCGGCGTTGAACTTCTACCCGACATCGGACTTCTGCTCGTCAGCGGACTCCTACTCGTCGTCGGACTTCTGCTCGTCAGCGGACTTCTACTCGTCGTCAGACTTCTGCTCGTCGACGAATCTTCGTCGGTCTTCTACCCGGCGTTGAACTTCTACGCGACATCGGACTTCTGCTCGTCAGCGAACTCCTACTCGTCGTCGGACTTCTGCTCGTCAGCGGACTCCTACTTGTCGTCGGACTTCTGCTTGTCAGCAGACTACTACGCGTCATCTACTTCTCGCAACGCATTCTCGAACTCTCCCCTTTGGCTCCACACTCGATCGTTGACTACTAACGGGCTTCAACTCGATCGTCCATCGCCAGCAAACCTCTGCTCAGATGGAAAAGAAATCCCGTAGGTTTCTATCGCCAGTAAACCGGAGGGAGAGGAAGAAATCCCGTAGGTTTCTATCGCCAGTAAACCGGAGGGAGAGGAAGAAATCCCGTAGGTTTCTATCACCAGTAAACCGGAGGGGAGAAGAAATCCCGTAGGTTTCTATCGCCAGTAAACCGGAGGGGGAGGAAGAAATCCCGTAGGTTTCTATCGCCAGTAAACCGGAGGGAGAAAGAAGGAGAAGGTGCAAGTTTCCTAAAGATTTTGGAAGCCTATTTATAGGTTTTGGAGAGAAAGGAGGGAAGTTATTGCCATTTTTAAGTTTCCCTATTTTTCTAAATTTTTTCCAAATTTTTTGGGAATTTTTTGGACTCAAAAATGACAAAAAATAACTATTTTCGTGCATGTGGGGCCCACAATGTCGGTGGGGCCGAACCGACACACCTTTTCTCATCAAAATTGCGCGGACAACGCACAGATCCGCGTGCGTTTCACGCGGATCGCGGCCAGCCTTTGGCTGGCCAACGGAGGCAGCCTTGCGGCTGCAGCGGATGAACCGCGGAGGCCCAGCGGCGGCACAGACCGCGGAGCGGTCCGCACAAGAGGACCGCGGAGCCATCCGCGCGCAACTCGCGCGCGCGCTAACTCGCGCTCGCGCGCGCGCGTGACCGCGTGATCCGCGGTACCGCGCGGGTGGACGGCGGCAGCTGTTCCGCGGCGGCGCGGCGGCGCGGCGGCGGCCGGCCGGTCTGGCCGGTTTCGGCCGCCTATGCGTTTCCGGGCCCGATTCTTGGGCCGGACGGTCCGATTCGGACGTTTTTTGGGTCTCCGGACACATTTTTCGACGTTCCGGACTCGATTACGACACTTTCGGAACTCAACGGGGCCTCTATGGTGAAGTTCGAGCAATATGTTAATTTTTGGAACGTATTTTTTGGTGTTTAGACCAATGCAAATTGTCAACACATGTATTTTCGGACTCCTGGGGCTTCGACGTCCGAAAATAGGGGGGCAACTGATACGTCATCTCAAAATAATCTTGATTGAGCACGAATCTCGAGGCAAAATCAATCCGCAAACTTCAAAAATTAATTTCGGGAGCATATGAACTCCGATTTCAGCGATCTTACAGTCGAACTGAGCGTCTCAGAAATACGAACCTAACGACACCAAGATCAACCAATCCGAGCCCAAATGAGTCCGAATCATGGGTTCAAAGCGCTGTTGTAAGGTTCAAACCACAATTTGAGTTACCAAACGGTCTCCGATTTTGATGAGCTTATACTCGAATCGAGCGGCTCGACGAGACGAATCCAACGAGCCCAAGATCATCAAATTCCGACATCATTAAGGTCTTCAAATATCCAACGAACGGTGCATGATCAAAGGATTCAATATCGGCCGTCCATTCAAACCACTCCATGTTCGCCCTTGATCTCACGCCTATTTACGGGCTATGCCACTCCAGAAAAACTATAAATAGAGCCCTCATTCTACACCAAAGGGGGAGGAGGGAAGAGAGAGAAGAAGAGAGGAGAAAGGGGAAAGGAGATTCCTCACCTCCTCGACCACCGCCGGAGCTCTTCCTGCCGCCTAAAGATGCCGGAACTCTGCCGAATTTTCAGGAAACGCAGGAATTCTGCAGAACTTCCATGAGATGCTGAAATTCTTCCCAATTTACAAGAGAGTTCCCTCCTGACGCCGAAACTCCGCCCAAGTGAAGACGGAGTTCTCCTCTGCCACCAAAGACGTCGGAATTCTACCCAACGTCGGACCTTCACTCTTCGCTAAGTTTCTACCCGACGCCGGACTTCTACCGGTTATCGGACTTCGTTGGATGTCTATGCGAAGATGCATTTCTTTCCATTGTTGGACTTCTACCTGACGCTGTCCTACTGATCTTCGTCGTCAGACTACAGTCCTTCCGACCCCCGTCGCCAGCCGACTACGGTCCTCCTGACTTACGTCGCTCGCCGACTACAGTCTTTCCGACATCCGTTGCCCGTTGAATACGGTTCTCCTAACTTATGTCACCCGCCGACTACAGTCTTTCCGACCTCCGTCGCCCGCCAACTACGGTTCTCCTAACTTATGTCACCCGCCGACTACAGTCTTTCCGACCTCCGTCGCCCGCCGACTACGGTCCTCCTGACTTACGTCGCCCGCCGACTACAATCTTCCGTCGCCCACCGACTACGGTCCTCCTGACTTACGTCGCCCGCCGACTACAATCTTCCGTCGCCAGCTGACTACGGTCCTTCTGACCTACGTCGCCCGCCGACTGCAGTTCTTCTAACAAAGCGAACATGTCAATAGTGATTCTTTGTATTTACATCATGTAATGTACTCCATAAGATGTACATCAAGCTAAGGTCTTCCACCAAGGAAGGGCCTCATTTGTAATCGACTGCAAATACTAGTGGATTCGTTCAAACTGGGCAAGGCCCCGTGGTTTTTCCCCCTTTTACAGGGGTTTTCCACGTAAAAATCTCGGTGTCTCATAAATGCTAGACCCTCTCTCACTTATCTGATTGCGTGCCGGATTTTCGTACAATGCTAAGACGATGAATCTTATATTTCTCTACCGCCGCGAATACTCCTGGACGCAACAAGACTTAACAACTAAAAAAGATTAATCAAATTCAATTGAACACTCATAATGATCATTAAATTTTAATAGATAAAACTGAAGCGTAAATAATGAATTTAGCTGATCAAAACAGATTGTCCAGTGAAATGATTTATAACCCTGAATTGAAATAAATTGTTTTTTATTCAAATTTAATAAAATAATTTTTAGCAAAATAATAAAAATTATTTATTCCTTCAAAATTAAACATTCGTCCAGCGCCACACTTAGCATTTACAACTTATCATTAAAAAGAAATTGTCTACTCGAGCAGTAGCGTTTCTTAAGTGGGGTCCAATCAAGTGCGGGCAGGGAGGTTTCTGGGGTGGGCGCCTCTTCTAAGTCAGCAGAGAATTAGTCACACCATCAAGCTCCCTTTTGGGGGAACAATTATTACGTCCTCTGACCGGACGTAGAGCTACGTTCGGCCACCAATAACATGTCGCCACGTGCTATTACTCTTTACCGCGCGGCCCGACAACTTGACTCGGACCGGAACCCGGGAATGCTATGTTTGCGATTTTCTCGGTATTGATCGGTATTTGCTCGGTATTGCTTTGCAAAAATGAGAAATACCGCTCTGTGAAGACCAAAATCATGCAAATACCGAGTTGTACCGAGTTTTTCTACAACTCGGTACAACTTGGTATCTCAGGATTTGCTCGGTATTGCTAGAAAAAACTATGTACAACTCGGTACAACTCAGTATTTGCTCAGGATTTGCTCGGTATTGCTAGGGATTCGCTCGGTATTGCTAGGTATTTGCTCGGTATTGCTAGAAAAAACTAGGTACAACTCGGTATTTGCTCGGTATTGCTAGGTATTTGAAATATATCCAAAAGGTGATGGGATGTTGTTCGGCTCGTCAAGGATTTAAAAAAACGCACATGCGAGAACCCAAAAAACAGCGGGTCGGGTCGGCGACTTTTCTTCATGCTACGTAGCGCTAAAACATTGGTGGCCGAACGTAGAGGAGCGTACGGTCACCGGACCGAATAAAAGTTCCTTTTGAAGTGGCATGCAGCGGGTGTATACCCGTTCAAAAAAAAAAAAATTTGTGTACTGAATTGATTGGCAAGGCTCAATACTTAATATACCAATTAATCATCAAGGAAGGATTGATCGATTATTTAAAAAAAAAACCAATAACGGCTTGTTCATAACTCAAATTTATTCCATGAAAACACAGCTACAACAAGAAGAAAAAAAAAAAAAAAAAGGGCAGGGGACTTAAACCGAAACCAAGCAAGACAATCAGACACCCAGTCACCCAGAGCAGCAAAAGAAGACTATTTATTCAGAAACAGCAACAAAAATCACGTAACTAACAAACGATTAGGTGGACCAGATTCGTTTGCCGTAAATCACTGCTTCGCCGTTAATCTTCACAACGAGAACGTAAACTCCGTCGTCGTACGCCGGCTTGGTCTCCCACACGATCCTGTTGTAGTCGTTGACGAGAGCGAGCTGCCCGTGGTGGTTCAGCCTTATAAAGCAATGTTGGCCAGTAATTGACTTCGTCGGGCTTCCCCAGAGAACGCCCACAGAAGCCTTAGTGAACTCGATGATACACTTTTCCGTCACTTCCAAGGTGTAGTCTCTGCTCGCCAGCTTAGACTTCTCGTTCAACACCTCGGATGAAAATAACAAATTGGGCGTGCTCGATCCCTTATTAATGTCCTTCTCTCCCACGGTGTTGTCGACGCTGTATCTGCCGATCTGGCGAGTGTTCCACAAAGAGGGGCCGTAGATACCAACCTGACCATCGGGTTGGAGGATGGCGGCGTATTCGCCTCTCTGTTTGGACGCAGGAGTTGACCATACGATGCTGCCTGTGTTGTTTTTGATCTGAAGCTCGCCGTACTCAGAGATGCTGGCGATGCAATTGGGGCCTAAACCACTGGTTCCGGATTGGAAACCGGAGCCCTTGTTGTAAAGCACGAGGTTGCAGTCGTCCTGGATGACGAAGACAGCGTTGCGGACGGTCAGTTGGCTATCGGTTTGGAGGACGTCGCCGGTGACGATGAGGTTTCCTTCGTTGGCGGTTGAATGAGAAGGGAAGTCGAGGAGGAGGAGGAGGGAGAGGAGGGTAGAGAGGAGAAGAGTGGAAGGGATCAGCGCCATTGTTAATGTAATATGCTGGCTAATTAAACCTTCTTTGATATCTATTAATGCTCAGGTATTGGCTTATTTATACTACTATATTGTTTTGTTGCTCATGGTTTTACGATATTCTTATCATGGTTTTACGATATTCTTAATGCCAACTAGTTGATTTTGTCCATGACGCGTGAGTCTGATGTGGAGACGAGATCAGCGCGGAAACAGGAAACTCCTACAAAAAATTGATAAGGGTTGATTTGTGGGACGGCGAGTTAAAATAATTAAATATAATAATTATGGAAGTCCAATCAATAATTATATATATATATATATATATATATATATATATATATATATATATATATATATATATATATATATATATATATATATATATATTTAATTATATAAATCATTGAGTGGTTCATATATTTGAATTAATAAAATTTAATTATTTATATTTAAATTTTATTAGTCAAGAAGAGATAATTTGATCAGTCGTATATAAACCGTTTGATCAAATAACTCATATATGAGCATTTATTATAACTAATTCTCAGAAAATAACTACAGGTTCTCTCTCTCATTATAGGAGTTAGTTTGTTCCATAAAGAATTAAGTCATAAAAGAAGAAAATGAAAGGGAAAAAAGAGAAACATAGTTCGGAATTCAACGAATTCAACATGAATCAATGTATGATTTATTCCGATTAAAATCTTGTGAAAATCAATTTGTTTAAGTTCTTGTATATTTAAGACATGTGAATTCATGATTCGTTCCAATTTCTTTTACATAATTTATAATGTGAGTTCTAGCAATAGTTAGAAAACTCATAATTCATATTGTGAGTTCTTACAAGAATTAGAGAACTCATACTCTTGTGGCGAGTTTTTTCAAGAGTAAGAGAAATTGAATATAGTCTAGAAATTAAGCTCCAAAGCAAATTTTTTAGTTTGCTCGGACTTCGGCCATCCCTGCTGCTTTGTCGTAGTGCTATGAATCATTCCATGTCAATCCAATTACGTATTAATAAGCGTTTGTTTTAAGAGTTAAAAACAACTCTATTTCGCTTTATTTTATATCGGTTAAAAAAATATTTAAGTATCTCCTCAAAGAAACTAGCATGAATAAAATTCATAATATTAATTATTATAATACCAAAAAAACTTACAAAAAAAATTATAGAATATATTGAGGACTAAGGAAAAGAGGGAAATTTTATGTTGATTATGGAGGGAGAAAATATTTAAACTTTATGAAATTATTTGCTTTCAATTTGACCAGTATAAAGGGTAAGATATTAGACATGTTTATGTCAACATATGAAGAATTCTAAATAGGTATCACGCCTTATTTTCTCCTCGGCTATGCTAGGGTTTCTCCCTAGCCGCGTCGCTGGTGGTTGCTGATGCTCGGAGCCTTCGTCTTCCGTCTGGTTCTGCAAGGGAGTGGTCTCTCCTCCTCTTTTTACATTTTGCATTTCTTTCTCTGCTTTGTTTGACCCGTTTTCCTCCTCCGGCCCTTTGCGGCTAGATGGCGGCTCTTCGGGTTGTGGATCCGGGATTTTTGAATATCTCTTTTAAATCTAGGTCTTTTGTCGAGGCTCTTTCTGGTTCTTCCTCGTTGGAGTGTTTTGCTGATCTCTGTCACGGTTCTTTCCATTGTTTACATTCGTTGTGGATATCTGAGGCTGAAATTTGTGCTCTTTATGTGCCTTTCCAATTCGCATTGGTTGGATTCTTTCCCACGCGACGTCCGTCTCTTGATGCTATTCGCAAGTTTTTCTTTGCTCTCAAACTCAAATCAGAATTCTCTGTTACGGTTCTTGATCAGACGCATGTTTTGATTAAACTGTCTAATGATCTTGATTATAGCCGCGTGTTTTGCCATCGTTCTTATCTGGTGAACAACTATTTTATGAAACTTACGAAGTGGTCGCCTCTTTTGGATATCGGTTGTGCATCATCGATCATTCCGATTTGAGTTTCCTTTCCTAAATTGAGACCTCATCTCTACTCTCCTCGTATCCTTCACGCTTTGGGTTCTATGTTCGGTAAACCCCTGAAGGTGAATTCTGCTACTTCTGTAGGTTCTAGACCTTCACTTGTGTGGATTTTAGTTGAATTGGATGTTACTAAAACCTATTCGACACAAATTTGGCTTGGCCCTAAGGAGTCTGGGTATATCCAAAAAGTGCAACTGGAGAGTTTTCCTGATTTTTGTGAGACTTGCAAGTGTCTTGGCCATCTTAAGGGTTAGTGTGGCTCTTCCTCTTTGTCTACGTTTAATTCTAATCCTCTTTGTGCTGAGAATGTTAAGCTTCATGTTGTGCGTATTGATGAGGTTCAAGCTAGTGAGGATCAAAATCTGGTTGATAATGTAATGATTAGGAATTTTGTGTGTGTGGTGCCTCCTTTGGCTTCGGATTCTAAGCAGGTTAATGAGGTTTTGTTGCCTGTTGAGCTGGTTGCTCTGTCTTCTGATGTGGTTGTCCCTGTTGTTCATGATGCTTTCTTGGCTGAGCCTCCCCATCCTCCTGCTCTTTTGCCTCTTACTGTGGATAATTTTTCGAATTTTGGGGTGCAACCCCAACCTGGTAATGAGGTTGGGGTTGTTTCGGCCCCCTTTATTACTCCTGCTGGTGTTAAATTTAGTAATGTTGTGGATATTTGCCATGTTGTGGCTGTGACTGACGATTCGGCAGCTCCGTCGCCTGGTGTCGAGGCTTCGTGTAAGCCGGTTGTGACTGTGGACAATAATACGGAGTGTGTGCGGGTGGATAATATGAAAGAAAATTCGGGGTGTTCTAATACTTTTGTTGATGTCCCTGTAAATTTAGTCGATACGCGTAGTATGGTCAATCGTTTGGGTGATAATTCTGGATTTGATATTAGGAACCATGTGGATTGGCTGCATGGGTCGTCTGAATTTGAATCTGAATCTGACTTTTTCAGATTGTGGTTTGGCTTCTCCGAATTTTTGCGGTGGATCTGACCCTGGAAATGATTTTACTATGGTTCATGATAGACCTGTTATCTCGGTTGCCTCTCGTGGGAGATTTCATGGGAGGGGCCGGAGGAGAAGATAAATTTTCTATATATTGTATTTTTGCCCTTTGTTTTCTCGGGAATGGTTTTATGGACATTCGATCGCTTTGGTGGTGCGTTGGTTTATGGGGCAATGATGTGGCTGGGGCTCGTGTCCTTGTCCTCTTGCTGGTGGTAACCTTTGGTGTTGTTCTTAGAGTTGGTTGGATATTGGGTGATGTCTTCATCTTATTAGATGGTCCATGCGAGGCTTCGGGAATGCTGGGAGCCTCGGCCGATTACTGAGGCCTCTTTTGGTTGTATTTTGCCTTTTTTCTTTTTATTTTTTGTTCAATTGTTGTTGTAACCGTTTTTGTTTTTTTCTTAATATATTCGTTTTGTTTTAAATATATATATATATATATATATATATATATATATATATATATATATATATATATATATATATATATATATATATATATATATATATATATATATATATATATATATATATATATATATATATATATATATATATATATATATATATATATATATATATATATATATATATATATATATATGAAGAATTCTAAATACTATGACATTTATTTCACATTTAAGTGTCTTAATGATATCGAATTTAGGTAATATGGGGCTCGTTGGATTCATCTTGTTGAACTTCTCAATTCGACTATAAACATGTCAAATTTAAAAATCATGTGCTTCTCCAATTATTGTCCAGCAACTTTAAAATATGCTTCAGGCTCTTGATTTAATCTCATTCGGGCTAAAATCAGACCATCTTTGGTGTGATTTGGATCATCACTTCAAGACTTTCACATTGGCTATAAATTTATTGAAATCAGAGTTGATTGTCCCTGAATTTAATTTTGGAAGTTTTTAATTTAAGTGTGCCTCAAGATTTGTGTCCAATCACTATGATTTTCAGCGGAGCATCAAATTTTAGCATGGAGTTGAAATAAAATTTAGTAGAAGACCAAAAATAGTTTTGCAATTAACAAAAAGGGCCCATGAGATTATTTGTAGAAAAATATATATAAATTTAACAAGCTATAATATTTTATATTAATTTAGCTACATTTGGCTTTGTTTGCCATCAAAACGGAAAATGTGTGTATACCTGTGGGATCTCTATGCTTTGAGAACGGCGTTAAATCAATTCCTTCATACGAATGCATAGTTTCGTTTTTTCTTTTTTCATTTTTCAAGTGGAAATCTTCGTAAGCTAAAACTTCTGTCATCTTGCTCGAACTTAAGCCCAGCTCTTCCATTTGGCTCTGCATTCTCCCATTGTGACAAATGTCCGTTAACAACAAAGATATGGCGAACAAATTTTATTTACATTTGTGGCCAGGATAATTTTTATTTTAAGAAAATAAAATTATCTAAAAATTATTTTTAAGTTATTTTAAAAATAATTTGAACAAAAATATTAAAAAACTAAAAAGCTGAATTATTGTTTTTAAACAAAAGTAACTGATATATCATCAAAAAATTATCTTGGTCAGGCACGAATCTTAGGCAAAATCAAGTCGGAAACTTCAAAAATTAAATCCGGATCACCTGAACTCCGATTTCAGCAAACTTATAGTCGAACTGATCGTCTCGGAAATACGAACCCAACAACACCAAATTCAACTCAATCCAAGCCCAAATCGAGGACCCGAAGCACTGTTGAAAAGCTCGAACCACAGTTTGAGTTACCAAACGGTTTCCAAACATGACGTATTTATAATCAAATCGAACGGCTCGACGAGATGAATCCAACAAGCCCAAGATTGCCAAATTCAGACATCATTAAGACCTTCAAATGTCTGGCGAACGGTCCACGATAAAAGGGATTCAATATCGACCGTCCATTCAAACCACTTCCGATTCGCCCCTGATTTCTCACATATTTGCAGACCATGTCACTCCATAAATCTATAAATATACCCCTCATTTCTCTTGGGGGGGGGGGGGGGTGGGGGTGGGGGGCAAAAAAAAAAAATAAAAATAAGAAGGAAGAAGAAGAGAAAGATTTGAGGGAAGAAACTCCTCCACGACCACCGCTGGAATTCTGCCCGACGCCCGAGTGACGTCAGAATTCTGCCCGACGCCCGAGTGACGCCAAAATTCTGCCCAAGTAACATCGGAGTTTCACCCGAACTCCAAGTGACGCCGGAATTTCGCTCGACCTCCAAGTGACGTCGAAATTCTACATGAATTCTAAGTGACGCTAGAGTTTCACCCGAACTCCAAGTGGCGCCGGAGTTCTCCTCGGGCTCCAACTAACGCCGGACATCCGCTCGTCTCCAAGTTTCTACCCGACGCCGGACTTCTGCTGGTTGTCGGACTTTCGCTGGACATCTATCCGAAGATGGATTTATTTCCATTATTGGACTTCTACCTGACTACAGTCTTTCTGACCTCCGTCACCCACAGACAACGGTCATTTCAACTTATGTCGTTCACCAACTACAGTCCTTCAGACCAAACAAGCACATTAACTGGGATTCTTTATAACTCCCATTATGTAATGTAGAGTATAAGATGTGCATCAAGTTAAGGCCTTCCCCCAAGGAATGTCTCATTTGTAATTAACTATAAATATTAGTTGATTCATTCAGATTGGGCTAGGCCTCATGATTTTTCCCCCTTTTTAGGGGTTTTCTACGTAAAAATCTTGGTGTCTCCTTTAATGTTGCACCCTCTCTCTTATCTGATTGCATGCCAGATTTTTGTACAACGCTAAGACACTAAACTTTATATTTCTTTACTGCCACGAATACTCCAGGACGCAACAGTAACAAAAATAAAAGTGATCCAAAACTTTACCTAAATTTAAGGATGGTTTGGTTAAACTTTACCTAAACTATTAATATAAAATACACTTAAGTATTTTAGCATTCAAGATTTTATATATTTAAAATTATATCTAACGTTTAAATATTAAATGGTTCTTTATCATTTTTCTTCAAAAATTTCATTAATTTTATCATTTTATTACAATTACTAGTTGAATCATAACCATTTATCTTTTTCATAATAAAAAAACCGCTTCATAAGCCGAACTCATAAAATAAAGCTCGAATTTGAGTTCAGCTCAACTCGACTTGACTCATATACACACCTAATTGAGGCAATGGAAAACGAGTGAAATCTCTGATCTTAATTCAAGAACAGATTAGCCATTTGGAGTGAACACCATTGCTACGACTTCGTCAACGCACAACTCAGGTAATCATAGCTTTTTCAACACACAATCAGATAAAAAATGAGGGCGCAATATTAGTCTAGTCAAGCCGCTCGATTCGACTATAAGCATGTCATGTTTGGAAACTATTTGTAATCCAAATTATGGTTTGAACCTTCCAAATCTGTTTCCAGGAGTCATTTAGGCTCAGATTGGCTCAAATTTGGTGTCTTTGGGGCTTGTATTTCCGAGACGTTCAGCTCGACTGTAAGTTTATTGAAATTAGAGTTTAGATGGTCTCCGATTTAATTTTTGAAATTTTCAACTTGATTTTCTCTCGAGATTCATGCCAGATCAAGACGATTTTTTTATAATATATAAATAATAATCCAATTTTTTCATTCATTTTTTTTTTTTTGGATTATAGTGCAAATGCCTCTCCCTTATTCGCCTTGTAACACTCTCACCTTTGTACTGTTCGAAGATTCATTCAGACAAAATCTGAAACTTTTCGTAGTCTACATAACAGAAATATATTTTTTCAACCCGTCTTATAATAGATTAGTGCACATTACACCGAAGAAATGTATCATGATATTATATGAAATCGGCTATTTTTGAATTCTCAACCCTGTTGTTTTCTCGTATACCCTATTTTCTATTACACCGGCTTTGTACTTATTTATGCAGGGCATATAGAAGGCTCTGCAAAATAAAAAATCAACAAACTGATCGCACAAGCCCACTTCTAAATATATTCGGAACCACCATAAGTGACCGCATCAGCAACAATCGAATCGTCCATCCTTACATTGGACCACACCAACGGCCCATAAACCGCCAGGCGCCCGTCGAACCTCAATACAGCCAGGTGCAGCCCACTATCCGTCCTCTTGTTGCTGCTCCAGAGCCTCTGCGCCCCATTTTTCACGCTAAGCTCCCCACTGCTCTCCAACTGCAGGTAACATCCCGCCGGCCCTTGCGCCACCTGTTCAAAACATATTTTAAAAATCAAAGTCTCATATCACGTCAAGAGGGATTTTTATTGCCTGACGTAGAGATACATCAGGTAGCTTATAATATATCGCCACTTGCTCTTACTCTTTACCGCGCGGCCCGACGACCCAACCCCGAACGAATCCGGGATTACTATGTTCGCATATTGCTCGGTATTTGCTCGGTATTGCTAGGTACTACTCGTTATTTGCTCGGTATTGCTCAGTATTTGCTCGGTATTGCTCAGTATTTGCTCTGTATTTGCTCGGTAATGCTCAGTATTTGCTCGGTATTTGCTCGGTACTTGCTCGGTAATGCAGTAGAACTGCACGAGAAAAGATCCCTGTGTGCTCGGTACCTAGATGTAGGATAGCGGAGTACTGCA
Organism: Dendrobium huoshanense; assembly: GCA_016618105.1. Taxonomy (NCBI): domain Eukaryota; kingdom Viridiplantae; phylum Streptophyta; class Magnoliopsida; order Asparagales; family Orchidaceae; genus Dendrobium; species Dendrobium huoshanense. The sequence continues at coordinate 25,048,992 of CM028348.1, forward strand.
CAAAGCGAGCTCGGCTTCTACTGCTTTGGTCTTCTTCATCGAATCGCCATTTCCAGATCAATCAGGTTTTGACTTCCTGCTTACAGACTGGCCTTTCTGCATCTTTTCCTAGATTTAAGACGGGAACTTGGTTTTCCCTTGTTCAAATCACCATCTCCCGATCAATCTAAGGTTCTAAAGTCTCCCCTACAGATCCAGCTTCCTGCTTCTTTTACTTCATTTAAGCTTTAATCGTTAGTCTACAACTAGTTCACAGTTACATCTTGATATAGCACTGGTTAAGCTTCATCTAGGCATTTGGGCTTTGCAGTTCGATGTCTAGAGCAGAGGTTCGTGTAAGAATGCTTGCCTGTGCTCGTCCAGCCCGAGGGAGGAAGAAGCTCTCGTGTGTGCAACCGAACTCAACCAGCACACAGTGATCTTTTCTCGTGCAGTTCTCCCTACCTTCATCTTTGTTTCTCTCTGAAATTTAAGGGGGCTGCCATTTCTTCCTTTTCCGAGCAAGTACCGAGCAAATACCGAGTAGTACCTAGCAATACCGAGCAAATAGCGTATATTCGTTTCGGGTTGGGTCGTCGGGCCGCGCGGTAAAGAGCAAAAGCACGTGGCGATATATTATAGGCTACCTGATGTATCTCTACGTCAGGTAACCTGAGGCAATAAAAATTCCGTCAAGAGAGATTATTATGTGTGTACGACGAACACAATTCATCGTCCGAAAACCAACAAAATACATCATGTCAATGATATCGAGCTAAGTACAAGAGCGGTACCGAGCAGCGGTACCGAGCTGGGTACCGAGCAGGGGGCAACGTTGCTCATTCTGATTAGTCTTCGGACAGCGTTTGGCGTCTGCACAGAATAATTTCACCTCCAGTTGAGGGACGGAGTCTGAAGACCAACCAGAACGTCACGTCACTTTTTTTTTCATGCCCGGTACTTTTTGGTACCGACGTGTTCTGATTCATTTCCAAACCGTCCAGTGTCCACATAGAATAATTTCTCCAAGTTGAGATATTTCAGCATTTAGAAAGAACTTTTTTTTTTCACTCATCATGTAAATGAAAGAACTTTAGCTTGGACCAAAGTGTGTTTTATTCTGTACGTAAATGTCGAACGTAGATCACCATCCTGAGACCAATCAGAATATGCCATATCATCGATACCAAGCTCAATACCAAGTCGCGGTATCGAGCAGGGGGCAACATGACGCATTCTAGTTGGTCTCCATACGGCATTCGACATCCACATAGAATAATTTTGCCTCAAGTTGAGGGACGGTAACCGGAGACCAACCAGAACGTCATGTCACTTTTTTACTGATTGGTCTACGGACCGTCCACTATCCACACAGAAGAATTTCTCCAAGTTGAGATATTTCAGCATTCAGAGTGAACTTCTTCACTCAGCATATAAATGAAATAACTGTAGCTTGGACCGAACTGTATTTTACTTTATTACGATCAAAACGATACCTTGGTGTTTGTCTGCCACAGCCACCTACCGGACCTTGTGTGGTTAATCACCAAATTGCATCTCCAGAAAGCCAGCTCGTATTCCTTGTACCTCAGCTTATCCCCAGCTAACATCCGGTGACCAGATTGAAGAACATATTCTGTAGCCGGCTCCTCTATGGCCAAGTCGTCTGGGCCGCCAAGTCCATTCGGATTACTCGTAGACCAACGGCGATGTCCGTATATAGCAATTCTTCCCTTTGCGTCGAGCACGAGCGCGTATTTTCCTTTCTTAGACCTGGCCCCGCTCGACCATAAGGCGTAATGGACGCTGCGGCGGACGACGAGCTCGCCTCGCTGGGTCAGCACGAGGTAGCAATCGCTGTTTCCGTTGGCGGTGGCGTTTGTGCTCCAACTCGGTTCGGTGTTATTGTAGAGAACGAGGCGGCAGTTGTGATGCATTGCGAGAAGGTGGGGGCCGTTCGTGAGGTTTTGGCCGGGCATGAGGATTTCGTCAGTGTAGAGAACGTGGTCGGCGAGGGACAAGCGCGGTAAGAAGCAGAAGAAGCAGAGGAAGACGAAGGAGATAGAAGGGAAAGCCATGGGAGAAGTGAAGGGTTGGTTGGGTTGTGGTGGATTGATTGGTTTAGGTGGTTTGTATGTCTTTTGGATGGAGGATTGATGGGGGTTGTAATGTGGCGTTTAAAATATGAAATGGCGTCGTGTTAATAACGTGCCCTGCCGTTCTTGCATGGGATGCTTCATGACGATAGAAATAATTAAGTTCATAATGGTTGATTTATGCATGTTGTACATGATGAATTAATTAACCAGAGCTTGCGGTGAAGTTTGAGAATGCTAAGAAGCGTAGCAGTAAGGAGAAAAAAGATAATTTTGTTTACTGCTTCCATGATATTAAATACAGGAATATATAAAAAATATAACTTTGCTCGATCGGATATCAAAGCTTTTGCTCTTCAGATACGCTTAGAAGTATGGGAGATTCCTCTTTTTTCTTATTGGATGAGGGTCTAGTAAGCATTAGTACTGTTGCGGGCTAGAATATATGCGGTGATAGAATTATAATATTGCGTCTTAGTATTGTATGGTTATCCAACTCACATACAGAGAACACAATATTTTTTACGTGGAAAGCCCTAGAAAGGAGAAAAACCACAAGGTCTTGCCCAGTTGAAATTATTTCACTAATGTTTGGGTAGATTACAGTGGGCTCACTCATCCTTGAGGGCGATTATATTACAAATGTCAACCCTATGATTGAAATCTAGTGACAGACAAGGATGAAAGTTCAGCGTTACTTGGTGGACTGGTAGAAGTCCGACGTTATTTGAAAATTCGAGCATCAATTTATAGTCTGGTGGTGGTTTGACAGAACTTTGACGTCAGACGATAGTCTGACAGAACTCTAACGTTGAGCAGTAGTTTGACAGAACTCCAAGCGTCAGGTGGTGGTTCAACAGAAGTTCAGGCCTCATGTGGTAGTCCGATAGAAGTCTGGGCCTCAGGTGGTGGTCCGACAGAAGTTTGGGCCTCAGGTGGTAGTCCGACAGAAGTCCGGGCCTTAGGTGGTGGTCCGACAGAACTTCAATCGTTAGGTGGTGGTCCGACAGAAGTCTGAGCCTCAGGTGGTGGTCCGGCAGAACTTCGAGCCTCAGGTGGTTGGTCCGGTAGAACTTCAAGCGTCAGGTGGTTGTCCAGCAGAAGTCTGTGCCTCAGGTCATGGTCCAGCATAACTCCGAGCTTCAAGTGGTGGTCCGGCATAACTCTACGCCTCAATTAGTGGTTCGACAAAAGTTCAGGCCTCAGGTGATGGTCCGATAGAACTCCAGGCCTCAAGTGGTGGTCCGACAAAACTCTGGGCAGTGGTCGAGGAAGTAATGAGGTAAGAGCAATCTCTGATCTCTCTCTTCTTTCCTTATGTTTCGGGTCTCCTTTTCAAAAGGAATGAGGGGTATATTTATAAATTTTTTGGAGTAGCGTGACCCATAAATAGGATGAAGATCAAGGGTAAATGGGGAGTGATTTGGATGGATGGTAAATGTTAAATCCATTGATCGTGGACCGTTCATTAAACATTAAAGGTCTTAATGATGTCGGAATTCTGTAATCTTGGCTCATTGGATTCTTCTCGTCGAGCCGCTCAATTCTATTATAAGCATGGCACATTTGGAAAACGTATGGCAATCCAAATTGTGGTTCAAACCCTCCAACAGTGCTTCAGACCCTTGATTTGGACCCATTTGGGCTTGGATTTAGTCAAATTTGGCGTCATTGGATTTGTATTTCCAAGAAGTTCAGTTCACATATTATGTGGAACCTAGAATCCAAAGGCTCTGTCTGGTTTAAAAAAAAAAAATGAAAGAGAGAAAATGGAAATGAAAATTGAAAATTGAAAATCAAGTTGAAAACAAATTTTGCCCACTTATTTGATTGAGGAGAATCTGAAGTAATAACCAACAAATTTAAGGATGAAAGCAACCTAATATCATGCATATAACAACTTCAAGTATAGAATAATAAAGGAAACATACTCTCGTTCAAATTAACTTGCCAAAACCAATTTCTTATCAATTAAACCCAAACCAAACTGTCAAGAAATTATTACGAAAATAATATTTCGTTTCCACTTAATTCCTCACAAACTGAAGGCATAAACTTTGAGCAATATCCTATCCACAACCCAATGTCTTCTTAAATCTCTCTTAGAAGAGCTCGGCATGAATTTTTGCAATGCACAGCATCAGGAGATCAGGGGGATAGAAAATATCACCTAAACCAAAGCCTCTCAGTATGATTGGTAAGCAAATTTTGACAAATACCTGACAAAATTGTCTTTCAACTAATCTATACCATTAAGGCTTCAATTGGAACAGTATAAGCTTTTTTCTATTTTTTATTTTAAAAGCTCCTTTGTAGCCCCAATTTAAAAAATGCTTCTCTAAAAAAAAGTTTTTGAAGGCAAAATTTTGATATAGCAATAAAAAAGTTCTCTCTACTAACTTTTTTCTTACAACAAACATAGTATGAAAAGCAATTCCAAACAAATCTTAAAACTCTATGAATGGTTAACGGTAGATTAATCATCGATAATATCACCTAGGAGAAAAAAAATCTGCCAGTTGACTTATTATGTCCTCTATCATAATGCCCACTATCTCGTAAAAAAGACAAATCAATGCTTCGTTTGAGATAATTTTCTTACTGTTTTCTAAAACAGTTTTCTAAAACAACTCTCTCATACAAAAATTTGAAGATTAAGAAATAAATCAAACTAGGGATAAGGATAACTCAACCATGGAAGATCCATTGATAGATGGCAAACAGCAGCTGCATCAACACACTTATAAACAACATAGTCCTTGATCACTTCCATTTGAAAGCAGCCACAATAGAAGAACTTGGTGCAACCCAAAGAGCCATGCTTCTTCCACAACTAACCCATCGCCTACAAATATACAACTGACACAGCCTTATAATTTCAAAGGCAGTAATACCTACCACACTGCACATTATATAGCACCCAAAACCCAGAAAGACAATATTCCAAAAAGGAAAAAAGGTGATTAAGAAATAAAGAAGAGACAAATAACAAGTAGCTCAATTGACAATGGGATCGATGAACAAAGAAAAGTATAGTAGATTTCTTCAAAACATAGTACATGAATCCCACTAATGATCACAGTGATAGGAAGTGCTTGCAGAAATTTAGGAGAAGCCTTGCCTGAAATCTGATTTCAACAATTTAAAAAATCAACGACAAGAAAACCAAGAATATAACACAAGAACACTTTACTATTGAAAGTTTTATTAAAGAAAAGACAAGATACAAGTGAAACTTCAATTGGAGGGGAAAATCTGGCTCTCTCAAATCTCTAGCTGATGGCTACAGCCCAAGCACCCTAAGAACACTCTAAGTTCGGCAAACAACACATACCCCTAACCCTAGGAAAATCACCTACTTAAAGCAAACAATAAACAACAAATACTAAACAGCCCTCCCCGATTCCCTCCCATTTCCTTAATCATTTCCCTCCCAAATCAGCCCTCAAATATGTCCCCTTCAATTAGAAAATATTTCCTAATTAATCCTCACCAAATCATCCCCTGCCATCTTCAATTAGGAAACATTTCTTAATTAATCCCCTCCAAATCAGCCCTCAAATGCGCCCTCTTCATTTAAGAAATATCTCCTAATTAATCTCTTCTAAATCAGCTCCAAATATGCTCTCTTCAATTAGTAAACATCTCCTAATTAATCCCCTTTGATTAAGAACATTCTCAAACTACTTCCTCTTGATTAAAAAACTTCCTAATTCCCTCACAATTAAGTCGGACGGTCCATCACACAGTTGTGGTTCCTTGAAGTTTCAGGCCATTCTGAAATGCAACATAAACATCATAGAAAATATAAATGTATTAGATGGTAGTCCTCAGAATTTGGTTGGCTTAAAAATCATCATAGTTACCCATAAATATTCTTTATTCATAAACAAAAAAAAAAACAAAAAACATGCAATCATATGTTATGCTTATAGCCCTAGTCTTGATATCTGACATGTTAATAAGCCCAGTTAGCTATGTTAGATGATGAAGATGAGACAAAAAAATGTGAATTTTATCAGCAGCAAACTAGCGGCAAACTCATTAAGATTTTGCCTCATAATGCGATTTCCTTTTTCCCTTCCCATCGAGAAAGATTCCAAAATTTCACCTACATGCATAAAAATTATAATGATGACAATGGTCCTCACACTTACATGGGTGATAGACTATTATCTATTTTACAAGATTAGCAGCTCTTATCAAGAAAGACAATTGGACAATTATCCATTTTACAAGAATAGTAGCTCTCATCCCCACACATCTAATATTATTCACCCACTTTTTTGAATGGTTGAGATTTACAATTCATGGTCCCTTCAAAGTTGCCAATATCAATTTTTTTTAGTTGAACTCCACTTCAAACCTCAATCATTTAAAAAAAGTAGTTGAAAGATACCATATATGGAAGGATAAGAACCCATGCTCTTTTAAAACAATGAGAATAAGAATATCTGCAATCAGTACCCACAACTTCACCTTCCAAACAAACTAAGCACTCATCATTAGTGATTGGTAATGGACACAAAAACAAAGAACGAACTTAATAACTCAAAAAGTTGTGTTGCTTACACAACAATCCCTTCCACTACAAATATACTTCTGCAACTGCCTTATAGGAATGTTAATGAAAATTCAAAGAAAGTGAGGCGTATTGCATTGCATATTGAGCATGAGGAAATGACGACGAAGTGGAAATTGAAGTATTAATAGAACTAAAATGAAAATAGACTTGCCTATTTATTAGATTGAGGGGAAATTGAGTAGAAAATAAATATCTTCTCTTTTTTTTTTTCTTGAAGGAATATTGAAAAAATTGAAGAATGAACCCAAATTAATATTGTACACACTTCAATTTTAAGTAGAGAATCATAAAGAGAAATGTGCACACATTCTAGTTTACTTGGTCAAACCAATTCCTTATCAACACCACCTAAACCAAACAATCAAGATGTAACTATTAGGTAAATAATATTTCTTTTCCACTTAATTTCTCCAACCAAAACATTGCCAAAAGAGAGGCATTCCCAAAAGATATGAAAAGGAAGAGCAAATCAAGAATAAGAAGAAACATATGATTGTGGAATCCATGAAATAAGAAAAGCCGTGAAGCTTTGCATATTATATTGCACATTGTGTAATACTCATAACCCAAAAGGACTCCATTTCAAAAAGAAAAAAATTAGGGACCAACGCACGAATAACAAGAGGGCTAAGATGATTATGGAAGTCATAAAATAAGACAAGTTCAAAAGCTTTCTACTAATAGTTATGCATAAATCCCCTTAGTAATTGCAGCTGTGCGGTTTCCAAAGAAGCTCCAGACCATCCAAACACGCCACATCATTACCATAGAAAATATATAGATATTTCATAGCAGCCTTATGCAATCAATAGTTAAATTCTAAATAAACATCATCATTGCCCTCACAAATTTTTACTCATAAAAGATACAATATCACACTACTGAATGTACCGAATGGCACAAATCTTGATAGACAGGACCTCCTAACTCTATTGTATGGTAGAGACGAGGCATGATTGCAATGCATTCAACAATATTTTATCATTCATCATATTCTAATAAAATTTCCATTATTGAATGCATGCAATTAGAGCTTGAGATGAAAGGCTTCCATGTACACTAACACAATACCATTTGAAAAAATCTGTTGGGAGCTTGAATGCTCAAGAGTAACTGATAAACTTTGGTTCTCAGATTATTATGCTTAAATACTTGAATCTCTAAGTTGTCACGCCATCACCATAAGAAATAGTTTTACCAAGGCAGTCATGAATGGTGATGGTTAAAATCTACCATCAATTCGGTTCTTCATGTCGTGTATGGCACTAATCCTAAAATAAGAATACAATTAGGACATAATTGATTTTGACTGTAAAGTTGAAGCAAATGGCAGGATTTCTATCTATAGCAAAAAAAACTTTTCCCTTCTTTTCCAAGCAAAATATAAAATGAAGAAAATTAACCCATATGCCTTACAATTCATATCTTGTTTCACATTGTAAATTTGTAACACCTAACCAACTTTTTTTTTCACTAGCAAATTCGCTAAAGTAAATCCACAATTGTATAATCCTGCCCATATATATATATATATATATATATAGAGAGAGAGAGAGAGAGAGAGAGAGAGAGAGAGAGAGAGAGAAGATATCCTAAGCAAATTTTTCTCAAAACAGAAATAAGCAGTTTTTTCCGTTGAATTCAAGCCCTAAGTAAGAAAACAAGGTAGCACCGATTGGTTGAAGATTTTCCAGCCCTACTTGATGCCTCATTTTTTCCAGCCCAACTTGATGCCTCATTTTTTCCAGCCCTACTTGATGCCTCATCAATGCCAGATTTTCACGATAGATCATTGATATGTCAAAAAAAAAAAAAAAAAGAGCATTGATCATTCATATTTGCTAATCTACAATATCAAAATTTTGTGCAAGATCCCAAAAAGCTTGTTCCACGGCAACTCTTACTCAAATATACATCTACAACAGCCTTAGAAAGGAATTTTATTGGAACTTCAAAGAAAGTAATGTCTACCAAATTGAACATTGTGTGGCACCCAAAACTAGAAAACAAAATATTCGCAAAATGAAAGAAGAAGGTTTCCGCTGATTGCAATGTTTTAATCCTACTAGTGAGCAGTTGACCTCCAGGCCATTGTGTGATGTCATGTCATTAGCATAAGAAACATAGAGATGTCCCAGAACAACCATGTGCAAGCAATGGCTATGAGTTTTTTATAATTTATCAAAAAATATATTTGCCTGTTAAAATTTAAAAAATAATAGTATATAATTTTTCTAATTACTCTTTTCAAGAGAATATTTAAGATATACTATAAATAAAAATAACTAAAATATTTTCTAAGAATATTTATATTAAAATCATAAAAATTAAATATTAAATATAATAAAGCATTCTTCTGGCTGGAGTAACAAACTGCTATCACCGTGACACCTTGTGTTAGGTAGCCGACCATGTGACCATTGGGCCATATGAGTGGAGTGTGTTGGTTCCGATTTTTAAGAACAAAGGCGATGCACAATAGTGTGCGCATTTTAGAGGAATTAAATTAATATGTCATACATTAAAACTATGGGAGAGAGAGTAATTGAGCATAAATTACAAGAAGATACAAATGTTTCCAAAAATCATTTTGAATTACCGCCATGTAGATATACTATGGAAGCTTTACATTTATTGAGAGTTTTGATGGAGAAATATAGAGAGAATAATGAGGATCTACATATAATATTTATTGATTATGAAAAGTATGTGATATAGTTTCAAAAGAAGTGCTATGGAGAATTCTGGAAAAGAAAATAGTTTATAATGCTTATACTCAAGAATCAAGTCATTAAGAATATGTATGCATGAGCTGTTAATTGTGTTCAAGCACATGGCGGTTTGACTAACTATTTTCCTGTTTCAATTGGATTACATCAAGGACCAAGTTTATGTCCATATCTTTTTGCTTTATTCATGGATGTTCTTAATAGGTATTTACCAGAGTACCCTAGTATTTTTTTTTTTTGCTGATGATATTCTTCATGTTAATAAGACTAAAGAGGGAGCTAAATAAAAACATGAATTATGGAGATCAACTTAGAGTCTAAAAGTTTTTGTTTGAGCATATCTAAAATAGAATACATTGAGCATGATTTTAGTAGTTTTAATGGGGGGATTGTGACTTTTGGTGATCAAGCCATTAATAAGAGTACACGTTTTAGATATCTCGTGTCTATTGTTCAGAGTGATGGAGGGTTGCATCAAGCCTGTTGTGTGAAAAAAAAGTACCCTTCAAATTTAAAGGGAAAATTCTATAAGAAGGTTGTGAGACCTGTAATGCTTTATGGCACAAAATGTAGACCATTAAAAGAGAAGCATAAATGAAGGAGGAACCAATCAGAAAGCGAGAACTTAAATGACATTGAAAACATAAAATAGGACATGCGTCGCAACTTTCTATGAAAATCCATACAAGATCATAGCTTTCTATGAAAATCTATACAAGATCCCCTTGGTAATGGCCATTGATTGTGATTGTCTGAGAAGCTTCACACCATCAAAACATGCTACATCATTATCATAGGAAATATAGAGATATTCCATAGCAACCACATGCAACCGACGACTAAATTCTGAATCATCATTACCATCTCCATAACACATTCTAACTACAAAGAGACATCAACACACTATCGCATGTTATGTGTATGTCATTAATCATGATAATTGTCATATGATTAAGCCCTCCAAACATTATTTCATGGTAGAGATAAAGCTAACGATAGGATATCCTTCTGAAAATTATAAATATTTTTTCGTAGTTTCTTTCTCTTTTTTTTTTCATAACAAGAGATTATGATATTACACCTCTTCAAGAGGCATCACTCCTCAGAGCAATAAAACTCCATCATCTGGACATAAATTCTACAAGAGATTCCATAAAAGAGGACATGATGGATGAACAAATCATGTTCATACAAACCCAACTTCAAATTTATGGTAAAGAGAAATTCTTTCCTCACGTAGCACCTTTATAATGTGAAGCATGACAACAAACAACAGAACAAAAGTTATTCGCAAGGGTTCATAATGTTGCTTTGAGAAATTCTATAAGGAGTGCGACAAGTGATCATCATCGCCGTTAAATTTTTATCTGAATGCAACTCTCGGCTATATTGTTGCCAATCAACACTTAAACAATTGCAACCCTATAGCTTATGGCATTAACATGAGATCCTTCCCTATCAAAATCCTCCTCAAGCACCACCAAGCCCTAAAATATTTATTAAAAATTCCTTTAAGTAGGAAATGATTGATCACCGGATCACAGGTATTAAACCTAATTGTAATCATTATAGTCAAATGCTTCTCCCACCACTTCATGTAAATCATGACAATTTTATTTTATCATCTTACACCTCATCACAAAAAATATGTTAATGAAGATAATAAAAATGATAATTTCATTTTAACCTGTTTAATGCATCAAAATATTACCATTTCATTAGTGGAACTTCAGAGAAATCATATATTCTAACTTCCCACTTCAGAGAAATCATATATTCTAACTTGAAGCAACCAAATGAGCCCTACAGAGTATTCTTTGTTAATAATTCAAAAGTAACTGATACTTCATCTGGCATGTAGATGCAAAGAATATCATAAACTTTGCAGAATTGATCTGATCATGAAATAATAGCATTGTGTGACCGTCATGATAATTTGAGGGGTTCAGAGCAGCACAAAGAGACAATGGGAGAAGGTAGAGAGAGGAACATCGAGGAAGCAAATCACCATCACCGAGCTGTTCAGTAGCAGTTTCCGAGAACGATTAACCTAAATCCTGCAAAACAGCAAAAATCAGATCTTTAAAACTAACATAATCTTAAAATTCATTTCTCCCCCGTTTTATCTTAAATCTTCGATTTTGTAAATCCGGGCATTGGACGGATTTCACACGTCGCTGGTCCTGTCAATGCTTCTTCAGTCAGCTTTCACAACGTTATCGCTTCTCCGTCGTCTAGGGTTTTTAGAATTTTGATTTTGGGAGAAAGACGAGGGTTTCGGACACTAGGTTAAGAGGCTGTATGGGTGCCGGATTATAGCAGGATTTAGCATAAATCTTGCTAATCAGTGAAAATAGCAAATTTAAATCCTGCAGAATCTAAAACCCCGTTCCTTCTCTGTTTTCCCCAAAATCTCGTAAAAGAAGAAGCGCGCCAAAAGAGAAAGATCGTTACCCCCCGCCGACACTTCCCATCCGACACGCAGATGGTGAAGAAGCTTCGGGACTCATTCAAGATGCTAGTTCACGCAAAGAACGCGAAGCCACGCTGCAACGAAGAAATGGCTACAATGAAAAGTAAACCATATACATGCTAGTTTTATTCTTGAAAAATAAATGCAGCATAAAAAAAAAGATGGATTTACATACATGCCATTTTATTTTAGGTTATTTATATATTTTACATTAAAATTTTAATATTACATAACACTCATATAAAGTTTTAATATCAAATATATTATTTATATATTTCATTCTTAAATCTTATCACTCATACTACCTTATAAATTTCAATATTTCATTTCATGCACCTATGTTTGTTATATGGATGGTAGGCATGTAATATTAAATTTTTAGGTATAGATATGTAAATAACATGAAATAAAGTGGTATGCAAGTGAATCCCTCTAAAAATATTTGGGTATGTTTGATTGGCTAAAAAAAGAAAAATAATCTAAGAAAATACACTATAAAAATAATATTTTGAAGTTGTTTGGAATGTAAAGTAAATAGAAATAAATGATTTTTTTTTTGTTGGAAGTAATGAATGTAGAGTATAGTTCTAAATGGTGTTAGCCGGCGGTGGGTGAAGGGCATCAATGGAGGAGCTTGACGTTGACGACAACGGTACTCAAGCAAGGAGTAAGCAGTGTAAAGTGTTCTCACCTAAAATTGGGGAAAACGATTTACCTCAAAATTGAACTATAATTAAATACACGGCATTTATTATATTTACTTTAATTTTATTTTCCATACATTCCATTGATATTATTTGATGTAAATTTATTAGGCAATATTAGTATCATGATCAATAAAGTTAAATAGTATTTATGAAACTACATTTATTATACTATAGTTTACTATTCATTATAAGTGACTAATCTCTTACTTTTTATTTTTAATTATTTTTATTTATACGAATTTTATCTTTCCCAAATATGTCAAAAATATTATCTCCTGATTTTATAAGTTTTCATCATGCAAGTTTAGATATGTTATAGATTTGGTCATTGTAAATGATTTGATGTAATCTTATTGCATTTTAAATTAAGTACTAAATGATATCATATACATGATATGATAGCTCAATGTAACATCCTACTGATCCACGTGGTTTACTGATTAGGAGTCATAAGGAGCTGGAGATTGATTGAGAATTGCAAGAAGTCGGGGTGACTGATTCACATGATTTAAGGGGTGTCTAATTAGGTGTCATTAGTAAATGAGCAGGATATTCTTAAGATACACTTATTGAATATCTAAATTTTGATGCTGCATGCACATTGTATTAGTATTGCGACTGACACTAATACAACTTTATGTTATGAATATTATTTAACATTATTGTTCATGATATTAATATTATTACTAGCATTAATATTATTGATTGTGATTGTTATTGTATTTGATGATGTATCAAATTGAGATATGATTAACTATAAAAGAATAAATTGATACAAATAATCACTATAGACATTGATGCATATATTTTTTAAATGAATTATAGTATATTGTTCTATTTTATCTTGTATTAGTTTCAATTATAAGATTTTAGTTACTTATTGGGTTATGTGTTAATTACGTTGTTTTAAATGTTTTATTAAAGGATAATGATCCTATGATATGAGGTTTTGGACAAGACAAATATATATATATATATAATTTTTTTTTTCATTGGAGGGATATGAACCAAAAAGAAGAAAACATGTTGTAGATAGTGTTTTGAAGAAAATATTTAATTTACAAATGAGAGAACAACTAGATGTGGAAATAACTAGAATATTTTATAATCATAAAACTCTATTTATATTTCAATTCTTTTAATAATCATTACTCTGATACCACTTTGTCACTATATTTTCTTCTATTTATATTTCAATTCTTTTTATAATCACTATTCATTGCACATATATTTTCTTCTAATTTTTATGCAAGCTAAGAAACTGGCTGAGGATACCATGGCCCAAATTTCCTCCGGTGACGCGGACCTCTCTTGCTTTCCCGTCAAGAATCTCTTTCTTTCTCCCTCACTCTTTACTTTCTGCTGATTATTCGCTGCGCCGCCCTCTACCTCCTTCCTCTCGGGCGAATATATTCTCTAGGCTTTTGGGATGCCTTGGAGGTGGGCAGATGCTCATCTGCCCATTTTAATGCCTTCCTTTCCGTCTACACCTCACCTTTATTATCCCCCTTTCCACTTCCCCGCATCCCGAATTTTCCCGGCCATCAAAGTTCCCTTTTTTTTTTTTTTTTTTCTGTTTCAACGGGAGATAGCATCGCCTCGGGAAAATGGCTTCCTCCGATGTCAGTTATCTCTCCCAATCTTGTATCTACGGTACTTTCTCCATCCCTCTGCCGCTCGTTTTAGCCGAGTTTTAGAGTTTTTCTCTACGTTTCTCCAATTTTGAACTACTATATGTTTTCCCTTCTGGTTATTACCAATTTCTTTTAAATTTTCTTGCGAAAATGTTTTTTCATATTCTTAGAGCTGCAGCGTCCGACTTTGCTATGTTCGGATTAACAAAAACAGGGAGAAGTTTTCGGAAGTTTACGTATTGGTTTTTCTATTTTTATTTTAATTTAGGCTTATCAAAGAAATTGAAGTGCTGAAATGAGATTAATGCTCTGATGTCTTTTATTTTTTGAAGATTGGAATAAAAGCTCAAATTCAAAAGTTATTGAATTACATCATTTTAAACTAAATTAGGTGCACCATAGTTTGAACTGTGCCTTTCTATACCTTTAAAGCTTTGCTAAAGAATTTAATATTTAAGAACGGTGTCTTTATATTAGCTTTGTCATATAATGCGAAAAGGGGTAGGAAGTGAATGCTTTTTTATTAGTTATTGTAATTCAAGGCCTGTGATTTTATACATGTTTGAGAAGGAAAATACTTTAGATGTCAAATTGTTTGTTCATTTTGTTCTCTCTTGAGGAACCATAACCTTATGGAGGATTAAAGTCAAATCCTTTTAGAATACCCCAGGGTTTTCATGTTTGGTGTTTATTTATGACTTCTAACTTCTATGGGACGTGAGACCTCTCACAAATATTAGTACATACATTCAAATGTTTTTACTTCGAATTCACAGCTACCTGGAGCAGTCCATTCTCTTTCATATAGCCTTATTTGAAGATTTTATTCTATTTATGTGGAGATTGAAGAGATTTCTTATGCTGCACTTTGGAATCAATCTCCAAACATGACACATGTTTATGGAATATTTATAGTGAAGACAAAAATTTGATTTGCGTCCCATAGGGTGGTGATGGAAGGATTGTATGGGTGTTAGTGAAAAGTGTATTAAGGATTTGGTGCTAAAACTTCCAGGTTATTAAATGACTAGTTTTTATTCGAGGAAAATCTTTAGGAGCTCCAAATTAAAGGTTTGAGATGTTAGGGAGCTAATGTTGGTGTATTTATGAATTTTGAATCAATGAATAAGGAATTGTGATATTTTTAATCTAGTTGATAGCAATTGAAAATTGTCTTTATATATTGAGCTTTTAGCTGACGTATCTTAGGGTTATTTGAGAGTTGAGCACTTGTGAGATTATGAGGGATGCGAGGGAATGTTTGGGAGAGTTTTGAATAGTTTGGATGTGTTTTAAGGTTGAGGGAAGATAGGATTAAGGCTTTTATTGGGAAAGTGGATTGAAGGTGAGAAATGATAATTAAGTACTTGCAAAAGCCCTAAGGGATCACTCATCAAGCTTCACTAGATATTAGAGTAGCTATCAAATCTTTTTACCCTAAATTTGCATAAGCAAAAAGTAAATTTTATTCAATGAAGCCGAAAGTACAAAGCATAATTCTATTTATAAATCTTTTTCATGCCTATATAGCTTTTGAAAGTTTTAGGAGCCAATAAAATATTTTTATATGGATTGATGAGTTGTCCTAATACAATGAGAAAGAAAAATAAGAGACAACAAGAACAAGCCTTTATCGCACTATGTGGGTCGGCTACGTGAATCCTTTTTCTTCATTTTGTCCTGTTATGGGTCAAATTATCATCTAAATATAATAAAGAAATATCATTTCTAATATTTTTTAACCAAGTCTTTTTAGGTCTACCTTTACCTTTCTTAATATAAGTCAAAACTAGTACATCTACTTTCTCATTAGAAGACTGCCGTTTTATGTGACCAAACCATCTAAGGCGACTATCTCTAATCTTATCTTCCATTGGAGTTACTCCAACCTTTTCACGTATATGCTCATTTCGTATCCTGCCTTTAAGAGTAAAGCCACTCATCCACCTGAGCATCCTCATCTCTGCAACACTTAACTTAATATTATGCTTATCTTTTAATGGCCAACATTCTACACCATAAAGCATTGCAGATCTCACTACCATCTTAATTTCTCTTAAGTATGAGAGGGACTTTTCTATCACATAACAAGCCCGATGCATTCCTCCTCTTTAACCATCTAACTTGAATTCTATTAATAATATCCCCATCTATTTCATCACTCTGAACAATTGACTCGAGATATCTGAAACGTGTGCTCTTATTAATAAATTGATCGCCCAAAGTCACAATCTCCCCACTATATCTATTATTACTAAAATCACACTATATATATTCATTTTTAAATCTACCCAAATGAAAGCCTTTAGACTCTAAGGTTGACCTTCATAATTCAAGTTTACCTTCAACTCCCTCTCTAGTCTTATCAACAAGAAGAATATCATCAACAAAAAGCATGAACCATGACATCATCCATGACTAAAACAAAAATATATGGCTTTAAGGTTGATCATTGATGTAATCCAACTGAAACAGGAAAATACTTGGTCAAATCATTTTGTGCTTGAAACCAAATAACAACTTCTGCATACATATCCTTAATGACTTGAATATAAGAATTATTAATCCCTTATGTAGAACTCTCCATAGTACTTCTCTTGGAACTTTATCATATGCTTTCTCTAAATCAATAAAAATCATATGTAGATTCTCCTTATTCTCTCTATACTTCTCCATCAAACGTCTCAATAAATATATAGCTTCCATAATAGACCTACCTGGCATGAATTCAAATTGATTTTGAGAAACATTAGTGTCACGCCGCAACCTATGGTCCATAACTCTCTCTCATAGTTTTAAAGTATGACACACAAACTTAATTCGTCCACAATCTTGTGCATCACATTTATTCTTAAAAATAGAAATCAACACTCATCTGGTATCTTTTTATTCTTCAAAATAATATTGAAAAGTATAGTAAGTTAAGAAATTCTTTTATCTCCTAAGCATTTCAACACCTCTATTGGAATATCATTAGGTTCAACAACTTTTTCACACTTCATTTTCTTTAAAGCCTCCTTAACTTTGGTTTTACCAATATGCTGATAAAAAAAGAAAAATCTTTATTTTCATTTAGGGTGCTAAGGTCACTAAAGTCAATTTCATTCTCATAATCTTCATTAAAAAGTTTAGCAAAATATCTCATCCACCTTTGTTGAATATCCTTTTCTAATAAAAGTACTTTTTGATATTCATCTTTAATACACTTTACTTGAACTAAATCCTTACTACTCCTATCTCTCTGTTTAGCTAACTTATACAAATATCTTAAGAGAAATAAAGTAAAATTTAAAGCTCTGAAAAATATTAAAATTCAGATTGGCTAATTTAGCAAGTAGAGTAGCCCTCTAGTCAAGTAATTTATAAAAAAAGTTTACTTCATTGACTGGTTTGGCCGACCTATTCATCTAAAGATCTTAAATTAAGCTTCTTAATTATTCTTTAATGATTTTAGTAAGATTATGGGTCATTTATGAGCTTGTATGGAGAGTTGTGCTTAATGAATGACTCAAATCTTAGTGCAATGTCTTAGTTATGACTTTATCCTTGGCCTTTATCTTAGTGCTGCATCAAAACTTCTCCTATTGAAATCAAAGGGCAGTACTATTATGCCATCCACTAAGTGGTTATGCACTTATTGACGTAAGTTATAAAACTAGAAAGGGAGGGATAATGCTTTTTTATTTATTTATTTTTATATAATTAGACCATTCTCGATATGTCAAATGATTTGTCAGTTGTCTGGATATTATTGGCTTTGTCTTTTGATTTTATTATTATCAGTGTTTGCTTCATTGGGATAACGTAGCACATTTCTCATTTCATATTTCATCCGCTAGTATCTGTTAACCTTAAAACTATCTTTGCTAGTATTTGCAGCTGATTCATCTAATTTGCAAAAAATCATGGCCTAACATGCACTTGTCTTCAGAATGTGTGTTAGGTGTTTTTTTTTTCTTTTTTGTAACGACATTCATAATGCATCAGGAGATTCAGGAGAAATGGAATCACCATACAATCAGAGAAAATCTGGCTTTATGAAGTGGTTTAGCAAGCTCTTCAAAGGATCAAGCCGAGGAACAACATATGGTAGGCGTCCGGAGGTTGTTGGGGAAGACAACATGTTTTGGCGTGGTCCAAGTAGACCCCTGGTAGATTGCTCTCCCATTCTAGTAGTAGGAAGATGACCATGTTTGATTTTTGTACCTTAGTAATGATGATTAATAATATCCCTACTTAATTTGTAACTTTGTAACCAGAGATTAAGCAATGTGTGCATTTTAAAAGGAGAAAGGACCTTGCACCATTTTATTTTTTAGTTTTATAAAATTTCTTTTATACATGAAATTAAAAACAAAATTCTGGTATGCACAAAATGCTTTATATGGTACAACTTTTTAGGAAAGCATTATCTTTCATGTCCGGCAACATTAACTGACATAAATGAACCGACATAAATGACTAGTTTGGTCGTCAATGATGTGCTCATATAATTTGCATTTTCTTTATACTTTTCATAATATTTTTTCTTAAGCTATTGTTAGGATGACCGATCGAGAGCTGAAAATGAAGATCTAGACCATGCAATAGCACTTTCTCTTGCTGAGCGTGCGAAGAAACGAAATGGTAGGTTGAGAATATGAAAGTACTCATTCAGTGTCTTAATATGCAATAAGACATTAAATTAGCTTGATTTTCAACAATTAGTCATTTAGTCATTTTTATTGAGTTTCAGAGTTCAATATGGAGTCAAAAAAAGTTGTTTGCATTCAGGTCACAGAGGACGGGGCAATGATGATGAAGATTTCTCCAGAGCAATTGATGAAAGCTTGGGTGGCATGCCTTCCTTTTGCCCATATAATCCGAATCCCATACAATTTTTACCTAGAGGATTTAGGTTAGTCGTTTTTTTTATGCAGTATGTATGGCCCTATATACTCTCTATGTCTAATTATTATGTCTTTTTTTGAAAGCATTTGGAAAGATATTGAGCTCCTTAGACTCTTTCTTGTGTGATCTGACAGAAAGAAAGATTAGTGTCTAATGTTTATTTAAAAAACTTACATGCTTATTTCCTGCAGATTGTGTGGAGGCTGCAAGCATGAAATAGGATATGGCCATTACTTAAGCTGCATGGGAACCTTCTGGCATCCTCACTGTTTTCGCTGCTATTCTTGTGGTCAACAAATCTCTGAAACTGAGGTCACTAGTTTGAGTGGTTCAGTCTTTTTCTTTGTTTCTTTGTGTTTAATAAGATGAATAATGCTTATTCATAAGCCATCTTTAACAAAAAGGACTATACCAAGCAAGAAATTGAAGCATTCTATCATTTTCAGTTTTCTCTGTCAGGGAGTTACCCATACCACAAAACATGCTACAAGGAATTGCATCATCCCAAGTGTGATATCTGCAATCAATTCGTAAGGAAAATTTCTTATTTTGGATTATTCAAGTGGCTCAGCTTTATTTTTTTGTTTCATACTTGCTTTTTTTATGATGGGCGTGTATGCTTTACTGTTTAGATATGCCTGAATTTTTTTGGAACTAAAAGACATTGTTAATCAACATAAAAAAATCTATTATTTTTCTGTTCTCATCTCTAAATTACTATATGAACTAAATTATTTATAGTATGAATCCGCACTGTTTATCATTGCAATATTTTCTCATTATTGAAGATATTCTTCTTTATTCTATTTTCTTTAATTATTCTTTAAAACGCTTTCTCTCCTTAATGTTTTTCACTCATATAACTTCCCATGTCCATTGGTCTACTTTTTCACCTCATGTTGACTTTCTACTGGCCTCTCTCTTCACGAGAGCATCACTTCCATCATTGAACCTTGAGGCACTTGGCTTTCTTCTCTATTTCTCACATATTTGTACACCTTTATGATCTACCATTGTTCTTGAGTTTGTAAGGAAGTATAATTATATCTAAATTATTAGATGGCCTTAAGCATTAATAGTAGGATGTTGCATTAGTTATTGTTGTAGTATTTCCTCATCATTGAGAATATTCTCATTTATTTATTTTTTGTTGTTTGCTTTTCTTGCTTATTATATTTATGCACATATATGCTTGTACTAAAAGGACAATTAAGTAAAAATGTAATCTGTTACAATTCTCAACCTCCTAACTTTTAACTATTCATGTCTTAGTATCACTGAGTTTTTTCCTTCTAGTCCATGTAGAGAATATAAAAATCATCCATTTGTGGTTTCACTTCTTTATCGAATTAATCAAAATTTAAGGGTGATTTTCATGTTTTCCAGTCAATTACCCGTGTTAAACTTCTAATAATTCATCTCTCCACCGTTAAGAAGTTTTTCTGTCATTGTTGCTTAATCTTTCTTTTGAGAGGAACTGCAGTTGAACTAATTGGTCAAGGTATTAATATATTACATACATCCTCTAGGGATACTTTTCTACTTTCTGTTAGAATTGGTACTTTCCAATTCATAGAATAGAGATCCTAGCAAAGGAGCTGCAATGGAAAAAAGTCTGATCTATATTCCTCTTTTTCGCAGTTAATCAGTGCATGATTATTACACTGATTTTCAAGCATTCAATCTTTGCCATTCACGATGGATTAGTACAGTTACTCCCTAACTGTAGAGGATCCAAATCCCATGGTGCTATTCTGGATCATTAATTTTATAAGGCACAGTCCTATTGTTGTAGTTGGATTATGACATGACTTTTTAGGGCAATCTTTCAAACTTCACCATGGGCAAGAGATTTGATGTTCCATTGTTTTAATAAACAAGTGTTGATGGTATAAACTTTTGGAGGAGAACTTGATTAAGGACACATGAGACTTGGATATAATATAATAAATCTGTTTACCCAACAATTTATTTTTGCTATTTTGTGCAAGATGATGCCAATTAAGGTTATAATAGAACAGTTGAATTTAACATTACAGAATGCATGTAGCAAAATGATTACTAATGAGAAGTTCTTAAGGCGCAGCTTTATAATTTTAAAAAAAGTTCTGCAAGGCATGATTGAATACTAAGTTCATGAAAGAATAATGATCCATATTGGCGAATTGTGCAGATACCAACAAATTTGGCTGGCTTGATTGAGTATAGAGCTCATCCTTTTTGGGGCCAAAAATACTGTCCTTCCCATGAACATGACAGCACACCACGCTGCTGTAGCTGTGAGAGAATGGAGGTGAGGACGTTCTTTCTTACGACAACATTACTGTCTTATTATGTAGCTAAATGAGTTACCCTCATGACTTTCGTTATTTTCCCAATAACCGTGGTAACTTATCTATCAATTTTCTAGATTTCCTGCAATTCCTTTTTTTTTTTAATAAATTCTTGGCAATAAATATTCATGTGCTCCATATTTAAGTCAAGAAGTGCAAGATACATTGCTTTGGGAGATGGACGCAACCTTTGCCTGGAATGCTTGGATTCTGCTGTCATGGATACTGGAGAATGCCAACCTTTATATCATTCTATTCGAGATTTTTATGAAGGTATGTATATGAAAATTGATCAACAGATCCCCATGCTGCTGGTGGAAAGGCAAGCGCTTAATGATGCCATGGAAGGAGAAAAGGATGTAAGAATTACTTTCTTTGACATCTTCATGATTATCCTTATACCAACTATTTCGGGTTGGCTTTTGAATTGCATAAATAATCCTTAATCAATGGAAAGTGTGTGGCCGATTGTTTTTGTTTGGAGTTTTATCATTCTAATACCAGTCCTATGTTAGGGACCTCATCATATGCCTGAGACCAGGGGATTATGTCTGTCGGAGGAGCAAACTGTTAGCAGTGTATGTACACACTCGTCACATGGTTGCTACTAAGGCTTCGTTTGGGACGGCTTTCTTACTGCTTCTTAAAGCAGCTTTCTAGCTTCGTTTTGTACTGGAAAGCTGCTTTAAGAAGCAGTAAGAAAGCCGTCCCAAACGAACCCTAAATCAGTTGCTTTTCACACCACTTAGCTGTATTCATTCTAATATTTCCAAGTCAAGTATTTTTGAAATTTAACTTTTGCTATTTCTATTATGTAGATACTCAAGAAACCAAGAATTGGGAAAAATAGAATTTTGGACATGCGAACTTATCCTCAGAAGTTGATCCGTAGATGTGAAGTAACTGCAATCCTTGTTTTGTATGGACTTCCCAGGTCAGTCATATACTACATTTGTTTGTTAGTTTGTCTCATGTAATGCTTGAAAGCTTCATTTGGAAGCACTGTAACTCTTTGTAGTAAGAGGCAAGCTCACATCCATTCCAACATAAGATGAAACTATAATATTGATTTTACATTGGAATTCTTTTGTAGCTTGTTAAACCTTTTGGCTGGGGACCAAGGTTTGATTAGCCTTGATGTGGTCGTATTATATATTGGTAATTGGTATTTCTATTAACATAAGCTTTTGTGTTCGTTAGTGCATCATTCAGCTCTTTGAAACCTGTTCAGTTTGATGATGGGATGAAGTTTTAAATCTAAAAAATGATCTTTTTCTTTAAAATACACAAATCTAACCTAGTTGTTGATGTAATCAAGAATTTAAATTTTATGAATTTTACTTTTTTGAATGCTATGTATTTTATTTTGTATCTATGATGAAAATAACTCGCGATCATGCTGGATTCGATTCTCTCAGATGGTTCACATCATTGTCCTTCCACTTGTGTTAATATTGCTTCCTTGCTCCTTGGTGGCTGGTTGGATATTTAAATAAGGGTTGTTTTTTCCTTATTGGGCTTGGCTCATTTCTCCGCTTAGGTTGGTGGCTGCTTGGATTCTTCCCCCTGCGTTATATTCAGTTTCTCTGCTGGCTGTTCGGTTTCCCTGCTGGCTGTTCGGTTTTCCCTTGCTGATTTCAGTGCAAAATGCTTTGGCTTCTCCTTTAATGAGCTATTTGGATGGTTCTTATTGGCTGTATTGAAAACACATTTATGTGAGCAAATAAATGCTATTTTTTCCTCCTATATATATTGACTGATTCTCTATCGGAGGGAGTTTTTGGAGGAAAAAAAACCTTAGGGTTCCTTCTTAGGTTGTGAGTTGGTTTTCTGCCTAATCCCTAAGACTTCCTCTCAGTCTTCTTTCTTCTTCTTCTCTCCTCGATTTTCCTTCCACGTATGTCTTTCTTCTCTAAACATTGTGAGTTGTGAGATGGTGTTGTTACCTTATTCTGTCGGTATTTGCCTGAGGAGTGCAGGCTTATATTAGATCAAAATTTCAGTGGTGGATCATTGGTTAGATCTTTCATTTGAGCACATTTTCCTATTTTTGTGAGTTGCATGTGAGGTGACAAGTTGTGGTTGTTCTGAGGATTTTTATATGTTTTTATATTTTCTTTCTTACGAGATTTCCTAATCATTTTATCACATTTGTTTCCTATTTTCTTTTTGTTGGTGTTTGCTTATGTTTTATTTAAAGAAAGTTCTTAACTGCACGCCTAGTGTTCTACTAAAAGGTTTAAGATCCTAGGTTGCATTAGTTGTCATTGCAGAATGTTAGAAAGCAAACTATGCAAAATTTGAGTTAGATATCTAACTGTTGGATTGAAACGTCAAAAAGTCGTCTAGCAAAATTTTGAGTATAAATTTAGCACCTGGAGTGGACGTTTTGTTGCAGTCTTTTATGTTTTCAACTGCTGTTGGAGAGATGTTTCCCGTCCTACTACCATCATATTTTTGAAAATTTTATTTGAACCTACCTGCTAAACGGCCAAAAAAGTTTACAATTTACACAGAACCATCACTTTTTGATTAAGTTGAGATGAATTCTTTGACTTTACCAGTTGCACCTAATATTAGATGTGTTTCAACTGGATATGTATAATAAAAATAAAATACAAAAACTATCTAGGAGATAAAATACAACTAGCTAGGAGATAAAATTAGTGTTAAGGAATTATGAAATTGGAGGGGTAGAATTATGATAAAATGGATAGAAGTCTAAAAGGATTTGTGAAAAATATGTTTAAAACATCAGGCAATACGAAAAAAACTAAATGAAAATGAGAATTCACAAAGCTTGCCCCAAATATTGGGTTGGCTAATGATGATGATGCGTAGGGCTGCAAACGAACCGAGCCGAGCCGAGTATGTGAGTGTTCATGTTTGTGTTTGTTTAACATTAGCTTGTTCATGTTTGGTTCGTGTTTGATTCGAGCTTTATTATTTGTGTTCATGTTTGGTTCATTTAATTTAAGGGTGTTCATGTTTGGTTCATGTTCGTTTGTTTAGTGCTTATCGAGCTTTAAACAAGCTATGTTCGTGAACATATTTCACAAACAATCTGTTGAACAAGCAAACCTTAAATTTGTTCATGAATATCCTAAACAAACAATCTAACAAACATGGAAAAATATGAAATGTTTCTTGTTATTAATAAAAAATAATTATATTTTTATGTTATAATTAAAGTTTTTATATTATGTATATTTATCAATTTTATAATAACATATTATTTAAGTTTTCATCGAGCGATTTTAATCGAACCCAAATCAAGCTTTTTATCGAGCTTGTTCATGAACATCAACTGATGTTGTTCGCGAACATAAACGAGCTGAACACATTAGTGTTCAAGCTTGTTTATTTAAGAATCGAGTATTTAAAATATTGTTCAAGTTTGTTTGTTAGTTAATTAAACGATCACGAACGAGCTTTAATCGAACCGAACAACGAGTAGTTCGTCGAACGTTTGGTTCGCTTGCAGCCCTAATGATGCGTTTATAGTGGATCTTTGAAAACTAGACTTTTTTGGAACATATTAAACAACTGATGTTCTTAATGCCTGTAGATTGCACATTTTCTTCATTCGGTGCATATTCTCACATGCATCGAAGTCTGAGACTTGATAAGTTAAACCTAGTATATTTATATTTATGAATGCAGGCTATTAACAGGGTCCATTCTTGCCCATGAGTTGATGCATGGTTGGCTACGGCTCAAAGGTAAGTTTGTTGCAGTTGCTAGATCAGGCTCACCTTTGTTCTCTAAATGTGCTTGCATTTGATTAGCTTGTTAAAACAAAGCTACTTTATTTCCCGTTCATAGACCATTCTTTATCATCAGTGCTTATGATGTGCAAGGGACAGATAAGTTCTCATTTTACTTCCAGTGGCCCCTGGAAGTGTTACATGATTAAGCTGCAATAATCTCTGGTTATAATTAGTGAGCCGATATGAAATGATATCATAGGAGTTTTGTATACTTCTTTAGAAGTACTTCAGTATGGCTTGGCATAGCTATTGATCATTCATTAGGGGGTTATTCAGATGGGTAGAACTTGTTTTCATAAACAAGGATTGCACTGTCACCAACAACTTTTTTCCTTAGAAGTTAACCTCCAACAGTCTCATCTCAGTTACATGTTCCTCTAAACCCCAAATTTAATATAGACATGTTTCTTCAATATCAACTCTTTATATATCATTATCTCAATTCCAAGGATGGGCTTGATGCAGGATGGTTTAGGGTTGAATGTTCTAATGCAACTAGAATGATGAGATGTATGTAAATCAAATAAGGTACTTAGAATTTGCAGATCACAAATCATAAAATATAACAACAACTTGCTTTCTTTAATTAGAGATATTAAATATGAGAATTTGAACCTAAATGATAATGCTAATTCTTAAATAAATCCAAAGAAATTAATGAGAAATTTGAAACATGCAAAATCATCACAATTAGATTTTCAGTTATGTAAAATTTAAACAAAATAAGGAATACTAGCAACCTAATTACGAGTTATGAAGAAGAAATTAAGAAAAGAAATGATCGAAGTAAGAAATTCAAGCCTCAAACCGTACAAGGAGATGCTTTTCCCTCGAATCAGGTAGTCGCATTTATAATACATTTAAAGAAACCACACATTCAAGTTACACAGAGGATTGGAAGAATTTTTAAATCAATTTAGGATAAAAATTACATGCATTAGAAAATCCATTTATTAATGCTTATCCATAAGTGAGTAGATATGATTCTTACAAGATCAACCCTATTTTAGTCTAAATAGTTTTGTAGTTCAAATTTTAATTTTAATTAAAATTCATAGAAATCAAGAATTAAATTAGCCACATAAAATAATTTCTTGTACACAAACACTTCAATGAATCCTGTGGAATAGAAACTACAAGTAGCGATAACAAAAAAAAACCTTAAATAGCAGTAATCCAAGTAGCAACAGGTAGCAACCTTTTGAATTACAGTTGAGTGAAAGAACAAAAACTACTCTTCACAATAACAATAAGCACATCCATCGTAATATCTTGTTAAATTCGATCTCATAGTTGACTCTTTGCATACATCTCTAACACAAGCCTCTTTCAAAATATTAAGTTTGAACCAGCTATTATCACTGAACTAGGCCAACCTGATCTGATATCAAACCATATACAATAACATAAACATCAAGCCTTTATTCCTTTACATGGAGTTGGCTACATGAATTGTTTTTCTCCATTGTCCTGTTCAGAGTCAAACTCTCATTTAAATCTAATAAATAAAGGTCATTTATAATATTTTCTAATGAAGTCTTTTTAGTCCTACCTCTACCTTTCTTAACATAAGCCAAATCTAGTACATCTACTCGCCTAACCGGGTCATCGAGAGGCCGCCGTTTTATGTGACCAAACCATCTAAGGCGATTCTCTCTAATCTTGTCTTCCACTGGAGCTACTCCAATCTTTTCATGAATATGCTCATTTCGTATCCTTTCTCTAAGAGTGAAACAACTCATCCACCCAAGCAATCTCATCTCTGCAACACTTAACTTAAATCGGATATCAAACCATATAAATCAAAATAATGCTAGGAAATAGAAAGCACATCCCTTTCTCAAGATCATCATTGTTGACATGTTTAAATTATAGAAATAAACAATTAAATTAAATAAACAAACTAAATGAAATCAAATAAACTTTGGCAGATTATTGCTTAATGCAATGATTTTGGCGAGAATAAATACATAGATTTTCATCAAATATGCTCAATAATAACGACAACATCAAGTCCTTATCCCACTACGCAGGGTCAGCAACGTGAATTATTTTTCTCAATTGTGTCCTATTAAGAGTCAAATTCTCATTTAAATCTAAAAAAAGTCATTTCTAATACTTTATAATCAAGTCTTTTTAGACATACCTCTACCTTTCTTAAGATAGGCTAGCCCTCCTAAGTGGGTCATCAAAAGATTAATGCTTTATGTGACCAAATCATCTAAGGTGACTCTCTCTAATTGAATTAGCTCGACTTGAAAAAATTTGGCCCCGATAAATTTAACAATTAATACTCGTCAAACAAATAAGGACATTTTATGCTTCTTAGAAAGTCATCCATAGATTATCACAAATAGTTATGCCCTCCCATAAAGTAGATGTTTTTGGAGTTCACGACCAGCATTGTGCATAATCTCATCATCCAAGAATGATCTCATCATCTATAATAAACTCTTAAAAAAATTGTCTAGGATTATCCAAAGGACTATTTTATATGGATTTACAATGAAGAGATCGAAAAAGGAAAAAATCAAAGGAATTGACAATATTCTCATAAAATAATGTCAAATTAGACACATTGAAAGTTGGATTAATACCAAAATTTGTAAAATTTTCTAATTTATTGGCATTTATTCCAATGCATAGCAAAATTTTAAATGGGGCCTTGCTTACTTTAAGCCCATCATAACTTTATCATTAGGTTTATGTTTCATATAACTCTTATTCACATCAACAAAAAGTTTATATAACTATTATAGTTAGTAGCCAATTTTTTGGGAATATTTTTGTGCAATTATGCGTATGTTATTTGAATGATGTTACAAATGCACTAGGCATAATTCAGTAGAAAAATTGACAAGTTTTATAGGCTTTATAGGTTAAAATCATGTGATAACCTCAAATATACTTATGACAATATATCTTTTGACTTGTAAATTTTATGCAACACAGCCATATGTGATATGAATTCTCTCCCAATTATATGGTCTTTTATCAAAGAATGTAACATATTTCCTAAGCTGCTATTTACTACAATTTGCCCATCAGTTTGTGGATGTACGCAATTGAAAATTTAAGTTGTGTTTTCATTTTCTTTCAAAGAGTTTTCAAGAAATAACAATGATATATTATAAACATAAATAGTTATTTTAGGTAACCCATGCAATCTAAATAGTTCATTGAAATACAATTTTGTTTTATAAGATGCATCAATAGCTTTATGAAGTGGGATTAATGAATCAATTTCAAAAGGCCATTTATCACTATAGAAGTAGAGTCACGTTTCCTCAGTATTCTTGGTCAACCAGCATAAAACACATGTTAACATTTTCCAATGGTTACTCTGTAATTGATAAAGGTGTAATCAACCCCGTGTTATGTTTCCTAATTTTTATTAGATTGACAAGTTATGTAGTGTGAAATAAAAAGTGTCATTCAACCTTTTTACCCCTACTAAACTATAAGTGTAAAATCTGAAAGCCTTTCAAAGATAAATTGGAAATACAAATACCCTTAACTTAATAATCATTTTTAAGCACGTAACTTTTGTTAAACAAAGATAAATTCTATCGAAGTTTTGATAAATATCACTAAAATCCTTATAAGTGACATGCTCTTCTTTTATATGATACAAACCAATCACCTTAATATGTAGACTAATTAAAAATTTACTTATGGCATCATCAGGCTTATTCTCAATTCTTGTATAATGGTTGAGAACAAAAAATATTCTTAAGGAAATCAAATCTATATAGCATGTTTATGGCCCAACTTTCTTTTAGGAATTCAAATATTTTAAAGTTTGATGATTGGAATTCTTCACAAGCTTTTAGGTAAGGGATAATAGCTCTAAACATTGAAGCGTTTGCAGAACAATGTAGAACTCCCTATGATAATTTGAATATTTTTGTTTAGCTTCTTTCAATTTCTCATTAAAAAATGTGATAGGATATCCTTCCTTACTCAACACTTTAATAACTATCCTAGATGAATCATAAAAAATTCCAAACATCTTATTAAAATATCGTAACTTAAGCATGATTGTATTTGCAAGTCTTTTTATTTTGCATAAAGCTTGATTAGTATATTAGTCCATCTAAATTCCTATTTTTAGAAAATTAGTGATTAGTGATTGTAACCTTAACAATATTAATTTCTTTAATTAACCATCTATAACAAAATAATCAAATCATAAAAACTCTTATTATCATTGTTATTAGATTAACTATATACTATAATTTATTAAATAATAAAATAAAGCAATGTAAGCAATGTAACATCATATTCACTTGTAATACATAAAATACTTTTCATATTTAATTTTGGAGTTAACATTAACTCTTATTTTAGGCTCTGGGACTAAATTGATTCAATTTTTAATAGCCGAGAGTTAAAATAGAACAATGCGAAACTCTGAGATTAAATTGGACATTTATTAATAGTTGGGGGACTATTTTGAACTTTTACTCTAATATCAATGAGCAATTGTTATTTAATCACTACAATCATATTTGTTAGTTGTGTCAAATTTGTTCAAAATAAAAAATACTAACAATCCAAGAACAAACAAACAATGTAGAATAAATTAAAGAAAAGTTACCAAAGTAATCAGGTGTCACTCTAGTACAAATAGATGACTTGTCCGAAGTTTGATAATTGTGTTTGTACCAAATTTGAAGGAATCATATATTTAACTTGCACACAAAATATTGAAGTTGATAAAAGAAAGTTTTATTTAAGCAAAGATAAATATTACATGTCTCAAAATATCTACTTATAGACTCCTTGTCCTTAAATTAATAGATATGGTTGGCAAGATTTCAACACAATCTGATTTTAAATAATCATCCAGTTCATATTTCAATTGTATGCAAGGTAACCAGGAATTAAATTAGTTGCATAAAACAATTTTCCACACAGAAACTTCGGTAAAATCCCATAGAATAGTACCCGCAATTAGCAACAAGAAAAACCCCTAAATAGGGGTAATCCAAATAGCTACAACAAAGACCCTAAATAACGTTAATCCATGTAGCGGTCTCTTGAATAGGGAAGAGTGAAACATGAGGAACAATCTCTTGGATCTTTCCTTAGTTCTACCTTTTTCTGCTATTTCTACTTTGTAATGCAATTCTTAACGAGAATATTGCATGCTATAAATTGTTATTGGTGATTTTAATTCGGTGTATGACAAAAGTCTCATTTTTTCATCACGCAGGCTATCGAAATTTACGTCCCGAGGTGGAGGAAGGAATCTGCCAGGTTCTTTCTCATATGTGGCTTGAATCTGAGGTAATGCCCGGGCCAAGTATTCCACCACCCTCTTCAAATTATGCTTCCTCATCATCAAGTTCATCTGCATCATATAAGAAAGGCGGAAAATCGGAAATTGAAAAAAAGCTCGGCGAGTTCTTCATGCATCAAATTGCGCATGACATTTCGCCGGCATATGGGGAAGGCTTCAGAATGGCACATGCGGCTGTTAATAGGTACGGACTTCGTCGTACATTGGATCATATTCGGCATACAGGAAGGTTTCCTATTTGAATCCATTCAAGCTCTTTCATGGTAATATAGTCATGAAAGCTTCAATTGCCACCCCTTCATTTTTTCTTGGGGTCTTCTACAGCTCTTATTCTGTCTTGAAATGAATTAAACTGTTTTTAGTTGCATTAATAAGTTCCTCTAAGAGGAAGTGTCTCTGGATTACCACCCTCATGCAATCGTTGTGATTATTCCTCTTATATTTATGTTGCTGGAAACTAATCAAACTAAAAGATGCCATAGGCTGTTTTTTAGCATGCTTAAGTTGTATATGGCTTCTAAAATGCTAAAATGGACTGAAATGTAATTTTCTAATGCCCTATTTTGTAGTTAGTATTTTCTATTATTTGGTTATTTTCCCTTAGATGACTTGAATTACTCGATGGATTTTTAATGAAGTTTCAATGGACATGAAACAAAAATAATAGTGATCGAAGACAAATTGTGAACTTTATTGCCTTTATAAAAGAGGGAAATTTTAATTAGATGTAAATTGTTGACAATGAAATGTATGTCAAATAGGGGTTTATTAAGTTGGAAATATATACCCTTAGAGATAGGATACGAAATGAGCATATACGTGAAAATGTTGGAGTAGCTCCAGTGGAAGATAAGAATAGAGAGAGTCTTCTTAGATGGTTTGGTCACATAAAATGGCTGCCTTCCAATGACCCGGTTAGGAGAGTAGAGGTATTAGATTTGACTTATGTTAAGAAAGATAGAGACAGACCTAAAAAGATTTGGTTAGAAAATATTAGGAATGACCTTTCTTTATTAGATTTAAACGAGAATTTGATCTTTAATAGGACACAATGGATAAAAAAGATTCATGTAGCTGACCCCATGTAGTGGGATAAAGGCTTGATGTTGTTATAGGGGTTTATTAAGTTGGGTTGGATGAATTTGTTGATGGATTTATTAAACCGATTGAATCAAATCAAATTATAGGTTGGATCATCCCGAATTATATATGGTTTGATTTATATGGTTCGATTTTGGCTTAATTGAATTTTGAAATCCTCATAAATGAAAATATTCTATAGTATTATGTAAATAAAAAATACAAACAAATAAAAATATCTAAATATAGAGTATTTATGACAAATGGGTTTTTATTTAAGTAGAAATTTGCTTAAAAATTAGTTTTATTTATTCTTTATGACAAAGTTTGTTTACAATGAGATCCGATTCTTTAACGAATTTGGTTTTTGGTTGAAATTTTCTTTAAGACTTAATGAGCTTATCGTGATGCCAACCAAATAATTTTAAATTTTATTTGAGATAATTTTCTTATTATTTTCTAAAATAATTTTATTAAAAAATTACTTTAAAAATTAATAAAAAAATTATCTCAAATGAAATCTTAGACATCATTTGATACAATTTTTTAATTTATTTTATAAAATTATTTTTTATTTAAAAAATTTTTAATTCAAGAAATTTTTATTCTGAAAAGTCATTTTAGAAAGCAACAAAGAACGAAACCTTAAACTCGAATAAAATATTTCACCTAACGGTACATTAAACAAACTTCACCAATCCAGTACCAGCCTATGCTCGTAAAAAAAATAAAAAACCACCAGCAGAGAGCAATTACAAAATGAAAGCATTCAATAAATAAAAATCTTGAGGCCTTCCCCCGAAATTTGCAGCTGCAACTCTCAATTTCTTTGGAGAAAAATTTCAATTTCTTAACTTCATTTAACTTCCATAATACCACGAAAATAACCTACAAATACATTTCCTCAATAGGCTCCCAAGGTTTATTTAGCATAACAATGTTGATACTATGCTCTATGAAATATAATCATCATCTTCTCACATAGATCTAGAGTTGGCCATATAAATCAATTCATATAGCAATGAAATAAGTAATGAAATGAACATAAAATTTTACCAAAACCAAACACATTTTTCAAAAAAATTAATTATCAAATGAAGCCATTGATACTAAGAATATAACCAACAATACAACTTCATCAAAAGAATGTTCTCTCTTGGAGTTGAATTGAAACATTCAAAATTTGTTCATTTCATGTCAGCTAACAGGTACAACTTGGTTATAGACTACAAGGATGAGAAGAAAAAAAAGAAGAAGAAAAGCTTTGTTAGAACGTTGAAGTATAGAACTTGCAGAGTTCTGATTTGACCTCCAAACTCAATTAGAATAATTTTTTTTTTTAATTTGCAACATCAATAATTATACATGCCTGCAAAGCTCTCAAATTTAGTTACAGCAATAAACTACAGGGTGGTCGACTCAATGAATAAACAATGAAAATGGAAAAGAATGTCAACAAGAAGTATGGGTAAAAATTACAGCAAATCAATAACCTATATCAGCGGATTTTCTTGCCAGAATTGATAATCAATAACCTATATAAGGATTCAAAGACAATTTGTGGCAGCAACTACAAAATTTGCCGCCTTAGATTTCTATGGCATTCTGTAAAACTCATTTGTATTGAAAAAGGATATCAGCCATCAATATGATGATGCAATGCTGTGTGAAGCAAAATTCACAGCACTAGCTACTTCCCACCGAGCCTGATAGGAAAGATTTCAGAGTTTCATAAGTCATAAATGCAATCCCAATACCCGGTACAACTTTGTAGTACTCGGGTAATATACCCCGATATAAGCCACGAAAACCTTCAGAGCAGATGATATGCTTAAATGTTCCAAAAATGCCTGATTTGTAGATGCGAGCTCTACCGGCCGCGCCTTCCAATTGCATCCGCCGTCTTACTAGATCTAAAGGAAATGTCACTGTATGTGTCACAAGAAAAGTCACATCAAAATACATCCAGAGATTTAGGCTACGTTTCGGATGACTTTCTTCCTGCTTCTTAAAATAGCTTTTTGTATAAATTTTTTAATTTTTATATTAAGAAGCATTAAAAAAGCAGTCCCAAACAAAGCACTACCAGATAGTGAGCAAGAGCTGAAAATTAACAAACGAAAATTTTCATTTCAAAGCAGTAGAAAACCCATAAACATAGCAATCTATCTTTTTTTTGGGCCTTCTACGACTAGAAAACTTGAACAATGATTAAAAAATTTGAAATATAAACAAAAAAGTATAGGCTATTTGTCTTGACAAAATAATATATGCACTCAGCAAGCTACAATAAATGGAAAATAAGGTTTTATAAAGCAGACCACAAATATTTGGAAATCGGTTAATGATGATGATGTTGACGATGTAGATCTCTCAATAAGTTGATATGTTGCAGTACAAACTATTCAAACAAATAAGTGATTATCTCACTTTACCATCAAATTTCTTCTCATGGCCCACACAAAATAATCAGGAGTTGTAAATCTTATCGATATCTTACTCTATAATTGACTTTATTCATTTCTATAATTTACCACCAAATTTCTTCTAATGTTCGCATGAAATGATCACCTATTGTAAATAATATTAAGAAAATTACCTGTTGATTCCTGCAATAAATAAATAAATAAATAAAAACTTACCTGTTGACGAAGCAATTCCAGAAACACTTCCACAAGCTAAGCTGACCAAGACGTTAGAGTCCTCTGGCCTGACATTAGAAGGCAAAAATCAATTTAGATGCTCCAAAATACTTATCCACCTACAAAGGCAAACGAATGAAGAATTTCTCGATACAATAAAAACTAAAGACAGCTAAGAGCAAAGCAAACGGTTACCTTCGCATCTGCCAATTGGATCTCAAAGTTTCATAAACCGAAAAGCTGATGGCTATATTTGGACCCACACCCTTAAGAATACAAGCAATTGTTGGCCAATTAATACAAAAAAATATTAAAAAATACTCATAGTTGGAAAAAAAAGTGGATTATTTTACCAACAATGTAGCTCCAAGACCTTTATACAACCCCCGAAAACCCTCGTCCCTACAAATAGCCTTGTGTGCATGCCAGATGCCCTGATAGTACGCATGATTTGTCTGCAAAGTAATATCTGGCGTTATAAAATATTTCTACCTTCAATCAAGAAAGTATTATCACAATTGAATTTAATACACCACTCACTTGATTTGAGTAAGTAAACTAAATAACTCAAAATTGTTTCAAAAGTAAATTCCAATAGAGCTTTTTTCTTTTTTTTGAAAACAGGCTACTTTGTTTGTATTCCAACTTTATATTCGCCTGATTGTGGCTTCTTCATTTCTGCTTAATGTACTACTACATGAAATACCCAGGTAAGGTTATATAACACGCAGCCAGTCTGAATATTTTTAAGTGCATTTTAAGTAAAAGAATCATGCTAGAAACAATTGTAGTCATAGACTTCCTGATAACAATAATTTACATGCCTGCATTTTTTAAAATACTTCAACTTAAGTTACTCAACTTACTAAGGCTGTAAATGAACCGAGCCGAGACGAGTATGTGCTTGTACATATTTGAACTTGCTTATTATTAGTTTGTTCAAGCTTGGTTTGAGCTCGATTCAATCTTTTTTGTTTGTATTCAAGCTTAGTTCATTTAAAAGAATAGATGCTCATGTTTGGTTCATGTTCAGTTCACTTATGCTTATTGAGATTTAAACAAACGAGTCTTATCGAGCCTACTAACAAACAATCACCTAGAGCCTATTTGTGAATATATATAGGAGTGTTTTCAATCAACCAAACGAGCCTGTTCACAAACAAACAAGTTCATAAAATGATTCTTCTTATAAACAAATTTGTTCGTGAACACTTCAAAAAAAAAAAAAAAATCACACAAACATGAATAAATACATCTTGTTTTGATACAATTTCTTATATTGAAATAGTGTAATATAAAAAATGTAATTAATTTTTATATAATAAAAATAACTTATTTTAATAAAACTAAAATTTTTATTACTTGTGTTCAAACACAAGGTGGTTTGACTAAGTATTTCCCTATTTCGATTGGGTTACATCAAGGATCAGCTTTAAGCCCATATCTTTTTGCTTTAGTCATGGATGTTCTCACTAGACATTTGCAAGAGGATGTACCTTGGTGTATGCTTTTTGCTGATGATATTCTTCTTGTTGATAAGACTAGAGAGGGAGTTGAAGGTAAACTTGAATTATGGAGGTCAACCTTAGAGTCTAAAGGTTTTCGCTTGAGTAGATCTAAAACGGAATATATGTAGTGTATTTTAGTAGTAATAGAACTAGTGAGGGGATTGTGACTCTGGGCGATCAAGTCAATAATAAGAGTACATGTTTTAGATATCTTGGATCTATTGTTCAGAGTGATGGTGAAATAGATGGAGATATTATCAGCATAATTCAAGTTGGATGGTTGAAGTGGAGGAATGCATCGAGCTTGTTATGTGATAGAAATGTACCCCTCAAACTTAAGGAAAAATTCTATAAGATGGTAGTGAGGCCTGCAATGCTTTATGGTGCCGAATGTTGGCCATTAAAAGAGAAGCATAATACTAAGTTAAGTGTGGCAGAGATGAGTATGCTCAGGTGGATGAGTGGCTTTACCCTTAGAGATAGGATACGAAATGAGCATATACGTGAAAAGGTTGGAGTAGCTCCAGTAGAAGATAAGATTAGAGAGAGTCGCCTTAGATGGTTTGGTCACATAAAAAGGCGGTCTTCCGATGACCCGGTTAGGAGAGTAGATGTATTAGATTTAACTTGTGTTAAGAAAGGTAAGGGTAGACCTAAAAAGACTTGGTTAGAAAATATTAGGAATGACCTTTCTTTATTAGATTTAAACGAGAATTTGACTTTTAATAGGACACAATGGAGAAAAAAGATTCATGTAGCCGACCCCACGTAGTGGGATAATTGCTTGATGTTGTTGTTGTTGTTAATAAAACTAAAATTATATGAAAATATACAAAATAAAGATTTAATTAAGCTTTCTAACAAGCTTCTTATCGAGCTTGTTCACAAGCTTTAATTGATATTGTTCATGAACATAAATGAGCCGAACACATAGCTGTCCATATTTGTTTATTTAACAGTTGAGTATTTAAAAATTGTTTAAACTTGTTTGATTACTTAAACAAACGATCATGAATAAGCTGTAATCGAGCCGAGCTTTAAGTAGCTTGTCGAACGCTCGGTTTATTTGCAACCCTACCGCTTACACATAGATCCACTATCTAAATTACCAATGAATGCATGGCAAAGCAAAGGAACCTAATCCAGCTTTAGACTTTGATGACTTCTTCACCTTTATGTTCATTTATAGAAGTTGGTCGGCTTCCTCAAGGTCATCAATGGGATTATAAAGGCGTTGGGGATGTGAATGTTGGCCACCACTGGTAAGTGCAAGGTGAATCCAGAACACTTGAGTGTTACATCGACGTAGTTCTGAACAGGAAGGGACATGGAGACAAGGAATAAAGGCCGACATTGAGGACACAAAGAGCAAGGAGGCAGTGGACGTTGAGGTTATAGGCAATGAATTGAGGATGAGATGGGATGGTTTCATGAGATCAGTGATGAAGCTGAGACAAGAAATGGTGGACGGAGAAGGCAAGGAAGAGGGTGGTGGTAGTGGATGTAGAGTGGGTGCACGTGCGGGTGCGAGAGAAGAGTTGATCGCTGTAGATGAAGTGGTAGTGGAACTCAATGAAAAAATAATGATGATAGTGGAGGTGAGAGAGGGTTTTGTGGGAGAGAGAGAGAGAGAGAGAGAGAGAGAGAGAGAGAGAGAGAGAGAGAGAGAGAGAGAGAGAGAGAGAGAAACTGCATTAGTCATTCTCTTTTTGAAGAATGTCATACATTGATACATTGACCACATTTAATAGTGAAAATTAATGGAGCATTTATGATAGGGACTTATGTGTAGGCATAAAGAAACTTCAAAAGAAATTATGATAAAATTGAAATGCTATGTAAAGTGTAATCTATATATATCTAAGAGTAATGGGTGTAATTTATCCTAAAAAAATAACCCATTAATTTTATAGAACTATACAAAATCTATATCTAAATCAACATGCCTTATGATACCAGTCTCAAAACAATATTTGTCAATATGTCCTAGGAATTCTATAAACAAATGGCTTTGCAAACTTGAATGTATTAATTGTTAAA
This sequence comes from Dendrobium huoshanense, assembly GCA_016618105.1. Lineage (NCBI taxonomy): Eukaryota > Viridiplantae > Streptophyta > Magnoliopsida > Asparagales > Orchidaceae > Dendrobium > Dendrobium huoshanense. The sequence continues at coordinate 25,086,763 of CM028348.1, forward strand.
ATGTCTTCTTTTCTTCATTCTTTCAGTAGAGTCAACAAATATTTGAAATTTCCAAAATTATTGTTGAATGTAGATTTGGGAAGTATCGAATTTCTTAACATTAATATTGTTTATTTAATGATAATAATATGATGTGTCAAAATTACAACTTCCAACATCATTATTTCTTAACAATACAACTTATGCATGATCTAATCAATCAGGAAGACTACTAGTCAATCTCCTTTCCAAGCTCGTATCTAAAGAATAAAAACTTAAAATATGGCCAACAGTATATGAAATATCAACAATAGTGAAATGACTATCTTTATCAAATTCCTTATCCCCTCCCCCTCTCATAACTTATACTCAAAACTTACTATGACATTTATGATAACCTGCATTTATGAAACACTTTCTACTTCCCATCTTTAGAACCCTAATTCCTTCTAGTACTCACCAATAATTTTGTGCCCTTCATATTCTTTGTAATAATCCACTTAGCACCCTTCACAGATACTATCCAATAAAAATTTGGATTCATATGAGATTCAAGTATTCAACGTAACCATAAACTACCAGACCTAAAGTAATTAATATAACATGCCAGAAAAAAAGACAAACAACAAAGGGATGAATTAGTAAATTTTAGTGAATAATGAAATAAAATTCAACAAATTATCTTTCTAATAGTTTCCAGGTCCCAAAAGTTCACCAACTATAATACTTAACAAGAATATGAACTCATATGTTTCTTCAAAAAATGTCGCTTTTTGAGAAGAACAGAAATTGTTATTCATAAAGCAAAATGTATAAAATTATAATAGCAAAAGGAAATAATATAAGCCCCACCAAACTAAAGTTCCACTACAGGAAAATCACTTATTACCGGCGGAAATTTCCGGCGGCTTTCCGGCGGTCAAATTTCCGGCGGCTTTCCGGCGGCGTTCCGGCGGTTTTTGACGGCTTAAAATTTCCGGCGGCGTTCCGGCGGATTTCCGGCGGTTTTCCGGCGGCTAATTTCCCCGCGAAATTTTGCGACGGCTAATTTCCCGCAAAATTATCCCGCGGAATTTTCCGGCGGCTTTCCGGCGGCTTTCCGACGGCTTTCCGACGGCGTACCGGCGGCTTTACATAACTAGTTTATTTTAATAATCAATTAAAATAAAAATTTAAATTAATAATGTTTAATTATAATATTCAGAATTTTTTAATATAAATAAAAAAATACTTAATTTTAACAGTTTTGCAGAAACGGCGCATTGGTCAAGGGGCGGGCAGCGGGAGAGGAGGTCCACGGTTCGAAACTCAGCGAAGACAGCGCGGGAGCGGGCTCGTTGGCGCACGCGGGCTCGCCTGGCTCACGCGAGCGCGGTCCGACGCGGTCTGGTCCGGCGCGACTCAAAGCCTGGCGCGACCGCCCGCCGGAGCTGGTTGCTGGCGTGCCGCCGGGGCCGCCGGGGAGCGGTTTCAGCGGGAGCGGCCGGTTCTGTTTTTTTTTTTTTTTTTAATTTCCACCGGCGGTTTTTGACCGCCGGCAAACCGCCGGATTTTTTTGCCGCCGGAAAACGCCGTCGGAAAGTATTTTCCTACGCCGTTTTTTCCGGCGGCTCGAAAGCCGCCGGAAAACCGCCGGAAAATTAAAAAACCGCCGGAAATTGCTCAAATTCCGCCGGAAAAAGCCGCCGGAAGTGGGTAATTTTCCTGTAGTGTTCGATTACAGCTCCAATTTAACAAAATAGAAAATAAATGAACTTGCAAAGAGAAGATGGGACTCAGGAACTCGCAGAAGAAAGGCGAAGTGAAGTTTTTACCGAATAAAACTTTATATCAAACATGATACCATTGAATGGAGTTCATCTAGTATTAATGTAGGCAAGCTTGATTAGGGCTTAGGCCAAAGATGGATCCAAAATGTAAGCCAAATAATTAATAAAGTGAACAACTTAAACAGAAATAACAACCAATAAAATGAAATCAGCATAAATCTTAAAATATATTTTCTTTTTCCTCACTTTTTTTTTCTCAAACATAGAACTAGCAAAAACCTAGGCAAATTCTCCTAATTATCCTTTCTTTTCTTCAATGCAAGATCAGTGTTAAAAAATTAAATGGAACTCCAATGAACTTATGAATCTGTTGACCCTCATGTAATGCCCAAAAGAACCAAAGGGAGAAGAACTCATTTCTAGAAATCACGCATACCTCATACCCGGCGGATCCACGATATCTGCCCGAAATCCCGACTGAAATCCCCGGAATCCTGCTGCAAACGGCGCCGCTCCAGTCGATTCTTCGCTATTCCTGCGACGTCGCCTCGATCGAACGACCACAGGTGTCGTTAAATAGATACCAATCTCTCGCTCATTTCTACAGGAGCTCTCTCACACGACACTTCCTCTCCTCTTCGCTCTCTGGCTCTCCCCCGACATCTCTCTCGCTCTCACTCTCTTCTCTCGGTGAGATCGGAAGCCACAACATTTTGATCGGAACCAGCAACGAGAGTTCGCTTGCAGTGAAGATAACTTTCTCCCCTTTGGCGCTGCTTCTCCAGCCCCTCCCGTAGCTGTTTGACGCCGCCCCTCCGTCGACTTTCCCTTTCTGGATGGATCGGAAGTTCCGACATTTTGATCGGAAGCAACTCGGGAGCTCGCTCGTCTGTGAAGATAACTTTCTCCCTTCCGTGCGTTTCTTCGGCTCCTTCCTGGCTGTTCGACGAAGCTCCTTCGACGACTCTCCCTGCCCGTAGGATCGGAAGTTAAGATATTTTGATCGGACGCTTGAACTGGAGCTCGCTGGTGAGGAAGGAGGTGTAGAGATTGCAGGCGCCGCTTCTTCGGCTCCTTAGGCTGTTCGACCTTGCTTCCTCCAACGACTCTCCCTCTCTGTTAGATCGGAATTTCAACATTTTGATCGGGCTCAAGAACAAGAGCTCGCCGGCTGTAAGGGTAACTTTCTCCCTTTCACGCACTCCTCTCGGCCAAATCCTACAAAAAAAAAAGGGTTTATATTTAATTATAATTATTTTAATTAATTCCAATTAATTCAATAATTATTTTAATTAATTATAAAATTAATTATTAATTAATTATAAAATTAATTATTAATTAATTATTATTAATTAATTATGATTTATTAAAATTAATTAATATTTTCATTAATTATAATTAATTGCAAATTAATTATAATTAATGATTTTTTTAATTGATTTTAATAAAATTTAATTAATTATCTTAATTAGTTATAATTAATTATAAATAATTAATTAAAATAGTTTGTTAATTAATTTTAATTAATTAATATTAATTATAATTAATAAAGAATGCTCGTGCCTTCTCCCGCCTCGGTCCCCGAGCCTTTATCGACGACCGCCGGTCCACCGGCCCTGAAGGTATAACCCTAAACTCAGGCTTCCGTCCTCGATGTGTACGACGGACCGGTAGACCACCTAAGCACGCCTTTGGTGAGCGTGGTAGAAGGGAATCCGGTCCGACGCCTACGACGAGGCGGACAGTCGCCTCCCCTCCCGCTCTCTTACCTCGTCATGCGTGGCGAGTCAGTGGTCGACCTATGCACGTTTTTCTTAGCGTGGTGGGAAGGGCAACTGGCGCGACACCTACGATAGGGTAAACGAGCGACCTTCGCCCTCTTATCTCGACTAACGTGTCGGGCCGATGGTCTACCTATGCACGCCTTTATTGAGCGTGGTAGGAGGGGCAACCGGCACAACACCTGTGTTGAGGTAAGCGAGCGACCCTCGCCCTCCTGTCTCGACATGCGTGTCGGACTGGCAAACCACCTAAGCACGCCTTTAGTGAGCGTGGTAGGAGGGAAACCGGTTCAACGTACACGGCGAGGCCAGGCGAGCCTGGTGTACCCTTCTCTTTACGCGGCCGGAATGATTTATAAGTACCCCCGGGCGGGGGGAAAGCAACTGCTCTTCTTCTTGTAACAGGTACCGTCAAAGACCCCATGCACGCCTTTATTGGCCGTGGTGGGAAGAAAAATCACGGCCGAAGTGTCCTCGAAAGAGGGCACCTACCATGCACGCCTTTATTGGCTGTGGTGGGAAGGCCCAGTTTTCTCGTAGTTTTTCCCCTAAACGGGGGAGACGCCGGGAGGCTGCTGAAATTTCGGGTGAAATATTACTACACTTGGACCTGTTTTGAACTCAAAAGAACAAAAGTTTGGATCAAATGAGAAAGAGCAGTGAACTTTTGAACAGTGAACTGAGGACTTGTGGACCCAAATATGAACAAAACTCAAATGACTCCTAAAGGCCAAATGAAATAAAATCAAAGTTGAAATCAAATTCAAGTCAATCTAAATATGAAATTGTACCTGTAAAGACTCCAGAAGACTCTGAACAATCATTTGAACAAGACTCGGACTGCAGGGGACCTATACTTGAACTTGCATTCTGGACTCAAATTGAACATTAATGGCTCGAGCAATTTGAACTCAAGCGAGTAATTGAGTTGGATTGTAGGGGACTTGAACAAAAGCTTGAACCTTCAAGAACACGAAGGGACTCAGGCTTGTATCTGGTCCAAACAAAGCAGTTGAACTCGCACTTGAACTCAGGCTATACGACATCAAGTGGGGACTTGTGAACTTGATGAATTCAAGTTTGAATGAGACTTAACCCGGACTCAAATATATGCAAAGAACAAAACTCGGATCATACACGAGGAAATTCAAATTACAAGAGCACTCGTTCGGTCAAAAGTGACACAAAGCACATTACAAGACCTAAATGCATGAACTCCTACAACAATCCCTACAAACGCCTGTTGATTGAGATGGCGATACGGGAGACTAATGATGGAGGATCCGCCTTCCTATAAACAAATACAACCCAACAAACCACCTGAGATTGGTGACAGGTGGGCATGATGTAGGCAACAATGGGTCCCCTACGAACAGTTCCAGGAGCTCGTAGTGGCTACAATGGGTTCCCGTGAATATGTACGAGCCACTTGTGGATAACAACAGTGTGTACGTCGTATGTGCAACGAATCACTGTGGACACAAGTACATCTCCTACGACGATCCCTACAAATACCACCTGAGATCGGTGAAAGGTGGTTTCAATGCAAAAGCAAGGGTTCTCCTATGAATACTACTAGGAGGTCGTAGCGAATACGACTGATCTCCAGCAAATGAATACTTGTGGATAACAACACTGTGTATGTCGTATGTATAACGAACCACTGTGGACACGAGTACATCTCCTACGACGATCATTACGAGGTCAAACAAGTACAATCAAACCACCCGAGATTGGTGAAAGAGTGGATGTGATGCAGAAGCAATGGGTCTTCTACAAATACCTTCAAAAGGCCGTAGTTGATACAACCGGTCCCCTGCAAATGACTACAAACCACTTGTGGATAACAACAGTGAGAAACTCGTAATCATAGCGAGCCACTGTGGACACAAGTATTGATATCACCTACGATAGTGATGGTTAAAATCTACAAGCACGTCAGGTACAAAGGCAACCCGGTGTACGAAAAAGTACACTCCCTGGCAGAATCAGGGAGAAAGTTTGAACAAATTAGAACCAAACTTCCTGGTATTCCAAAGTCTTTTCTTAGTTCTATACTTGAGAAGAAAATAGTCTTGCTGCCCATAAACACTGGAAATAGCAAGTCCACTACACCGAAGAGCCTAAAAAGAGTTCTTTCCAAATCAACAGTCTTTGACTCCAAAGTCCAGAAGAGCCTATCCCCGGTGATTGAGAAAGGGGAGTCAATATTAAGATGAGGAAATGCGTCATGACATTCAAATGACAACGCCACCGGATCTGCAACATTCGTACAAGCAGACAGAAGGCATCCACAACTACAACGTCACGCCACCGAATCTGCAACATTCGTGCAAGCAGACAGAAGGCGTCCACAACTACAACGCCACGCCATCGGATCTGCAATCTCCGTACAAGCAGACGGAAGGCGTCTACAATTATTTCAAAGTACCCCTACACGTGCACTATAAATTGTATACACATAGGTATACTAAAAGGGGTAAAAACAATTATAAAACCCGCATGGGCCCCGGCGAGCATGTTATTGGTACACACGTGACGTCTAGGGATGCTGCGCGGGTTGACAAGTGAATTCAGGTTCGAAATCAATCCTTCTATACGGGTCAATAGGAGTCGACAGGGTTCGAACCATTAAGCAAATATAAAGTTGTGGCGACTGGTATATTTGCTTTAAAATATTCATATTAGGCCATCAAGGCCTACAACAATATGAACTCACTAATAAAGGCACGAAGCCTACAAGAAACCCGATCCTCGGTTAACAGCTCTGTCGAGTCGACAAGGTTCAATCTATAAAGAGAAATGACACCCAAATACCCCGATGATGGCCGTATTGATTGCTTATCTCAACCGGAGGGGTTTACAAATATTTTTGAATGCCATCCAAGCTCCACTCAAATATCCAAAATCCATTTCAAACTATTCAAATGTCCTAAAATTTCTACAAAACCCAAAAATCCAGAAAATCTCAAAAATCCCAAAAATATTTAAATTTGAAATCATCCATCCGTACTTAAAGCAAAGCCCATCCACCCTCCGCAACAGTTTGTCGGGGCGGACAAATTAAAGATTACTTCAGCTCACAAAAGAGCCAAATGCCTAGTCGAAAATATCACTAGGATCCATTCTCAAATAATCTCTTGCTAGTAAGGACGTGGTACGTGTCCTCTAACCGGCAGTTTCGCCGCCAAATGGCACTGCACGTAAACGGTTATGACCCGGGGCCCTCTGAACCGAGTGGTTTTGCCGCCAAATGGCACCACAGATAGCGGTTATGGCCAGAGCCAATACGCTCCTTAATGGCGTTAAATCCTTGAGATATGAATCAATAGGATATGATCGATAGGGCACAAAGCCCTCTGTTAGCTAAGGTGGATTTAAATTTGTCCCCTTAGACAAACATTCAACCCCGGTCTACAAGGTCCCCTTGGACGAAGCAACCCATGGCTTCCGACAAGGATCCTTCTGTCAGGTTGGGTCGACTACCTCCTCTGACTAAGTAGACCAGGGACCACGATGGCCCGGGACGACGGTACCATGGGATCTTGATCGGGTCTATCATCCATTCCCCCACCATCCGCTTTAAGTGCTAGATGGTGAAATTTCTATTTTAAATATCAAATCTTCCAAAATCTCCAAATTCCCAATTATTTCCATACTTCCCAATTATTTCCAAACTTCCCAAACCTTTCCAAATACCCAAATCTAGACTCAAAATCCAATTTTCAAATCCAGATCTATTGCTGCTACTATATGCCAGATACACGTATCTACTACGTATCTGATCGACGATTAGCCTTAATCGAAAGTTCTCTCTCGTGATCGGGAGGGGTAATTAACTATAGGGGCTTGCGCCTATAGGAAACCAGAACTCAGATCATAAAGTCCTCACAAAATGAGGGCGAAATCTCTGGGCAGTGTCTTATCTACAAACCCATCTGCCTTCCAAAATTTACCCTGGAACTTAGTTCGTTAAAACTCCCTCGCCGAATAAGAAAAGCGAGCGGAGGCCGGGGCCGAATTTTCGGAGCCCACAGAATCGGGCCTGAGCATAGTGGTTCATATCTCGGCTCCCAACCATGAGATCATGGGTTCTATCTTTACTCACATTGCTACTTCTTTTTTGGAAAAAAAAATAGGCATGTATTCTATTAGCTTCTTAAAATCTATAACTGGCCTTGTCTCACTTTATAAATATATGAGATGGGCTTCTATCCTTCACAAGAAAATAAAAAATATGAGCTCAAATCCTTACAATTAGTCTTAAAAAGGTTGCACAAAGCCCTAGATATGAAAATGATAGTTTTAGAAGGCAATGAATCAACATAAAGGCAATGATAAAAAGCATATAACTTCTTAATAGTTTAAGAAGGCAATGAATCAACATAAAGGCAATGATAAAAAGCATATAACTTCTTAATAGTTTTAGTAGGCAATGAATCAACATGGATGAGAACTTGAAAAAAGTTGCAACCCAAATGAAAAAATTGCCCATACGGAATGAAATTTTTTAGCACTTGCAATGAGAAATAGCATTAAAATAAGATATGAAAATGAGTTTCATTATATAAATTATATAAAACATGACTCCCCTTAAATATAAACCATCCATCATTTTAAACCCTCTTATAATACCTTTCCAGGAAAACATCATATATTAAAGTGCACAATCTTTAAAACATATAAACAGCTGACTTCAGAGAAGTTAGAAATAGTAACAAATACATGACTTTATAAGAAAAATGCTCCTTCCCCTTCAACTTGCAACATAAACTAATATTATATATCAAGGAACTAGGAAAATACCAGTAGCAATTCAATGTGCACACCATTGCTTATCATTGATTTTCCTGTGTTGACTATTTTTTTTTTTTTAATTAATAGCCCCAAAATTTAACTTTTTCTCCATAGCAAGGACCTGGTTGAAAAGGTCAATGAAGCTATAGTATTGCTTCTACGCCTCACATATCTAGGGTTCTTAGAACTAACAGTAATAAAGGAGAGGTCTAATCTCAAATCTATTACTTAAAATTTGAAATAGAAGGAATGCTTTTAGATGGAAATCATTCTCCATAAATAAATGGATTTGACAGTTGTTATTAACGGATGCCAAGGTTTTAAGTTGAATCAAGCTTGCAAATAGACCCAGATAAATTAATTGACAATGAAGAAATGCGAGTGGCAACCATAATACACAATTGTTAATAAGCAAATCAAGCATTAATTAATATAAAAATAAAAGGATTAAGTGGTACAGGTATCAGGGGCTACGAATGTCAAATAAAACACTAAGCAATAGGAAGATGAGAAAATATAAGTTTTATACTGACGCAAAAATTATCCCACAGCCTAGTATTTAGCTTTGGATGCTAAAAACTCATGGAGCTTCTTTATGCATTTAGCTAAAACACTTGCAACTACAAGAACTAAGAAAATCAAATAACTGGAATAAAAAAATGCATTTGAAGTTCTTGGCAAATTACCTGTGCGGCAAGACGAGTCCTCACTAGGTCCAATGGGTATGTGATAGATGCAGCTGTCATTCCAGCCAAACCACCGCCCAACAATCGCACAAAAACATCAGTATTGCCAAATTGATTACCCCCTTCCAGTCCAGGAAGCAAATGAAGCAACTGCCAGAGATAAGAAAATGGAATGAATGAATGAATGTTTCTGGGGAAAAGAAGCATTGTAAATATATATTGTAGAATGCTGAATATAAAGAGGTGTATCCTTAAGAACTTTGGATACTGATGGTCCACTCTTTATCTGCAAATTTTTGAACTTACAATTTTGTAGCGATCATAAGCATAGAAGCTGATAGAGGAATAAGGAAGCCTGTGCACAATTGTTACTAAATTCCCTTTCCAAAATGCTCTAAATCCTTCTTCACGAACTATTCGTGAAGCCTCCTGAAATATACTAGCCTTTTTTAAAATTGCAGCATTAGAGTGCATACCCTGCACCTGAAGAAACAAGTAGGCATGAAATTGACTGGCGAACTGAATGAAAAGAACAAATTACCACAAAATAAAATGGAACTGTAGCTGAGAGAACTACTTCACAAATATAGCTGGTAAACAACCAAATAAAACAAATTGCAATTATATTTTAATACATACTATAATCAAGCACAAGGCTCCTACCAACAACATTAATTGAAGCATACTTTTTCCCCTGCTTTAATAAAGAGATTATTTCTAGATTTGAATCCATGAAGTTGCAACAAAGCTACCAAATTCTTGCACATACAATGCCCCTAGGGGTTTACACAAATATGCATCTCCTAAGCAAGAGGAATACATGTAGGGCTAAGAGTTTAGCTCAAAGGTTGAAGATCACTCAAAAATTGAACCAACTTTGGCTTGGATCAAACTCAAATCAAAGCAAACGAGTCAAACTATGATCCAAATTTATTGATTTAGTTTATTTTTTATCCGATTTTGAGCCATATGGCTCGAAAATGAATTGAGGCATAATTTTTTAATAAATTTAATAATATCATGTTCATAATTATAGATAGGTGAATACTTTGCCTAGCCCAATTGTCAAAACCTATCTAATGTTGCCTATACATGTAGAGATGTTGGGTTTGAATCCTGTTAAAATCCATTTTTTTCATGGCTTTTAACACCAAATTGATTCTTCATCCAATGGTTATAGTTATGAAGAGTAAAAAATGTTCATTTTGTTTGCTCAAATGATATAACTAAAATATTATATGATTTTGCTAAAAAACTAACTGTTCTCAGCTTCACAATCCACTTTTTTATTCACTATTTTGTTGATTTACTTACGGTCTTACGCTCCCTCAATTCTTCCGATATAGATCATGACTTCTCTAAAATCTTCTCCTCACATCCTCATTGTTGCTCGACACGACTCCTCTCCCAATCTTCTCTGCTCATCAATGGCTAGTAATTTTGTCTCCTCATCTTCCTCCCTTTCCTCTCTTGTCTTGAGTCTCTCACTATCACCCATTTTCTAAGAAGAGAATTACTTTAGTGAAGCTTTTGGAGTATTGTGTCTCATATAGTAATTCATTGTACTTGAAGAAGAAGAAGATAACTTATTTGAGTTACTCATATAAGAGTGGTTGGTGAGATCTACCTTAATCATTTTGCTAATCATCTATGTTAATCTAAGCTGTGAATGTAAAATGCTCATCTCTTTTAGTATCTTAGGATTTGTTTGAGATGATTGCAATTATTTGTAAAATAAGTCAGCAGAAAAGTAAAATTTTTTAAAAGTTATTGGGAGCATTGTAAACATATTCTTTTCGGAAAAAAATCAGGCAATAGTCTTCTTAATGTTACCGCACTTTTAGCAAATCAATTCTGAAAAGATCCTTCAAAATAAGTTGGTACATTCATCCTACATAATACAATGATTAATGACTTGAATGCTAGAAATTTAAAGGAATTATTCATTACAAAATCAAAAATTCAAGTTATGGGAAGGCTTTTTCATGATCATATTGTGCAACTCATATTCTATATAAATTGATGATTTGTGATGTTTTAAAAAATTAGTGAAGTAATTGAGAGGTTGATGAGCCAGTCTTGTTTTTAAAGATATTCATGTAATTCGAATAAATTTGGTGACAATATAAGAGAGCTTGATATTGTCATATAAAAATCTTATGCATTGATGTCCCAACAGATTGGAACTCTACTTATAAAATGCATGGCTCACTTGTAAAATGCTTGACTCAAAATTTTACCATAACGTTACCTTTCTGAGTATGCTTCAAAAGATCTTAATTTATACTAGCTGGCTTCAAAATATAAATGGGGTTAATTTGATAAAATAAGAAAGTTTCTAATTTTTCTTCACATTACTATATATATATATATATATATACATTGGTAGTACAAGCCACCCATAGAGCATATAGGATTCTTCCTAATTTAATTTTGAAAAAGAAAACTTTGGACAATTAGTGCATATCTGAAATTAGGTTTATTTTTCCTATGGCTAACATCATGAAGGTTAAGTTTCACAAGGATTGGTTGAAATATTCTATCCTCTTTCAATTGCTTGTATTCTAGATCCTCACATAAAAATGCTTTGCATCGCTTACTACTATCAACAAATTTATTATGCTAACAATGTTATGGAAAAGATAGAATGTTTTAAACAACGTCTTAATGAGATGAATTCATTTTAAGATGTCAACAAGCATGTTAAGAGATAGAAGCATCTAATTCTCAAATTGGTGCATCATTAACAGTACAAATTCATCATAGTGTAGTTGATGTTCTAGCTAGTTTGTATACTTAAATAACCTCTATTGGCCTATTGGAGTCACAAAAAATTGATTGGGATGTTTATATCATAGTGTAGTAGATGTTCTAGCTAGTTTGTAACTTTGTATAATTAAATAACCTCTATTGGCCCATTGGTGTCACAAAATTTTAGAAAAGCATGCGTTATGTGCACTAATTTAGACTTTGATATATTAGAGTAGTCGAAGATGTCTTCATTATATTCTTTCAAAAGTGACAAAATATACTTAATTTTTTTACAAGTCATAGCTGTATCATCTAATTAACCCTCAGTGCTTATGATCATGTCTTTGAAGGACTAAAAGAGTTCCTAACTAATAGCAATTGAACAATTGGAATGCGCTGAAAATTGGATTTGATCAGCTTATAAATCATCTAAAGAACCCATAGGAAGTGAAATAATATTCATAATCTAAATTAATTTTTATTGTATCCTGTTTTCAATAGTTGTGATTTGTTTTGTTTATTTTCTATTTCTGTGTGATATTCTTGTTGAGAAGAGCTTATCAATTACTGTTCTTGAAAGGTTGATTATTGATTCCAATGGTTGGTAGAATCTAACATAAAGTAGTTACTAGATAATGTTTTAAATCTTGATGGTTTGATTACTCTAATACCATTAAGAAAAATGTTTAGAATGCTCTTTTCACTTATTCTTCTTCTTATGAGTTTTTGAACTTATACAAGAAGAATGTCCTATGACTAAAATTTTTGGTCCTAAGTTGATCGTAAACTCAGAATTTTCTTACACAGTAAATTTTCATTTCCTTAGCCATTGCCTAATCAATATGATGTGCCGCCGGCCCAGGAGGGAACGGCCGGACCGGTCCAGCCTGGACTGGTCCATGTGTTTGCCAGGCGGAACAGAGAAAAGGGAGGGGGGGGGGGATCTAGAGGTGGGCCAGGCTTGGCTTAATTCTTCTTAGGAGGGAAAATTTGAATGTGAGGGGCTGTTTTAGGAAGTTTTTAATTGTTCTTTGTGTTTAATTAGGGGATTGGGGGGGGGGGGGGGAAATTGTTTCTCATCTTGAATTTGAATGACAATTTGAGATCTAGGGTTTCTTGCTTTGGGCTCTTGGCGTTACCGGAGATTGGAGAGTTGTTCTTCCTTTCGGATTGAAGAACAAATTGTATCTTTGCTATTTTATTCGCCTACTAGTAAAATGCAAGCTCTTGCTTGAGTTTTCTCTCAGTTTTTCCGCGATCTCTCACTGTTTTATTGTGCAAAACTGCTGCCCACTGCAGAAAACAGCAGTTTTCTCCTTGTTCTATTTTAGATTTGGCTAGGAACTACTTGAAATCAAGTATTTCCTATCACAATAACTGTGATGCTTTGTAACTTATACAGATGGTATGCAAAATAAGTAACTGAGAGTTATCATTGGAATCAAACTTTAATTGTTCTATTATAGTTTGGGTTTTGATAAATAGTGATGTAAAATAATTGAGAAGATACATGAAATGGTTGGTACTTGGCCAAGGGATGATTTAAAATGATTTGTCCAATGATCTCTCGAGACCAAAATAAATATCCATAATAACTCTTACAATTTTAGTTGTGTTTTGGCTTGACTATATGTTGTGATTTACATAATGTTGGGCAGCGGATTGATTTGTTCTTATAAAATTTTTTAATTTTGGCTTGGCTATAAAAATACTTATTTTAATAATTTTTTTAACAGAGTAATCCTAATAATATTTGTACTCTGTTATATGTTCTTCGCTTGCTAGGTTGGTAACTGCTGTGTGCATTGCTCTTTCTTGTTGGTTCAAATTCTTTAATATTATGTTAGGCAGTGTAATACTTTATAAAATTGTGTTTTCTATGTATTTTGATTTGATTCATTAACACTTTGTTCTTTGTCATTTTTTGCTAAGCTACTATTTGATGCATGTGTCGGTGGACTTGCTAGATCAGATTTTGTGATTTGGATACTGTTATTCTACATTATTTTTAATATACTTATTTCTAGATTCTTTGTTTCCTAAGAATCAGGTTGCTGGATATATTCTTGATTTTGCTAGTTCAATTTATGATTTGTATTATGTTAGGCAATGAATTGCTTCGTTCTTATAGTTTTCTATGTATTTTGGCTTGGTAATTAGCTGGGATGCTACATAAGAATCTAAAACAATTTCAATAACTTTTTCACATGTTCTTGTTTGTTAAGCACCTAGGTTGTTATCAGCTGCATGTTCTTGCAGTTCCAGCTTTTGTGCTTTACTAATATGTATATAACGCTTTTAATTTTTTATATTTCAGGTTTTAAACCGTGGATTGAAAATATTGAAGATAACCTAAAGAAGTATAATTTAATTTGAGTTTGTATTTTGAAATTAAATATATTTTAATCCTTATGTTTATGTGGAATAGCAAAGAAGCAATTAAGGCTGTTTTGTTCACGTTATCATGAACATGTGATATCATTAGATGTGTAAATGTTATTTATTTTGTATTTATTTTAATGAAATTACATAAAATTAAATTAAATTTTATTTTTTTACTTTTAATTTTGAGCTAGCTTAAATTCAAAATGAGCAAGATCAAAATCAAGCCACTTTGAATTGAGCTTGCTTGAAATCGAATATGTTCAAGTCAATGAATCTATTTTGATCCTACTTTATTTTGATTGATCCAATTTTGACCAATATTAGTTTGATTCAAAATAAGATCGATCATAGATCTAAACACTTCCATCCTATAAAATAAATTAATAGTAATAAGAAGCGCTACAAAGACTAGTGTTAAGAAGCCTAATTGCTCGTCTCTCCTACCCTTCATGCATTAAATAGTTTCAAGTTGGATGGGTTTTTAAAGCAATATAGCAAGAAAAGCTCTTACTATTCTACAAACAATTCCAAGACACTTTAAATCATGAAGCCTAAGAATGAAGTTATTTTGTGAAACTTCAATGGTCCATATGTTGCAAAGCATTGATGAGTCAACTTCTTTTATTTAGATCCACATCATATTGCAGTCTTTATATCAGAGGAACATTTCCTATGTAAATGATACCTCAAAACTATATGGGCAATTGAAGATTATTGAATAAAACATCTCCCTCTCCTCTTCCTCCTTCCACCCCTCTCAAGCTTGTGTACTCATTCTCTCTCCCTCCCCTTAGGTTGTGTACCATTTATTCTTCTCTCCTCTCCTCTTAGGTTGTGTACCCATTCTCTCAAGTGTGTAATCATCACCAATAATCAACTTACTCAGCCCTATCTACATTATTTGGTCTTATAGCAAACTTCAACTCCTTCAAAGATGGTTTAAGGTTTATAAAAGGATGCATTTCCCATTACTCATTAAGCACCCTATAAACATTATCAAAGCTGCAATTCATCACTAAATGAGTAAATTCCATAGATTATTAATATATCTATTATTGCATTTAGTCCAATTTGATTGGAGTTAGAACACATTGATGTATTTTTTCTTGTTAAATCTTTTGAAACTAGAAGCACAAAGTTTAAATCCTTTCAAGAATTATATTTTGGATTGCTACTATTTATTGATTTCTATAATAATTGCTTTAGAAACTTTTCTAATGGTTAAAAATGGATTTCTTTTGTTGAATTAACATTGAAATCCCTTCATATTTTGCTTAATGTTTTGTATTTCCATGCACATATGCATCCTTGCTCTTCCTACAACATGTCAATGTTCAAATTGAATCTGAGATGCCACCAAAAAGATTCTCAATGATTTCTGTTCTTGTACAGAGGGGAAAAAACAAAAAATAAAATTATTTGTTATTTTCCCTACAACAAACTTAGATATTTTGCAAAAACCAATCACCATTCCTCCTCTTCTTTGTTAAACCTAGAAAGCACAATCCCCCCGTTAAAATTTACAACATTTAGTAAGCTTCTTCACTCATTTTGCTTGTTTAGAACAATGTCTTGACTTTATTATGCATCATATTACCTTTAATATAAAAAATATATCACCAACTAGACATCCAAAATCCATTATTCAAAATATGATGTGTACGATTATTATGAAGATGGACAACATCTTCAAAGTAGGTACCCTAAATCCAATTATATTTATACCTGACTAGAACAAAGGTCCTATGCTTTTGGATATCATCACAAATCATATCATTCTCATCTATCTAATGACACCCGTAATAAATCATCTATGGAAAATATTCTATATTTGAAGTTGTGATGCGTAAGCTCAAAGTTTTGAACACACAAATCGTGCGTAACACTTCATGTACTCCATTTACTTCTTTGTCCCAAAAACCTCTATGCACTCCAATAGAGATGCTGGCCCCACAAATCCACCAAAACCTCGAATTCCACATGTGCTAAACTTGTGCTCCTACTTAATCTGTCAAGGGTTTTTATGAAAACCACTATAATGACATACCAATATTTGATGATAATATGAACTTTGAGGATGTTTTTGTTTAAGATTCCTTGAATTTTCTATAGTGGTTTCTTCTCCATTTGCAATGTACAGTAATTCTATTGTTCTATCTTCCTTTGGTGCTTCATGGAGATTTCAGTTTTCTTTATTCACTTCAAAAATTTGCTGTGTCAGCATTTCCACTGCTATGGCCAAATCTTTTTCCATTATTGGTCCAATAGCCATACCTAAAATTTTTAATGATTATCACTACCTTGATTCAAAGCCTCTGGATCAATTAATGCTTCTTGGGCTTCAAGCCTTCAATTTATACTTTTTAACTCTATTCGTAATCCAACTATGCCACAACCTTTGTCATTGCCATCACCCTCCAAATCTTCCAAGACTCTTTCGATTTAGGTGAATGATGCAAAACATTAATGAGCTGACTTATGTTTATGGTTATAGACATGAGTCATTTCTATTTGTCATTTTTATCTTATGTTTCTTCCATTTAGTCCCACATCAGGCTACATTTTTTTTTTTTTTGGATAAATATCATGCTACATTCTTTATGTTAGAGGAACTTGATATAAAGGGTGCCTTAGAATTATATGGTTACTTGAAGGTTCTCGAATGGAAAGTGCGTATGGTTGAATTTCCAGTCTCCTCTTACTCCTCCCCCTCCCTCTCTTTGGATTATGTGCACATTCTCTATCCGATGGGGTTGTTAACAATATCTTTCTCTCTTCTCTCATCCTTGATTGTATAACCATTCCCTCTAATTTGTAATGATCATCAACAATTACTCCATTGTGTTTTCTTTGTATTACTATGTCCTAATGTTGAGAAGACTGTTAAACTCCATCTACACTATCACTAACATGAATCTGACAATGAAGTTGACAAAGCAAAAAGAAGTAAGAAATGTTTTGTGCAACCAAGTGAGTCAGGAAATTCAAAGATTAAACCTGATAAATCTACATTGTTAAAGATTTACGCTTCTGCAGAGCTAGTCAAGAGTTAACAAACTAGCTTTAACAGCCTTGTTCATGTTTTCAATAGTAAAAATGTGTTCAAGTGTGACAATTTTAGTGATATGTTTCTGATAAACAAATTGCGCATTCAAGTGCCACATGTTTAGAGGTATTCTTGCTGATAAAAGAATGTGGAATATTATTTAAGTCCTTGGTCAAAATGAACCTAGACACTTAATCCTCCTCCCCTAGTGGCCGGCCCCCTTACTTCCTTTCTCCCTGCATATCTAGGTATTACGTTTACATCCAATGAACCAAATCACACGGGTTAAGTAAAATGGAGTTGACATACAAGAGTTCGGTTATGCTCCTTGACAAACTTTTGGGTCAAATTGTTATTCAGCTATACCAGTATATTATACTCATCTTGCTCCCAAACAAATTTCCTAGCAAGTGGTACGAATCCCAACTACCACTATATACAAGATCAATATTGTTGTGGCTCACAAGAACTTTCGATGCCCTCCCAAATTTTTGAGAAAAGACCATTTTACTCTTACTTTGCACCACATGGTGGAGTCAGCTTTGAGGCGCACTCTTGGTATGAATGGCACATGCTCAGTGCAATATGCTTTGAATTTGAAGAGGTATGACATGCAATGTGAATATCTGAGATATAAGGCAGAGAGAATAAGGCAGGTGAGAGCATTGAATTATTTGACATCTGATAGCAGAATAGGATGCTGAGTATCCCTATGCTTGTTAGTTGTGGCCCACGTGAGTATTTCATGCTTATGTACATACCTACCTTGCATCATCAAAGGGTACTTTCTAGAGAATCGAGCCCTATTTGATCTCCCCAATGTTCACATTACCAATAGTCAGGACTAAGAAAAGAAAGAAGTTGATACCTGAACCATCTAAGAAGAAGAGGAAGAAGATGGAATGTTGCATAAAACCAGGAAACCTTGGTCATTTAGTGAATTCTTACAACACAAGCAATTGATGATTAATCTTGGCTACCAACACATTTTCCAAATTTAAAAAAAAAAATTCTAGAAAGTAGTAATCATCACCTAATCGCTATTCAGCAGAAACGAAACTAAAGCAACATATATTGCAAAGGAAATAATTTAGAAAATGTAAGACAAAAGACGTTTTTGAAAAGAACCAAAGAGAACACAAATTCTAATCAATATACAGAAGAGCTTCGATAGCTTCATGAACCAAAAAAAAAATTGTAGAGATTACCTGGAAAAGAATGGTAAGACGGCCGAGAGGTGCCGTGCAGGTCTTGCTGACGACCCCAGCAAGGCCTCCGGCGACGAGATGTGACAGAGCTCCAACTTGGGGCTGCTGCTGCTGCTGCTGGAGCTGCGAGTGGCACTGCGCTGAATACTTCCGTGCGGCGGCGCCGTTGACGGCAAGTTCGCCGGCGGCTGTTTTGGCGGCAGAGGCCGTACAGCCATGAACAGCACCAAAACCCCTCTGCCCTCCCCCTTCCACCATCATCCCTGCCCGCGCCTCGGTTTGCATCGCCCTTATTTCGAATCCGAACAACCTCGCCGCAAACCCTACAAACAAATTAGTACCAAATTAAGCCAGATCCCTAACTATTCTGGAACCCCAACGCTCCTCATTTTGATTCCTATACGCGCTCCCGAGGAGGTATTTGAAGCCTGTTAGCCTCATGGCCCCTTTTTTTTCAGTATTATAAATATTATTTTATATTTCTTAACTGTTTCTCAAAAAAAAAAATCTTAACTATTATATTTAATATTATTCAGATTTTTTTTTTCATTTAATTTACCGAAACTGTAAGCGTTAAGTTAATTAAAATTTGAATAATAGTTATAATGTATGCGTCAGTTATTTTAGCGTATAAAAATTTATGATTCGCAGTTAATATTTATAAAAATATTAATTATCATACTTATTTGAATTATATTAATTCCTAATTACATATACAAATAGATTAACAAAATAGAAAAAAAAAAATACATTAACTATTTATGTCACATGTGGTTGACTGAATCCCGGAATGACAGAGTCAGATACCTTCTTCTTAAATTAATATTGGCTAACCATAAGGTAGCTTAACCTCCTAAATTAGATAGCATAACAATTTACATGGCGCTATTGCGGGATATTAAAACGATTAAAACCGAGTAAGCATGCAGAATATCTGCGATGGAGGCTTAGACCATCTCCAATTTTTCGGCAAACAACCGAATGGAGGCCCTCAAACGTCGCAACCGCACGCCTTTTCCTCCGACATTTGATCTCGGATGAACAGTGCGACGTCAATATTGGCGTCGCACTGTTCATATGCGTTATTTTTTGGTCTTTATCGAACTTGTGTAAGAAAGACGCGAAAGAAGAGAGCGACGGTTAGGGGCGCAAAATGGCGTTCGATCGGAGATGAATCACGACACTTTTTGTTTTCTCTGCATTTTGGAGTGAAAAATGAGATTTTCGGTTGGAGATGCCCTTAGCTCGCGCAAAGATTCCTCAGGTTAACGAATAACGCGGGCTTCTAGATCTCACTTAGGTTTTGTTTAAGACAATTTTCTTTCTATAAATTTTTGTGCTAGATAGCTGCTTTAAGAAGCGGTAAGAAAGCAGTTCCAAATGAAATCTTAGGCTTCGTTTGGGGCGATTTTTTTGTTGATTCTTAAAGCAGCTAGCTTTCTAGTATAAAAAAATGCAATTTATGTATGAAAAAGATGTTTTAAGAAGCAACAGAAAAGCCGTCCTAGGCTTCATTTGGGACGACTTTCTTATTATTTTTTAAAGCAGTTTTTAGTACAATTTTTTTTTAATGTTTGTAATTAAAAGATGTTTTAAAAAGCAATATAAATGTCCCAAACGAAACCTTAATCTAACATTTGGTTGCTTTATGGGAAAATAAATATGCTTATTAAATTTATCATCTAATTGGATATAATTAAGATTTAAAAAATTAAACTAGTTGGATATAATTAAATATTAATATTAACTGTCTCATAAATTTGAAAAGTAAAATAATTCTTTTTTTTATTTTAAAAAATAAAAAAATATTTGTTTAAATGCAATTAAATGAGCCATTAGTCACTTATTAATAGTTTGTTATATAGTTCATTAAACAAGGGAGTGCATAAGTTACCATATAATGGTGTTAAATAATTAAAAAGGTTATGATAATTCTCATGAGTGCAAGAATTTTGTTTATTCTACTTATAGAATTTGAAGCAAGCATAATTAAAGAGATGATCTCTCTTGAATACTCCTATGATAAGTCATTGTCATGTACATAATTAATTGCATGAAGATAAAAAAAGGTGGAATAATTTCAAACCTTTCAAAAATGGATTGGTGGACCACTCTTCCTAATTTAAGTTATTTTAATGTAATGCTATGAAATGCTAGCTATTTATATGTAATCTTGAATATTATAAAGAATTGTTGTTTATTGCAATTAATTTTGAGCTGGCTTGGTAGTTTCTTCTTCCTTTTGTAGTTCTTTGGCGGGATCTTCATCATATCTTTGTGTTGCTTGCTATTTCCACTACCCCCGCACCGTCATCCCTCTTTCAACCATCCTTGTAAGCCTAAATTTGGCCGACCATTTAACCATAATTCAACCCCCAATAACCTCATCAAAATGCCGCCCATTCATTCCATCATTCAATCATTCAAGAATCTACCCATAATAAGCTTTCAATTGGTATATGAGCTAAAGGAGAATCATGCATCTCAAGAGAATATTTCAAGGATGCAATATATCAATATTATGGTCTATACGATAGAGAAGAGGAGGAAGAATTCACTAGTCTAGAATGAAATGGCTATGATATCTTTATTATAACTCAAAATTTTATTAAAGATATTTTTTTAACTATAGCAACCAAATTTTTTTTCGGGAGTTAATATAAATTCAAATCACAAACCGTCTTCGTCATAACATATATATTATTGTGTTTTAGTTTCACTAATTTTTCCATAAATTTTGGACCCAGTACAATTTCTTAAAAAATTGACATATGTTGCTACAAGTGGGCTTTTTAGGATCGTTATATGTCTGTTTTGTAGAATGATTTCACAAGATCATTTTAGACATGCTTAGCTAACTTTAAAATATTTTTTCATAATTTTTGGATCTCCGAATTTGAAGATATAAACATATTCATACTTTTTTTTGCTAAACATATGATAATTAGTTTAATTACGTTTTTTCTATGCGATTATTTTATTATAAAATCATTTTTCCACTTAAGAAAATTTTAAGTGACATTTGATATTTCCTTACAGAGAAGTGAAAGTCGGATTTTGGGAAGAAACGAGAGAAAAAATAGATGGCAGGAAAAAAAAAGCTGGGTTTTGAAGGTCGTAAAATAGTTTTTGTTCTCGGTTCAACCAAAAAATTTGCTCGTCTCGAGGTAGGTTACGTTTTACCTATTTCAATTTTCAATAATTTGATATTTTTTAGTTCTTTTCGATAAAATTTGTATTTCGTTACAAAAAAACAAGAATAATTTTGTTTTGGTGAAACTTTCACGACATAACTTTTTATATGTTATAGAAATTGAGATTATGAATATTTTGAATATATTTTAAAACTATTTTGCAGGGTGATTTTAAAAAGCAACGATTTTTGCCTATTCATACATTTATTTTGACATCTAAAAATAGCACTTTAGTTCAATTAAAACTTCAGAATAATATTTCATATAATTTTTGTTAATTTGATTATGTTTTGAAATTGCGAATTTTTTCTCAAAAGTGTTTATGTTGCCTACCGTTTAGACATTTTAGCACTTTTTGAATTTTGTTCAATTATGCTTTAATTAATGAAATAATTAAAAAAATTTGGAAGAATTGTGATATGGTATGACCTGATGTGATTTGATGTTATACTGACACTAATGGACGATCGAGGTGGGATTATGTTATGTCGGTGTCACTGGTCTAACGAGTTGTGATATGTTATGTCGGCGCCAATGGACGATCGAGGTAGGATTTTGTTATGCTGGGGTATGCGAGCTATCGAGGTGAGATTTTGTTTTGCTGGGACTTGTGGGCTATCGTCGTGAGATTCTGTTAATGAAGATATATATATATATATATTTGGGCTGATAGTTATTCTGATAAAATGAAGCTTATATAAAGTTCGATTTCGGCTACTACTTCATTTTCATTTTCAATTTTTTGTACAGTTTATTTTTACAACATAGTATTTTTAGTTTTCTATTTGTTTCATTTATTGATTTATGTTTTAGGCAAGGATAGCCTACTGAGCCGTGATTGCGTATTCATGCTTTTACTTCCACTTTCATGCAAGGGGAGGGGTAATGAGTGAGCTGAGTAGTTTGGATGGCAGGCTCCAATCTATGTTTTAAATATATTTTGGTTAGTTTTAATTTTTGTAGGCTTAGTTTTGATTATTTTATTCTCTCAGTTGTTAAACACTATTGTAGATAGACTTTATATTGTACATATTTTGAATGATATATAAACAATTATTTTGAGATTTAATAATCTTTTGTTTTATATTGCATTCAATAGTTGTTTTGTGTAGTATAAAAATTAGAAGTTTTATTTCAGTCATTCTCTAATCAGATCTTGGGGTCAGTCTTACTGCAATCAGACACGTTATGACCTGTGTGATATCGGGTTATATCGAGTCGGGTTGTGGCAATCTCAATATCCAAAATCTCACTTTCTCAAGCCACAAATTCATCATGCTTGAATTCATTTCAATACTTTGTATAAAGGATCTCTTGAGAACACTAAAAATGAGGTGTTTATTGGTAACATCCAAGTTTAATGCAATGCTGAGTGTGGATAAGAATAGGTGGGCCATTAGCGAATAAATTTCGCATTATTAGAGCTAGTGGTTCATATGGTATGTGTTAACCATCAAATGACTAGATAATTGGTGGATAGTTTAAATCTTGAGGTGGATGAATATTTGTGGTAAAGAGAAATGGAGATATAAAAGGATTTTCTTGCAATATCCATTACATTATATAAGAAGTGTCTAGATGATGCTTTTTTGAGTGCTCAAGTAGGAGATGATAGTTGAAGATATGTTAGGACAAAATTATAGGTTCTTTTAAAGTTCTATGAGTAAATTTAAAGGGCAGAGGAATATTTTTGGTAGATAGGGTAGGGGTCATATTGATAGATCTTGGATGATCCAACTGACATAAAGCAAAGTAAAATTGAGCATTGTCCTTACTAGCAAGAGACGTGCGACTAGCGGAAAAACTATTAGTTAGAGGGCACGTGTCACATCTTTACTGATAAGAGACGTGTTGAGAATAAATGTTAGTAATATTCTCAACTAGACATTTGCTCTTTATGAGCTGAAGCGATTTTCAGATTTGTCCACCTCAACAAACTGTTGTGGAGGGTGAATGAGTATTTTTTTGCTTTAAGTATCTTGGAGATATATTTGAATTTTAAATATTGTCATCATTAAGTGTATTTCATGGAGATTTGGAGGTATTTTTAGATATTTAGGGTCCCCTCAAGTTAAAATTTTCTGTTGACAAGGCCACCATTGAGATATTTATGGGCATTTTTATTTTATCGGTTGAACCTTGTCGATTCTGCCCACTTGTTGACAGAGGATCGGGTTCATTGCCGGCTTTATGCCTTTATTAGTGGATCCTTATTATAGACCTTGAAGACTTAATACGAATGTATAAAATCAATATTCCGGTTAATGCCGTAACTGTATATTTGTTTGATAGTTCGAGCCATATCGACTCCTATCTACTCGCACATGAGGATCAGGCTTGAATTTAAGTTTATTGTTTGACCCGCGCAGAATTCTCAGATGCCATATGTATGCACACAACATGCTCTCCGGGGCCATACGGGTAATCATATTTTAAATGCATGAGAAGCCATTTTGAAATATTTAATTATAATCAATTGCACAAACAACTATTGTTGAAAGAGTGCACATGTTTCAATTTTAGCATCTACAAACGATTGATTGATCTTCTATAGGGTAGTACTACTTTTGCTAGTGTTGGACTTATGTTACCGCTGGGTTTCAAAGGCTATATATCCAAACAACATGAGACATGATAAAATATTGATCGATTATAAGGTGTGAGAAAAATATTCAAAGGACAAAGCTGAATAATAATAATAATATAAAAATTATAAAGTAAGAATTTCCTTGCATTGACGAAGTCTTTCAAATAATTTAGAGATAACAAAAAAAAAAAAAAAAGGCAAAACAACAACTACCAAAACAATAACTACCTAAAAACCAATAGAAGTTTAAGTTATATATATAATATCAACTCAAATACTGAAATAAAATAACTACTATTTAAAATGTTTCCTTATGTTTTAATAATCTATGAAATAATATGGTACAATCTATTGAATTAAAGTTTATAACAAATGAGGTTTAGATTCAAATTCCAAATATGAATACTTTTCATTAAAACATAAATGACAAAAATGTGATGTGCATATAATAAGAATAATGAAAGAAACATAATTTATAATATAACAGTAACATAATAAATAACATCATATATCATGATATAAGAATAATATTGCATGACTTAAATAAAAGTATCACACATTTTCAGCCTATATATATATATATATATATATATATATATATATATATATATATATATATATATATATATATATATATATATATATATATATATATATATATATATATATATATATATATATATATATATATATATATATATATATATATATATATATATATAAAGTATTTAATGTGTATTTAAAATTAACAGAACTAATTCTATCTAAATAAATACAAAAATAGTTTTCATGACTAAAAGTTATTATATTTAACTGAAGCAACATGTTGAAGAACAAATTTTAATGTCAAATGATTATTTCAAAATTAAGAAATTTACATAATGATTAAATAGAAAAGCTATATATATCATAAGATATTTTATAATGAATATTAAATAATATTTATGAAAACATGTAAGGTATTAATCGAAAAAATCATCTCATGCGATTCTCATTCGGTTCACGTGTATATATATGCTAAAAAAAAAAAATGAAGTTATTTTTGACTTGTAATAAATAAAAATGTACTGATCTCAATGTGTGGTGTGAAACTCCAACTTTGTTTGAGATCCAATCAAATCAAAGTAGGCGAAATATTTATTTGAGAATCATTGGTTAATTAATATAGGTTGCAACCCATTAAACATAGGTTATAACCATAATCAACCCAACAGGATATGAACAACTTCTCTTTTCACTCAAGAGGGGGTGGTGCTAGCTTTTATTTCGGTGGTTCTTCTATCATATTGGTATGGAGCGGGGAAGTCTCGTATCAAGTAGGGAAGATGAAATGAGAAAGTATTAGTGATCAAAAGGAAGGAGAAGATAAGGAAGATGAGGAGCAAGATGAGGTTTAGAGCTCAAGAGGTAGTAATGATGGCTAGTGTTTGCTAGTGTAGAAAGTGTTAGGGGATGAACGACATCAGTTAGCTTCGACAATGAATCTCAACGCTAGTTAAAGAAAATTGTGTGTCAGAGATGGCAACAACTATCAGCATTGGTTGACAACTAGTATTTGATAGTGTTGAAGTGGGCATCAACTTTGGTTGTAGCCCATATATGATGATGGTAATGAAGGGTATCAACATTGGTTGAAAATTGGCATATGGCAGTGCAAAGTTAGATGTTGAAGCTCATCGATGATCGACATCAGGTGGTGGTGATTGCATGTGCTAGATGTGTCAGTTGGCAACAAATGTCTAATAGTATCAATGGTTGGCAGTGGCGCTCCTTGATAATCAACATATGATAGTGACAACAATTTACAATTTTACATCAAGGTTTATTGATAGTTGGTATTAGAAAGTGGCGAAATTTAGAATTAGTCAATAGGTATCATCAAGTAATGATGATGATATGTGTCAACATTGTTTAATAACCGAGCTTAGGTGCTAACGAGTAGATATTTGAAATTCTCTATGCCAAAGGTTTTTGTTAATATAATGCCTATCTATAGATTTTTATTCTGGATATTTTTATCAGAAATCAGTAAAAGAAATTTTGAATGATATCAAAACTAATTATTGAAATCTATATCAAAATTTATGCTAGATTGATAAATTTTTCTTTAAATTATAAAAAAAAAAACAAATGATAAGGAAATAAAAAAGATGTTTGAGAAGACACCTCAGTAATTGATTGATTTAAAAATATATTCTCCATAAAAATATAACCTCTTAAACATTTTTATATATTTCAAATTTCACATTAACATGTTTTAAGTTCAATATAATTTGATCAAAATATAAAATTTTAATTACATATTTTAAACTAACTATAGGCATATGGCACTTGCCTTTTACTAATTTATTGACTGAAATTATATGAGTTTCAAATCAAATGTGTTGCAAATTTATATTTTTATATTTAATTTGAAGTTGTTATAAGTCTATAAATGTTTCCTTCAGTTATGTTTTTATTTTATAAATTCATTATAAATGACTTAGGCTTCGTTTGGGACAGCTTTTTTATTGCTTTTTAAAACGGAGGTGTAATACAAATTTTTTAATTGTTGTACTAAAACTCCATTTTTAGAAGCAATAAAAAAGCCGTCCCAAACGAAGCCTAAGGCTTCGTTTGGGACGGCTTTTTTATTGCTTTCTAAAACGGAGTTTTAATACAAATTTTTTTATTTTTGTACTAAAACTCCGTTTTAGAAAGCAATAAAAAAGTCGTCCCAAACGAAGCCTTAGATTTTGTTTGGGACAACTTTCTTATTATTTTTAAAATTAGCTTTTTTGTATATATATATTTGAAATTTTTTTTACTAAATAAGAAAAAAAACAATTAAAAAGTTGTCCCATTTGTGACAGCTTTCTTATAACTTTCTAAAACAGCTTTATAGTATACATTTTTTTCAACTTGAAGACTACTTCAAAAACAGTAAGAATGCAGTCCCAAATGAAGCCTTATCCTACGTTCATTTCTATTAAGCTTTATAGATTTTAAATATTTTGATAGATGAGTTCCTTTTTTTAATTAAAAAAATATTTAAAATTTTTTTGCATTAGACATATGCAAGAAGGTCATACCATACCAATTAAGAATTAATAATAGCACTATCAACAATTAAAGGTTCAGAAGTAAGGACAAGTAGTGAATGAGCTGAATGAATGTTCATGATTTAGAGGCTCTTTCACAGATATAAAATATATTTCATTTCTAAAATAAATATTTGTGTTTCAAATCTCAATAACGAAAATAAAATAAAATCTGTCAATCAACTCCATTTATAAGAAGTTCCAAAAATTACTGTAAAGAATATTCTGTGCGGATCTCGGATAGCATCTGGAGATCGATCTATCAGAATGTACCACGTCATTTTTTTTGTTCGGTACCGGTGCTTGGTACTGCTGTGTACTGAATGACATGAAGAGTTCTAGTTGGTCTCCGGACCGTCTGATGTCCGCATAGAATAATTTCTCCTATTTATGGCAGTTTTTTGTTTTGTTATTTCAGACAACAATCATAGTTTTGTTTGGTTGGTATTTTCTTGCTGCTTTCTCAATGTTTTTCATAAATTTCTATGATTAAAAACTACTTTTTATGATTAGAGGCTAATTTATTTTTCCAACAATAAATTTACAACAAACTTTATAAAAAATTGTAGATATCTCAAATAGACCATGAGCCAAGTTAACATATTTTGATAAAATTAAAGTGCATTGGTCTAAAATTGAGGTGTATATAAAGGGTCAACAACAGTTTGATTTCACTCTACAAAAGACTAGAATTGCTAGTCACCTAAAACATGTTGGAGAGGCAACCTAATCCACTTAATTGGAGTAGACTTCATGATCATCACTATTGGTCGGGAGCATTATTGTCTAGCCACTCTACTTGATAAGGCACAATTTAGGATAGAACTTAGAATGCCTTGACTTGAGATTAGAGATATTAGTCAATCAATTTATTTTAGGTAGCTTTTGTTTCATTAATGATATGTAATTTTTACTCTTTTAATGCGTAGGCCCTTTATAAGTTAAAAAAAAAAGCCAAGAAATGCGACATTGCTCGATCTAGATGGAATCATATAAGCATCTTTTGCCTTGGTAGGGTACTTTAGAAATTCTTGACTACCTTTACTTTAAAACATAGGCTTGCCCGCACTAATAAAAGCCTAGTATTTATTTAATTGAAAGAAAATGAATAGAAGTTACATAAAGTTTGAATAGTTTAAGAGTGCTTATAAATCCTTAATAATACATTTAAGCACTTAATATTTTTCTTTCATTTAAAAATTTGATGCATATAAGATTAGAGATAGTTGCCTTAGATGATTTGGTCACATAGAATGTTGGCCTTTCGATGACTTTGTTAGAAGAGTGCATATATTAGATTTGGCCTATGTTAAGAAAAATAGAGGCAAACCGAAAAAGACTTGATTAGAAAATATTAGAATTGACATTCTTTATGCGTTCGTTGAAAGGAGAGATAGTTGGTATCTCTCCAGAAAGGGACATGAACGGCTTGTGGGATTTTTCTGTTATTGATCACATGCTTTTAAGCCTACCTGCTTAGGTGGATCTTACAAAAAAAAAAAAAAAGAAGAAGAAGACATTTTTTATTAGATTTAAATGAGAATTTGACTCTTAAAATCATACAATAGAGGAGAAAAAATGATTTATGCTACTGACCCAAGTAGTGGGATAAAGACTTGATATATTGTTATTGTTGTTATTGTATTTAAAAATATGGTATTAGAACATGGCCTCAGGCCTTACACAAAAATAGTTGAAAGGGTCAACTTGTTGATCACCTGGGATAGTTTGATTGTTACCTTCTCCAATTTATGATTCACATTACTGATTTAATGGAGCCACAAGTTGCAAAGCATAATAAACTTTGATTGAAGCATTAGGTTTCATTTTGGAGTTGATGCGAGCTAGAATATATGCGGCGATAGAGTTAGAAATAACCTCTCATTTGAACTCTAATAAAAAAGAAAAGAGTAATTAATAATACCGCTAATAGCCTCTATTTTAAGTCCAACTCTTATTTTTATAATAGGTGATTATGCTTTCTCTTAGACTTCATTTGAGATGGATTTTTTTATTGTTTCTTAAAGTACATTATAGCACCAAAATTCTTATGAATAAAAAAATCAAAGCTAAATGATGTCAAAGACCTTAACCTTAGAGAAGACATCTAATATGCCCCCCTAAAAAATATATATATATATTATATAGGATTTATGCTCGATTTGAGCAGGATTTAGAGATTTTGGAAAGCGTTAAATCTTGCAAAATAGGATTTTGGGAACTATTAAATCTCATAGCGAGTTAAATCCTCTGTTTATATATATATATATATATATATATATATATATATATATATATATATATATATATATATATATATATATATATATATATATATATATATAGAGAGAGAGAGAGAGAGAGAGAGAGAGAGAGAGAGAGAGAGAGAGAGAGAGAGAGAGAGAGAGAGAGAGATGATATTTCATATTATTGGCTCACATTATGAAGAAATTTTTATTACATAACACTCATCAATAATTATGGCATGACTATACTAATCATATCAAACTATTAATTACAATTAAAATACTTAGTATTAAAATAGATTTTAATGTGTCATAGGGATACTTTAATAAACTTATTGGGTTATTAGAAAACTAATCATATATATACATAATATTGTGCCAAGATAAAAGAATTAGTATCAAAATTAACTATGAATGTACACAAATTATATTATTGAAGTCTCAAATATTTATTTATGTCACCTATCAAATATTGAAGCATGAAAGTATTTGAGCCAAGAAGAAAGAAAACTTTTTTGGTGTAGGATCATTTAGTATAACTTGTGATGCCTACTCCCTGATGATAATGAATCTTGGCTATATTGGGGACAAGTTTCAAGAAATATGTGATGAGATGATAGGAAACTGCAACAAATGAGAATTTACAAATGCATGTGAATGAGATGCAAGGATGAATCCATGTAACTCTACAATAACAAAAGAACTAATAAAACACACTAGTAGTGTGGACAACAATTGAGAGAGAGAGAGAGAGAGAGAGAGAGAGAGAGAGAGAGAGAGAGAGAGAGAGAGAGAGAGAGAGAGAGAGAGAGGAGATAAACAAACTATTTTTAACTTTTTTTTTTTTTTTAACTTTGTGCTATATTTATTTTGTGTTTTAATACAAATGAAGTCAAGCTAGTTTATATTTTATGTTATACATTTGATTTATTTTAATTGTATATGTTAATTAAATTGCTAATTAATTTTATGAATCAAATATTAGTTGTAATTTATTTCATTAATTTGCATTAGCATATCACACTTTAAATACCTGTTTTAAATATCTAAAAAGTTTCTCTCATGTGTAGCCTTCTTTGTATAGCTCTTGGTTGTGCATTTTTCTTATTTCCTTTTTTAAACAGGTGGATGTTTCGCTCAGGAAAAATATATTGGCACGATTCTTGCTCTCACAAGCTTAAGAATCTTATTTTTTGAGGTAGATTGAATTTTAAATTATCATATTTTCCCTAATAGTAGTGCTAGGGTTTATTTAGATCTTGGATCTACTTCATATGACCGCAAGCCATCATTGTTAATTACCCCTTCTGATGCATAGAAGAGCACTCTCAATTAAGGATAAAATTATATTTAGTTTGTGTATGAATTTTAAATGTGTGTGCAAAAGTGTATGAATGTTCTAAACCCTGGTTGTGGGGGATGAATGTAGACCCGATCAATATCCCATGGTTCTGTCATCCCGAGAATACCATAGCGTTCAATTTACCAACACTAGCAACTATTAATCCTAGTGTCTAGAGAATCTGATTAGCAGTCATGGGTTGCCTCCTCTTACGAATGCCGAGTAAACTAAAGAGGATATATATGTGTTATTTTGTTTGAGTAGGGACTTATGACCCCATTTAGAAGTTGCTCATAGTTTAAATTTAGAATTCACTCTTGTGGTCCCATTTAGGATTTGCCCGTAGTTTAGATTTAAGTTGTGTCTTATGACCTTATTTAGGAGTTGCCCGTGTGATTGAATTTGGGTATGAGCTTAAAGCTTTCATTTGAAAGTAGCCCAAATGATGAGTCTTATGGCTTTTATTAGATGTGGCCCATATAACGAGCTCTACAATATAGCCCTATAGGCTAAGTTGCCTAATAGTTTGGTTTGGATATATAAGTTTTATAGCTTTTAGATTTAGAAGTGGTTTGACAACGAGTCATACAACTTAGCCCTGTAGGTTAAGTGGCTTATATAGTGGGGCTTACAACCTAGCTCTATAGACTAAGATGCTCCTTATTGGGAGTCTAGAGTTATGTTATCACTTATACATTTTTCTTCAAAAGTCGGACTTATGACTTTCATTGAAAGTGGCCGAAGACCTTAAGTTGATATTTAGAGATTTCCCCCAAAGACTGGGCTTATGACTTATATTAGAAGTTGTCGAGAGAAATTTTAGGTATTTATTGCTTCACTTAATAAATTTACTTAGTGAAATATTTACTTATAGGATTTACTACTCCTGTTAGAAGTAACCTATATGGCTCAGATCAGTAAAGAATTATTTACACAATCCACTGCCTCGACACCAACTTTAGTGTTTCGTAGTAGTTTTTACTTGCAGTGTTAGCTTGCTTACTAGTTTTATCACTAGTTTTGTCTGCAGTAGTAGTTTTACTTTCCAGCACCAGTTTTGCCTATAGTAGTAGCTTTACTTACTAGTTTTACTTTCTAGCACTAGTTTAGTTTAGTTATGCACTAGTTTTCTCTGTTTAACATTAATTTTACTCTTGTATATTGAGGTAATGTCTTTATTTACTTGTTAATAGGTACATTCTACATGCAACAATTTTGAGTGCTCACATGTGGCTGAAGTTGTCTACTAGTGAGAGCTTGAGAGTGTGCGTGCGGAGTACTTTGAGAGTTTTTGTGTATAAGGGTTTGTTTTGCTCATAGAGTTAGTGAGCTGCATGGACAGCTTCGTTTGGAGAGCTGGGGTTTGAAATTTTCTAGCTTGTACTTAGGTTGGGCATTGGAAAAACATTTGTTTTGTGTTTACTTTATGTTTGATTTTAGTTGCTTTAATTAATTAATTAAGTGAGATAATTAATTAAAGGTTAAGTTATAATTAAAATTTAATTGTTCAATTTGTTAGTTTGTATTATATATATTTAAATTATTTAATTATTTAAATTGATTACTCAATTAATTTGATTTAAAAGTTTAAAATTTAATTAAATGTTTTTCCAATTAAACATTAATTAATTAAATTTAAGTCTAACATAATTTAGCTAAATAGAGCAATTTTGATTTCTTTTTTATTGTGAAATCTTAGCTCAAAATTAAGTTTTAATTTTATTTTAAATTTATTTATATAGTTTTAAGTTAATTATTATATTTATTTTAAATTTATTTATATAGTTTTAAGTTAATTATTTGATTTATTTTAATTTGATATTAATCAGCTCCATCTAAGTTTTGATTTAAGGTTTTGAAATTTAATTGGTTAATTTAAGTTAATTAATTATTCAATTAGATTTAAAATTTCAGTTTAATTAAATTTCAATCTTGTTATTACTTATTTAATTTGATTTGAGATTGATTAATGAATCAAATTGAATGAGAATTTGAGTTAATTTAAAATTATCTATTTTGTCAAGTTTATTTTAAAATTAATGAGTTGTTAAATTAAATAATCAGTTAAATGGTCCAATTTAAAATTAGATGGTTTAACTAATTTAGTTATAAATTGTTCCATCAATTATTCAATCAATTGATTTAAGATCAATTAAGCATTTTAAATTAATTTATTTAATGAAGTCCAGTTCAAAATTTACTCTCCCAACAACTTACAAATTTGACAAGTTCTCCAGGCAAAATTGATAGTTTCATGAGAAAATTTTGGCAGTCTCTCGACGTCTCCTCCTCATGAGTGGATGTAGGGGAGGACACTTATCATTTTAAACCTGCCAAGCTGAATAAGATTCAACGGCCGAGGGCTTCGAGAAATTTGGCAAGATCTCAGGTCAAATTGGATAGGTTTACACAAAAATTTCGACAGCCTCCCGACGCCTTCTCCCCACAAGGGGACATTGGGGAGGGTACAATCCTTTCAAACTCGCTCAGCCATATAGGATTCAACAGCCGAGGGCTTTGAAACATTGTTTGGTCCCAAAAATAATCTTGGAGTGTATGATTGACAATTGCTTTTAGTGAGATAGCAAACACAAGAGATTGCAAACACCTGCCTTTTTTTTTCTTTCTTATTAATAATAATAATTATTACTAATTGTAATATTTTATCAGTAATATTAATGAAATATAATAAATTCTTTGCCTCGTTATTAATAATAATACACTATTAATAATAACTATTAAATTCAATCCTCTTCATGGTTTTCAAATCAAGAAACTAGGGCTGCAAACGAACCGAGCCGAGCCGAGCCGAGTATGTGAGTGTTCATGTTTGTGTTCATTTAATATCAGGTTGTTCAAGTTTGGTTCATGTTTGTTCGAGCTTTATTGTTTGTGTTCATGTTTGGTTCATTTAAATTAATGAGTGTTCATGTTCGATTCATGTTCAATTCATGTTCTTTCATTTAGTTCTTATCGAGCTTTAAACAAACAAACATGAAAGAGCTATAAACGAGCTCTACTTTTAGATGTTCATTAACTTAACAAACGAGCTTTATCGAGCTTCCTAAGAAGCGATTACATTGAGCATGTTCGCGAACATATTTAACGATTGTTTTTTATCTATCAAACAAACACGTTCATAAACATATCTATGAACAAATACATTTATAATAAAAATACTTCCGCCATCGTTAGCCTGCGCACTTCGGAAGAAAATTAGGGCTCAATTCTCGGGAAAATAAGATAATGAGGCAATGAGCTAACAACAATGAAATAAGCCTGCCTTTTTTTTGACATTGCTAATTACTATCATTCACTTAAATTTAATAAAAATACGTAATTAACATATAATATAATATTATTCACTTTAAATTTTATTATTTAACAATAATTATATCATTATATTATAATAAATATAAAATATTTATATTATTTATATTTATTAATTATATAATCAAATATTAATAATTTTTATCGAGCTTATTCACGAGTTCAAAATCGAACACGAATCGAGCTTAATGTTGAGCTTGTTCACGAACTTCAAATGATGTTGTTCGCGAACATAAATGAACTGAACACATTGGTGTTCAAGCTTGTTTATTTAAGAACCGAGTATTTAAAATGTTGTTCAAGTTTATTTGATTAGTTAGTTAAACGATCACAAACAAGTTTTAATTGAACCCAGTAGCTCGTCGAACATGGTTCGCTTGCAGCCCTACAAGAAACTGCTAGTCGTTAGGGCTTGTGAAACAGACCAGGCCAATTCGCACAAGAGGCGTAGGGTTGGCTTCGTTCGCGGGAGCCCTCTTGGCCGTTCGATTACACGGGTGGTGGGGCTTTGGAGGAGGTCGACTAGGAATGTCGTGCCCATAGAGGTTGTGTTTGCTTGCGAATGGAAGGAGGCCACAGGCTGCTGTCGATTTGATCCATGCAAGATCAGAGGTTGGGTGGGACAGAGGCGGGCGATTATCATGATCTGGAGGTGAAATCCGTGCGTGGAAGGCGGCTTGGGTCGCAGAAGGTTTGGACAGAGGCAAGCCGACGTCAAATCGGGCACGGCAGAGACGGAAGGCTCGCTCGAGGCTCGGCTTCGCTCGCGGGTGTGGAAGGCGTAGCAGAGGGGATCGTAGCTTTTGCGATTGGCTTCGAATCGGAGGAGGAGAAGAATCGAGTCGTCTGAGCCGAAGCATTCGAAAAACCTTCACACCAGTAAGCATAACCTCTCCTCTTCATTCCCGTTTTACTGAAATATCAATTGGTCAACTGCAGAGAGTTAATAGTATTTACTTAGGAGCCGTTAATTATATAATTTTGACAGTCGAAAAGCCCGTTAATTATTCTTAGATATCTGACAATGCTGAATATTCGACAGTGCATTTAATTATAGAGCTGGCTTGCAAAGATAGAAATGTCACTTGATGTAATGAAATAGCTCTTTGCAATTTTTTGAGCTGAACTTTCCACAGTAGTTATGCTTTGCATGCATTGCATTGAGAAATTTATGCACATATTTTACAAGAAAGATTTCATGTGAGCTTTCATGGAATTGGTCACATGATTGACAAGGTAGTTGAATATTTTACAAATGCCAATGGATTTCTAATCCTTGAGATGCATCCGTGAAATGAGATATCTATCTTGAAAGATAGTTTGAATTATGCCGGGAATGAATTTGTTTATTAATTTTGAAGTTGCTAATATGAAAAAAAAAATCATTTGATCTTAGCTTTTGAGCATTCAATATTATCTGATATTGAATTAGCTCTCATTAAGAATCAACTCTATTCTAAAAATTGAAGAGTTTGTTGCTCATTAAAAGACATCAAAAAGCATGATTGAACAGCTCCAAGGATTTCATTGCTCGTTTGAATTTTAGCAATTGTAGCTTGGTTGGTGGGTAAGTACGGTTGGGAATCCCTAACTCGTGCTCGATTCCTGTCGAGCGGTAGCATCTCTTAAGTGGGACCCAATCAAGTGCAGGCCAGGAGGTTTCTTGAGTAGGTGCCTCTTCTAGGTCAACCGAAGATTAGTCACGCCGCCAAACGCTCTTTCAAGGGTGACAGTGGATGGATACCCCGTTTAAAAAAAAAATAAAAAAATAAAAGAGTATACCATTGGTTTGACTTCTCATTGTGTATGCAAAAGCATCACTTGAGTTAAGTCGTTGATAATATTCAGTATATAATGGCACATATTTTTATTAAACTTCACAAATTTATTACATTTCGTTGTCAAAGTCAATCCTTCATCCATGACATTGACTTTTGTAAAGACAACTTATAAAATGCGAAGCTATTGAGTTGATAGAGATCATTTAGTGAAGTTATTGTTGTCGAATGATATTGAGATGAGGAATAAGGATCACCACGCGACTTGGCATAGTCGCCTAGCTATGTAAATGCCATATTTATGATGCAAGACTCTAATAATTTTAATCATTGTAAATTGAATATCACATTCAATTGAAAGGTGTTCTTCAATGGCATTCAATAAAAAGATAAGCATTGAAATTTATTTCTAAATTATCATCAAGTGGAGATGTCAACTGAATATTAAAAGGAATCATTTGCTTGTTTGATTGACCTTTGATCTGTAATTCTTCTGCTCCAAAACTATTACTTTTGTTCTGACATTAAATTAGATGATTTAATAAACCATAAGCTGCCCTAAATAAAATCTAAATTATTTTTCCCACATCAAATTTATAATCAACTTTATAAAATATTACAGCAGTCCCAAATAGACTCTAAATCTATTGTCTTAAATATGTTAAAACTTAGCATCCAAGCAAATCTTTCATGGCTTCCAATTACAATCATCAATTTTTTATATTTTGATATTTAATATCTATGTAAAACGGTGGCCTTCTAATGACCTGGTTAGAAAAGTAGAGGTATTAGATTTGACTTATGTGTTAAGAAAGGTAGTGGTAGACCTAAAAAGACTTGGTTAGAAAATATTAGTAATGATCTTTCTTTATTAGATTTAAATGAAAATTTGACTTTTAAGAGAATAGAATAGAAAAAAAAGATTCATGTAGCCGACCCCACGAAGTGGGACAAATGTTTGTTGTTGTTGTTGTTGCTGTTGCAGTATTTAATATCTCTTTTTTTTTTTTTCTAATTCTTTATCTATTTTCATATCCAGCGATTTTTTGTTGGGTGGAGGATGACCAGATCACAATCACAAGAAAATTCTTTCAGACCATTTGTGAAACAAGATCTACCATAATCTCTCTATGAAAAAAATTCACAACTTGGAAATTCTTATGTTCAAAAGAAATAGTTTTAGTCAGCGATATCATAGGAGAATTATGAGAAAATATCAACAACGAGGATAATATATTAGTCTCTGTAAAATAAAAATAAAAAGAGATCTCAGACAATTTTTCTTATTCTCACGAGATATAAATGTATAATATCATATGAGAAAATATCATATCTTGACAATATTTCATAATTATTTCACTCACAATAACACTTCCACCACCCTCCTATTCTTGCACTCCTACATATATGATATAATTTACCACACCAATCAACCAGTCAGGGCTCCGCCATTGCTCCCCCACCATCTCTTCCCTGTGAACCATCCATCCCCACCCTCCTCTCCACACTCTTATACGAATATCTCCTCGCCACAAACAAATACACACACAAGTTAACTCCATTAATCACAGCTAACAACCAGTAGAACAAATCCAACCTACTCTTGTTCAAATCCTTGGCAAACCAACTCCCAGTACCCATCTTCCTCGTCACATGATCAACTACAGTTATCAGAACACTGCTCAAAAAGCTTGCAGCCCCCATAGCACTGAGATAAAGCGCAATCCCCTGACTCCTCATGCTGTCCGGAATTTGATCGTAGAAATACTCCTGAAGCCCAACAATGGTGAACCCATCACCTAATCCTAATATCATGAACTGCGGCACCAACCAGAAGACGCTCATTGACAAGGTTGCAGCTTTCTCTGCTTCCGCCATCCACAGCCGCTTCCTCTCCACTATAGCCGCCGTTGCCATCGCCAAGATCGAGAAAGCAATCCCTATACCGATTCTCTGCAAAAGGCTAATGCCCCGCTCGTTGCCGGTGGCTCTTCGGAGGAATGGTACGAGCAACTTCTCGTAGAAACTTAGTGAAATGATCATCGCCACAGCGCCGAGGGCGTAGACAGAGGCGGGTGGAATTTCGAACCCGGCTGCGAGTTTTCTGTTCATTGTGCTGGCTTGTTTGATGAAAAAGGTCGAAGTTTGGGTAACGCATATGCCGAAGGGAACGGAGGTGAGCCATATGGGGATCATGGAAAACACCAGCTTCAGTTCTTCCACCTGCGTTACAGTGGCGAGCCGCCTTGAGCTCTGTTGGTCCTTTCCAACAATGGCTGCTTTGTCTAAAAATCGGAACTTGTCGGTGTGGCGGAAGAACTTGTCGGAGTTTGGAATCTCGTAGAGTTGGTCGGCGGTGGGAGGAAGAGGAAGGTGTCTGTTCGAGACGGCGGCGGCGAAGGTCTGAAACAGAGGAGCGAGGGGGCTGCCTCGTGGGATGCGAAAACGATAAAAGGGGCGGCCGAGGATGAAGATAAAGAGGCTGAGAAGCATGATGAAGGTGAGGGTAATGGCAGCAAGGCCATAGCCGAGCGTGTCTTCTACGTAGACGATTAAAGTGACGCCGAGAAGGAGTCCGCAGCAGAGACCGAGGTTCCACCAGTTAAAAAATGAGAGTTTTTGGCGGTGCTCTGTGGGATGGTCATCGTCAAATTGGTCGGCGCCGAAGCTCTCCAGGCTTGGCTTGTGGCCGCCGGTGCCGATGGAGATTAAGTATATGGCTGTGAAGAAGATCGTTTTGTGTAGTTTCATGGAGTTGTTGGGCTTGAGGGCGGGCACTAGTTGGGACATTGTGAGAACCGTGAGTCCCTGCAGCAACGGCCAAGACAAAGTTACAATATCAGCAAATTATCAACTTTAACATGTTGTTAGTTCATTGGATTAATACTAGATTCGCTCTTAGTATTGTTGCAGAGTTGTGCTGTAAGATTAAATGGAATGCAAGACGCTTTTTAAATTCTAAGATATTCTTTATATTTCTTTGGATTTTTTTTGGAACCGGGATTCACCCGTTGCGACCTTTGAAAGGGCGCTTGACGGCGTGACTAACTCTCGGCTGACCTAGAGGAGACATCTACATCGGAAATCTCCTGGCCCGCATTTGATTGGGTCCCACTTAAGAGGCGAGGCGTTGCCGCTCGAGGGGAATCTAGAGGGGTTCCCAACCGTTTTCACCCACCAACCAAACTAAGCAACGGTGGGTTTGAATTTTTTTTTTCATTCGCGCATTTGGATAGTTCTAAATTACTTTATAAGAAAACATTTTGTGTTGCATTTTAAAAATACATATCTTACCAGCTCTCTTATTCCATTCTCTGTGATATTTCAAGTTAGATGAATTGAGAGAATTAAAAATAAAAAATAATTATTATCACTTTAAAATAAAAAAGCTATTAAATAAACAAGTCATAAGACTTAAAATTCCTATTACATATAAATAAAAAAAGGATGAATCCCTTAAAGCCCTAACAACACTGAAAGGTTTGTGAATTTTTGCGTACCACAATATAGACGAGAGAAGAGAGCAGAACAGTAGCGAAGCGACCGAGATAAGCATCTGCCATAAATCCTCCTATGGGAGCCATAAGGGTTGTAACCCCCAGCCAACAGTTAACACTCTTAGCTGCTTCCTTCAGCTCATAGTGCAAGAACTTGGTCAAGTATATTATCAAGTTCACAGACAAACCAAAGTAGCTAAGCCTCTCACTGAACTCAATCGCTGCATCCATACACACATAATAATATATTAACTCTTCCTAATCAAGAAATTCATATTAAAATCAATTATATATACCTATGATGAAGAGAGAAGCCTTCCAAACACCAGTAGAGGCTCTAAGAGGAGTTCTTCTCTTGTAGTCTATCGAAGAATCGTGGACCCATTTGTCTGCATTATCTCTTCTATTCTCCATATAGGGCAGAATAGTGTAGAGAGAGAAATAGTGGAGAATAACAGAGAAGAAGAGCTTTCAGTTGAGAGTTAGCGTCTGAGAGGTTCAGGACATCCATGGCTGCTTTTATAATATTCCTAAAAGAAAGAGTGGCAAAATATCTTGCACTGTATTAGTGCATGGATTTCTCTATCTTTTATTCTAAATAAAAGCAAATGAAATAAAATAAAGTTTGAACAGAAAAAGAGAGAGAACAAGTTACTGATCTAGAGTTCTTTCTTTAAGATAACGTGAATCCAATCAAAGGAAATATGATAGGATTCTCGGTCTTTTTACGGCGATTCTTTTTTCACAGAAAGACAACAGTGCCTCCCTATCTTAGCATCTCAGAAGAGCATAAAATTGGACCACCTCGAACAGAGAAAGCGAATGAAGACTTAGCTAAGTACACAATTCACATGTTTAAGGATTTGAGTTCACACGTAGCTTATTTTGATTTGTTGGTTGAGAATTATGACTATTAATCAAAAAGTTTTGGGTTTGAATCTCGCATATATGATGTGTTTGAGTTTAGAGTTTCGAATTATTTGATGGACTTATAACAAAAAATAAATTTGTCTCGCTTGATCATCATTACTTGCAGTTCAATACACTGATATTATTGCAACACTAATATGTAGTGATAATTCGAACCTAATAGCTATAGATTTTTATGTCTAATAAATATGAAGCGATAGGCATAAGAACAATATAAATATGAGTTTTATATATGATTGTTTGTACCCTTGCTGTGTTTGGTTAGGTAGGCTATTCAATGGATGTAAGCTAGTCATGAGCTATTGTGACCTTCCAAAAGAAAATTGTGCATCATATCCATTGAGCAAGTTAATAAGAATTGGTTTTCACATATTTGTTTTCTTCAAGCTTTCTTAAATGTGCATGAGAATAATTTTTTAAACAATTTTAGAAATCATGACTATAATGAAGATTAATTAATCAAATTTTTATAATTAGAAAAAAAAAAAAAAAAACGTTCATGTGGATTAGTTCAAAAGTCCTAATCAGTGGCATAAAAAAGAAAAAAAGAAAAAAAAAAAGGATCAAATAGCCTTACGCATCAGTTTTGGTATAATTCAATGCATATATAGTCTAATCAATAAAAACAAATTTGATCTATGGTACACACTATGGGGGCAAAAAAATCTTATCATTTAAAATCATCTAAAAAATACTTTAGGAGAAATTAAAATAGTAAATAAATAATTTCTTAGTTCTAATAAATTTTAGGGTGCTTTTATTCTTTTATAAATTAGGAAAATTTAAATGTGATGCATTAGAACAATCTGTTTTATAAAAGTCACGCATAAGCATAGAAAAGGCAAATTATTCAAAAAAAGGTCAATATTATATTTTGTTATGGAATATTTCAAAAAATAGGTTGAAAATGCATTTTATTAGATAGATTGAGCATTTCAATATTCTTAATTATTTTGTTGGGTAAGTTGTGTGTTTAAAAATAGCCCACGTATTTAATTTATTTTGGCTTCTCCCTCTAGTTGTCTTGAAGTTGAAAGCCCCACTCTCATGCAGACATCAAAGCATACACCCTTTTATTGTATTATGAGTATAGTTAGGACATTCTTCCTTTTTTTTTTACAAGGAATTATAAGCTCTATAATCCTTCTTATTTGTAAGATCCCTAAATGCTACTTCTAGCCCCACCTTAGTCTTTGGCAAAAAAAAAGGAGTCAAGAGCCTCATAGTTTATTTATTTATCATAAGTCAAGAGATTTTATTTACTATAACACTAAGAAGATCTACCTCATCATGCATTTTTCATACTCAATTCAATGCGTTTTGATCATATGAGTTCCTTAATTTAATGATGTAGGTCTATGATGCTCATAAATAAAAATATTAATATTAATATTTTATTCTTATCCATGTATTTAGCTATCTTGATTACCTTTTTACTAATTATGAAGTTGCAAGGTTCATCTTTCTATAGAGTGCCCTTTTATTATGCTTTCTAATTCTATGATTCTAAGGCCTTCCTGAGAAGTATGTTGATATTCTTTCAAGGTTTTTCTATCATTCTCGCATGACTACATGTCTCCTTGTTTAGAGTCAAAATTGCATCCGATACATATTGCTTAGTTTGATGTGGCCATCTCGCCTAAAGGGCAATGTGGGCATAACAGCCAACGATACTACCACTACCCCTTAGTCCTGCCATTTACCTTTTTATTTCTGCTATTTACTTTTTTTCAGTTAGACACTTAATGTCCTTTTTCTAAAGTTTGTTTTCCTTACTTAGCAGCCATCATGCCCAGGGGGTTTGGCATACATATATGTTATTACAAACAAATGGGAGGAATAGAAGACATACTACAGAAGCTCTTCAGCTAAACATTACTGTTCTATTCAGTTTTCTCCCTTTCAGGTTCTTCCGGTGGCAGCCGCTGCATCAGAACTGGTATCAGAGCTAGCTGACCGTGGACATGACCGAAGGAAGCAACCAGCCCAGGCTCGACGACGATCGAAGCTTGGAGGCGCTATGGGAGGCGCAACAGCATACATCCAAGCAATTGGATGAGCTTATGAATGTTTTTACTCGTTTTGCAGGTGAAATGCGAGATGAGCTGCGGCAGATTAGGACCGCTACCAATCCAGTGGCGCGTCCGGTGGCTCCGGCAACCATATCGGGCCCCAGGTTACCAGGGCATGTAAATCCGGTGCCAAGACAGGTGCCTGTCTATCCTCCTGAGTTTTCAGATTCGGAAGAAGAAGAACGTCCTGAACCAGAGCAATCCAACACCGAGGACTACAACAGGCGTCCAGCATTTAATCGAATGAGGAGTCAAATGCAGCATCGGCGAGAACCCGAGAGTATTCGACTCAAATTGGATATTCCATCTTTCAACGGCCGGCTTCATATCGAAGATTATCTTGAATGGGAAGGTGCAATAGAAAACTTCTTCGATTATATGGAGATTAGTCCGGATAAGCAGGTTAAGTATGTAGCTTGTCGTCTCAAGGGCGGGGCGAATGCTTGGTGGATGCAGTTATGTCAGACAAGACAAAGAGAAGGAAGAGGCCCCATCCGCAGCTGGAATCGCATGAAGCAGTTGATGCGTCGACACTTCCTACCCACTGATTTTGAGCAGTTATTGTATATCCAGTATCAACAGTGTAAGCAAGGGAAACGAACTGTTAGTGAATATACCGAGGAGTTCTATCGACTCAGTGCTCGCAACAATCTGGCCGAATCCGAAAATCAACTGGTGGCCCATTATATCGGCGGGTTGAAAGATCTACTTCAAGATAAGCTAGAACTCAATTCGGTATGGTCTGTATCCCAGGCGGTGAACTTTGCCCT
Organism: Dendrobium huoshanense; assembly: GCA_016618105.1. Taxonomy (NCBI): domain Eukaryota; kingdom Viridiplantae; phylum Streptophyta; class Magnoliopsida; order Asparagales; family Orchidaceae; genus Dendrobium; species Dendrobium huoshanense. The sequence continues at coordinate 25,129,991 of CM028348.1, forward strand.
CAAAGCGGAAGCACAAATTCAAAGACCACACCGCCAGTCTTTTCCCAGAAAATTGTTACAGGAAGGCCAACCAATTCTCTCCAAAGCAGCAACACAACAATCCAAGGTTTCCGGGTCGCCACAGGCACCAGTGAACAATGCTTCCGTCGACGTGAAAGCAACCGCTCGACCAAGGGGGCAGGGTCGAGATAATCCCTATGTCAAGCCTAGCGCTATCAAATGTTTTAGATGTCTTCAACCTAGACATAAGTCCAATGAGTGTCCCAACAGGCATCAGGTGCAGCTCATGGAAGGTGAGGAAGAAGCCGATCAGTCCAGATTTGGAGAAGAGATGGACGAACCCATTGAAGAATTGATAGCAGATGAGGGGGAACCGATTCTTGGTGTATTAGAAAAACTGCTCTTAGCTCCGCTCAAACCAGTTGAAACTCAAAGAAACAGCTTGTTTCGTACCAAGTGTACCATTAATGGCAAAGTTTGCGACGTCGTGATCGTCAGTGGCTGCACTGAAAACATTATTTCTAAGGCGGTCGTTCAAGCTTTACAAATAAAAACATCCAAAAATCCTCACCCATTCAAAATTAGCTGGGTCAAGAAAGATGTGGATTTCACTATTTCGGAATTCTGCAAGGTCACGTTCACCATCTGCAAGAGCTATTTGTGCCGAGTGACTTGCGATGTCATAGATATGGATGTGTGCCATCTGATTCTTGGACGCCCGTGGTAGTACGATAGCGGAGCAATTCATGATGGTAAATCCAACACTTATACTTTGAATGGAAAGGGAGAAAGATCAAATTCATGCCCACCCCTCAAATCCAGAACAAGGTTGATAATAACAACCTTACTTTGGCTCGTATTGTATATGGGCATACCTTACTCCAACTTAAGGAATTGGGCCATCTTATGCTAGCTTTAATTGCTGATGATTCCTTGGGACAAAACCTTCCAATGCCATCTCTTGAAGTGCAACAACTGATCAACGAATTTAGAGATATCACCGCCCCGGAACTGCCCTCGTCACTTCCTCCCCTGCGGAATCTTCAGCACCAAATTGAACTCATACCCGGTGTTAGTTTGCCTAATCCACCTCACTATCGTATGAGTCCGCGGGAGCATGCCATTTTAAGGGAGATTGTACAAGAACTATTACAAAAACACTTCATACAACCCAGCTTAAGCCCCTGCGCTGTCCCGGCATTGATAGTTCCCAAAAAAGACGGACAGTGGCGTATGTGCATCGACAGTAGGGCTATTAACCGGATCACTGTTAAATATCGGTTCCCCATTCCCCGGATTAATGACCTCCTAGACAAGTTAGCGGGATCAAGCATCTTCTCTAAGCTGGATTTGAGGAGCAGATATCATCAAATCAGAATTCGACCCGGGGACGAGTGGAAGACCGCCTTCAAGACGGTGGATGGGCTGTTTGAATGGAAGGTTATGCCCTTTCGGGCTATGTAACGCTCCCTCTACATTTAGAGGATCACTTGGGCCTTCTGAGATCCATTTTGGAGACATTGCGCAGCAACCAGCTGTTCCTCAACGTGTCAAAATGTGAATTGGGGGTCACCAATATTAATTTCCTAGGCTTTGTTCTCACGCCGGCAGGAATTAAAACAGCTCCACAGAAAGTCTCTGCTATCTAAGATTGGCCAACGCCTCGCTCAGTGTCGGACGTGAGAAGCTTCCACGGATTGGCCAATTACTACAAACGGTTCATCAAAAGCTTCAGTGTCATAATGGCCCCTATCACTAATTGTCTGAAGGCTCCATCGTTTTCATGGACAGCATCGCAACAGAGGAGTTTTGAACAAATAAAAAAAGCACTCAGTTCTGCACCTGTGCTTGCCTTCCCCGACTTTGATAAGCCCTTTCAGGTGGACACCGACGCATCGGCTGTCGGCGTTGGAGCTGTCCTGTCCCAAGAAGGAAAGCTTGTCGAATACTTCAGTGAAAAGCTCAGCGACACTCGACAGAAGTGGTCGGCATATGAGCAAGAATTGTACGCGGTTGTGAGAGCTCTCAAACAGTGGGAGCACTACTTGCTCCACAGGGATTTTGTTTTATGCAGTGACAACCAAGCTCTCCAGTACATCAATAACCAGAAGAATATTAACAGAATGCATGCGCGTTGGATTGTCTTTTTCCAACGATTCAGTTTTGTGATTAAACACAAGGCTGGCCGAGCTAATCGTGTGGCCGATGCATTGAGTCGGCGTTCAGCATTGTTGACGCATCTCCAAACAGACATAACAGGATTACAATTGCTGCAAGATCTGTATGAGGAGGACAAAGATTTCGCTCGGATTTGGGGTGCTTGTAAAGCTGGGCAGCCTCAACAGGATTTCACACTTCACAAGGGATTTTTATTTAAAGGCAATAGCCTGTGTGTGCCCGATTCATCTTGGAGGCCTCAATTAATCAAGGAGCTGCATTGTGGGGGATTGTCCGCCCACACAGGTAGAGATAAGACTCTGGAATTGCTGCAGTCTCATTTTTATTGGTCTCATTTGCGCAGAGATGTTACACGATTTATAGAAAAATGCTCAGTTTGCCAAAGGTTCAAGGGAACTGCGCAAAATACCGGTCTTTACCTACCTCTTTCGATTCCTGACTCTATTTGGGAGGATCTAACACTTGATTTTGTATTGGGATTGCCACGTACGAAACGAGGAGCCGACTCCATCATGGTCGTTGTCGACCGATTCTCCAAAATGGCGCATTTCATCCCTTGTAAGAAAACCTTCGATGCCGTCAACATTGCCCAGCTCTTCTTCAAGGAGATTATTCGGCTACATGGTCTGCCTCGTAGTTTAACTTTGGACAGGGATGTGAAGTTTGTTAGTCACTTCTGGAGGGAACTATGGAAGAGATTGAACACTGAGCTCAAATTGAGCTCCGCATACCACCCCCAAACTGACGGCCAAACCGAGGTGGTTAACCGAACTTTAGGTAACATGTTACGTTGCCTTGTTCAAGACAATCCGAATAGGTGGGAAGAGCTCCTTAGTCATGCCGAATTAGCTTATAATTCGATGTACAATAGCTCCACAGGGTGCAGCCCTTTTCAAATAGTGTATACCAAGCAGCCTAATCACCTAGTTGATCTCACTATTCTCCCTAAAGGCAGCAAACCGGCAGTACAAAAGACAATTACTCAAGCATAAGAGACGATTCAGGCGGTCAAGGAGCAGATGCAGAAATCAACAACTAAGTATAAACATGATGCAGATTTACATAGGCGGCACAAGGTGTTCAACACTGGAGACTTGGTAATGTTAAGAATGCGACGAGAGCGGTATCCGCAAGGGACTTACTCTAAGCTCAACCCACGAAAGGTCGGACCATTCCCAATCAAACATAAAATCAATGATAACACATATGTGATTGACCTCCCACCTCACATTCAGACGTTGTCTACTTTCAATGTTGCCGACATATACAGCTATCATCCGCCGGATAGTGACGGGCCAATCAATATCTCGTCGGAGTCGAGCTTCTCCGAAGCGGGGGAGGATTGATGTGGCCATCTCGCCTAAAGGGCCATGTGGGCATAACAGCCAACGATACTACCACTACCCCTTAGTCCTGCCATTTACCTTTTTATTCCTGCTATTTACTTTTTTTCAGTTAGACACTTAATGTCCTTTTCCTAAAATTTGTTTTCCTTACTTAGCCGCCATCATGCCTAGGGGGTTTGGCATACATATATGTTATTACAAACAAATGGGAGGAATAGAAGACATACTACAGAAGCTCTTCAGCTAAACATTACTGTTATATTCAGTTTTCTCCCTTTCAGGTTCTTCCGGTGGCAGCCGCTGCATCATAGTTGAATTATATATTTTTTATAGCCTCACGAACTTATTAATATTTCCCTTAGATTATATTCTAATTATTTGATCTCTATTTAATTCCTTGATATCCATTCTTTATAGTGAAATTTCTAGACCTTCAATCATTTTTTAGGAAAATTTCTCCTATATTGAACTAAAAAGAAAATGAGCATAATATCCTTAATGAAGAGCAACCGAGACGAATCTTGATATCAGTTTGAGAAATTTTTTAGTATATATTTCTATTATGCATTCCAAAGGTTCTTAAGATGTGTTATTTTATCAATTTTCTTTCAAACTTGAACATCTCAACAACAGAACAAAAAATGCTGAGAATGCTTGCTTTACTTTTCATCTGACGCAGTAATAAATGATGAACAATAGGGAGAGAGCACTGAGAAATGCGGTGAAGCCATTGAATCGAAAAACTGAAGGTCAAAAAGGCAGATAAAATAACACCATTGCTAGTGTGTATGCGTAGGTCCTTTATAGGTATGAATCGCATATACATTTAAAGTAATATTCCCTCATTAAGACATGTGAATCGTTAAGGTTTTGTTTGTGATGCATTTCTTTTCGCTTCTTAAAACAATCTCAAATAAAGTCTAAGGCTTCGTTTAGAACGGGTTTCGTTCTGCTTCTTAAAGCTATTTCTTAGTACAAAAATTTTCAATGAATTTCCGGAAGAAAAAATTAATTTCCATGATAATATCCAATTAATTATTTTGATCTTTAAATATTATTATTTTAATATTCTATGAATTATAATTTAAATAAAAAAAATAACAGTTCTAATAAATTTTTCTTTTTTGGCCGAGTGGATTAGCTTTAGATATCCTCCAGGAGTGGGGTTCAAATCTTCACATAGTCATGGTAGCGAGTTGGCGGGCAGATGCGGGTTGGCAAGGCATCATTCGAACAAAGGGAAAATTTAGTTTTGCAATTTTTTTCGGCGACAATTTTCGTCGGAAATATTTTCGGCTGAATTTTTTCGCTTGCGTTTGTTTTCCTACATGTGTTTTGCTGGTGTAAAATTTTTCGTTGGAAATCCATCGAAAATATATTATTCCAATCGAAATTTGCCAATTTTCAACAAAAAGGGTTGTTGGGTGATTGTAAATACATGCATACCTCATATTCATCCCCCCTCAATAACTTATTTAGACAAATTGGTCTTTCAACTCAATATCAATTTATCATTTAGCAGCTCATTTTATGCTTTGTTTGAGATGACTTTCTCACTATTTTGTAAAGTTGTTATGCATAAAGTAATTTTTTAAAGTTGTTGTTGTATAATTTTTTTTTTGAAAGGAATGAAAAAGGTGTGGTAAAATAAATATTATGATCATGATTTGAAAATCAAAACAATAATAAAGCACTTCTAAATGAAACCTTAATCTATTGTTTGGAAGTTTAGACTTCGTTTGGGGCGACTTTTTTACCGCTTCTTTTTAATTTTTATACGAAAAAGCTACTTTATGAAGCAGCAAGAAAGCCTTCCCAAATGAAGCCTTAGAGCATCTCCAGCATATGGCGTCGTTCAGTCGCAGTCGCTCCAGCCGAACGCCAAATCTTCCGCCATTTACTTGCGGGTGAATAGTGCGACGCTAATATTGGCGTCGCAATGTTCACCTACGCAATTTTTCTCTCTCAACCAGAAAAATACGAGAAAGGGAGAAGGATCGTTACCTTCACATAAGCACATAAAATGATGTTCGATTAGAGCTGCATCACGACATTTTGGAGTTTTGTTGTCTTTTGCCGTGAAGAATGGAGTTCTCGGTTGGAGATACCCTTAATCTTACAACCAAGAGATATTGAATTTGATAAATTACAAATATGACATGATTAAATTTTTTTTTCTTTTATTGTATTCATAGGTCTGCCTTTTTCTGTGTGCCACTTATATGTAGACAACGTTATTCTACCAGTTAAAAAACAGTCAAAAACTTTTATTTCTAAAGTCTACACTTGTTAGTGCATGATCTTAATAAAATATTTGTAGTCAAAGCTCCACAAAGTCCAACACTTTAGACGCATTAGTCCACAAGCTACAATGGGTTCCACTGATTTCTTATATATTTTCAGGTACTCTCCACTAATGACTTGTCTAACCTATAGTTTTCTCCACCTAATTTAGATTTAATATTGTAATATCCAAATAAAAGAGTAAGATCATGCAGTTTCTAAGAATCATTAAAATTAATGGTATGTATAGTTTAAATAATTAAATATATATAATTATCATAAATAAATAATTTTATAATTGATGGCTTTGAATGAGCAAATAATAAGATGTATATAGGCTTTTGAGTGTTTATTCAAATTATTTGAGATTCTGAAAAGCTTTAATTTATATGTATTGAATAATATTTGATACGTCATGCAAAAATTATCTTGATCGGGCACGAATCTCGAGGCAAAAGCTAGTTGGAAACTTCAAAAATTAATTTTGGAAGCACCCGAACTCCGATTTCAACGAACTTATAGTCAAACTGAGCGTCTCGGAAATACGAACCCAACGACACCAAGATCAACCCAATCCGAGCCCAAATGAGTCCGAATCAAGGGTTCAAAGCGCTGTTGGAAGGTTCAAACCGCAATTTGAGTTACCAAAAAATCTCCGATTTTAACGAGCTTATACTCGACGATACGAATCCAACGAGCCCAAGATCATCAAATTCCGACGTCATTAAGGCCTTCAAATGACCAACGCGGTGCATGATCAAAGGATTCGATATCGGCCGTCCATTCAAACCACTCCCAATTCGCCCTTGATCTCACGCCTATTTACGGGCTATGCCACTCCAGAAAAACTATAAATAGAGCCCTCATTCTACATCAAGGGACTTAAGTGAAGAGAGAGAAGAAGAGGAGAAGGAGAAGGAGAAAGGGGAATAGGAGATTCCTCACCTCCTCGACCACCGCCGCCGGAGCTTTATCTGCCACCTGAAGACGCTGGAACTCTGCCGGATTTACAGGAAACACAAGGAATTCGCAGGATTTTGTGAATTTCGTGGAAGAAACAAGTTGTATTTGGATTATCCTGACTTGTGGGACGAAATCCGCCATGTGTAATCTACGAAAACACTAGTGGAACTTTGCAACTGGGCGAGGCCCCGTGGTTTTTTCCCTTTTCGGGTTTTCCACGTAAAAACTTTTGGTGTTCACTCCTCTTTTCTGTTTGTGTATTAAACTTACGTGCAACGCTCGGACGCGAATTTACAAACTCTACCGCCGCGTATTTTCTGACACGCAACAATATTGATTGATAAACTACGTGATCAAAATTTTGATTTTTAAAGATAGTTTTATGATAATATTTGATGCATAACTAAATCATCAAAATAATTTATGAAACTTGACCCCACTTGAATTTTATGGTGTAGATCTCAATCAATAGTATGGTCTTCAATTTAGATTTCATTTGGGGCAGTTTTCTTACTGCTTTTTAAAAAAAAAAATTTAGTACAATTTTTTTTTTAAAAAATTTGTATTAAAAATCTGCTTTATAAAGTAGTACGAAAGTTGTCCTAAATCAAACTTTAAAGATTATATAAATAGTAGATATAACATATTTAGGAGAAAATAAATATGTACATATATGTCTTTACAGAGAGAGAGAGAGAGGATTTTGCCCTCAAAAGAGGAGAATTATGATAAAAATTCATCAATTTTAATGACAACTCATTTAGAGTGTAAAAGAAAAATGAGGGTGATAGAAAAATATATAAAAGCACTCTTAAAAGTTAGATTTTATCTATATATATTATTAATTAAATTGTTCAATATATATTATATATCATTATGAAATTATATATATAATCCATTTTAACATTTGTACACTTTGAAATCATATTTTTTTTATTTAATTGGAGTAATCTATTGAGAAAATTTAAATGTTTAATTGTTGATTAAATGATCTTAATATACTATGCGATCTTGTATGATAATAGTTTTAAAAATGGTGCTAATTTTGCATTTGATGTCCATAATATCAAAATCTAATTTGGACGTTGAGGTAGTGCTTTTCCTCTTAGATTAGAAGTATTCAATCTTTGTTTATAAAGAATTACAACTAGAAAAGGGCTCAAAAAATAGAAATCTTTAATACAATTGTTTACATATTCTAAACACCAAAATAATAATTGATTACACTTCCAACAAATTAAAACCTCTCATGTCTATCAACAAAGTGTGTGGGGTGGAATTACTGTATCGCAACTCGGTGTTATATATTCGGTACTCGGTACCGGTATGAACGTTCGGTACCGTGGCATTCGGACGTAGAGTTGCGTCCATCGTCCGCACAGTATAATTTCTCTGCCTTAAGGTGCCCTCTCATGACCCCTCTCATGGCCTTCTTATTTTCTTCTGTGGTTGATTTAGGGCCATATTCTTATACCTCAAACTTGGCTTCTTTCAAATTCGGTTTTGGTGCCATGCATAAGCATCTTGCTTAAGTGGGTACTTCAAGTTAAAATTGATTTGTGTTGCTCCCAAGGTTGTCATACTTATTTGTTCGTTACATCATTTAGGCATTAAAAAGTTTTGTCTCCGTTAGAGCTTGCTTTAGATCTACCCCATTAACATGATAGTTAACTATATCTTACTTGTATTTCGTTTTATTTTATTTTAAAGAAATATTAGGTCAATTATGCATCTGATTCAAAGTCAATAACATATGATTGGGTACATTTAGTTAGAGGTGTCAATATTTGTCACAACCCGTAAGTCCGACTCGAATTCAACTCAAAATTTTCGGGTTAGGTTCAACCCGTTTCGCAAACAAATATGGTTCGGGTTCCCAGATTCGACACGTTTGAAAAACAGGTCGGATTCGGGTTGACTCGAAAACTCGACGGGTTGACCCGGAAACCCGTTGGAAACCAGTTGCCCACGCGTCGCATCCGATCTGCCCATGCGTCGCTTCCGAGCTACCCACAAGTCGCATCGACTACCCGCTGTCCTACCCGTTGTGTCGACTGCATGTCATTCGAGTCTGCCGGTTGCGCGCTCGCGTGTCTCGTCGATAGCCTGTTGGTTCCGTTGTCCGCGCATTGCGTTAACTACCCGGTTGTCCCGCCGTCGACGCGAGCCCTGCCGTCTTCCTTTTCGCCATCGCCATCCAGTCGTCCAGTCGTGTCGGGTCGGGTCAACCCAATAACCCGACGGGTCATGTTCGAGTCTGCACTTCCTATTCGTTTGCATAACCGGGTCGGGTTACGGTCAACCCGTTTGAACCCAGGTCAATTCCAGGTTTGACCCGACCCAACCCAAAATCTTATTTTGACACCCCTAAATTTAGTCACTTCTTAGTACTAAAATAAAAAGAATTGTGATCGGCGATTAGGGGTGTCAATATTTGACACGACACGAAAACCCGACCCGGAAAATCCGGGTTGAACCCGACCCGTTTTCAAAACGTTTAAAAAACTGGTCGGGTTCGAGTTGACCCGGCGAGTTGCCGGGTCAACCCGCCAACCCGTTTAACTTAAAAAAATTTCAAATTTCCCGCCTCTGCCCGCTGCCCGCCGCATTGCCCGCCGTGCGCCGGCGGTGCTGCCCGCGCTGCCCCCGCGCTCGCGCGCTGCCCGCCCGCGTGCCCAGTGCGCCCGACCGCGCCCGCGTGCCCAGCGAGCTCGACTGCGCTCGCGTGCCCCATCGCGTCCGCCCGCGCTGGCGTTCGTCGGCTTGCCTCTGCCCCCGCCGTCCGCCTGCCGCCGTTCCGGCTCCGGCAACCCCAAAACCGGGTCGGGTCGGGTCAACCCGGCAACCCGTCGGGTCGGGTCCGGGTTCGGATTTCCGACCTGTTTATCTACCCGGGTCGGGTTAGGGTCGACCCGTTTGAACCCGGGTCAGTTCCAGGTTCGACCCGAACCCGACCCGTGACCCAAAATTGACACCCCTATCGGCGATGATGGTCACTAAAGCACAATAATCTTGTAATTTATAATTTCAATGAAATATTTTTATTTTGCATTATGCAAGTTGTAAAAAAGGCTAACTAATGTTTAGTTTGGGATGACTTTCTTACTGCTTATTAAAGCAACTTTCTAGTAGAAAAATTTAATTTTTGTATTAAAAAACTGTTTTAAGAAGCATTAATAAAGCCGCTCCAAACGAAGCCTAAATAGGTGAATGTTGACCATTCTCATTGATAAAAGTACGACTATAATGCAGATATATAAATAACAATATGTTAAAGATACAAATGTGAATTTGCTGAGTTTAACTACATTTCCACTGATCAAATAAAGTCAAGTTCCCTAATATTATTTTAAGAGGTTGTAACTTAAAAAAGTTTATCTTATTATCATTTTATAGCAATATAATTAGTCGGCAGATCTCTCCTTTAATCGGCCTTAATTTCCAAAGTCTTGAACCAATTTTCTGTTTTAGGGTCATGGAGCAATGATTAAAGGTTCTTCAATGATGATAGATGATATTCATTTTGCGATCCATATAGTAAGCTAAGTGCTGAATGGAGATGGAATCATTTGACTAATCTTAGAGCTAAGCCCACACTAAGTACATAGCCATTATATATTATTAAGCATAAGCGAGGTTTATATATTTATTATCTATAATATTGAAATTTATATATTTAATATCTAAACTTTAATGTTTATATACAATTATACATAGCATTTAAAACATAAAAAAAAAAACATTTGTTAAAATCTCTATATATAACATTTATTAAAATCTCTATATATACCTCATTATCCCGGCTATTGGTTCCCTCTCCCTTCATCGTTAGTGCGGTCGCCCTTGACACGTATGGGTGGAATTATGAAGAGCTCAGGTTGGCCAATTGTCCACCGTGAAATTTTTGTTTTCCCTTAGAAAAATAGGCAATTGTCCACCAAGATTTTTTTTTGAAAATTAAATATTTTAACTATTTTGGCCACCTTCAATAAATGTATAGTTGCTCAGATTCTAAGAAAAAATTTTCTTTTCTATTTCATATATTATATAAGATTATGCATTTCACATCCTATTTTCCCCACCCACAAAAGATTGGCTGGTTCCACCTCTATTAACATTCTACTTTCGCTAACGAAACCTCATAGGTATAGAAGCTCACAGGTACAAGTATTGACGGGTTTAGGCATTGTATGAAGGAGGTCTTCACAAGTCTAGCCCATGCAACAAAGATAAGTAAGTCGCAATTGAGCTTGAAAGGAGAAATTAAGCATCTACATCTACAAGCCTATCGATAGATCACAACAAATTCTGATGAGATCTCCACCGGAGTAAATTAAGAACCGGAAAATATAAGTAATAAAATTTAGATATTAAGTATATAAAATTTAATATTTTGAATATATATATATATCCCCTTTAATTTTAGCATGCAATACATCTAAGATTGGTTCAGAGGCCAATGTGCATCAAAAGGTTGTCGGCAAGTTAATTACGACTGGCTTTCATATGGTCTTGATTAGCTAAATTCACACGTGCAAAAAGTTTGCATAGGACAGATTTGATTGCTTGAATGACACAGATGCGCCATGAGTCATTGGCAGCCCTTATCCTAAGTTCATGCTATCGATTGTTAATAAAGATAGATTCGGATTCTCTTTCAGTTGTGGAGATAATTACACCATATAATTGTCTTTATTCTAATAATCCATTCCTTTTCAAAGTGATTGAGATACTTTCCTTTCGTTTTAATGGAAAACCAACTATTCAAGATGTGGTCGTTAAAAGAATTGAAACTACTAAAAAATTTAAATTTTGACTCTACTTGCAATTAATTTGACTAAACTAATTGAGCTTTATATATATAAGTTTGAAATTCAAGACATTTTAGTTGATAGTCAAAATTCCTAACCAACAGATCATGAAGACCTGTGTGACATAATTTTTCATCAAAGTTGATGAAATACCTGCTATGACTTCCAATTAAAAATACTTCATCTGGTTTAAAGTGTGAAACCCCTTAAGTAAAAGAAGCTAAACTCTTTAACATTGACACACATTTTGGTGTAATGTTTAGAATTTCATTATGAAACTCCACAGTTAAGCGTGCTCATCCCGATGTAATTTTAAGATTGATGATCTACTGGGAAGTTACACAAACAGGACAAAACTGTGAGACTTTAATTAGGCCAAAGCGGACAATATTTTGATAGTTAATAGTTTGAATTGTGACATAGAGTTTCATAAATTTTCAATAAAATTGAACAATATTATGAGATTTATGTTGAAGTCCTTATTGTGATCTTTGATCTACACATTGTAGAAACCAATCGGTTTCTTGAAAATAAACTTTCGGACAAAAGCAAAGGCTGAACAGCTATGGAAAATGAAGTAAAGAAAGTATATTCATTTCTCTCTGTACACGGTAACAGGACAGTCTATAAATAGACTTTACAGGTGAAGTACAGAGAGAGATTAATTACAATATTACCACAGACTTTATTTACTTAATAATTTGAGATTTATCTGTTAATAGCCCCCCACAAACTGACGGGTTTTCGATAACCGTTAGTTTGAGTCGTAGAGTTTTAAATCTCAGAGTTGGTAAAGATTTTGTAAAGATATCAGCGATCTGATCAGTAGTACTAATAGGAGATATACATATGTTTTTGTTCTGGATGTGATCTCGTATGAATCGTTGATCGATCTCGATGTGCTTCGTACGAGCATGGAAGACTGGATTATTTGCTAAGGCAATAGCCGACATGTTGTCACAGTAGATGTTCGTTGGTTGAGATTGAGGAACGCCAAGTTCGGTGAGCAGTTTCCGAATCCAAATAACGTCTGCGGTGAGAGCTGCTAAAGCACGATACTCGGACTCGGTAGAAGATCGAGCTACAGTTTGTTGCTTTTTGACAGTCCATGAAACTAGTGTATCTCCAAGGAACGAACAAAAACCTGATGTAGACTTTCTCGATTCAGGATCACCGGCCCAATCTGCATCTGAAAAGGAAGTAAGAGTAAAATTAGATTTGGAGATTGGTAAACCAAAATGTAAAGTACCTTTGATATAACGCAAAAGGCGTTTGAGGAGAAAAGCGTCATGTAGAGACGGGTTATGCATATGTTGAGATAGTAAATTAACACTGTAGGCTATATCTGGGCGCGTAAGAGTAAGGTATTGCAAAGAACCAACAAGCCGGCGATACATGATGGGATTCGAGAGAATGGTTTCCTGCGGTGGATCTGCAGGAGCTTTTGTACAAGTCGGATTATGTATGGGATTGCATCTGGTCAATTGTGCTGTATCCAGCAATGTCGCAGCATATTGGGCTTGTGAAAGAAACAAGCTATCCGACTTTCGATCAATTTTTATACCTAGAAAATTGTGTACATGGCCAAGATTCTTCATAGCAAACCTATTACTTAGCTGATCAAGAATCTGGTTAATATAAGAAACATTATTACCGGTAAACAAAATATCATCTACATAAATTAATAAGAAAAGCTGAATATTGTTTTTATTGAACAAAAAGAGTGAAGGATCGGATGCACTGTTGGTAAACCCGAGGGAGAGGAGAAACTCTGTGAACGTATTGTACCACTGCCTTGGGGCTTGTTTAAGGCCATACAAGGCTTTGTGCAATCGGCATACATAGGTTGGATGATTAGGATCTTCAAACCCTTTTGGTTGATGCATGAAAACTGTCTCCGAAAGGGTACCATGAAGAAAAGCGTTTGCAACATCAAGTTGATGGACCTGCCAATCACGTGAGAAAGCAATTGTGAGTAAAATACGTATTGTTGGTAATTTAGCTACAGGACTAAATGTCTCTGTATAATTTAAACCAAATTCTTGATTATTTCCGAGCACTACTAAGCGCGCTTTATATTTGGCAATAGAACCATCACTATGTAATTTAAGGCGGTATGTCCACTTGCAGCCCAATACTTGTGAATTTGGCTGTGGAACTAAACTCCAAGTACCCTGTTGATGTAAAGCAAGAATTTCATCAGCCATGGCCTTGCGCCATTCTGGATATTTGACAGCATCAGTATAAGCAGTGGGGGTAAAATGATTTTTGACTGGTTCAAGTTGATGAATCAAGTTTAAACGATTAACAGGCTTCAGCGATCCCGTCTGACGCCTAGTTATCATGTGATGAGAAATGGGATCAACTGACGAGCACAGTTGAGGCGGCAAATCTGCAGAAATACAGTTTTCTTTAGGAACCGGAACAGATTCATGTTGAATGGTTTGTATAACTGGTTGCAAATCCTTATCCAGGTAAGATTGAGATGTCTGTTGCTGAGATCGTGAAACGGATTCAGGAATCAGCATAAATGGAGGAGCCAGAGGATCTATGTGATTATTAACCTTGTTATCCTGCTGTACAGAGAAAGGAAATATTTGCTCATCAAAAGTTAAATGCCGTGAGACAAAAATTTTGTTGTTGGAAACATCTAAACATTTATATCCCTTATGCATATCAGAATAACCAATAAACACACATTGTTTGGATTTGAGTTGCAGCTTATGACGCGTATGAGAAGGTAACAGTGGGTAGCAAGCACACCCAAAAGTACGAAGATGAGTGTAATTCGGTTTCGTATTATGCAATAATTCAAACGGAGACAAGTTCTTGGTGTTGCGAGAAGGCAAACGATTTATAAGGTAAACTGCCGTGAGAACAGCATCAGGCCAATAGATATAAGGTATATGTGCGGTATGAAGAAGAGATCGTGTGGTTTCAATTATGTGACGATGCTTCCTTTCCGCAACTCCGTTTTGTTCCGGAGTATAGGGGCACGATATTTGATGCATTATACCGTTAGTTTTTAAAAATTCAGTAAACGTATGACTGAGATATTCACCTCCGCCATCAGTACGAATGCATTTTATAGGTCTAGACAAATATTTCTCAATGTACTGTTTGAATGTAAAGAAAACTTGAGAAATATCAGATTTGCGTTTTAATGGAAATAACCACGTAAATCTAGTGCAATCATCAACAAAGATAGCATAATACTGAAAACCTTGTACAGATACAGACGGTGCAGGTCCCCAAATATCCGAATGTAAAAGTTCTAATGCAAATTTCTTACGGTTAACAGAAGTATCAAAAGACATTTTATGAGCTTTGGAAACGTTGCATTGCATACAGGAATTATTAAATTCTATGTGTAATTGCGGATTAGTAGAGGCAAGAAACTGTAAAGTGTTATTATTCGGATGCCCAAAGCGGTTGTGCCAGGGAATCATAGAAGTTCGGGCAGTGGAACAAGCAAGATGAGTAGATGATGGCTTTGTAGTCTGAATTTGATATAAGCCATTACGGCAAGGCCCTTGAAGAAGAACTTCTTGAGTCTTCAAATCCTTCAAATAAAAACCATTAGGATCGAACACAATAGAAATATTGTTGTCCTTAGTAAGTTGAGAAATCGAAAGTAAGTTATATTGAAGCTTTGGAGTATGAAATAACTGGGTTAGTAAAAGCTTTCGGTGTGGTGTAGATAGCAAACCTGTACCGGAATGATCTATACCTACAGAGCTTCCATCACCAATGGTGACAGTGTCTGAACCGCGATACGGAGCGGAAACAGAGAGGTTTTCAAGTGCATTTGTGAGATGCGAAGAAGCCCCTGAATCAAGAAACCATTCTGTCGTGTTTCTTGAATTTTCGGCAACGAGAGCTGTGTTGCTATTTGTAACCGACGAAGGCTTGAAATTCTGATTGAGTCTATGCCAGCAGGAAAATGCACTGTGACCCTTCTTTAAACAGATTTGGCAAATCGTAGAGGCGTTTGGATTTGAATTACGTGAACTATTGTGTTGATTTGCACCTTTGCCGCGAAGTCGATGGCCACGACCACGTACAGAGGAGTACAGAGCCGTGCTTGGATCAGTTGTAGGTTGCTGGCGAGACACCTCAGAAGCGACATGGATTTCTTCACTAAGAAGAAGAGCATATAAGTTGTCAAGGCTGAGAGGCGTTTTCATAGTGCGTATAGCCGTTTTAAACGACTGATACGAAGAAGGTAATCCGTTAAGAATGTATAAGATTATGTCTTCAGTATCCACAGTAGCTCCCGCAGACGCAATATTGTCAACTAATGATTTGATATCAGCAAGATATTGGGTCATGGAAGCATTCTTGAGAGAAATATTGTGTAATTCATTTTTTAGTTGAATTACTTTAGAACGATTTGTGGATTGGAATCTTGTTTCAAGAGTATCCCAGATAGATGCCGTGGAATCCAAATGAATGATATACGGCAAGATGGGAGCGGAAATAGTAGAGCAGATTGCAGCGGATAGGTTTTGGTCGGACAGTAACCATTGAAGAAACAGAGGATTGGATGAAGAGGATGAAGATCCATCAGATTGAGAAAGAAAACGCGATGGTTTAGGATTTTTCGAATCAAGAAAAGATTCAAAACCGTTAGCACGTAAAACTTTGACGATTTGAGATCGCCAAACAGCATAATTTTCGGCTGAGAGCTGGATTTGCACAATAGATTTTAGGTTAGAAACCACAAACTTGAGGGTAGATGAAAGAACCAGAGAAACTTGCGGAGCGGATTGAGCTTGTTCCTCCGTTTGAGAGGAGGATACAGTCGCCATTTATGCCGTTCTTGAACGCCTGCTCTGATACCATGTAGAAACCAATCGGTTTCTTGAAAATAAACTTTCGGACAAAAGCAAAGGCTGAACAGCTATGGAAAATGAAGTAAAGAAAGTATATTCATTTCTCTCTGTACACGGTAACAGGACAATCTATAAATAGACTTTACAGGTGAAGTACAGAGAGAGATTAATTACAATATTACCACAGACTTTATTTACTTAATAATTTGAGATTTATCTGTTAATACACGTGGCTATAACCATCATGACAAGATATGACCATTGCAAGCCTAATTTCTTCATCTCAATAAGATGAACCACAAAATTGTTATCATGGAACATCTTAACAACATCTATCTATAAAGAATTCCTCCTCAATCTCTTAACTCATTATTTTTTTGAGAATATTTTGTACCATAAAAGCTCTATTTTCTCTTAAGAGAATGCACATCTTTTAGAGCATCATAAACATTTTTCCATGCATCATATGAAAAAAATATTGGATACATATTTCATATTTACCATTTTTATATAACATTTTCTATCATGATTTAAAATAAAAAAATTTAATTTATTTATTAACTGACTATTAATTAATAAATATAATTTTCTTTTTAAATTTATAATTATTTTAATTGTTGTTTAGCAATCATATCATAAACATTATTTTCTTAAGTTTGAATTCAAAATTAATTCTACTAAAATTTAAATTTATTTATAAATATTTAGTTTTAAATTACTTTCCAAGCATACATGGCATATACTATTAAATTTAAAATTCGTGTAATGTAAAAACTATTGACTAATTTTAACCTCAATAAGAGATTTTTTTTTATTTATTTATGATATTTGATTAGAAATTCAAACAAATAACAGCCTTGATTTTCCCCTTTTTATGACATTATTCATTTGTAATTTTATTTTAATAGATATAATTTTGTATTTTTAAAAATAAAAAAATCGATATTTTTAATTTGGAATTCATGCTTAAAATTTTGAAAAGAACGAAGTTATACATGGTGTTCTAATGCGTCTTTTGTTGAGATAATGGTTTCGTTTGGGACGGTTTTGTTACTGTTTTATAAAGTTATTTTTAATATAAAAATTTCTACTAAAATTGTTATAAAAAAACAATTAAAAAACTATCTCAAATGAAACCAATATCTTCACATGAAAAACTAATAAATTATGTTATCACTATGGTTTCTAACATCGTGAAAATATATATAGTTATGTAACACTGACGCTTGTTTGCCATTAAAAGCATTTGGTAATTGTAGGATTGTAATCTTTAGTGGTAGTCTTATCTGATGGCCTCGTTAAAAATGTTGAGCAAATTTCTTGTGGGAATTGGAAGTGAAGCCATCAACAGCACCATATATAAGTGTTGATTGCTCACTTTTATGTTCCTCTTTTCTTTCACTAATTAAGTTACTATATAATTTGGTTGTTCATTTGTTTAAGTGAAATCAATGAAAGACCCACTGTTGCTTAGCTTGGTGGTTGGTGAGTATAGTTGGGAACCTCTCAATCAGTGCTCGATTTCCCTCGTGCAGCAGCGCCTCTTAAGTGGGGTCTAATCAAGTGCGGGCTAGGAGGTTTCTGGAGTAGGTGCCTCTTCTAGATCAGCCGAGGATTTGTCACGCCGCAAAGCGTCCTTTCAGAGATGACAACGGGTGGATTCTCCGTTCTATAAAAAAAAAGTCAGTGGAAGCAACAGAAAAGCAGAAGGCAGAGAAAAAAGATGAAAGAAAATTTATTTTCTACGTTTATGTGGTTCCAATGAGAGTTAAACTAAGAAGAAAACTTATATTTTTAGATATTTAGTTATCCCTATAAAAATGCTAGAGCATTGAAGGTACAATGGTGCCAGACTGCCAGCTAATGAAGCGATGACTAAAGTGGTGATCTTACCTATGTATGTTCTATTGAGATATGTGTTGGCATTTGTCAAGCACTCAAGCATACCAGACAATGATGTTTAGTTTAAAGTTATCTTTATATTAGTGAATGAAAACCACTCAAAAAATATAAACAATAAAGAGAAAGCAACGAAAAAAAAAAGAACACCAAGATTTAAAGTGAAAAAGTCCGAAACTGAGAAAAAAATCAAAGAGCAACGCTACACCAAAAAGTTTACTATGAAAATTTGAGAGAACTAGTACAATTCTCTTTACTCTCTCACACTCTTCTTATCTCCCTTCATTCTTGCATGGTTCTATGCTAGAACTAACAAAGAGACACATAAAATCACCAAAGGGACACAACCCTTTAGGTTAAACATGAAAAACAATAAAAAAAAAATTGCACAACCTAAGTCGTAGTGCTGCAGTGCTTTACTATCTTGCCACGAAACCACACCCAAACCCAATAGGGGGAAGACCCCCACCCAGCGAGCTCGATCGATGGAATTGAGGTCCAAATCAACAATACAACCTGATTGATCTACACAATCAAATTACACGCATAACTAATACTTTAATTAGCTATAGACACATATGTTAGCCTTGTGGTCATCAGACAATTAAATTCTCTCTCATATTAGGTTATAAGACTTAAGAAAAAAAAAACTTGCATTTAGATTTTGTATTAGAACATGCACAAGTTAGGCTATCCTATATAGCTAGCAAGGTTTTAATTCTCACATCCTAAATTTAATAAGCTAGCATATCTTGCATTACATATGAAATTATGATGGTGTTGTTTTCAAAATAGTTAGATGGGTTTAGTTGGTGCCACTCGCTTCCACATAAAATTATAAGTCAATAGCGAAAGAATTCTCTTTCTTTTCTTGAGATTAAGATGTACAAATAAATCAACTAACATTATATTAGAATTAGTTAAATGGTTGTATCTCAGTGATATAATAAGTCCTTACATATAATTAGATTTGAGGCCAACAACCTTAGTTATGACTTGATGAGCCTTTACCCTTGTAGTTTCTCAATAATTAAGCCATTATTATAAACCTAAATTAAAAAAAAAACATAGACAACTCAAACGTAGAAGATTTTCTCTCCCTATAATTAATAGCCAAACATAAGATAGCATCCTTAGGCATCTTGATATTTTCATGATTAATGTTTCGAGATTATCTTTTTCTCATTCCGTATCTTCTAGATGTCCTTAAACTCTCATCCTTTAAAACAAGCTTTACTAATATATATATATAAGTATTCTCCATAATTGTATTCAAGAATGTTCATAGGAATTATACTCTAAGCTATAACAAACTACATGAGCTAACACATATAGGGAACACAAACTCCATATTTTAATTAAAAAAAAAACCTATCAATTTCATCATGTTGGGAAAGACAAATCTTTAGAAACATATACATAATTTGTTTTCCAATGAACATATGGTTTTTTTTTCTACCTATGAAGGCGGTACATCATTGCCCTCATGAAGGGTCTCCTAAAGCCCACACAGCAATATCCATAGAAGCAATGGGATGGTTACAAGTTAACTTTTATTTTTCATTTTGTGGAATAATTCTTGATTGCCTATCACTTTCACTCACTAGCTTTTATGACAATATCAAGTGCCTAACTCATCTTAAACAAATTATTTTAGGCTACGCTAATAGAGGAAGGGAAGTACCCAACTTAGCTTTAACTTTTTTTTAGATAAGCTATCAAAGAAGGGCAGCTACACACACCTTTATATATATATATATATATATATATATATCTCTAAACCACAAAAAAAATCTTTCAAAAATTACAAAGAAAAAGTTAAAAAAAAAGTATGTGTGTGTGTGTGTGGGGGGGGGGGAACAATTATTACGTCCGGTGATTGGATGTAGCTCTACCTTCGGTCACCATTGAGTTACTCGGTATTGCTTGGCAATAATGAGAAATACGGCTTTGTGACGACCAATACCGAGTAATACCGAACAATACCGAGTAATACCGAGTTTTTCTAATAAAAACTCGGTATTGCTATGTATTGCTCGGTATTTGTCTTTACATAATGATATTTCTCGTTATTGTCGAGCAAAATCGACAAATACGTGATTTTGTGCATGCTACGTGGCGCGATCTTAGTGCCAGCCAAATGTAGCTCTACGTCCGGTCACCGGACCAAATAAAAGTCAAACAACGCGAACCAAACAATTATTACGTCCGGTGATTGGATGTAGCTCTACCTTCGGTCACCATTGAGTTACTCGGTATTGCTTGGCAATAATGAGAAATACCGCTTTGTGACGACCAATACCGAGTAATACCGAACAATACCGAGTAATACCGAGTTTTTCTAATAAAAACTCGGTATTGCTATGTATTGCTCGGTATTTGTCTTCACATAATGATATTTCTCGTTATTGTCGAGCAAAATCGACAAATACGTGATTTTGTGCATGCTACGTGGCGCGATCTTAGTGCCAGCCAAATGTAGCTCTACGTCCGGTCACCGGACCAAATAAAAGTCAAACAACGCGAACCAAATGATGCCATATTGAGGAACCAAAATGACGCCCATTTAAGGTGCCAAATTACACTAGGTAACACGTGTCCAGGGTGGCACAGGTGGCCAGCTTGCCCAACGGGCCCAAATACATGGTCTATTGGGTCCAGATAGGCCCATTCCAACATTTTTAGGGTCTTCAGACCATTTTTTGATGCTCTGAACTTAATTTTAGCACTCTCGGATTCCAACAAAGACTTTGCAGAATTTTTTTTGGAGGAATTTAAAATATTTTGGAGCAAAATTCTTTGACATTTTTTTGTTCCACTCTACTCATCGACTTCATGAATACTTCAATTATAGTTAATAATATTTTACTTGGTTAACGACCTCAATTGGAGGTCCATGTTGACATTAAGGGAGCAATCGTGCATTGTGATTATCCGAAAATTATAATTTTACGTCGCAACATTTTTGAAAGCATAGGCACAATTTTTTGGACTTCATGAGCTTTGACATATGAAATTATGGGGCAATTGATATGTCACCAAAAATCACCACAATCAATCATGAATTTCGACTCGTAATTGAATTGAAAACTTTCAAATAAAAATTTGGGACCATTCGAAATCCAATATCAACAAACTTATAGTCAAACTAAATGTCAAGGGAATGAATTGACGAACCCAACTGCACCAAAATCAGTCCAATTTGAGCTCCAACTGGCTCAAATCAAGGGCTTAAAGTATATTTGAAAGCTTAAGAGCATTAATTGGATGATTAAATGTTTTTCAAATCAGACACGCTTATAGTCGAATCAAGCAGCTTAATGAGATGAATCTAACGAGCCCACTCAATTATGATATCATTAAGACACTTAAATGCTGAATAAACACTTAAATATCAAGGGAATGAATATTGGAAGTGTTTTGGATTCCAATTCAAATTATCAAAATACCCTTCCAAAAAAATTTATAAATATAGCTCATTATCCACATGAGGGGAGAATAATAGAGAGAGAACTAAAGAACTCTCTTGTATTTTTCAGTCATTGTTGTAGTCGAATACCACCAGTTATTGCCACTGACAACCATCACTGCCACTGATGATCGGCGTAAAAAATCCCCACCATCTCCACAATAATAACAAGATTCAACCCTGTTGTTAGGTATATCTGTTCTCTTGTGGATATCTGCTTTCTATAATTCCTATTAAGAAAATCAAGGCATATTATTCGGTGTTAATTGTCCCTCTGTAAAATCAAGCATTTATTTAAACCCCTTATTACGTCCTCTGACCGGACGTAGAGCTACATTCGGCAGCCAATAACATGTCGCCACGTGCTCTTACTCTTTACAGCGCGGCCCGACAATTGACCCGGATCGGAACCCGAGAATGCTATGTTCGCGTATTGCGAGGTATTACTCGGTATTGATAGGTATTGCTTGACAATAACGAGAAATACCGCTCTGTGAAGACCAATACCGAGTTGTACCGAGTTTTCTAGAAAAACTCGGTATTGCTCTGTATTGCTCGGTATTACTCGGTATTTGCTCGGTATTGCTCGATATTTGCTCGGTATTGGTTATTGCCGAGCAAAATCGACCAATACCTAGCAATACCGAGCAATATCTAGCAAAATCGAGAAATACTGAGCCATCATGGGTCCGTTTCGGGTCGGATTGTCGGGGCGCGGTAAATAGTGAGAACACGTGGCGCGATTCTACTGGCAGCCGAACGTAGAGCTACGTCCTGTGACCGGACCAAATAAAAGTTCCTCTTCTTCAATGGTAAAGAAAGAAGAATTCTTGTATCTCTTATTGTATAGTGGATATTTCAATTGGGTCAATCCTATGATTTTTTCTCTTTCCAGATTTTCCATGCAAAAAATTTATTGCGTTACTACTTTTATCTATTCATGCTGAATTGAATAGCTCGTTCATAGAAAAACAAAAATAAAAATAAAAATAGACATTTATGAAAATTTTTTACGTCTTTACTGGCACTTTTTACTGCCTAAAATAGCCTTATAATAGTAATATTATTAAGTGCGCTATGATTACAAGCCGATGCAAAACTCTCTGATAGTGATTTTGAAACTACTGAGAAAGAGGCTTTTTACTATGGTGATTTTTGCAATAGTTTTAGCCATTGCTATTGATCTATAGCATCGATTTTAACTGTTGTAAGGTAGAAGTAGTAAAAACTTCTTCTATAGGCTAGTAGTAATTACCACTTTAATGTAATATTATAATGGTTATTCATATGATATTGTATATGACACCTATATATAAATGATATAAAGATTTATAGATTTAACACATAATTAATATTTATATTGATAGAATGCATATTATTTAAATTTTTTACATTGAATATAATTGTAGGTTTCATATAATCTATTAAGCTGTTTGCTCATTCTATGTAAGTTTATATATTTTTAGGGATATGTTATTTTAGATGAATTCTTTTGTAATCATGCTTTAAGTGTATTTATTGAATTGATAGATTTTTTTTATTATATAAATCATTTTGATATGAATAGATTTGAGATCTATATGTTTACATATTGGATGATAGCTTTTGTTATGTTATGTAGATGATATAAAGAAATTCTTTCAAATAAAAGATCATGGATAAATCTGCTGTCACGCATTCGACCTAGCATGACCCGTCAGGATATATGGGTTATATTGGTTTGGATCGTGACAAGATGACAGCTAAAAAAAGAGTTAGATGAAGATTTTGGACAATGAGGAAGGCGTCGATTCAAGCATCTATCATATAAGGACTAGAGTTTGGATGAGAGAAAGAGTAGCAATTTCTGGGTATAGGGTCAGACTTAGATTTTTAATGATGAGGATGGTGTGGATTGGAGAAATTTAACATCTCATGAATGCTCCTTTTCTCCCCGACAAGTGCCTCGAAACCATCACATTTGTGTGCAAACATTAGAGAGGAAGAGAGTTCATTCAATTTAAATAGCAAAAGTGGGCTTTCAATGAATGTATGATTGCTCAAAAAAAAAAAAAAAAAAAAAAAGATAATCAAAATGGTGACCACAAACTTAAATGTTGTACATCCAAATACAATTAAGACTCCGTTTGGGACGGCTTTTTTACCGCTTCTTAAAGTTACTTTCTAATACAAAAATTCAAATTTTTATACTAAAAAACTATTTTAAGTAGCAGTAAGAAATCCGTCCCAAACGAAGCCTAAGCCAAGATATAAGAAGCAAAATCACAAACTTTATTACATAGCACATTTCCACTTGGGCCAAACGATGACAGTCACACTATTAAAGTTCACGGTGCATGAAAAGTGTGCATTACACTCCTTGAAACAAAAAATACATCTACGCTTCATATGTCATGTATCAATTGCTGCTGAAAACTTTCAATTTTTTTTGCTTCTCATTGTGAAAAGAAATCTACCTCGCAGTACCAACCACCAAGTACAGAATTGCTTCCTCCCAAATAGAAATCTCAAAGGCTCATCAAATATCACCGTATTTCCTACAAAACAATCAATCAACTAAGTGGAGCAGCAGAAGCTTTTAGTACTCCCACTGGAATCAGATACATTGATGGTTGTTCCCTGAATACGAGGTCCAGCCAAAGCTGCAGCCTCTTGTGCAGCAAGTGCCTTCTTGCTTACAATGCGGAAAATCTCCTTTAGTATAGTCTCGAAAGCTTTGTCTATATTGATTGCTTCCAACGCTGAAGTCTCCAGAAACGAAAGCCCTTCTTTCTCAGCCATCAACTGTGCATCTTCTGTTGAAATAGCTCTTAAATGTTTCAGATCGGACTTGTTACCAGCCATCATAATAACAATGTTGGAGTCTGCATGGTCTCTAAGTTCACGTAGCCACCTCTGGATATTTTCAAAAGTTTGCCTCTTAGTGATGTCATAAACGAGAAAGGCTCCAACTGCACCTCGGTAATAGGCACTGGTGATGGCTCTGTATCTTTCTTGGCCAGCAGTGTCCCATATCTGAGCCTTAACCATCTTCCCTTCTATCTGTTAGAATAGCAGATTGAGAAGCTGTGATGGCTAAGCATATTATCATGTTGATAGG
Organism: Dendrobium huoshanense; assembly: GCA_016618105.1. Taxonomy (NCBI): domain Eukaryota; kingdom Viridiplantae; phylum Streptophyta; class Magnoliopsida; order Asparagales; family Orchidaceae; genus Dendrobium; species Dendrobium huoshanense. The sequence continues at coordinate 25,154,875 of CM028348.1, forward strand.
AAGTACTTGAGTTCGCAAGTAACCCTAAGGGAAATACTTGAGTTCGCAAGCAAATCTAGCTAGGATTGGCAATAACAGCGAGAAAAAAGGGCTGATTTCAGAGAGAAATCAACAAAGATCATGCAGGAAATTTAGTAGGTTGGAGAGGAAACACAAAAGAAATACTTTGATTCAATCCACGAATAAGAAAAATAAAAAAAGATGCAAGTTTTTTCAATTCGAGAAGAAGAAACAACTCCAAATCTCTAGCAAAACCTAGAGCCCACACAAACAAACCCTAGATCTCAAAATTCAGCCAATCTCCAGATCCTCCAACCCGAGCCCTCAAAAGACTAAATAAAGCCAAAGGAAGCTTACAAAATCCCTAAACAGCCAATAATTAAAATTTTCCCTCATAAACACAATTTAATTAAGTAGAGGGCCCCACTAGGACTTCCACCCCCTTCCTTGGTTCGGCCTCATGCTTGTGCCAGTGGCTATAACACTGAACCGGTCCATGTAAGACCAATTCAGCCGACCCCTCCTGAGTCGGCAGCATAAAACATGTCTATAATGTTTGTTTAACCAGCATGACCATATTTTTTTTTTTTTCTGGAAATAGAGATCAGTTGCAGCTTCGTTTACTAAAACAGATCGCTAATATTTTCATTTGGTTTATCAAATTATATTCAGAGCTTTTAAAACACTTAATGGTTGACTAGGATTAAATGTGATATACTGTGACAGATTATGGAATGGTTTTGCAATAGCTATGAGATTCTCTGGAGGGAGAGACAGTCACCATGCAACTCCAAAGCTAGGCAAGGAAAATGCATATCACTTGACAATCGGTATAAACAATGCTAGCTAAAATGGCAAATTACAAAAATGCATCTGGAAATGCTTCCAAACTCGTATAAACTTCTCTGTTGCCATTTTACTATGTTATTTGCATCTTTTGGCAGTATATGTCATATATGTGATGAGAAAGAAACCTATCAAAATAATATTATTAAGCAGTCGCACTGTGAATGGAGATTTGTTTTACTCACCAGTGTCCTTGCCCTTACATTGAAAAAAGAAATCAATAGGACTTATTTGATCCATACCCCCGGTTAAGGATTAGTATCTCTTTCAATCAATTAGATTCTAGATAAGTAGATAGAGAAGAGACTAAATCCTGAATTCATTGATATGCTAGTTTTTATAACCGAAATAGTAAAAAAAATGATAGTAATAATAATAAAAAATGTAAAATTGGGGTGATTTATATCCTTCATGCTTGGAGTTCTTCCTGGCAAGAAGAATATCCAAAGTTCAAATAGGCTTTAGTTTGTATTAAAAGCAAAGTTTCTCCTTTCTTTCAACTTTATAAATTGCAAGTTAAAATGACACTAGATTATATGGTTCATTTGATGTATAGACATGCTATAGTTGGTGTCAAAGGCAAGCTAAATAACACACGCACCATTATTAAGACATGCATAGGCAAGCACATTGCCTTACTTGAGAGATCGTGCTAATACATCAATACTTGAGATGACTTGAGTTTTTGAGAATGATAATAAGGGATGAAGATAAATTAGCATCAAGAACATTGTTCAAAATTGCACAATATGAGACTTGCCTCAGCGCAATTCCAATGAAAAAAGCATCGAGGCTTACCTCTCAAACTTTTTTTATGAGGCTTGCGCCTTAGCTTGACTGAGGCCCACTTTGAGGTACACCATGCCTCACTAACGTTAGGCTTACGCCTCACCCTATATATATATATATATATATATATATATATATATATATATATATATATATATATATATATATATATATATATATATTAAAACTTACCTAAATCCTAAATTAAAGCCTCGAAAAAATCACGCTTTAATGCACTCCCAAGCTGCAACAACTTCCTCTCGAATTCCTTGACCTCCAGCCCTCTGTTTTCTCCATAGTCAACATCGTCGTAGCCGTCGGGTATCACATGAAACTTGCATACCACCACCACTTCTTTTAAAATTTTAAAAGTATTAATCTCATCTTTATATTAATGAAAATATTTATGAAAGAGAAAAATGACTGAAATAAACAAAGAAGAAGCAAATTGGGAGACATTGGATGCATTGGAAGAGAGAATGGCGAGTCCAATTTGTTGTTATGATGACAATTCAAATAAAAACCTCCTTAGTGATGACAAAGCAGATTAAATCTAAGTTTTTGTCAACTATTTCAGTTTTATGGAGGAATTTAATGTGAATTTAATGTGGATGAGTAGGGAACTAAGAGAGAAGGAATTTGGAGTTGAACTTGATATTATATAATACTTATATTATATTCATATATTTAATATTATTTTGCTTTTATAATATTTGAATTTCAATTCATTTTCATGTAATTTATCACTTGACACTTTACGCCTTGTGAAATTTTTTATTTCCTAAGTATGTCAATTTCTTACTTCAAAATTCAATAAAGAAAGGTAACATGTCATCCTTTAACATATTATTTGGGCATTATATAAAAAATCACATTTAACATTTATTTTGACTTAACGCAATGTTTTGATTTTGAGGCTTAAGCCTCAAAACGCTTGAGTCTTACGCCACGCCTCACAAACAAAAAATGCCTCAATACCCAATTACACAATTTTAAACCTTAATCTAGAATAAGAATGTTCATTTGAAAACAAGTTGAATCAAATATATAGTAAGAGCTCCATGATTTAGATTTGTAAATCTTGATGATAAAGAGGATAAATACCATCAGACAAAGGAATAAATAGAGGACTAAAAAAATAGTGATGAAGAAGAGAGCATGGATGTTTTTGAAGATGAGATGATGGAATAAATGGAGGACTGAAAAATCAGTGATAGAGAATATAACATGACTGTTTAGATAGATGGAATAGATAATAATGAAGAATATATTATCCCTAGACTACAAACTTTAAGTTGTTTGATTGCATATATTTAAGATTAACTATTTAACAAGATTTTTAAATTTGGAATGCAATGAAATTTGAAGAGTATTTTTCCAACGTAATTTCATGTGTTGATTATAATTTTATATTCCACAAAACTATTCCTAAAAATAATAAAAAATTATAAGTTATAAAGCTTTTTCTTTTCTAACATCTTACTTCACTTAGGTGAGCACCGTGGTGGCATTTAGTGCCTCAGGAGTAAGGGTTTTTGGTACTTTTATAAAAAGCTCGTGTTGTACAACTCCCTTACTGGGAAGATACATTTGAATTATTATTATTATTTTTTCAAAGGCTGACCAGCAAAGTTGCAAAAGAAAGGCAGAAGCAATTTAGAATGCCATAAATAAGATGGAATTTTGAAAGAACCAAATAGTTATCTAAGATATCATTTTTATGGTTACCTAGATAACAACCAACATCAGTAAGAACCTCTATTTTCCTGATTGTGATGTTCTTGCTAGGGTTTACATTACAAGTGTCATGCAATTACTATTGTAACCATAAAAGCTAGTGTTCGTGGAGAAATGTCGCACAATCATGTACACAGCTTCCTAAGAGTGGTTACCAAAGAATCAGATCAAATAAATATCATATATAAAATGGGTTGAAGGAACAGTATCTCCAGTTTCATCCTTTCTTTTTCCAAACAATGCTGTTAAAACATATGGATCAGAATCTATGATGCTTGAAGAAGTTATCTTTGGTCACTGACGTTACATAAAATTCAATTAAATTTTATTTTTTTCTTTACTTGACAAGATACAATCACATCAAACCGGAGACATGATTGTTGCAAAAAATAGCACACGCAGTGATAGCAAACAGAAATGAACTATGGTATTTTTTTCAAATACTAGTTGCATCTCGAATAGAGTTTAAGGCATTTTCTCAGAACCATGTTATGCTCACCCATATTATTCCTGAGCTGCTTAGATATAGCAGTTTACTGTTATTCAGTGATTTACCTGATAGCTGGAATGAATCTCTAATCTATGTACAAATTCACTTTTCCTAGGTGTACATATCACGTACATCTTAAACAAGAAATCAAATAAATTCTGTTGCAGCTTAAAATAAGACCATAGGAGTTATCTAGTACATAACATAAATTAATCACAATTTCTACTCTTAAAAACTATCAAGATAACATAATCTATTTGAAATGGTTGAACTACAGGCAGAAAACCCATTTCAGCGGTTTTTCTGTATGTAAGTGAACCGACAAGACAAGCAAAAAATTAGCTAGGACAGACAAAGCCTAAGAAATATAATTCTTGCCATCATTCAAAGAACAATTATGGCAGAAACAAATCTAAAAAGTGCAAAGTGCATATTTTTAGCCCATGTTGAGACACTTACGACAGAATTAAGTACTTAAAAGAATATCATCCTGCTAATAAATATAATATTGAAAAATCTTTGATGCACATATCTCTATATATTATAAGAAATAGCAACATCATACTAAAAAAAGCCCTCAACAAATAAAATCTAACAAAGAAAATATTGATTGGTTGGGAGGAAGAAAAAACATTAGAAAAATACATCGCTGCAGTTTTCTAAAACAATGCCCCTGCCATTTAACTATGTCAATCACGTTGACAACAGAGATTAATCATTTCTATACATGGTCATGTAAATTTTGTAATTGCTAACATCAATACATCATGATCATAATTGATCTTATACCAACATTTCGTTGGCATTAGGCATCCTCAATCTTGATTCCTGTTCAGCAACATCAGATGCAATTTTCTTTTTCACATATCATCCTGCACAACTACTTACCTTGCTAAAGTGGTTTAACCCTTCTTCTTCAGAATTCATTTAATGGTTGTTTGTTTGGATGTTTGCAAAATGCATGCCTCTAAGACATGCAAATTAACAAAAATGCATGCAACTTAAAGCTACAAGAGATGTTTAATTGGATGCAAATCAAATGCATAGAAATAAATTTTAATTATTTTTAGGATAAATTTCAAATACATTAAAATGTCTCCTTATCTCTATTATCCACGAGATGGTCTTAGCTAAGGTTGTTGATGATGAGAGAGGGATTGAAGGAGGTTATTGGTGACAAAAGCATTCTAGGCAAGAAGGTGGTGGGAATGGGTTGGGCAGGGTGCGAGATGGAGGTGGAGGTGGTTGAAGGTAATGAGAGGGCTCAAAGGAGATTGCTTTCAATGGAAAAAATAAGGACGAGTGAGGGATACATCGGAAAGAGGAGAGGTTGTCGTGACATAGAGGGATTCGAGGGAGGTTGAGGGCGACATGAGGTTTTCGAAGGAGATTGGCGAAGGCGAGAGGAACTTGTGGAAGGTTGCTAATGATAGGAGTAACTCGAGCGAGACTGCCAACAATAGATATTGAGACAAGCGATGGTAGAGCTTAGAAGAGGAAGACGTATGGTTTGGAAATCTATTGATTTGACCGATAAGCAAGTAATGAAATGGGGTCATTATTTCTAATACTTCAAACTTTTACTTTTACTTTGTTTTGTTTTAAACCAAATACCAAAAGTTAAAATACAGGTGATCGTAATACAATATTCTCCAAATGCTTTTAACAAAACAACCCCAACATTAATTCTACGTATTCATCTTTGATAAGCCTTTTACCTCCATTCTACATGCCTAAACCAAAAAGTCTACTTTTCATATTATTTACATTATGTGTTCAACGAGCATCTCTTTCCAACATCCATCATAATATTATAATTTTTGTTACATCAAATTTATTGCAAGCAATTTCATTGAACATCAAGACATTTCAAATAAGCCTGTTATCACCGTTCTTGCGCAATTTTGGCTCAAACCATAAAAAGGTTCAAAGTTCAAATCTTCAACATTCCATCATTATCTCGTTTAAATGACCATAACTTTTATTATTGCAGTATCACAGACGAAATTAAAAATTTTAATGGCGCCATAGATGCTAATTAAAATATCAAAGAGACCATGAAAATAATCCAACAAGCAAAATTCCGGAGTAATATTTGATGAGATTGAATCACTAAAGTCACGAAACTAAACTCTATGCTAATAACGAGCTCAGGTATTAACCATAATTTCGTTAACAAACAAGAGGGTGTTTTTCAAATGTCCTGCATCAGAAATCAAGAGGCTCAGACTCACGGCTTTGTGGAATAAAGAGGCAATAAAAGTCAAATCAGATGAAACTCTTACGGCGCAGAATGACGGAAGTAAAACAATCGTTTGCAAAGGTACATGTTTACAAAGGCCACTTTTTATCTCCTATTAATAATTCGTGTACCATAATAAATTATTACGTAATGAAACAACTAAACCAAACCTAAGCTCTGAAGAAGTAAATCCCAGCTGCTCCGAACATTTCCAGGAACGGAGATCCAAGAGCAGAAAATCTCACCTGAAGCGTTTTCGTGGCGAATTCCACACCGATCGTGGATTTGGAATCCAAGGAGAACTCGTTCCGGGTAAACCTCGACAGTATGTTGGATTTTCCAACACCGGAGTCACCTATAAGCACGATCTTAAAGAGATAATCATATTCATGATCTATTTTGTGTGCCATTCCAGTTCCAGCTACTGCTCCACTGCTTGCCCAATCTGCATCATGCCCAAATAAAATCTAATCAATGATCAAAGAAATCAATAACGAACGGAAAAGCGAAATCGGCAATAGCGCCATACATCCCCACCACCAAATCGAAAGATCGGATCAAATGAACCCTAGAAAAGTTCAGACGGGTGTAGCGAGGGGCGGAGATGGATAGGGAGAAGGAGAGCCGGCACGATGTGCACAGAAACACCTTCCGAGCTGGAGTCAATATGAGAATTTAAAGAAAGTTGGACAATAGGAGAGACGCCGCTCCGAATTAAGAATTCTAACATAGCGGATTCGGTTTCGGTTTCGGTTTCGGACGATCGTGAGGGCTCCTGCTGTAAGCCAACGAATAAACAGTTGGATTCCCATTTCAGAAGATTCAGCGTATTTATTATATTTAGATGATTTTAAAAATTCGAATATAATTTAAAAATTTAAATTAATGAATAAATTAAAATTTAAAAAAATATCCATTTCAAAATAAATTATTTATTACAACTTATTTTATATTATTATATTAATTTTCTTATATTTTATACACTTGAAAATTTATTTTATTAATAGAAATATAATTATAAAAAATATATGGGGCCAATAACGAGCTGGTGATTAATCTTCTAATTTTTAATGTTTAGTCATCTAATTTTACTTATCTTAAAGTTAATTAAAAAATGATGAAATTCATCCATTGCATCAGTTGTAAAAAGGAGTGGTAGTAAATGATTGCAATGACAACTACATCATTGAATAGTGTGAGTAGTAAGACATGGAACCATTGACAAAAGTTGTAATGTATTTATTAGAGTTTATGATGATAATGGATGATCTCTAATTGATTAGTGATAGTGTCAAAGATATTGCATGTGGCATACTTATTTTACAAAGTTAACTATTCTTCTTGGACTACAGGGAAAATGTTAAATTCTGACAATTTTTTTGTCGGAAATAAATTCGTTAGAAATTCCAAGTGATTACAATGGAATATTTTCGATAGATTTTCGATGGAATTTTGAATTTTCTGTAAAATATATATTACTAATTTTTAAAAAATATTCATTTTGTTAAATCAAATTAATTAAACTAAATAATGTTAAACTAAAATAATAAATAATTTTAATAATAATAATAATAATAATTTAACTAATTAAAATAAATTAATTAGGTTATCTAATAAATATTGTTAAATATATTAAATAATATAAACATATTTTGCATTAAAAATAATTATTAAGAAAATATAATTTAAATAAAAAAAATGTACGTAGTAGAGATAATGTAATATGTAGAGCAGCTTATTGGATAGATGTGCTTTGAAGTTGTTGAAGTGGGCGGAGCGGATTGCAGGGCGGGCCTGGTATACGAGGCCGCGGAGTTAGCAGACGAGCCTGGTTCACTGGCCCGCTCGGGCTAAATAACATTTTTGTTTATTTTTTTCTAAGTAATTTCCAGCGGAATTTTTCCTATTGTATTTGTTTTTCAACGCGTGATTTAACGTCGGAAAATTTTCTGTCGGAAAATTTTCTGATAGAAATCTGCCGAAAATATAAATTACCGCATATTTCATTCATTTTTTCGACGGAAATAGCCGTTGGAAATTGATGTTTTTTCCGGTAGTGTTGAGAGGAGTTAATTTAAGAAGAATGACAACTGAAATGGAATATCAACATAGTTACTGATAGTTTGAAAAAGCAAAGATATCTTTGGACGAACTATCTATTAATGATCTTATGACAACATGAATGAATATATATATATATATATATATATATAGTATGTCGCTCATATTTATGCCAACTTATCGACGTAATTTGTTAGCGAAAGTGCTAAGACCATTATCACATAATTAACTCCTTAAGTATGATAGTCGATGCATACAATATAGATGCGAATGCTTTAGATTATTATTGTTATAGGACCATTCAGGTCTCAATTCAAAGAGTTTATGCATCCACAAATTTGATGTGATGTCTCATATATATTTATTTTTCTGGGTGGGGGCTAACACATCAATTTCAGCCTATTTGGTTTCTTTGGCAGAGAAAAGTTAAATTGGTCATCAATTCAATTATTGGATTGCTTAAGATGTGAACTTGTGTAAAAAGTTGTGCTATAGAGAATATTTTGATCCTAAATATCTTTACTAAAATAATCATTAAATCCATGCATTAGGACTAAGAGCCATGTATCTGATGAGAAAGAAATGGCAAGGTGGAAAGGTTCCTTAATAGGAACGGAAACTCTACTTTTATTAATCAACCTATTATATAATTACATCTTTCATGTTGCGAATTAAAACCTATTTGCAACAATGTGATCATTATTGATATATCATCAAAACATTATCTTGAACGGACACGAATCTTGAGGCAAAATTGAGTTGAAAGCTTTTGAAATTAAATCTAGGACCAGCAAACTCTGATTTCAGTAAACTTATAATCGAACTGAACGTCTCGAAAAGATGAACCCAACGACACCAAAATCAGTCCAATCCGAACCCAAATGAACCCAAATCAATGGTCAAAAGCATTTTTGGAATGTTCAAAGCATAATTTGAATTACCAAATGAATTCTAAACGTGACATGCTTATAGACAAATCGAGCAAGTCGATGAAACGAATATAACAAGCCCAAGATCACCAAATTCTGATATCATTAAGACATCCAAATGCCCAAAAAATGATCCACGATCAAAGGGATCAATATTTGTCGTCCATTCAAATCACGCCCATATGTATCTTGATCCTCCCCATATTTACAAGTCATGCCACTCTAAAAAAACTATAAATAAGTCACATTCTTCACATTAAGAGAGGAGAAGAGGAGGAGGAGAAGGGAAGAATTTGGGAGCTTACTTGCCGCCGACCATCGCCGCAGTTCTTCTCGATCACCGCCAGACTTTTGCTAATCCGCCAACCACTGCAGAACTTCCTTCCGTTCGTCGATCACTATTAGAATTCTTCCTAACCACCACCTAACTTCGACCTCTTCGTTGATCGCAGCCGGACTTCTGCCATAATGAAAATTTCTCTCTTCATTTCAACCTCCAAAAAATATAAATGGATAGTACTTTACCTATATCTCATATTTAATCATATTTATTTTTAAATTTATAGTTTATTAAATTTCAGAAAAGATGATTTGTTTATTCCCCCCTCTTCATGAATTTGTTTCCGTCCACATAAATATAATTTCGGCCAATGAGGATCGAGTCACTATGAAGAGTTTTTAATATTACTGCTTAATTAATAATTAGCAAAACCAACTAAGCATTTGAGTAATACAGAAGGAACCAATTCAACTTATTTATCAATCTTTAGATTAGATAGTCCTTTGGTCTATCATCAATAATAAACAAAAAAACATGTGGTTACTTGAAGTATCATTTTTCTTTTCTTTTCTTTTTAAATTAAGGAGTTTGTTGCATCCATTATTTATTTATATTAGTTTTTAAATTCTTTGGTTTCAAAACTTTCTTAAAAAGTTTATTATTTTAATTTGAAATTTTTGAGTAACATTCATGATAGTAGAGACAGAGGAATTTATCTTCTTAGCATTGAATGAAAATTTTACACACATATAGATGAGACAAGAGTAACTTATAAGCGAAAGAAATTTTACATGAAAAGCCTGTGATGCGAAAAAATCATTAGTCTAGTTCAATCTAAATAATTTACTAGCGTGAGTTGTATATTTTTGCATTTGCAAGTGTTAGGGTTTTTAAAATGGTGAATGTTAGACTTGGTGGCAACGAAGAATGTTAATACTATTGTCCACAACATACATCAATCTTGTGGCTATGACAGATGTTGACATTGATATCAATAATGATCATCGGCCTAGTGGCAACAATATTTGTCGAAGTTGTTAATGATGATGAGTCTCAGTTTTGGTAGTAATTATGTGTGTTAGTGTTTGTTTTGATGGTTGGCCTATGACTTCTTTGCGATGGACGGTATCATCAATGACATCGATGATAGGTATTAACTTTATTAGAGATTATAAGCATTGAGCTTATCAATGATGATGGATTTTAGCCCTAGTGGCAATAATGGGTATCATTATTGGTGTTGATAAAAAAGCATCAATTTTCTTAGCGATAATGATCATGGGGTATTGATAATGAAGGGTGTAAGCCTTCGTGGTGACAAGGATGTCAATATTAGTGTTGATGATAAGTATAAGCTTTATTGGTGATGAATGTGAATCATCGTTGTTGTGAATTAATAAGAAATGTAATCCTTAATTATATTAATGGTATTTGTTAGAAGTAGTTTTGATGGAAGAGTTGTTGAAGATAATAGGCGTAGGAGTTGGTGTTGGCTTTATTGGAGATGACGTGCTTTGACCTTGTTAGTGACAGCAATCAATGATGCTGGCATTAGGATTAGCTTCAACATTTCTGTCGATCATGAGCATCAGTATTAGTGTCAATGATTGGCATCAGAGTTGGTGTCAAAGATGGGCGTCGATGTCAGTGTTAATGATAGGAATCAAGCATCTTGACAATGATGGATGTCGGTATCATTTGTGATAATGTGCATTTATGTTATTGATGATAACGACTTCAACTTTATTTTTGATGATGGATGTCAGGCCTTGAAAAATAAAGTTTTAGATTATGTTATCTAGAATCTTTTTTGGGCCATTTTTTGGCCACCTTCAATGTATAAAAAATGGATCTATTTGTAGATTTATAGATACTGACATTCTTGTCATTTTAACAAAAAAATTGAAGTATCGGATCAAATGGCCTGTGTTGATCCCCCATGACAAACTATTATTTTTTTACTTATCTTAATACTTAATAATATCAAAAATTAAGTGATATTAGGTTTACAAGATTCATCTCTTGGAGAAGCTATTTTTATCTATAAGTATATAAGATTTGGAGCGTATTTGATAGCTCAAATTGTTTTATAAAGTTTCCATTTATGCTTTTGGAAGGAGGCTCCAAGAAGAATTGCTAAGGAAAGAATCTATAGGTTTGCCAATCATCACCTATTATCCATTGTCAACATTGACATCCACTATCAACATCTACTATCATGACCACCATTAGCATCAAATTAAGATGATCTCGATGTCATTAGCAACCTCGATGCCCACCATCGTCAAAAATTTTGTTGCCTATCACTAACAAAAATAGCGGTATCCCTTGTCACCAAAAAGACAAATATCCATTAAGAAACATATTAAAGGCGCATTTTTAAAGGCAAGAATTTTAATAATAGGTAGTGTATTTAAATTTAACAAGAATATTTTATACGCTATGCATAAAGGTCCATACGATAGTGAAGGCATGACTATCAAATTTTGAAATGAGAAAACACAGAGCGAAAAGAACCAAAGATTTCACATTTAACTTCAACATTTAGGTTTCGTTTGGGATAATTTTTTTACTATTTTCTAAAGCAGCTTTTTAGTACTAATTTTTTTGAACTAAAATTTTTTGGTTGAAAAAGTTATTTTAAAAAGTAATAAAAAGTTGTCGGAAATGAAATCTTAGTTTAATAATGTTGCGTCCTGGAATATTCGCGGCGGTAGAGAAATGTTTAGTTTAACGTCTTAGCATTGTACGAAGATCCAGCACACAAGCAGATAAGTGAGAGGGTGTAGCATTCATAAGAGACACCAGAGTTTTTACGTGGAAAACCCCTGAAAAGGGGGAAAAACCACGGGGCCTGGCCCAGTTTGAATGAATCCACTAGTATTTGTAGTCGATTACAAATGAGGCCCTTCCTTAGGAGAAGGCCTTGGATTGATGTAGCAAATGTACATCATATAGATTGCATTACATGGTAGGAGTTACATATACAGGTTTGTTTGGCCTGAAGGACCGTAGTCGGCAGGAGACCGTGGTCGGCAGGAGACCGGGGTCGGCAGGAGACCGGGGTCGGCAGGAGACCGGGGTCGGCAGGAGACCGGGGTCAGAAAGACCGTTGTCTATTGATGGAGGTCGGAAGGACCATAGTAGGCGATGAAGGCCTGAAGGACCGTAGGCGGTAGGAGATAAGGAGTCAGGTGTTAGTCCCAGTGTCACTTGGAAGATCGGATGTTGATGGTCTGGCCTTGAGTAGGACGTCGGGTCTTAAGCAGGACGTCGGGTCTTCAGCAGGATGTCGGGTCTTCAGCAGGACGTCGGGACTTAACGTCGGGCCTTGAACAAGACGTCGGGTCTTTGGCAGGACGTCGGGACTTAACGTCGGGCCTTGAACAAGACGTCGGGTCTTTGGCAGGAAGTAGGGACTGAGTGTCAGGCCTTGAACAAGACGTCGGGTCTTTGGCAGGACGTCGGGGATGAACGTCGGGCATTAAGGTGGTGGTCCGGCGAGATTTTGTGGTGGTCCGACGAGATTCCTGCGGTGGTCCGGCGAGGTTCTGTGGTGGTCCGGCGGTGGTCCGGCAGCTGTCGAGGAGGAACTCCTTCCTTCTCTTCTCTTCTTCTCTCTCTTGCTTGGATCCCCTCTTATGAGAAATGAGGGCTCTATTTATAGATTTTCTGGAGTGGCATGGCCCGTAAATAGGCATGAGATCAGGGGCGAATAGGGAGTGGTCCAATGGACGGCCTATATTGAATCCTACGATCATGCACCGTTCATTGGACATTTGAAGGCCTTAGTGATGTCGGAATTTTGTGATCTTGGGCTCGTTGGATTTGTCTCGTCGAGCCCTTCGATTCGAGTATAAGCTAGTTAAAATCGGAGTCCGTTTGGTAACTCAAATTGCGGTTTGAACCTTCCAACAGCACTTTGGATCCATGATTTGGACCCAATTGGGCTCGGATTGGGTTAATCTTGGTGTCGTTGAGTTCGTATTTCCGAGACGCTCAGTTCGACTATAAGCTTGCTGAAATCGGAGTTGGGGTGCTCTCGGAATTAATTTTTGAAGTTTCCAACTAGCTTTCGCCTCGAGATTCGTGCCCGATCAAGCTAATTTTGTGATGCCGTATCAGTTGCCCCCCTATTTTCGGACGTCGAAGCTCCATGAGTCCGAAAATACTTGTTCCGAAATTTTACACTGACCGAATCGCAAAAAATTGCGTTCCAAAAATTAATGGCTTGCTAGAACTTGATCCTAGAGGCCCCGTTGAGCTTCAAAAGTGTCAAAATCGAGTCCGGAACGTCGAAAAACGTATCCGGGGGCCCCAAAAACGTCCGAATCGGACCGTCCGGGCCGAAAATCCAGCCCGGGACACTTAGGCGGCCGAACCGGCCTGCCTGCCGGCCGACCGCCGGCCGCAGCCGCCGGCGTCGCCGCGCCGGCGAGAGCCCGCGTCAGCGGGCTGAAGGGGCGCGCGTGAGGCGCCCCTTTCAAGGCGGTTCATTTCATTTTTTTTTTTTTTTTTTTTTTATTTTTTTTCTTAAACCGCCTTTGTTAAACCGACATAGGCAAAATTTTTTTTTTTTTTTTTAATTAAAGTGGGGCCCACATGGATTTAAAAAATCCGAAAAAATTCAAAAAATTCCGAAAAAATTCATAAAAATTCAGAAAAATTCAATTTTTTTGAGAATTCTAGAAAACTCTAGAACTTTCCCCTTTTCACTCACAAAAACTATAAATAGGCCCTCTAGGCCTTTAGAAAAATTGCCCTTCTCCTCTTCTTCTTTTCTTTTCTTCTTCTCCCTCTGTCCTTTCTATTGAGTCCTTCCCTCGATTTTTCGAGGCCCCTCTCTTGGCAAGGAAGTCCGGAGATTTCCCCTCCTTCTCTTCTCCCTCTGTCCTTTCCATTGAGGCCTTCCCTCAATTTTTCGAGGCCCCTCTCTTGGCAAGGAAGTCCGGAGATTTTCCCTTATCCCTCTTTTCTTCGAGAGATCTTGTGGAGTTCCGATGTTTGGTGATTGGCAATGGAGGTCGGATAGACCGTTGTAAAGAGAGAGGTTGGAATGACGGGCAAACTTCCAGCATCGGGGAGAAGTATGATGACAGACATGAATTCAACATCGGGTAGTCATACAGCGTCGGGTAGAAGACCGACGAAAGTCTATTAACTGGTAGAAGTCCGACATCCGGTAAAAGTACGAAGTCGGGTGAAGGTGCAGCGTCGGGTAGAAGACCGACAAAGATTCGTCGACGGGCAGAAGTCCGATGACGAGTAGAAGTCCGATGACGAGTAGAAGTCCGCTGACGAGTAGAAGTCCGACGACAGGGAGAAGTCCGACGTAATGTAGAAGTTCGGCCTCGGGCAGAAGACCGATGAAAGTTTGTCGACGGGCAGAAGTCCGACGACGAGTATAAGTCCGCTGACGAGCAGAAGTTCGACGACAAGGAGAAGTCCGACGCCGTGTAGAAGTACGACCTCGGGCAGAATTCCGATGAAAGTTCGTCGACGGGCAGAAGTCGGACGACGAATAGAAGTCCGACGACAGGGAGAAGTCCGACGTCGTGTAGAAGTACGTCCTGGGGCAGAACACCGATGAAAGTTCGTCGACAGGCAGAAGTCCGACGACGAGTAAAAGTCCGCTGACGAGCAGAAGTTTGACGACAAGGAGAAGTCGGACGTTGTGTAGAAGTACGACCTCGGGCAGAAGTACGATGAAAGTTCGTCGACGGGCAGAAGTCCGACGACGGTTAGTAGTCTGACGGCAGGCAAAAGTCCACAGTAGGGTAGATGACTGACGAAAGTTCGTCGACGAGCAGAAGTCCGACGACGAATAGAAGTCCGCTAACGAGCAGAAGTCTGAGGTCGAGTAGAAGTCCGTAGTCGGGTAGAGGTGCAGCGTCAAGTAGAAGACCGACGAAGGTCCGTTAACGAGCAGAAGTCCGACGATGGTAGAAGTCCGCTAACAAGCAGAAGTCCGATGTTGAGTAGAAGTCCGCTGACAAGCAGAAGTTCGACGTTGAGTAGAAGTCTGCTAACGAGCAGAAGTCTGAGGTCGAGTAGAAGTCCGTAGTCGGGTAGAGGTGCAGCGTCAAGTAGAAGACCGACGAAGGTCCGTTAACGAGCAGAAGTCTGACGACGGTAGAAGTCCGCTAACAAGCAGAAGTCCGACGTTGAGTAGAAGTCCGCTGACGAGCAGAAGTCTGATGTCGGGCAGAAGTTCAACGTCGGGTAGAAGACCGACGAGAATTCGTCGACGAGCAGGAGCCTGACGACGAGTAGAAGTCCGCTGACGAGCAGAAGTCCGACGTCGGGTAGAAGACCGACGACGAGTATGAGTCTGCTGACGTCGGGTAGAAGACCGACGAGAATTCGTCGACGAGGAGGAGTCGGAAGACGAGCAGAAGTCCGCTGACGAGCAGAAGTCCGACGTCTGGTAGAAGTTCAACGTCGGGTAGAAGACCGACGAGAATTCGTCGACGAGGAGGAGTCTGACGACGAGTAGAAGTCCGCTGACGAGCAGAAGTCTGACGTCGGGTAGAAGACCGACGACGAGTATGAGTCTGCTGACGTCGGGTAGAAGACCGACGAGAATTCGTCGACGAGGAGGAGTCGGAAGACGAGCAGAAGTCCGCTGACGAGCAGAAGTCCGACGTCTGGTAGAAGTTCAACGTCGGGTAGAAGACCGACGAGAATTCGTCGACGAGGAGGAGTCTGACGACGAGTAGAAGTCCGCTGACAAGCAGAAGTCCGACGTCGGGTAGAAGACCGACGACGAGTATGAGTCTGCTGACGTCGGGTAGAAGACCGACGAGAATTCGTCGACGAGGAGGAGTCGGAAGACGAGCAGAAGTCCGCTGACGAGCAGAAGTCTGACGTCGAGCAGGAGTCCGCTGACGAGAAGAAGTTCGACGACAAGGAGAAGCCCGACGTCGGGTAGAAGTATGGCCTCGGGCAGAAGTCCGATGAAAGTTCATCGACGGGCAGAAGTCCGACGACGAGTAGAAGTCTGCTGACGAGTAGAAGTTTGACGACAAGGTGAAGTCCGACATCGTGTAGAAGTACGACCTCGGGAAGAAGTACGATGAAAGTTCATCGACAGGCAGAAGTCCGACGATGAGTAGAAGTCTGCTGATGAGCAGAAGTTCGACGACAAGGAGAAGTCGGACGTTGTGTAGAAGTACGACCTCGAGCAGAAGTACGATGAAAGTTCGTCGACGGGCAGAAGTCCGACGACGGTTAGTAGTCTGACGGCAGGCAAAAGTTCGCAGTCGGGTAGATGACTGACGAAAGTTCATCGACGAGCAGAAGTCCGACGACGAGTAGAAGTCCGCTAACGAGCAGAAGTCTGAGGTCGAGTAGAAGTCCGTAGTCGGGTAGAGGTGCAGCGTCAAGTAGAAGACCGACGAAGGTCTGTTGACGAGCAGAAGTCCGACGATGGTAGAAGTCCGCTAACAAGCAGAAGTCCGACGTTGAGTAGAAGTCTGCTAACGAGCAGAAGTTCGACGTTGAGTAGAAGTCTGCTAACGAGCAGAAGTCTGAGGTCGAGTAGAAATCCGTAGTCGGGTAGAGGTGCAGCGTCAAGTTGAAGACCGACGAAGGTCCGTTGACGAGCAGAAGTCCGACGATGGTAGAAGTCCGCTAACAAGCAGAAGTCCGACATTGAGTAGAAGTCCACTGACGAGCAGAAGTTCGACGTTGAGTAGAAGTCCGCTGACGAGCAGAAGTCTGACGTCTGGTAGAAGTATTGTCGGGTAGAAGACCGACGAAAGTTCGTCGACGAGCAGAAGTCCGACGATGGGTATTAGTCCGATGAAAGGAAGAATTTTGGCGTCGTGTAATAGTCCGTCGAAAGTCCTGCAAGGCAAAAGTTTAGCGCAGGAGGAAATTCAAAATCGGGAAGAATTTTAACATTATGGAGAAGTCAGATAGAAGTCTATTGACGACATTCTAGCGATGTTAACCAAGGACGTGAGACTTTTCCGATGTTGTAAGTCGGAGCCCTGCTCGACGACGTTAACCTGTGTGGAAGAGGTCGGGAAAATCCACTAAGGATGTGAGACCTTTCCGAGGTTGTATGCCGGAGCCCTGCTCGACAACGTTAACCTTTGTGGAAGAGGCCGGGAGAATCCACTAAGGATGTGGGACCTTTCCGAGGTTGTATGTCGGAGCCCTGCTCGACGACGTTAACTTGTGTGGAAGAGGTCGAGAGAATCCACTAAGGATGTAAGACCTATCCGAGGTTGTATGCCGGAGCCCTGTTCGACGACGTTAACCTGTGTGGAAGAGGTCGGGAGAATCCACCAAGGATGTAAGACCTATCCGAGGTTGTTTGCCGGAGCCCTGCTCGACGACGTTAACCTGTGTGGAAGAGGTCGGGAGAATCCACTAAGGATGTGAGACCTTTCCGAGGTTGTATGCTGGAGCCCTGCTCGACGACGTTAACCTGTGTAGAAGAGGTCGGGAGAATCCACTAAGGATGTGAGACCTTTCCGAGGTTGTATGCCGGAGCCCTGCTCGACGACGTTAACCTGTGTGGAAGAGGTCGGGAGAATCCACTAAGGATGTAAGACCTATCCGAGGTTGTATGCCGGAGCCCTGCTCGACGACGTTAACCTGTGTGGAAGAGGTCGGGAGAATCCACCAAGGATGTAAGACCTATCCGAGGTTGTTTGCCGGAGCCCTGCTCGACGACGTTAACCTGTGTGGAAGAGGTCGGGAGAATCCACTAAGGATGTGAGACCTTTCCGAGGTTGTATGCTGGAGCCCTGCTCGACGACGTTAACCTGTGTAGAAGAGGTCGGGAGAATCCACTAAGGATGTGAGACCTTTCCGAGGTTGTATGCCGGAGCCCTGCTCGACGACGTTAACCTGTGTGGAAGAGGTCGAGAGAATCCACCAAGGATGTAAGACCTATCCGAGGTTGTATGCCGGAGCCTTTGCTCGACGACGTTAACCTGTGTGGAAGAGGTCGAGTCGAATCCCCCTGGGATTGATTTTGCTTTGATTGGGAGGGGGCGAACGCCGCGTATATCCCGAATCAAAAGTGAAGAAGGTCTATCTTTAGACCGTTACTGCCTTTTTTGAGATCGATGTTAAGACATTGCCCAAGGAGTAGAAGTCCAACAAGGGACTGTATAAAGCTTGCAATTGATTTGAAGTATCCTTACATTTGCTCAGATATTCCTGAAATATCAACTTAATGTTGAAGGTATTGGAGGATCTATTTGACCATAGTTTGAGTCAAAGTTGCCCCCCAATCTGCATCTGCTTCTTATGATATTGATGCTGTGTGATATTTTGAGATTGGAGCAAAAGTTGCCCCCCCCAGTCGGGAAGCACGTTCCCACAGACGGCGCCAAACTGTTGCGTCCTGGAATATTCGCGGCGGTAGAGAAATATTTAGTTTAACGTCTTAGCATTGTACGAAGATCCAGCACACAAGCAGATAAGTGAGAGGGTGTAGCATTCATAAGAGACACCAGAGTTTTTACGTGGAAAACCCCTGAAAAGGGGGAAAAACCACGGGGCCTGGCCCAGTTTGAATGAATCCACTAGTATTTGTAGTCGATTACAAATGAGGCCCTTCCTTAGGAGAAGGCCTTGGATTGATGTAGCAAATGTACATCATATAGATTGCATTACATGGTAGGAGTTACATATACAGGTTTGTTTGGCCTGAAGGACCGTAGTCGGCAGGAGACCGTGGTCGGCAGGAGACCGGGGTCGGCAGGAGACCGGGGTCGGCAGGAGACCGGGGTCAGAAAGACCGTTGTCTATTGATGGAGGTCGGAAGGACCATAGTAGGCGATGAAGGCCTGAAGGACCGTAGGCGGTAGGAGATAAGGAGTCAGGTGTTAGTCCCAGTGTCACTTGGAAGATCGGATGTTGATGGTCTGGCCTTGAGTAGGACGTCGGGTCTTAAGCAGGACGTCGGGTCTTCAGCAGGATGTCGGGTCTTCAGCAGGACGTCGGGACTTAACGTCGGGCCTTGAACAAGACGTCGGGTCTTTGGCAGGACGTCGGGACTTAACGTCGGGCCTTGAACAAGACGTCGGGTCTTTGGCAGGAAGTAGGGACTGAGTGTCAGGCCTTGAACAAGACGTCGGGTCTTTGGCAGGACGTCGGGGATGAACGTCGGGCATTAAGGTGGTGGTCCGGCGAGATTTTGTGGTGGTCCGACGAGATTCCTGCGGTGGTCCGGCGAGGTTCTGTGGTGGTCCGGCGGTGGTCCGGCAGCTGTCGAGGAGGAACTCCTTCCTTCTCTTCTCTTCTTCTCTCTCTTGCTTGGATCCCCTCTTATGAGAAATGAGGGCTCTATTTATAGATTTTCTGGAGTGGCATGGCCCGTAAATAGGCATGAGATCAGGGGCGAATAGGGAGTGGTCCAATGGACGGCCTATATTGAATCCTACGATCATGCACCGTTCATTGGACATTTGAAGGCCTTAGTGATGTCGGAATTTTGTGATCTTGGGCTCGTTGGATTTGTCTCGTCGAGCCCTTCGATTCGAGTATAAGCTAGTTAAAATCGGAGTCCGTTTGGTAACTCAAATTGCGGTTTGAACCTTCCAACAGCACTTTGGATCCATGATTTGGACCCAATTGGGCTCGGATTGGGTTAATCTTGGTGTCGTTGAGTTCGTATTTCCGAGACGCTCAGTTCGACTATAAGCTTGCTGAAATCGGAGTTGGGGTGCTCTCGGAATTAATTTTTGAAGTTTCCAACTAGCTTTCGCCTCGAGATTCGTGCCCGATCAAGCTAATTTTGTGATGCCGTATCAAATAAGATTGAAGGTTTTCTAATATTCAAAAGTCCTCGTTCCTTGCTTTGATCTGAGAATAAACTTCCACGACCTTATTTAGGATTTGAACTCAGGGAATGAAGCTGATGAATGGATAAGGATCCTTCTAGACAGGCACGCTAAGCTGAGATAATAGGCTTTATTTGTATTTTGTGACATGCAGCCAAAAAAAAAAACCCCTTTTACTAAGCATAAATTTATAACTTTGCTAATTGATTCTAATATATTATAATTTTATTTTCAACAAATTTATGATCAGTATAATGTTGTTTGTGACTTTAATGGAAGAATGAATAACTTGATTTGAATGCAAATGGGCTCAAATCAGTCACTGATCATTAGTATGATTGAAACTTTTTTCAAGGTCAATTAAGATTTCGTTTGGGACAGCATTTTTACTGCTTGTTAAAGCAGCTTTTTAGTTTAAAAATTAAATTTTACACTAAAAAGTTGCTTTAAAAATAGTAAGAAAGCATTCCCAAATGAAACCTAAGTGATTCAATTTTCTATAAAACATTCATAAAGTAAGTGCCCCAATGAGAAAGCCATTTATTATTTTGTGCAGAGTCCGGAGGGCGTTCGGAGACCAATAAAAATGCGTCACGTCACCCCATTGCTCGGTACCGCTGGATACCCAGTGCTTAATCAGACGGGATAACCGCCCAGTGTCCGCACAGAATAATAGCTCCTTGAGAGGATGGTACTAAAAAATCTCATATTTTCACTTCATTATATTTGATAACTATGACATTTGAGGAGTTTAAATTCCACATGTGAACCTACTTTTTATAACCATTGATGAGCAACCCTCCTAAAATTTCAAGATGAACATGACTACTAATGGGAGCTTCCAAGATGTTCTAAACTACATTGGCTTCATCAGTCTAGGAAGAGTTAGAGAAAAAATCCAACCAATTATACTAGTGCTTTACAACTTCAATAACCATCTAGTAGGGTTTGAAGGGAATATCATGCTCCATATACACTTAGAGAGTTTTCTTGACCGAGGACTCACACGATCCAGTTTATAAATCAAATTAGTGTATAATTATAATGCCATCATTGGAAGACCCTTCAATCATTTTTTTTTTCGGGATTTTTGCTTCCACCTCTCACTTTAAGGTGACATTCTGAACTTCCATTAGAATCATTGTAGTTATATAAAAGAGTATGTTTACTTTATATGCATGAATCAAGACATTTGCTTGGAGTTTGGCATATATGCTTGAAATTGGCCCATATAATCATGCACCCCCGCAATGTAGATTCAACACTCAATCTGATTGTTTAGAAAAAGAGAAATTTTGCTTAGGATTATTTGAAAGTTATGAATCAAGTGATCAATAAACTTTTGGAGGCTAACTTCATCAATGTAGTACATTATCAATCTTACTTGGTAAACATTATCAGGGTGGAGAAGGCTTGGAAAATGTACGTTGATTATACCGATCTCAATAATGCATGTCTAAAAGACAATTTTCCTCATAGTTGATAACTATCTTCCATCAATTGATGTTAATTGTCATCGCCACTGTCCTCTAACAAATATCATCAACCAATCCAGATCCGCATTGCCATCCACCATTGTCATCAATGTTATTACCCTCTAAAACTATCAGTCATTATCACAAGAGGTAACTACTATGGTTCATGCATTCGAGAAAGATGGATATTATTACTTGAATGAATATAATTGATTTATTTCAAGTATGTTTAATATTTTGTCACATAAAAAATTTAGATTTCGTATTTATTCATTTGTATAGATGAGATTTTCATTCAACTACACAAAGATAATAAATTATCTCTCAACTGGCATAAAATTTTGAACCTACAAGAGAATATTTTCATATTTTCTATTTCACCTCCCCCTAAGGCATCTTCAACCGAAAAACTCATTTTATACTCTAAAATGCAGTAAAATTTCAATATGGTGTAATTCATCTCCAATCGAACTTCATTTCTATCATCTTTCTCGCGCTTCTTCCGAAGGTAACCATCTCTCACCTCTTTCGCACACTTTTCTTCTCTTTCCCGCTCTTCTGCAACAAATTCACAAGCGAGGGTATTTTGGTGAAGGTGAACAATCCGACATCAATATTGACGTCACACTATTCATCTACCGAATTTTGGCATGAGATTTGGAGTTTAAATGCAACAAATGACAGACAACACACGGTGGTATGAAGTTCGGTTGAAGATGATTAAAAAAATGATGAAAATTATATATACTTCTCTCCTTTCATTGAAAATTTGCACGGTGCTAAAGATCGAGAAGCTCGTCCATGGAAAAAAAAAAAAAAAAGTCTTCTCAGGTTCAAATATTAGCTTCAAAGTTCAAACCGTCGAAGAAGCTAGGTGAGACTTCTCGATAATACTCAGCTCTTGGCCTGATACAGAAATCTCTTTTGCTGGTGGAAAAAATTCGGTCAGGAGCTATCAGTTTATTGTCAGTAGTCAGATAGACTTTATTTATTTTACATAATCACATGATTTTTTATTTAAAATTACTGTCCTTAAATATTGAATGTCTTATACATATTCATAGATGGAATTACATTAATATGTCTATTTTAATAAAATTGTCCATCCTATATTAAAATATTTGACCAATAATAAAAGCAGGAATTTTTTCTTTGATGTTTTCTTTAATATAAACTAAAATGGGAATTTATTTTATTTAGGAGAAAAGGATCAAAATAGTTTTTAACTATATTAATTAAAGATAAATCAAAATAGTCCCGTCGTAGAATTAGTCTGATTCATTTTTTAAAATTTGAGGGATCAGAATGATTATTTAATATAGTTGTGGACCATTTTGATCATTCATAAAAAAAATTAAGCGATCTTGATTCTTTTCTCATTTAGCTAGTTATTAAAGCATGGTTTAATCTTATTAAAGTTTTTAAATACATAATGTGGTTTGTATATTTGACACGCCCAAAATAGTTGAAATAGACTTGCAAAATCGATCTAATGTGATTTAGATTACAAAATTAGCAAAAAGAGAACAAACCTCATTATAATATAATTGCTCTAAATTGTTTATAAACAAAAGTATTTTTAATTTTCAAACAATGTGGAATTAAATAAGAGGAGTTTTTTCTTTGGATAAAACTCACAAAGGGGGCTTACGCGTTCCATAACAAATCAAATTACAAGTCTTTAAAGAATCGAAAACTCTCTAAAATACAACATTTGAAGTAAAACCTACAAGCTAATGATTATGTTAATGCAATACAAAAGAAACCAATAGAAACAACCAATGAATCAACCAATCAGACATAAAAAAGCAATAGCCTCAACTCCATAATCAGTAACCATAGAAGCAACCTGCAAATGAAAAGAGAAAAGAAACAACACAAAAAGAAAAGCTAACACCCACCAAACCAGAAAGCCAACAAAACGAAACCACCACACAACAGCTCAAAAAACCATCAGCTACCAAAACCCCTCTCCCAAGCACTCACATCAACCCAGAAAGCACTAAATCAGAACAACCAACCAAGAAGAAGAGAGCAAAACACAAACTATTTTTAGATTTTTGCTTTCTATAATCAGATGAATTAGGGACTGGATTGCATGTCCTAATATTAAACATTTCCGATCTCTTATGATAACATAAAATATATAGTTAGGGGTGCCAACTTTTGACACGACCCGAAAACCCGATCCGGAAAATCCGGATTGGACCCGACCCGTTTGATAAACGGGTCGGGTTCGGGTTGACCCGGCGGGTTGCTGGGTCAACCCGCGAACCCGTTTAATTCAAAAAAATTTGAATCCCACGCATTCCCGCGCCTGCCCGCCGTGCTGCCCGCGATGCCTGCCCGCGGAGCCCGCCCACACTGCCCAGCGCTGCCGCTGCCTGCCCGCGGAGCCTGCCCGCCTGCCCGCGCTGCCTGCCGCGGAGCCCGCCTGCGGGGCTGCCCAGCGCTGCCTGCCCGCGGAGCCCGCCTGCCCGCGCTGCCTTCCCAGCACGCCCATCGCGCCATCGCGCCTGCCCCCGCTCTCGCCCGCCGCCCCGCCATCCGCCGTCCGCCAGCAGCCAACCGGGTCGGGTCGGGTCAACCCGTTAACCCGCCGGGTCGGGTCCGGTTCGGATTTCCGACCCGTTTATCTTCCCGGGTCGGGTTAGGGTCGACCCGTTTGAACCCGGGTCAGTTCCGGGTTCGACCCGAACCCGACCCGTGACCCGAAATTGACACCCCTATAATATAGTTATACTCCAACTTATATTACTAACATTATTAAAAAAAAAATCTTTTACTAATTTGATGTTACTATTTGTGCTGGCTAATTTTTTAAAAAATTATTATTATTATGTTAAAAATTTTAAAAAAGAAGTTGATTCTTCTCTTATATATTTTATTAAAAAAGAAAAATAATAAAAATAAGAAGAAGAACACTTGGCATTCATTGCAGCCCCCCCTGACTGAAATTCTCCAGAACTTCTGACCGAATTTTTTTTCCTTGCAGATATTGCAGGCTGTGCTTCTATATATATATCTCCCTAACTTTACATCTCATAAACAAATTAAGGAAAAATACTATAAATTTAAAAAAAAAAATGGAATTCAAGAAAATTTCTTTCTGTTTTCTTCTGCTTCTGATTATCTTCCACGCCGGTCAGATCAAAATAGAGGGAGAGGCCAAGAAAATTTCCTTTGCTAAGCAAGAGAGTAAGTTAATAGTCGATGATTAATCTTCTCTGATTAGTAAAGATAGATAGTCCTAATTAAGTTTAATATTTGAATAATTTTATTATTTAGCTTATGGATTATATGGTTTTGATATTAATTAGAGTATGGCAAAGTTCTTCAATCACTGGGCTTGATGTGCCGTTGCTGCGATTTGGACGGTGGAGATTGCCGGAGCTCGTGGGACTCGACCTGCTACAAGCTTGACTGTCAGCCATGGAGACATTTTTGATGCATATACTCTATATCTTATGATTATGTATAAGAAAAAATATATATATTTAATAAGAAATGAAGAACAATAGTTATTAGTACAGTAATTGAATATGTTAAATAGATTTTCATAGGTTTTAATTGATAGAGAATTAATGAAAGATAATAATTCTTCTTTGATGGAGAATGGTGCTGATGAGTGGGTACATAATTGGATGGGTTAATTCCATCCATTAGACACGTGGCATCATATTTATCCTACACCTATGTGAGATAATCTTCATTAAGGATTCGTTGGGACGGCTTTCTTACTGCTTTTTAAAGCAAATTTCAAATACAAAAAAATTAAATTTTTATTAAAAAATTGCTTTAAGAAGCCGTAAGAAAGCCGTTCCAAACGAAACCTAAGTATTGCTTGAATCTGCATTAAATTTAGACTTTGTTTGAGACTGCATTAAAATTTTTGTACTAGAAAACTGCTTCAAGAAGCAGTAAAAAAACCGTCTCAAACGAAGCCTTAGGCTTCAAAAACGAAGCCTTAGGCTTACTTTTGAGACGACTTTCTTATTATTTCATAAAAAAACTTTATAGTACAAAAATTTTAATTTTGTACTAAAAAATTATTTTAAGCAGTAATAAGAAAACAGTCTTAAATAAAATCTAAGACTATTATACTTCAGAGAATTTATGAATGGAAAGAAACAAAAAGAGGAGCTCTAATACATAAATACTCCTACATTATTAAATTTAAACACATAATGTGGTGACTAAAAAATTAAACACACTATAGATATCAAATTAAATAATCATAATATTTATGCAATGATAATATAAAATTTAATAAACATTAAGCTTTAGGATTAGATCACTAGTCTTAATCAGTAATTTCATATCATTAGGCTTTATTGAGAGCTTTATGAAGTCATGAATATAGAATTTAATTCCAATGCATATGGCTTTAGCAAATGATAGAAATACCCCATAAGTTATTCATTCAGATTTAACTGAGTTTTATGTTTAACAATTCATAGTGAAGGATTGTAAACTTATGTTTCATTTGAGACAGTATTGTTACTGCTGCTTAAAATAATGTTTTAGAACAAAATTTTAATTTTTGTACTAAAAAATTACTTTAAGAAGAACTATTTCTCAAAGCAGCTTTCTAAAACAAAAGTTCTTTGCTCAAAAAATTTTGGTACTAAAAACTCATTTGAAAAAGGGGCTTCATTTGAGACATCTTTCTTACATCTTTGTTTTTCAGGTTAACCATTATTTTTGTTTGGCAAATATTTTTTAACCACTCCAAATAAATTTTTATACTATGAAGCTACTTTAAAAAAAAACTACTATTTTTCACAATAGCTTTGCAACCACCTTTATAAAAAATTGTCGCTGTCACAAAGGATGGATCCTTAGGCTTCCTTTGTGGCAGTTTCCTTATTGCTTTGCTTTTTAGAAGGCGATCATTATTTTTATTTTGCCATTATTTTTTTGCTACTTTCAAAATATTATTGAACTATAAAGTTGTTTTCTATAACTATTTTAAAAAGTTATTTTTTATTACCACATTTGAAGCCTTATAGGAAAAAAAACTGAACTTTATTTATTAATTTAATGTTTTTCTTTTTAAAAATTAGACTAATAGGGAAAACCGCTACAACATCAAAGAATATATTAAGTCAATATATACCTAAAAAAAGAAAGAGAAACTTATATGTCTCCATTAGAGCTGCAAACGAACCGAGCCGAGCCGAGTATGTGAGTGTTCATGTTTGTGTTTGTTTAACATTAGCTTGTTCATGTTTGGTTCGTGTTTGATTCGAGCTTTATTATTTGTGTTCATGTTTGGTTCGTTTAATTTAAGGGTGTTCATGTTTGGTTCATGTTCGGTTTATGTTCGTTTGTTTAGTGCTTATCGAGCTTTAAACAAGCTATGTTCGTGAACATATTTCGCAAACAATCTATTGAACAAGCAAACCTTAAATTTGTTCATGAACATCCTAAACAAACAATCTAATAAACATGGACAAATATGAAATGTTTCTTGTTATTAATAAAAAATAATTATATTTTTATGTTATAATTAAAGTTTTTATATTATGTATATTTATAAATTTTAAAATAACATATTATTTAAGTTTTTATCGAGCAGTTTTAATCGAACCCGAATCGAGCTTGTTCATGAACATCAACTGATGTTGTTCGCGAACATAAACAAGCTGAACGCATTAGTGTTCAAGCTTGTTTATCTAAGAATCGAGTATTTAAAATATTGTTCAAGTTTGTTTGTTAGTTAATTAAGCGATCACGAACGAGCTTTAATCGAACCGAACAACGAGTAGTTCGTTGAAAGTTTGATTCGCTTGCAGCCCTAGTCTCCATCACTTAAAAAAAATTGACATGATGGAAAATCACAATGCTAGGAGATCAAAGACTAGGGTTTCGTGTATGTGGACAAACAAAAGGAGATCTCTTTCGTTCCACATTACCCTCTCAACTGCTATTTTGCTAGAGTTCTTGGAAGAATTAAGAGACTTCATCAATGCTAGAAGAGGAAGACTTCATATGAGGCTATCATGCTCGTGAGATAATTTTTAGGTTTCTTCTTTGTTTGTTTTTGTACTATAACTTTAAGATTGTAGATGCTCTTTCAATTGATATGTCATGATTTTGAATTTTCTATTTTATTTACTAATAAACTGTTTTAAAAAACAGTAAAAAGTTGTAACAAACAAGACAGAATTTCTTTTTTCTTCTTAAATCAGCATTTTAGTAAAAAAAAAATTAATTTTTATATTAAAAAGTCGTTTTAAGAAGCAAAAAGAAAGCTGTCCCAAACGAAACTTTAGTGTGTCAGAAGCATCTTTTGATTATCTCTCCAAGACGTAAACATGATTGAAGCTGAACACTATAAATCTTAGTATTATTTAAATTTTTTATTTTAAAATCTTAGTATCATCTTCCTATTTGGCAACTTTCTCAAATTTGAAGATTTTGATGCCCTTATTACAATAAATTATATTGTATAAGATGACTTTTTATACCTTACATAATGTTTAAGTCCGCTTCACATATTTGTCATAAGGATCTAACAAACTCAAACAAAAATTGAAACTTTTTTTTTCATATATTATAAAACAAATTACTTTGATGACATATCATCAAATTCCTTCAAATTATTGATAGAAAATGAAAAATTTCATATAAATAAAATTCAAAGAGGCCCTCAACCAAATTGTTTCTCAAGCTTTTGAGCAAGAAATTGCTTCTCTTCTTTTCCTTAGCACCTTCACCACCTTCCTTTCCCCAATGCCCTTCCCTTTCAAGTGACATTTCGATTTCTTTCGGAATTTGTTAGCAAGTGATTGATTAGCGGCAAATTTTTTGTCCCTGTTTTTGGCTAGTTGTTCAAGGATAATGATATGATTTATGTTTAAAATGTCATTCATATTGTAAACCCTAAATCAAGAATGAAATTAGGAAGCACATTACTTGATTTAAATGTTGATTTAAACAAGCTTTAATGTTATTAAAAAAGAGATTCAATGTTGATTAAACATTTAACAAATCTCATTCCTCACTTTTTCATAAATTTTTAGTAGATTCAAATAATTTTTTTTTATCAAAACTGAAATATTGTTCAATCGATGTTCAAATAATATTTGATTAAGGTTAGAACAAGGTTGGAACCCTATTCAAATAAGCTTTGAGCTTGCTTTGATAAATACATGAATAAGGTTCAATCAAAATCAATTAGGGTTCAAATAATGTGCATTTGCATTTTATTATGTATGTAGATGTCTATTAAAATCATACATGTAGAAAGGCTTTACACTGGGTGTGTAATCAAAATAAATTGGTAGGTAATTTACGGGTATGTGATCAACATTGGAGTTGATGTCATGATTATCTCTTAATTCCGTCGGCCGCTTGAGGGGCCCATGATTTGAATGCAAATTTTGAAAAGAAGGGGGCGGTTTATGAGAGAATTAATTTTTGGGAGGAGTTGTTTAGTAATTATCATTATATTTGTATTCTCTAAATAGTGAGAAAAATGTTTTGGCTAGGGTTATGTTATTTTTGACTAAATTTGTATTTATCTTAGGGTTTGATGGGGCTTTACCCGCCGGCTAGGGAATAAGAGAGCCGGATCTTTCTCTCGAATTGAGGATCCATTGTATTATGTTTGTTTTCTTCCCTCTTTCATCAATTATAAAATTTCCCTAATGTTTTGCCACCAAAATTCTCTCGATTTTTGTTTTTTCTAGCTGAAATTTCAAATTTCAGCTAAGATTCTTTTAATTTATGCAAGTATTTCCTATCAAATTGGTATATTCCCCCCACTTCAAAGTGGATGTCCTTCCGGTGTCCATCCACCTACTTCATAATTTGTTGTGCCATCAATACGTGCCTCTTCAATTCCTCCAATACCCTATCTATTTCCTCAAAGTACTGATCTATTGAAGAGAACTATTAGGGATCATGCAGCTAGCTCAGAGTTACATGTGACACTGATAGAGGATTTAGAGATGTTATTAGAACCACCGGAGTCGAGAGGAATTTGACAGGGAGACCAAAGAGGTTTTGATAAAATGAAATAACTTACCGAACCATGATGCCACCTGGGAGCCATATGACAGGGTGAAGCATCAGTTTTAATCCTTCCACCTTGAAGACAATGTGACTCTCTAGGAGGGGGTTATTGTTAGACGAGTCAAAGATGGATCGATCCTGTCACGACCCAACCCGACCGGGATGGATCCCATCATGTTGAGTCGCGACGGATAACCCCATCATCTAGCTTTGGAATTTATTTTCAGACTTTCTTCCAATACACAAAGGAATACAGAAACACATAGCCACTACAAACTTCCAAATACACATAAACTCATCCATAATTTTTCCTCTTTTTATCATTCATCAAAATAATCATATATATTATAGTACATGGCTACTGACATAAAGTACATAACAGAAAAGAAAACTAGCCATGACTGTACAAAAATTAAAAGTACAAAAATACATATGACTTTAAATCAGATCCTGAACGGCTAGTCCAAAACTTCCTTTCCTTTCCCAGAACCTAAAAAACATGAAGATAACCACAATGAGCTAATAGCTCAGCAAGATCACACTAGACGATCTAAATTCTCAGATTCTCTCATTCCCAAAATAATTCACAGAAGTTTTAAAAACAGCTCATTCTAAATCAAATAATCACTGAACTGAAATCTTAAGACATAATATATAGCAAACCATACTTTAATTCAAATATTCGTACATAATTCAGAGAATCAAAATAATTTCATATATTCTCACAAAAATCATATAATCAGACAAAATTCAGAATATCGTACATAAATCAAATAATCAGACGGAATCAAATAACAGATACAGAAGAACTAAATCGAATTCATATAATAGAATTATTCAAATCACATGTCAGATCACATTTCAAATCAGATGTCAAATCATATTTCAAATCACATATCCCAGACCCAGACAAAATCTCAAAGGATTCTGGCAATTTATGCCTCCCTTCCCTGACACAGACAGAATCTCAAAGGATTCTAACCCCTTATGCCTCCCTTTGTGCTTACAGCACCAGAATATATCAGAAATACATAATTATCATATCAGAATTCATTTTCATATTCCCTAACCCAGATAGAATCTCAAAGAATTCTGGCCCTTTATGCCTCCCTTCCTGACACAGACAGAATCTCGAAGGATTCTGACCCATTATAACTCTCTTTTAATATCATTCAATCCTATAAAACATCAAATTATCACATCATAACAAATACGGCGTAATTGAGCACATATCAAAATTTCACCTTTTTCGTATAACGACAGACAACAGAGAGCCAATGAACCAAAAATGCATAATTGCGAAAAATTACCAAGTTACCGGAGATCGTATAAAACAACATTTCAAAGATTTACTTATACTGAAGCAATATTTTTCGACATCCAGAAAATATTCTATTTGATAAAAACTCTGCATATTTCAATATACCCGGTGCAAAATTTCAAGAAAGTATTCAAAACGTGCAAAATCATAATCTCTATGACATACAAAAGTTACAAAGTAAAAGTTTTACCGGTGTAAAGCTATACCCGTTTTTCGCTAACGGAATCAAAACTTTAATCAGAATATTCATCAAAACTCACATTTCTGAAAATTGAGACAAGCATAATGTGCCTTACCTCGAATCGATCAACTTTCCCAACTGCGGCGACGGACGAAAACGAACCGAAGACGCCCAAAATGTGAATTTTCTTCCTCTTTCGTTCTCTTTCTCTCTCCTCTTTCTCTTTCTTCAAAACGAATCAAACAGTTCTTAAAAAGATATTTACGATCGTCCGGACAAAAATTTACATTCGCCCCGGGACGATCGGCTCTGTCAAGTCCTCAAACCACGTTCGTATGGACGATAATTATGGTTCGTCCCTGGACGATGCTCTCTGTCAAAAACTTTTAATTGTTCATCCCGGACGAACTCAATTTCGTACGGACGAACTTGGAAGGAAAAATCCAAAATAAAGTAGAACATGAAAGAAAAAGGTTTTCATAATTCCAACTAGTCTAACATTAAGTTCAGACCTTTGTATATTACAGGCAGACTAAGCAAGCTGCTGGCCCCCTTGTGGGGCTCATGATTTGAATGCAAATTTAAGAAAGAGTGGGAGATTTAGGAGGGAATTAATTTTGGGAGGGACTATTTAGTAATTATCATTATATTTGTATTATCTAAATAGAGGGGAAAGGGCTATTCTTAGGTTATGTTATATTTGGCTAAATTTGTATTTCTCTTAGGGTTTACTTGGGCTCTAGCCACCAGCTAGGGAATAGAAGAGCTGGATCTTCCTCTCGAATTAAAGATCCATTGTCTCTTGTTTATTTTTTCCCCTCTTTCATCAATTATTAAATTTCGCTAGTGTTTTGCCACCAAATTTATCTCAATTTTGTTTTTATCTTGCTTAAATTCCAAATTTTAGCATATATATTTTTTTAATTTTTGTAGGTATTTCCTATCAAATTGGTATAAGTCCCGCACTTCAAACTGGATGTCCTTTCGGTGTTCATCCACCTACTTCTTCATAATTTGTTGTGCCCACAACAAATGCCTCTTTAATTCCTCCAACACCCTATCTCTTTCCTCAAAATACTGATATACTAAAGAGAGCTATTAGGGGTCATGCAACTAGCTCAGAGTTACCTGTGACACTGATAGAGGATTTAGATATGTTATTAGAAATAGTGGAGTAGAGAGGGGTCCGACAGGGAGACGAAGGAACCAAGGAGGTTCTGATAAAATGGAAAAACTTATTGAACCATGACGTCACTTGGGAGTCATATGAAAGGGTGAAGCACCAGTTTTAATCCTTTTACCTTGAAGACAAGGTGACTCTTTGGGAGGGATTATTGTTAGACGGGTCCAGATGAACTGGTCCAACCGGCCCAACACCAAGGTTGGCCCTTGGTGTATTTCACAAGGACCAAGCAAGCTGACAACCCCCTTGTGGGGCCCATGATTTGAATACAAATTTAAAAAAGAGGGGGCTTTGGTCACCGACTAAGGAATAGGAGAACCGGATCTTCCTCTCAACTTGAAAATCCATTGTATCTTTTTTGTTTTCTTCCCTCTTTCATCAATTATCAAGTTTCCCTAGTATTTTGCCACCAGAATTCCCTATATTTCTATTTTATCTTGCTAAAAATTTCAAATTTCAACTATTATTCACAAAGAAGGATTTAAATGATTAGTTTATTACTAGATAGGTTAAATGTCCTACATAAGAGAAATGCCAAGATAGCTTGTCATTTAATTGCCTAACATAGCATTTAGATGATATTCAACAAGATTGAAGGTATATCAGAGCAACATCCAAGCATAGAGGAAGAGTCAGACTTGGAATGCAATATGATTACATAACAAGTGGAAAAAAAATGAGGAAATGTTTATTTACAAACATTTGCGACATGTCTTCATGCGATTATTCAATAATTGTTGAACTGCAGGAAGATTAAGTTCCTAATAAATAGAAATAATTATATTTGATTGCTTATGGAGTGATAAATAGCCCGTCATTGAGATGCATGCTTGCTAATACATATAAATAATTATAATGATATAACAATAAATATGAATATTTCTAATTATAATTATATAAATATTCGTAAAAATCCCTCTACAAAAATGATAAGCAGAGAGATCCCCAACCAACTTTTTATTAACAGAAGCAATAAAAAAGAAGCCAAAACCAAAGATTTATGTTGCAGTTGGCCCTATGTTTTCTTTGTAAAAGATAAGGAAAATAAATGTCAAAGTTAAGTAAGTAAAGCAGCCCTATAATCATTGTAAGGCAAATATTTCTCAACTATGCAGAAAAAATTTATCAAAGTTTGATCAGCTTTTATAAAGGCATACATACAAGCAGATCATCTAATAAGCAGACAGGAAGGCATAATTCCTCAAGTGTGAAGATAATTTGCTGCCATCATCAACTCCAAAGTTATCTCAGGCTCTATATGAAACTCGGTTTCCTTGCCACTGCCATATAATAGATTTACCAAAACAGGCGACGAATTAACATATAAATGTAGAGAAAACAACAATAATTAAAAAATATAAACAAAAAGATATATTATAAGATGTTTTAAAATACCCAGAATAACATAAGATTTGACTTGAAAAGATTATTGGTGATTATTTGTAAAGAGGATAGTGACCACAAAAGAGCGCATACAAAGTTCTAAAACTTCGGCAGAACACGAGAGAAATTATTTTGTGCAGTCCGAATTTACTGCGCATTAGCTGTCTTTTGCTGTGCTTTTATAAATACTCAGCAAAAGGGCAGCAAATATGCATTCGTAATTGTATATTTGCTGCCCTTTTGCTGCGTATTTGTAAAAGTACAGCAAAATGACAGCTAAAGCGCAACAAATATCCTATTAATTGAAAATTTGTTGTCATTTTGGTATGCTTTTACAAATACTCAGCTAAAAGGCATTCATCATTGAATATTTGCTGCCCTTTTGTTGAATATTTGTAAAAGCACAACAAATCCGGACAGTTCTCGTCGTCCGGTCTCCACAGAATAATTTCTCGAACATATGACATTTCATTTTCCACACTCTATAGTCACCCTTTTGTCAGATAATTAAATTAGAAATAACAGATTAAAAAGTTTTTTTTTAATATTAAAAAGATTGGTTATAGTGACATCTATTGATGACAAGATAGTAGGAACCGGATTTAAGTGGTTTGGCTCTATATAATTATGGACAAAAATATGGATGGATAAATTTAATTTTGAAGCATTAGGAAGAAAAAGAGGTGGATCAAACGGAATTGAATAGAACTTGTAAAAAAAGAATTATGTGAAATGGACTTAATGACCAATGCAACATTCAACAAGGACAAATTGAGAATGGTAATTCGTATCGCTTAATCCAATCTCCCGGTATAAAACTTGATATATCATAAAAAATGCTTTTGATTGGGCACGAATCTCGAGGCAAAATTAAGTTGGAAACTTCAAAAATTAAATCGGAGACCATGTGAACTCTGATTTCAGCAAACTTATAGTCGAACTGAACGTCTCGAAAAGACGGACACAACGACACCAAATTCGACTCAATCCGAGCTAAATGAGTCCAAATCAATGACCCGAAGCACATTTGGAAGGTTCAATCCATAATTTGGATTATCAAACAGTTTCCAAACATGACATGCTTATAGTCGAATCAAGCGGCTCAATGAGATGAATCCAACGAGCGCAAGATCGGCAAATTTTGATATCATTAAGACCTTCAAATATCCAGTAAACGATCCACGATCAAGGGAGTTGACACGACCCGAAAATTCCTGGTTAGGGTCAACCCGTTTGACAAACCGGTTGGGTTCGAGTCCAAATTTTCAACCCGTTTGAAAAAACAGGTCGGATCCGGATCAATCAGGTAACCCAAATTTGACCTGGACCCTGACCCGATTCCCCAACTAACCCGAAGTTTGAACAAGTCTATAAAAGACTTCTTCGCCTCCTTCGACAACATTCCTTCCTGTAGGGTCGGAAGTCACAACAGCTCGTCATTCTTTTGTGGATCGGAAGTAACGACGATGCATCGATGACAATAGAGGAAGCTCGCTCATTGCAAATGTAACCATTTTCTCTCATTTGTTGATTCGCGCTTGAGGTAAAGTTTTGAATGAGTCGACAAAAGACTTTTAGGCATCCTTCAAAGACGTTCCTTCCTATTAGGTCGGAAGTACCGGTAGCTCGCCGAAAAATACAGTGCAGTGTGGAAAAAAAGGTATGAGACAAGGAAAAATGGGCTCAGAGCAAGCCGTCACAAAGGTAAAAGCTGAAGGAAGCCAAAATGCTCTACCTGGTTGCACACTAAAATTTTCCATCCAGAGGGAGAGCGACAAGCTTCCACGAAAAAAAAGAAAAAAAAAAAGAACATTGCTCAGATAGCAGTAAAGAAGAACAAGGGAGAAGGTCCAATCACACATGACAGGGAGATTGAAGCTTGTTCCCAGATAAAAAATAATCTCCTGAAGACCACGAAGGACTGATAGGTGAATACATGTTTGCCAATTAGCCACGGACGAGGACTTAAAGGCTGTTTGGATGCAGGATTTAGGTAAAGTTTTGTGTCGAGTCAGGTCAACCCAGAAATCTGACAGGTCAATTTCGATTTGGACCCGAACCCGATCGAAAACTCGATTTTGAAAGCCCTAATAAAAAGATAACTTCCTTGCGGTTGGACATCTGGCTCATAGTAATTGATTATCCATGAAAAAGAGATTCAGCATCAAGAGTGGATTCATGATGAAAATTTTCCATGAATTTCTTTTATTTAATTACCTTTGGAGAAGGTTGATCGAGATTATGGAGAAGATTTATTAAAAAAATAACTATTTGTGAAGACTGTTTACATTTTTTTAGTTATTTTCTCTTATTTTCTTTCTTTTTCATTTTAATATAGGGCCATTAATAATTGAGATAAGAATCATCTAGTTTCAGATCTAGCATAACATTGCTATTCTGCGCATCATATGACAGATAACAATGTAAGCTCAGAAAAACTTCACATGTACAAGGGTCAACCAAAATCAAATATAGTTAAGGCCTAGTTTTTCTAGAATCATCTAGGTTCAGAACCAACATATAAGGGGTGCTTATTATGATCATGGTATAACATAACATGTAAACCTAGAAATGACTCATAGATATAAATCATATAATATGCTTAACATAAATTAAACACAATTTTACGCAGCCCATACAGATTTAAAGCTTCATAATTTGAGCTTATAGTTTAACCGCACTCTCTCATAAGTGTGAACGTAAGATTGCTCTGCTTACAAATATTTCTCATTTTGTATCGCAATAATTGTTTTCAAATGCATTTTTAAGGATGATTTTCCGACTGCTGACTATTTCTCAAATATTATCGCATGAACTATTTTCAAATGCATTTTTAAGGATGATTTTCAGACTGCTGGGCTTTCCATAACATAATACAAATACAAACTCT
Source organism: Dendrobium huoshanense (assembly GCA_016618105.1). Lineage (NCBI taxonomy): Eukaryota > Viridiplantae > Streptophyta > Magnoliopsida > Asparagales > Orchidaceae > Dendrobium > Dendrobium huoshanense. The sequence continues at coordinate 25,191,509 of CM028348.1, forward strand.
AAATCTTAGGTTGATGAATTTTCTTTAAGGCAGGGTTACCAAAAATAAAAAAGGTTATCAGCCGGGATGAGTAGTCAGCCATGTACCGTGCTTATTAGACATGCAAGAAAACTCTGTTAATGCAATAAATTACAGAAGAAGAAGAAGAAGAAGGCAAACAAACAATGGCTACTATTGCGAATCGTTTACAGATTTTCAAAAGCATCTTGCAAAGATATGAATATATAATATGAATGGATAATTTGCCTCAAGTGACATTGTAAATATAGATAATCAAAACAGAATCATAGAAGAAAAAGATTAAAACATCTTATAATCGATGTTATAACATATTGCATAGGGATGTAAGCAAGCTAATATGCTCAAAGAAAGGATCAAAATTATTTTAGAGAAGGCTCATTCATATTAGTTTACTTAATTAGTTGAAGAAATTTGAAAATGATCTAAAAAACTTGACATAATTAAATAATCTTAAGCATCACCCTACTTATACACTAATGTATATAAACGTGCTCATTTGTTATACAATAAGAAATTAAGAACTCTATAGGAATTCAATAAGATACTAATTTAATGCTTATTTATTAACTTATTTAATAACTCTTTTATGTCTGCAAATCAGTTTATATTATCCAAGATAAAAGTATAATGGATACTCATAAGGATCTATTTGAACTTATTAGGACTATTCATGTGTGCTTTAAATCTCTAAAAGAAAATTATTAGCATCGTATATAAAACATGTCATATTTGAACTTTTTCCAATTGATAGAATGCTGTCGGTGATCTTCTATATCTTGATGGCTCCAGCATTATTTTGTTTTGGGCCATGGAGTTTGGAACTTCCAAGTTTGATGTTAAATGGTGTAGGAGGAATTGTGATATGCAACTTATCATGCTCCAGCAAATTTATTTATTTATTTGTTTCCTAGCATTGGTAGTAGAAGGAAAAATCAACAGCAAGCTTGCATGCAAGTATTTAACTGGCTCTAAACAAGTTTACAATAGATTTTTGGTTTATTTATGTAAACTTGATATGTTGACCATGAGAGCAGTCAAATCACCTAAAGGAATAATGTCTTTTGTTGACATTTTTTCAATAGGTTTTATAGTATTCTACATTGACACTTATTTTTTCTTTTATTGAGAAATATACAGACTCCATTATTAAAGGGATCCAAGGCATGTAAAATCGGAATCAATTATAGTTGAATAAAATTTCTAGTTAGATATGCAATTCCATCCAGTTCTCCTCTTGAATAGGTGCAGACTTGAGGATTTTTAGAACAGGCTATATCCTAGTACAAATAAGCAGCTTCATTTGGTGATCTTTTTTCCCTTCTGGCTTTCTATGGTCTAATTTGGCTTGCATGTTTAATTCTTGTTGAATTTGATACAACCTGAATACCTCTAGTGCTGTGATTTTCAATTGATTAAATGAATTTGATGTTTCTGGATTCCTAAACTTTATTTCTAGTAGAATGCTATAAATTATTATATGTATAGATTTGGATTTGCTGTTTCATCAAAAGTAACAAAATTGTCAAAATTAAAAATTTATGATACACAATTCCATGTGCCTACACATTTTGTTTATGTCAATGCATGTTTATCAGATCTTAAACTCTAAGACATAATTAACAAAAGTTATCAAAATTAAAATTTTATGATCTACAAATTCATGTGAATGCATACTTTTATTGTACCTCATTGTAGATCTGCATTAGCAAACCATAAACCCTAAGAAATGTCATTGTAAAGTCCAAAGGCATTTATGAAACACTTTAGAATATCAAGAACCTAATATAGGAAGCGGAAGTGGACAACAAGAATAAAGAGGTTCGGAGAGGACATTAGGAATAGTTGATGTAGGAAGACCATCCATAAATGAAAGGAAGAATAAATTAGAATTAGCACATATCATTTTTTACGAAAGATCCTCTTAAGAAAAATAAGAAAAAAAAAGGTGATTAGCTGATCAAGGTATACTTGATGGAGAAGTAGGTTGATGGTACCATTACATTTAGGAGAGGGATCGAATCATTACAAGGGTGTTGTAAAGCCTGGGGGCATTAAACCATACCAGTTTTTGAAGTACATTTGGAACAAGCCACAAATTGTCATTCAAAAAATAGTATAAATATCTAAATAACTATAACTGAGGAATTATTGATATAAGAGTGAAACACTACAGCATTTGACAAAGAGAATAAAAAACTAAAGAAAACATCGTGTTCTACATTCCTTACCATGCTTAAATTATAAACTAGTATCTTAATTTTACCCTTAACTTATAAACATCAAATAATTTTAACACCTTGTTCTAATATAAAAAATAATACTCAATGACAGATCAAGCAAGTGTTCATAACTTGATTATCCCATAAGCCTAGAAGATTGACATACTCTACCTTTGGTAAATTATTTGAAAAAGATTGTCATATCACCATCATGACCCCCATAACAACTATTTGGGGTTGATATTATAAATCATCATTTTTCATTCATCACTGTTAAGTGATGTTGGAAATATAAAACCTTCACAAATCATTTTGAACAACTTATATCCATGTTATCTTAGGTCTCCCACTTTTCAATCCTAATTCATTGAAAATAATTTTATCAACTCGCCTAACAGTCGCATTTCTACATTTCATTGTACATGTCTTAAAAACCTAATTTATTTCCAACCGAATCATTTTCAATATATATAACTCCAACCTTTTATTTAATAAAATTCTTTCATAATTTATCATTTTTCTATCATGCAGCCATCTTAGCATTATCATATCCACTACACTCAACTTAGATATCAATGATTCTTTTAAATGCCAATATATGAATCCAAAAAATGTCAGTGTCATAATTATAGTTTTATTAAATTTAATTTTAAGCCTCCATGACATCCATTTATAACCTAAAATTTCGAGTGACAACGCAAGAACATCATACAAGTCATTCTCAATAATCACCTCTTCAATCTACCTGAGAAACTCATTAGGCAAACAAAAAAATCAAAGTTGGGAATTGTGTATTTCAGAAATCAAAATTTCCTGCTGAGAATGTATATGATAGGAATCTTAATCATATTTGGCATGTATAAAACGACGAGAAACTTCAACTTCTCGACTTAATCAGAACATAAGAAAAATCAGCCCGTTTAAATCATTCTCAAAGTCCAGTTAATTTTAGGGCAAGTGCAATTGCCGTTTAGAAAAAAAAAAACATGAAAAAGAAGGAAATAACAGATAGATACCTGGCAAATTGAAGCGACCAATAGAAATATTGGCAAATTTTCTCCAGAATTGGAGTGCTGATTTCTGGAAAAGTAACCTCACCATGCTGCGTCTCCGCGAAGCTACCTATCACACGAGATCGAGAAAAGCCGCGATTAGGAAATAAAAACCCTAACCCCGAAATCATTTTCCTTGGAAAGGAAGATAGAACCTGGAGAAGTGAGCATGTTGCGGATCGTGTGGGAGACCATGGCAGCCTTCTTATCGACAACGAACTCGAAGCCCTCGGCGCTGACGAGCTTCACCGTGTCCTCTTTCTTCATCTCCTTGATCTATACTTCTCTCCCCTTCTGCCCTCCTCGATGCGACGGTCCTCTGGTTTCTCGGGCCTGAGGCCCATTATAAAGCATCGAGGAGTAGCAGCGAACACCAAGCCCATGGACGCCAGAGCTGCGGACGATACCATTTCAACTTCCATACAAATTGGATAGAAATCAATTTTGAACCTAATCTATCTGATTTTGTGTGAGCTTCTCATTTTTATTTCAATTTAAATTGAAATTAAATATTGATACGACATCGCAAAATCATCTTGATCGGGCACGAATCTCGAGGCAAAAGTTAGTTAGAAACTTCAAAAATTAATTTCGGGAGCATATGAACTCCGATTTCAGCGAGCTTACAGTCAAACTGAGCGTCTCGGAAATACAAACCCAACGACACCAAGATCAACCCAATCTGAGCCCAAATGAGTCTGAATCAAAGGTTCGAAGCGCTGTTGGAAGGTTCAAACCGCAATTTGAGTTACCAAACGGTCTCCGATTTTGACGAGCTTATACTCGAATCGAGCGGCTCGACGAGACAAATCCAACGAGCCCAAGATCATCAAATTCCGACATCATTAAGGCCATCAAACTTCCAACGAATGGTGCATGATTAAAAGATTCGATATCGACCGTCCATTCAAACCACTCCCTGTTCGCCCATGATCTCACGCCTATTTACGGGCTATGCCACTCCAGAAAAACTATAAATAGAGCCCTCATTCTACACCAAGGGGCTCAAGTGAAGAGAGAGAAGAAGAAGAGAAGGAGAAGGAGAAAGGGGAATAGGAGATTCCTCACCTCCTCGACCACCGCCGCCGGAGCTTTTCCTGCCGCCTGAAGACGCCGGAACTCTGCCGGACTTTCAGGAAACGCCAGGAACTCGCAGAAGAGAGAAGAAGAAGAGGAGAAAGGGGAAAAGGAGATTCCTCACCTCCTCGACCACCGCCTAAACTCTTCCTGCCGCCTGAAGACGCCGGAACTCTGCCGGATTTTCGAGAAACGCCAGGAATTCGCAGGGATTTTGTAAACTCACTGGAAGAAACAAGTTGTATTTGGATTATCCCGACTTGTGGGACGAAATCCGCCATCTGTAATCTGCAAAATCACTAGTGGAACTTTGCAATTGGGCGAGGCCCCGTGGTTTTTCCCTTTTTGGGTTTTCCACGTAAAAACTCTTGGTGTTCACTCCTCTTTTCTGTTTGTGTGTTAAACTTACGTGCAACGCTCGGACGCAAATTCATAAAACTCTACCGCCGCGTATTTTCTAACACGCAACAAATATTAAAATATAATAAATAATAGATTTCAGATTATTCATATAGTATCATTTTGCTATAGTATAACATTACTCTAATTATAGTTCCTTTGGGATTAAATTTTTACCAATTTTATAAAGTTGAGAAACTAAGGTTTCATTTAGGATAGCTTTCTTATTGCTTAATAAAATAGATTTTAGTACATAAATTTCTATGTTAAAAAGTATATAATTAATTTTTTACAAAAAATCTCTTTAAGAAGTACTAAGAAAGCCGTCACAAATGAAACCTTAGAGTCTACCACAATATTCTAAATCGAGAAAATGATAAAGCCCTATATGGGGGCTACCATAAAATTATAAATACAAATTATCATAAAATCTTAAATGGAGACTATTGCAAGCTGGAACATTTACAGTGATAGAAAGATATAGAGTTTAGCGTCCAAATTTTATACGAAGATCCATAATACATATAGATAAAGAGAGGGGGGTGGAGGTCGGGGGTACCATAGTTAGTGGATGACAATGGTCGAAGGGACCGTGGTCGGCATGTGACAAATGCCAGAAGGATCGTGGTTACTGGACCATGGAAGTCGAAGCAGTGTGTTGATGGCAGCTGGGTGGAGGTCTGCCGATGGCCAGCCACGGGTGGAGGTTCGACCTAGATCAGCAGCCGAGCGGTGGTCTAACGATCGGGTGGAAGTTTGACAACAGTTGATGGCCGGGTGATGGTCCGACTGAAGTCCGGAAGGCGATCGACAGTGGTTCGCCGGCTGTGGTGCATAGGTGGAGCTTTAAATCCTTGAAGCCACGTAGCTCTCTCCAATCTCCATCAAAACGTCCAAACTCCAAGCTCCCTTCTTATAGGAAGTGGAGATTTATTTTTAGATTTTTTTAGAGTGGCACTCCCTGTAAATTTGGAGTATTTCATTGGACGGTCCACATTGATCCCCTCGATCATAGAGTGTTTGTCAAACATTTTTTTTACCAAACGATGTCAGAATTAACCCATCTTGGGCTTGCTAGATTCATCTTGTCGAGCCACTAGATTTGAATATAAGCATGTCATATTTAGAGGTGATTTAATCCTCCAATTAATGTTTGACTTGGATCTAGGTCACTTGATTTGGATCTATTTGGGCTTGAATTCGACCGATTTTGAATACATGCAATCCAATATAATATTTAAATAAATTTTTAAACAAATATATGCAATACAATATAATAAATAATGCTTCACAGAAAATTCTTTAAACCACGCATATTGAGACCAATTCAGAATCGGTAAATTTGTAAGCTTTGGAATTGGAAAAACATTCTTCTTCTAATGAATTTTATCTCAGCCGTATGATATGGGTAAATTCCAGATTGAGTTATAAAAGTTTGGTTTTGGATAGCCAATGAATGAGGAAGTGTTCAATTTCTATGTTGAATAATGGAATTCATTGATGGACTAACTAAAAAGGCTATATATAGTTTTGAATTCCTTTAAGAAATGGGACATCTTAGTAATAAAAGCGTCCCAAATGTCCTCAGATAGGATAAGTTTAATAAGAGTGAATGACTCAAATATAATAAAGATTGGTGGGTGTAATGGTAGGTGGTGGCATAAATTTGTTCAATTAACAGGAGAGTGACTTAGGCTTTGTTTGGGACTGGTTTCTTACCGCCTCTTAAAGCAACTTTTTAGTATAAAATTTTTATTTGTTGTACTGAAAAGCTGCTTTAAGAAGCAATATAAAAACCATCCTAAACTAAGCCTTAAGAGGCACCCTCCTCTCAACCCAATAAGTTGATAGATCTCTAGGAGAACCTCTCTTGGCTACCTTCAACAAATCATAGCATGACTTTAGTTAGCCTGTTTGAGTTTGGCAGACGTGCAAGGCTTTTATGATCCTGTAGTTAAATTTTAGCATAATCTTTGATGGTAGGAACTTGTATGAGGGAATCTACAAAATAAGCTTTTTACATGTAGAGATTTTGCTAAAGAAGGGTGCTAAATGAATGAGTGATCTTCAAGAATAGGTATTTACACATCGTGGTTAGTTATGGCTGATGTACAATTCTTAGGGCTGCAAGCGAACTGAGAGTTGAACAAGCTACTCGAGGTTCGGATTGATTAAAATTTGTTTGTGGTCGTTTAATTAAGTAATAAAAAATCTTGAATATTTTTTTTAATGCTCAATGCTTTAATAAATAAACTTGAACAACTATGTGTTTGACTCATTTATGTTCATGAACTATATCGTCCGAAGCTCGTGAACATACTCGATAAGAAGCTCATTATAAAGCTTGATTCTTGATTAATACAAAAGTTTAATGAATCTAATATAAATATTTTATGTTTATTATAATTTAAAAATATAATAATTATTGTTTAATAAATTGTAAAATTAATTAAATTTTATAATATAGATTAATAAAAATGCATCATAAATATCTATTAATTGATATTATATTATTATGTATAATTTCATTAAATTATTTGTATTTTATGATATTATCTAATCATATATTTATATTTTATACCTTTTGTTTTAATTCCTCACCGCTTAGGTCAAATATCATAAGGCCTCATAGAAGAATTATAACTTGTTTGTTTGTGAACGAGCTTGTTTGGTAATTCGAAAACACTGAGCTAGATGTGTTCGTGAACAAATTTGTTTGATAATTTAAAAACTCTTGCTAGATATGTTCTCGAGTAGTCTTGTAACTTGTAAGGTAGTAAAAAACACTAATTATATAAGTTTGTGAGCATAGCTAGAAATGTTCGTGAACGTGTTTGTTAGTATGATCGACAAAGCTTGATAAGGTTTGTTTGTTGAAAGCTTAATAAGTACAAAATGAATTGAACATGAATCAAACACAAATCAAATATGAACATCCATCAACTTAAACGAACCAAATTTTAACACGAACAAGAAAGCTCAAATCGAACTTGAACGAGCACAAACAAGCTGATAATAAACAACACAAACATAAACAAACACATGCCTGACTCTGCTCGTTTCATTCACAACCCTAGCAATTCAACAAACATAATTTTCATAGTTAACTTGGAGGGGATATATGAGGAGGAAATCATCAAAGGATGGCCAACTTTATATGAAATTCTTTAGCTCTATATTGAAAGGCGCACATTAACCATGAAAAATGATATGTATAACTTACGTTTGACCATAATGTTGGGTAAATAAATGTCAGCTTCAGAATAATGAAGGAGCTTTTAAATGAAGGCAAGAAGAATAAAAAAAGGAATTTTTATTTTAAAAAAGTAGGAGGATAATAAAAAAGAGAATAACAAAAATTGAAGAGTACAAATAGTTTTATACTCTTGGTCATGTTGACCAACAAGAAAAATTAAGGCCAAACAAATAAAAAAAAAGGTTAAATTATTTATTATAATCCACACGAAGAGAAAAAGTAGGGGTGTCACCCGAAACACGATCCAAATCCGACATGAAAAAATCCGGGTTCGAGTCGACCCGGATAGCAAACGGGTCGGGTTCAAGTTCGAAAATCTGACCATATTTGAGTTTAGGATCGGGTTCGAAAATCTGACCCGATTTGAGTTTCGAGTTGGGTTCGGGTTGAGGTGAAAACTTGAACTCGACTCGAAATTGACCTGGAAACTGTTATGCCCGTGTCTGTTGCCCAACGTGCCCGCCCATCCCACAAAATGACCATATTCTGCAACACGTCGAGTCGCTCAGTCCGTCAGTCGCACACTCGCATGTCACATATGAGAGTCTCTTCGCCAGTTCACCTCCTTCGAGATCGTCGCCGCTCTTTGCGTCTGCTGCTCAGCGTGCCCTACCGTCGTTGCTCCTGTCAAATATGAAATCCGTTATCTTCCTCCTTCGGCGACGGGATCTCATCATCTTCCTCCGACACTGTTTCTTCCTGTCAAATCGGAAGGCGGGCAGGACAGCTCATCGGCTTGCCAGAACTGGAAAGCTCGACGATGTTCCTTCCTGTCAAATTGGAAATCCGTGTCGGGTGACCCGAATTTGAAGCAGGTCGGGTTCGGGTTGACATAAACAATGTTGAATCGGGACAGTTCCGAATTCAACCCAAACCCATGATCCAAAATTAACTCCCGTAATAAAAAGTAATAATACCTAAAGCTTTGCTACTTTTTTATGGCTGCCTCAGCAGCAACATAGAGTAAGAAATAGCCCAAATATCATCCTTATCTTATCTAAAGCGTCAAGCCCCCACACAGATTGATCCTAAAGCGATAGATAATATGACCGAAAGGGAACCATGCAAATATATTTGTAGGATTTTCGTATGTGTCTCGTTGGATATGATGCGATTCTAAAGTAAAGAATTCCATTGTCTCCTTCTCCTTCCACTCCCTGTGGCCAATCCACTACTGAGTTTATCTCTTCTAAATCAACGTTTTTTTTTTTTTTTGGAAATTATTTAATAAGTGCGTGTGTAGGGTAAAGCATATTTCGCATTTATTTAATTAAATTAATATAAAATTATAAATTACATACTATAATATTAATAGTTTATTCGTGTATGGGTCCATTACGGCATGGTCCCATTACCATCACGGCATGGTCACACGGTCCCCGGTGGGCTCATTATTGCTTAGGCATCTCCAACCCAAAAACTACATTTTCACTCTAAAATGACTAAAAACTTCAAATTGCCGTAATTCATCTCTAATAGAACTTCATTTCTCTTCTTTCTCGCGCTAAAAACATCTATTTTGTTTCGCGTCTTTCCTTTGAAGCTAAAAATAGAGCGATTTTCTGGCGCAGGTGAACAGTCTGACGTTAATATTGATGATCCATTGGAGCAAAAAGCCACTCCTGCAGCTCGGCCGGAGAAGCTCTTAGAGCCAATAGAAAATAAAAAAAAAATTTAGATTAAACTCTGATCAATTTTTTATCAAGAGTGATATTTCAAATTTGTTAAATTTATTTTGAAATGGTTATAATATATGAAAAAATTAATTAAAAATTATATTATATTCATCTTAAAATAAAATTATAAATTTATTTCGAGATGTAATAAAATATGAAAAAATTAATTAAAATTTATATTATATTCATCCTAAAATTAAATTAATGATTTATTTTGATAATATATTTTTATTAAAATATTATGATTTTTTTGTAGGTTTACATACATACCACATAATATTATTCTATTTACATATTTAATACCTGAAACTTTAATAATACATACATACTATTCATAGTTTATTTTCATATCAAATATGACTGGTAGAAATGAAATATATGAGTATTAGGGAAGAAATATAGGGTGGTTTGCATGTAATATTAAAATATTGGATGTTAAATATAGAAATAAGATGTTATAAAGTGACATGTATGTAAATTTCTGTTTTTTTTTTTTCTTACAACCTAGAGCAAATCGCAACTATAGCTAGATATTAAAAGTATTTGAATTTTTATTTAGGGCTTCACTATTGCTGTGTTCTCTGGAATAAAATAAGGATCAATATTGTATCTAAGGGTGTCAATTTCGGATCACGGGTCGGGTTCGGGTCGAACTCGGAATTGACCGGGTTCAATCGGGTCGACCCTAACCAATCCCGGGTAGGCAAACGGGTCGAAAACACAGACCGGACCCGACCCGTCGGGTTGACCCGACCCGACACAGGACGCACAGGCGGACGGACGCGGGGCTCGCGGCGGACTCGCTCGCGCGGAGATCTCAGGCGAGCGGCGGGTGGGTGCAAGGCGGACGCGGGCAGGGCGGATGCGCGGCGGGCGCGAGCGCGAGGGTTGGTGCGCGCGTGTGGGCAGGGCGGGCGCATGCGGGGTCGCGGGCAGGGCGGGCGCGACTTGCGAGCGGGCAACATTGGGCACGGGGCGCGTGCAGCGTCGGGCAGGGCGCGAGTAGCTGGGGCAGTCTCGGGCAGCTCTTTCTAAGCGGGTTTTCGGGTTGGCCCGCCAACCCATCGGGTCAACCCGAACCCGACCCGTTTTTGAAACGGGTCGAATCCGGGAACCCGAACCCGACCCATTTTGAAATCGGTTAGGGTCCAACCCAGATTTTTGGGGTCGGGTCCGGGTCAAATTTTCGTGTCATGTCAAATATTGAAACCCCTAATTGTATCTTCATTATTTGATCATGTGGACTAACTCATTAATGTTTTTTTTTTTTTTTTTCCATTGGTAGGGCTTTTGTTTCAAGATATGCTGCACGTGAAGACACAGATGGTTCTGAGGTTCTCTATCTCCATAGTCAATGGGGCATTAGATGCTGAAATAAGTTGAAGTGGAAAATTCTCAGATTCTCGCAAAATCCTTTCCTATCTAAATGCAATATTATTCTTCCAAGCAAGTTGGGATCGTTATCTTTTTGTGCCCTTGACTGCATCTGCCGCCCACAAAGGTCAACACACCCTTATCCACTCAACCAATCTAGCTCATCTCTATACAATGAACAGTTGAAAAGTAAAGTAGCTACACTTCTTTCAAAAGATTTATATAAACCATCAAGGCTTAATCTGTGACAACTTTTTTTTTTAATGATTTTTAAAGAAAGTTTTTAATTAAAATATTTTTTTAAGTTTATATTAAAAAGGTGCTTTAAAAAATGCTAAAAAACAGCTCAAATGAAGCCAAAATTGTGAATTAACATTTTTTTGGAGGAAACTCTACGGCGGGGCCTACGCGTTAATACTGATAAAAATTACACGTTTTTAAGGGATTAGAAGCTCATCAAAACAACATTTGAAATAAAACCTAAGAGCTTGAGATCCTATCTATTACAGAAAAAGAAAAGTAATGCAAAACACATAAGAAAAGCATCAGAATCCAAAAATAAGAGCTACCAACATCAGTAAGCATCCGAGACAGCACCCCAAAAATGGCTACTACGAACATCTAATGGCTCGGAACCACCATATAAGGAGTAGAAAACCAACAAAACATGCAAAGAAAAATAGAGAATGAGAGAATCAACTCCCAGGCAACACCCAACCCAACAAATAACCGACCGAAAAGCAACCAACATAAAATACCAAAAAGCCAAGAAAAACCCACACAACAAAACAACAGAGTTACTTCCTTGATTTCCTTTGACGACGTTTACTACCACGTGAGAGAGTTTTCTCAACAACTTGACAAACATCTAAACCATACAAGTCCTAACAAGAATCATCTAGCATGTCACTAACATCATCACTCACCTCATCCGGAGATGAAGGAGACCCTTCAAGCCAACCCGAATGCCCAGTACAAGTAACCCCTAAATTAGAAACAAAACGAGCATTCAAACCATTAAGGAACATGACAACAATAGACACCTCAACAAGAGCCTCAATTGCTAAAGATCCAATAGATGCATGAGAAATAGAATCACCACCAGTCTACACAAAATTAGAAGAAAACCCAACAAGGGCCGTGAGTAATCACATCCTCAGATGACACAACACACACTTGACCATAAGCCAATAACACCTCATTTTCAACCTCCACAACATGAGACAAAGCCAAAACACCATCCCCCACTTCAACTGATTTTTCATACATTAGTAAAAATAGGCATAATCTCATGCCCCACAACATTAGGCAGAGGAGAACCAACATCAACATGATCACAATTCACACCTTGAACCGACACCAACTCACCTTGGGTCAACCCAACCGAATCATTGATTGGAACATCAAGGTCATGCGAAGTAGGAACATCGGCCACAACCGTCTCCTTAACAAGAGGAGCAACATTCAAATTAGGAAATAAAATCGAATAACCATCATTCAAATGACCCAGGTTTTACAATAAAAGCAACACAAAGGAAACTCTTCCATCTCAACTGATTGAATGTATCTCATAGACTCAGAACTGAGTCACACTTGAGAAGCATATCTTTTGGTAACATATAATTCCACAAGTAAGCGAGCAACATGGTCTAGAGCCGTTAATAGTTGCATTATCCATTCGCAAAGGTCTTCCAAACAGAGACCCCACTCCATGAAGTATACGTGGGGAAAAAAGATGTTGGCGTAAACTGGAAAAAGAGATCCCAATGGGAACAATAGGGGATTTCACATTGATATCAAAATGGGGAGTCCACTTAAAAAGTTTCATGTAGCAATTGTTAAAGAAATAGGATCGGTGGAAAAAATTACTACAATAATCTAAATCATTCACAAGTTTTATCAACACATTTTTAGGGTTCAAAAATATAACTGAAAAAGCACCACACAACTTCAAGTTGAAGAAAAATTTGCGAATAATATCAATAAGCTGACGGCAGCTCGGGAACTTTCCGACTAAGGCAAACTCAAAAGGTGCAGCAAGAGATAACATTTCCTCCTTCGAACTCAGTAAAGCAGGCAAACCATGGTAGGACGAGACTTTGAGCAAATGAAAATCAGGTGAAGGCGATCCATCCGACAAAGCATCTCTAAATAACCTAGATTTTTTGCTTTCCATCCAAAAACCTAGGATCCCATAAACGATCTGCAGCCATACGGAAGAAAATCGCAAGAAAAAAAGGGATTAAAGTAGGAAAGATACCCAACCTAGAAGGAAGCAAGGAGTGAAAACCCTAAACATCGCAAGAAAATATAGCAGTAAGGGATTGCCTATATCACTGTTGATTTAAAGAATTATCATTTCTAGTTACAATATAGAGACAATTTTTAGGGGTTGAATGAATCACTATAGTGAATTTAGCTTTCATTATGACTAATGTTTCATTTGAGATAGTTCTTTGCCACAGTTTTTTTTTTAATGTTTTAAAGAAATTTTTGTGCTAAAAATTTGTTACATGAAGTAATAAGAAAACTATGGGTGTCAATATTTGACACAACTCGAAAGCATGACTCGAATCCGACTCAAACATTTTGGGTTAAGGTCAACTTGTTTATGAAATGGGTCGGGTTCCAGTTGACCTGGAAACCCGGGATTGACCCAGAATGACTCTGAAACGAATATGCCAGCATCTAACTGCACGTGCCAGTATGTACCCTCGTCTGACCCCGCCTGTCTGACTTTGCCTGCGTGTTGCGTCTACCTGCATCAATTTTCCTGCCCATCACTGAGTCGCTGACGAGTGAGGACATTGTCGCGATCGCCGACTTGCCATCGCCGGCGCTGCCTCGCCTTGCCATCCCACCACCAACGCCTCTTTCGCTAACTCACCGTCGCCGACAATGCCTCACCTTGCCATCCTGGGTTTACAAAACCGTGTCTGGTCGGATTAACACGGTAACACGACAAGCCGGGTTCAAGTTTGCATTTTCAACCCGTTTACAAAACTGGGTCTGATTCGAGCCAACCCATTTGAACGCGGGCTAGTTCCAGATTCGATTTGAACTCAACCCAAAATCGGAATTTGGCACCACTAGAAAACTGTTACGAATAAAACTAAAGTCCTCTCAGGCAAATATTTAACGGTCTACAAATTAATTTTTTCTTTATTTTCTTTTATCAAACTATATTCAAGATAATTGGAAAATTTATGATAAATTCCTAATAGATAGAACTTCATATTTGAATGCAAGCGAGTTCATTTTTTTATTGGACTGCATTTATCTCATGTAAAGTTGCAAGAATTATTAAAGAACTTCTATAAGAATCTAAAACTATAAGTTGTGTTTGTTTTAGTCGGCAAAAGTTGAGGAGTGCTGTCTTGTGGAAACCCACCAAATTGTCAAATGGCTTGCTCGCATGCAATAATGTATCATTTTTTATGGATATGATATAATCAGCTCTACATGTTCTAGTTTAAGATTCGAACAACCGGCATTTTGAACGTAAGCAACAATACTTTTTTGGGTTTAATGAGGGCAAGGCTCGTTTAGTTACTAAAGGGAACAGCCTAATTTTAACTCAAAAAAGTAAAAGGGAATTATATGAACTGCGTTGTAAAAAATAGCAATGCTAGAAAATATAAAACAATTAGAATAGATAGGGACTAACTGTTATAAAAGTTACAGTGAAAGCAAAGAAGAATAATAAATAAATGAGGAGATTTGGCAAAATAGCAGAAAAACTCAGATTAGGCCAAGAAATATCTGGTCTAAGAGAGGAACACAAATTCCGTGATGCAGGAACATCTTTAGTAGAATACTCCTTAAGAATAATTTATCATAATTTATTATAAATTTGTTACTTATGATTTCTAGAATGTTCTTATTAGCCTATAAATAAGTAAAGTACTGTAGTAGGCAATATTAATGACGAATGTTATGACATTTTGAAGCTTAGTGCTTGTGTTAGTTCTATGGATTGAGATTTCCTTCTTGCATCCTCTTCTTCCAATAATCCAACGACTATCTTCCCACATCAGTTGATATCAGAGATTGGAGCTTGCGAAAAACAATGGACTGCAGAAGAATGTGGGCTATTGAAGACGATCGAAGCCGAAGAAGATGAATAGTTGACGAAGATTGACGATGAATAAGATGGGTGGTCGACGACGATCGACGCCGCGAAGCCCTTCGTGTGGCTCATGTGAAAGCATCACTTGATCAAATTGATTCTTTATGTGCTAATTTCAGTCGTTCCATAGAACGAATATCACATCGGCCATCATATCAACGACACGCACTTCCACGACATTACCATTGGACATCTACCCTCACTTGCCTGACTCACCTCCACTCCAGTCCCATTCCGTCGCTTATGATTTCGCCTCAGCCTTCTCTTGAGATTCGACTTCGCTCCTGCGGGTACCACCCGAGCCCATCGGCCCGCTTCCAACACTCCATTTCCTACTATCTCCGCCTTCGATCTTGAAGAAGTTCCTCCACATACCGACAGTGACACCGAGAAGTCATCCTTTGGTTACTCTGAGCTACTTACGGAGCAACCGCAGCTTACCATCGATTTTGACCTCGCCGTTGATACTAGCATGGTCAAGGGAAAGCATTTCGTTGATTTCGACTCCGCCTCAGCCTTCTCCCGCGATCTGACCCAACTTCCATCGTCTGCCCCATCTAATCATCCTACATCATTCATTCGCCCCATCTGATCCTCCTACATTTCTCCACTACCAATCCGTGTTGCTACTCTTCCTCCTACTTCTAACCCTTTCCCAACCCTTCCTAGTTCTTTGCTTCTACCATTCGTGATCTCTTCACCCTCACTGTCGAGCAACCCTGCTCTGCCACCAGCTTCTCCATCTAGACCGACTCCTACTGCAAAAAAGAATTACTGTGAGGATGAAGGTAGTGATGATAGACGTTCTGCTGGGAATGAAGATGTTGATTACATCTATTCATTGGATTCGATGGTCAATGCAACCTCATCTGAGGCCCATTTCATAAAGGAATGTGAAGATCTTCATGCCCTTAGTATTGCTGAAAGAATACACATGATAAGGATGTTTGTGGCAAAGCCACTGGAAGTGGTATTGGGAACGATTTTACTACAGGTGTGAAAATGTCCGGTTTAAATTCTACTGATAAGGCTGATCCAACACAACGCTCCCAAGTTGTTTGACTAAATATCTCTAAAGGGATTGATCCCAAATTTGTGATCAACAGAGATGAATTGAACGTAATGCATGGAGACATTGAATGTAGGAGCCAAGCCGCACACTCGCAGAGATAGAGAGGTGAGAACTCTGCTATTGCAGAGGTGAATAATGTTGAACTCCTAATGATACGATGAGTTAGGCCAAAGAATCTGAGGATGTTTTGTGTTATTTATCAGCTAAAGCAGTTATACATGGACAAGCCTACCATTGACACGGTAAAGAGAATGAAGCTATATGCAGATTCACTTGCACGCTTTCAAGATGGATCTCCTTATATTTATCCTCTATATGAGCTTGGAGAGCTGCCATAGGATTTTGCTCATCTTAGTGTTGTTTATGGTGGCACCTATATGCTCAACAAACCAGAATGCAAGGTTGAGTTTGACCAAAATAGAAAAGCATCTCAACAAAACTATAATACTAAGCTTGCGGAAATGAACTGGACAAAATTTTTGATCCAGGACGGTTACTCATGATTTCTACAACTACCTCCTTACCGTTGACATGCCTTGACAGAGTCAAAACTTTTTGACACTATGGGAGTATGATGTAGGAACATCTTTAGTAGAATACTCCTTAGTAATAGTTTATCATAGTTTGTTATAAGTTTGTTACTTATAGAGGTGTCAATTCGGGTCAGCGGGTCGGGTTCAGGTCGAACCCGGAACTGACCTGACAATGTTCGGGTCAACCTGAACCCGACCCATTTTTAAAAACGGGTCAGGTTTCCAGACCCGAACCCGACCCGATTCGGGTCCGGGTCAACTCAACCCGACACGAATGACCCGAAGTTGACCTAAAATTACTAATTTTCGGGTAAAAAGTCGGGTCAATATTCAATTTTCGAGTCAAAATCGAGTAAAAAATGGGTCAATCTCGGGTTTTCGAGGTCAAATATGAGTTTTCGTGTCAATTTTGGGTCAATTTCGGGTTGCTGGGTCAACCCGAACCCGACCCGATTTTTAAAACTGGTTGATTTGTTGAACCCGAACCCGACCCGTTTCGGGTTCAGGTTGACCCGAACCCGGATTTTTTCGGGTCGGGTTCGGGTCGTGTCAAAAATTGACACCCCTAGTTACTTATGATTTCTATAATGTTCTTATTAGCCTATAGATAGACAAAGTATTGTAGTAGGAAATATTATTGATGAATATTATGACATTTTGAAGCTTAGTGCTTGTGTTTGCTCCACGGATTGGAAATGTCTTCTAGCTTCCTCTTCTTCCAATGATTATCTTCCCACATCATTCCTCCTATTGCTTAGAAAAAGCAAGGCCATCCAAAGGGAATAACAAAATCGGTTGAGATGGCTTTTACGTGAGGGGCGAAATCAGCCTTAGTTCTTAGGGGATTGGGGGGCAAACTTGTAACTAACTGTTGGTGTTGCCTCGAATTTGGCTTGACCCTTGGTTGTTCATGTCCTTAATCATCGTACGCTTAGTAGATACGGCGGAGTTTGGCCTAAACTAATTTTGGTTGTAAGGGTATTTTGACTCTATAAATATGTTGTCAAGGGCTTAGGATTTATAAGTAGTTTTGTATTCTCCTTTTCTCTGTAGTGAAACCAAATATCTTCTGTTTATTTGTGTTTGCAAATTGTGATTTGTTATTTCTCTTTTTATTTGGTTCATTGTTCTCTAACAATAATATCTCTATACAATGTGTTTAATTCTGATAGGGCTGCAATTGCCTAAACACTATAATATTTTAACTTTTTAGGGGGGCAATTGCATAAATACTCTTATAATAAAGAATAAAAAATAGATAGAATGGAACAAATTACCTAAGAGTATAGCTGAATAGCGAATAAATTACTTCAAAAATCTCAAAAAAAAAAAAAAAAAATCTTTATTTGGGGGCATAGACCCACGACACGTTTACCCAACACTGATAGACGCAAAAGCATTAAAAAGCAAACATAATCTTGAGAAATAATTGATTTATAATTTGGAAATTGTCGCAAAGGAGGAATGTAGGAGAGAGAAAGAGTAGAGAAGGAGAGAGAAAGACAAGGAGCCAGTCTTTAAATAAGAGCTCATAGGCTTGAAGGAACAAGCAAGGCAGGACTCAGGAGCTTCTCTTCCTCGCAGACTCTTCTCGTTCTTCTCCTCCACTTCTCAGTTCACTGCTTCTTCTTCTTCTTCTGTCGCGTTTTACAGAAAGAAAGAGAAAGAGAAGAGATGGAAGGGAGAAAATCATTTGTGGATGAGTTTTTCCCCAGAAATAATGAGAAAGCGAAGACATCTAAGTATGACAGCTTGGCCTCTATATTTCCCCCACTCTCAACGGTAACTTAATTCCTCTGTTTCTCCCTGCTTATATAAAATCTTCAGTCCTATATCAAGATTCTACGGGATTTTATTTTAATAGAGCAGCTTTTCTGAATTCACCCAGCATTCACTTGCTCTCTTGTTTCAGGGAGCTGGAAAGGATTCAGAGTGGTCTGCTTCGTGCAGAAAAACTGAAACTGAGGGTATGGTTGACTCTCTATGGAGAGCTCTACTTATGTTGTTTTTGCTCTATCGTTGCTTAGTATTACAAAACTGGTAGTTTCCTTCAGTGGTAATAGCTACCACTGTTCTAGCTGTACTTATATTTGCAGACAATTCCCTCAGAAGAACATATAGTTAGCTTTAAACTGTGTATTTTATAAAGAAACAAAGCTCTGTTTGATTTGAAGGAATTGAAGAACAGAAAACTGAAAAGAAAATGGAAATGGCGAAGGAATTTGAGTTGAAATTTGTTTTCATCGACTGGTTTGGTTTGGTTGTTGAGGTGAAATTGAATGGATACAAAATTTCTATTTCTTATCTAATCACAGCTGGTCAAAATTATGGCTCCATAAATTTATCTTCCGATTTTTCACTGGTTTTGGGTAGCAAGTTGATAATTAAAGAATGAATTCATTTGCCACCATTTCTTAGATAAATCTAATTGTTTAAGTGAATTACATTAAAACCAATAAAACGCACTTGAATTGCTTCCGATTCCTTTCAATCAATGATTATCGGCGGTCAAATAACTGCCGGAAGTACCGGCAGTTTAACCGGCTGTCTCACCGACAATATTAACTAGCGGTTTATCCAACAATGTTTAATAATAAACTGTCAAAAATGCCGGCGGTAAAATAACCTCCGTGTAGGCTGCCGGTTTTCTGTTTTTGCATCGGATTTATTGGCGGCCAAGTCGCCTGTGTTAAGTTTTTTTTTTTTTTTTTTTTTTTTTCCGGTGAAATTTTATTATAGCCGCTGGTAAAATACTGACGGTAAACTGGTGATCAACTGACAGCTTGGCCGCCGGCAAAACCGGCGTTTGATATGGCCGGTATGCCGCCAGTAATTAACCGGCAGTCGCCGGCGCTATGACCACCAGAATTTACCGGCTGTGATGGCTGCCAGAAAGCCGCCGGAAGATTTAGCTGCCAGAAACAGACTGACGCAATTTATTTCCTATGCGGTTTATACCAACGGTTAACAAATTATCGGAAAAACGCTAGTAGTTTTCAAAACAGCCGGAAAATTTATGTTAATCGCCAGAAAAAGCCACCGATAATTGATAATTTTTCTGCAACGTAAAACCCCCGAGAGGAAAAAATATAATAAACCGCCGGAAATGCCGGCGATAAAATAAACCTCGGGTAGGCCGCCGGTTTTTTTGCCGCCGTGTTAATTTTTTTTTTCCCGGTGGAATTTTAATATAGCCGCCGGTAAATATCGGCGGTCTACCGGAGGTATACCGGTGATCAACCGGCAGCTTGGCAACCAGCGTTTGAGATGGCCGGCACGCCGCCAGTAATTAACCAGCGGTCGCCGGCGCTATGACCGCCGGAATTTACCGGCTGTGATGGCTGCTAGAAAGCCGCCGGAAACGGACCGCCACAATTTGTTTCCTATGCGGTTTATACCAGCGGCTAACAAACCGCCTGCAGTTTTCAAAACCGCTGGAAAATTTATACTAATCGCATGAAAAAGCTGCCGGTAATTAATAATTTTCCTGTAGTGTTCAAACCCCCGAAAGGAAAAAGTGAATATGGTAATCTCTAAAACATAAATCTCAACATTGCAAAATTTTTTTTGTAGCTGGTAATTCCTGGGGCAGCACAGGCCAAAACCAGAGCACAGCCAAGAAGAACAGCAAGCCTCTCAACTTCTGTGATTTGCCAGAATCATGTCTCATGAGCTCTTCTGTTTATTATGGTGGGCGAGATGACTACATTCCTCAGACTTCAACAACTCACAATTCTGGAGCACATTACAGTGTAAGCTACATATTCAAAATCCAGCAAAAAAATATAGACAGCAAATAAGTGTATATTTTGTTTTAATTTTTTGGTGAAGGAGATATGATTTTGTTTACTAATTTAAAAGTTTTCGTATTTGAAATATTCAGTACAAGAAGCAGAATAAAGAGGAAGATTCAGGGAATTCAGAAGTTGCCACAAGAGGAGACTGGTGGCAAGGTATTGTACTTAAATTAGCTAGAAAAGGAGCTCATACATTTATGAAATTCCTACAGTGAATATTTTCGCTGAATACTGTTTCTAACTCGTGAAATCTCCAGGTTCTTATTACTACTGAAATCTTCGAATGATGGGTCACAGGCTTTCTCAACAAAATGAAGAAGAAGGTATAGAACTGTTTCTGTAATTTTAGGATTTGTTAAGAAGCAATTGAACATTCTATGTTGGCTTATCTGTTCCATGAATTTTGCAAACTGTGTGAAATTTTTAGGTTTGCGAAGAATTTATGTATCAAATCATACTAGAACGAAATAGAAAAAAGAAATCATGCAGATGACCATAGAAGGCACAAAAAATTTGCTTAATTTAGAGATCTATTGCATAAATTGATAAGGTTGTAATTACATGATATGACACTCTGAAATACTCTTGACTGCTATCATTTCTCCTAGAGAAATTATTTTGTGCGGAGGCCGAACCGGACGCAGAATGCCGCAGAACGCCGTACAGAAACCAACCAGAATACGCCACGTCAGCGGTGCCAAGCCCCTGTACCGAGCAAAAGGAATACGTGAAGCATTCTAGTTGGTCTCCAGATGACGTTCGACGTCCGAACAGAATAATTAATCTTTCTCTTAATAATTGCTTGGATAATTAAAGCTAGTTTTCAAAAACTCATATAATGATTTTAGAGGTTTGGCATCTCATCAAAGAACTTTAGTATTTCATTTTATTATTCCTAACTAGTATTAGATGAATCCATTATAGCTCTTTGATGCTTTTTTACATTAACTCTCAGGTAATTGGTATTAATTACTGCTGCAAATAAGATGACTGCCTGTGCATTAGAAGATACCAAATCAGCTGAACTTTTTCATGTGATTGCTCTTTCTTTTACTCCAATTTAGGTAACTAATGGAAGAAGCTCTGGGTTGATGCAACTGTGAAAGACAGGCATTCCCAAGCTTTGTTGTTGTGTTGTTTGTCGTTTTAGTTCTTTGGAACTTGTAACTTGTTAGGGAACAATCATGCTGGTCTTTCTGTTCTAACCTCAACTGTAGGGAGGAAGAAAGGACCAGTTGTTTATGATAAATAGATATTTGGTTGGAAATTCTCTCCTCTCTGTCATTGAATGAAAAATAATGTTTTTTTTTTTGGAACGGAGGTATCTACTCGCTGTCACTCCAAAGAGAGCATTTGGCGGGGTAGCTATCCCCCGGCGGGACCTAGCAAGGCCATCCACCAGCATCGGGCCCACATTTGCATTGCCCCACTGAAAAGTCGAGGCCATAGAATAGAGGATTCAAACCTAGATGGAGGTTAATTACCCTAAGCCCCGGAGGTATGAAAAATAATGTTGATATCAGTAAGAACTCAAAGAATGGAAGTGAGGACGGTTGGTCCAAAGGTAGGGGCATTGGGTCTTGTGCTCTCACTTGCTTGGATCTGTCCCACCGAGTTGTCTTATTTGATGATTCTATCTTTTGTGCTCTCAACTACTTTATTTTCAAGAAATTGAAAAAGGGCAGAAAATTAAAATGTAGCATAAGAAATTACAAATAGAGGTGTTACATCTTAGGGAATAGAGAGACTATCTCAGAGTGAGACCTTTTCAATTCCCTATCAATATTTTATCAATTTACAAATAATATAATATAATTTAAAATAAAATTTCATATAATATAATTTAATAAAGTTCTATGTTATTATAGTAAGTGTATTTATTTCAAAATTTTCTAAATTGTATCTGAAAGTGAAAAAAATTATTATATGTAGCATCCGAATATATTAGGAGGTCAATACAGACGCGCCTCATCACCCAATGCATAATGTAATGGATGACATGATGCGTTTGGACTCCAACCAGAATAATTTCTTCTGAAAGTGAAGGACAAATTTTGATCGCCTTTACTTCCTTCTATATAAGGAAAAATTATTGCGTCCTCCCACCTGACGTAGAGATGCGTCCTCCCACCGTCAAAAAACTCGGTTTTTGCTCGATATTGCTAGGTATTATTTGGTAATAACGACGAATATTATCATGTGAAAACCAATACCGAGTTATACCGATCTATACTGAGCAATACCGAGCACATACCGAGTTTTCTCTAGGAAAAACTAGGTATTTTTTTGTATTGCTCGGTATTGCTCGGTATAATTCGGTATTGGTCTTCACATGATGATATTCGTCGTTATTACCAAATAATACCTAGCAATACCGAGCAAAAACGGAGTTTTTTAGCTCTGGGAGGACGCATCTCTACGTCAGGTGGGAGGACGCAATATTTTTTCCTATACAAGACAATCAAGTAAAAAGAGCACATAGTGGGGCAATGAATATTTTAGCTAGAATAACTAAAATGGAATAATCAAAGAGGCATTATCCAATTGAATATGTTTCACTATTTTAGAATGTAAGAACATGAGATCAAAATTCCCCCATTAGAGAGGATATTAACACAATTTAATTGATGAATTAACTATCATTGTATATTTCCTTTATATATAGAGATTTTTTTAGTAGGGGCATAAATTGAATATTTTAGATATTCCTTCAAAATTTTTTTTTTATTTGTGTTTGATAGCTTTAAAAAAGAATTATTTAAAATTATGATTTCAAAAAGATTAAAAATAAGAGGATAAATAATTTATAATTTATAACACATACTCTTCATATTCTGAAAGAATTAAATAATTATTTTATTATCAATACAATTAAATATTTCTTTCTTAATATAAGTGATTAAAATATCATTCATTAGCTTTTGCAGCTTATATTACATATATTGATTTTAAAATAAATTCAAAATTATTTTGTTCATCTTGACAAAACTTTGATTATAATATTCAAATCGAATTTATTTCAATATAAAAGTCAAAGTTATAAGGAGATAAATAAATAAATAAAAAATAGAGATTAGTACGTGGGAGAGAGTAGATTGGGGATGGGCTCAATATGAGTAATCTTCTTCTCTAATCTCTCTTATTGCTCTAAAAAAAAATGTTACAGTAATTGAACCTCATTAGGAATAAAAAATGAGCTAAACAAAATTGATAGGCGATATTAGCCCAAACTAAATACTCCCAATATTGTAGGAAGATGGAATCATCACAGTGGTTGCCAAGGATTTTTGGCAAAGCTTTTATAGCTACATCTTGTTAGTGACGTCCAAATTTTTTTTTTTCTTGGACATTTAAGTTAATTAAGGCAGATTCATACATACATCACATACAGAAACCTCGAACCTAAGACCTCTTAGTTAGTAGTCTAAGCTCTCAACCAACAGACAAAGATGAGCTGTATACATTTTTTACTTTTTAATTTCATAGTCGCCTTCTCACCTACTTGCCAAAAAATTCTTTGTATCTTTGTAATTAGCAACAATCATTAAAGTTCATTAATTTTGGTAGGGGCAAAATTTGGAGTTCTAGTGATTGGTGAGGAGAAAGAAACAATTTTGTGTTAGTATGAGCCCCTGTTTTATGCTTCATTTGGGACAACTTTTTTATTGCTTATTGAAGCAGCTTTTTAGTAAAAAAATTTAAATTCTATACTAAAAAGCTGCTTCAAAAAGCAATAAAAAAGCCGTCCCAAACAAAGCTTTAGCTTCGACTCTTTCCATGATTATGGTTGATACGTCATGCAAAAATTATCTTGATCGGGCACGAATCTCGAGGCAAAAGCTAATTGGAAACTTCAAAATTTAATTTTGGGAGCATATGAACTCTGATTTCAGCGAGCTTACAGTCAAACTGAGCGTCTCGGAAATACGAACCCAACGACACTAAGATCAACCCAATCCGAGCCCAAATGAGTCCGAATCAAAGGTTTGAAGCGCTGTTGGAAGGTTCAAACCGCAATTTGAGTTATCAAACGGTCTCCGATTTTGACGAGCTTATACTCGAATCGAACGGCTCAGCGAGACGAATCCAACGAGCCCAAGATCATCAAATTCTAAAATCATTAAGGCCTTCAAATGTCCAACGAACGGTGCATGATCGAAGGAGTCGATATCGGCCGTCCATTCGGACCACTCACAATTCGCCCTTGATCTCACACCTATTTACGGGCTATGCCACTCCAGAAAAACTATAAATAGAGCCCTCATTCTACACCAAAAGGGGGGCTCAAGTGAAGAGAGAGAAGAAGAAGAGGAGAAAGGGGAAAAGGAGATTCCTCACCTCCTCGACCACCGCCGGAGCTCTTCCTGCCGCCTGAAGACGCCGGAACTCTGCCGGATTTTTAGGAAACATAGGAATTCTGCACAACTTCCACGTGATGTTGAAATCCTTCCCAATTAACAACAGAGTCCCCTCCTGATGCAGAAACTCCGCCCAAGTGAAGCTGGAGTTCTCCTCTGCCACCAAAGACGTCGGACTTCTACCCGACGTCGGACCTTCACTCTTCGCCAAGTTTCTACCCGACGCCGGACTTCTACCAGTTATCAGACTTTGCTGGACATCTATGCGAAGATGTATTTCTTTTCATTGCTGGACTTCTACCTGACGCTGTCCTACTGATCTTCGTTGTCAGACTACAGTCCTTCCGACCCCCGTCGCCAGCCGACTACGGTCCTCCTGACTTACGTCGCCCGCCGACTACAGTCTTTCCGACATCTGTCGCCCGTCGACTACGGTCCTCCTGACTTACGTCGCCCGCCGACTACAGTCTTTCCGACATCCGTCGCCCGTCGACTACGGTCCTCCTGACTTACGTCGCCCGCCGACTACAGTCTTTCCGACATCCGTCGCCCGTTGACTACGGTCCTCCTGACTTATGTCGCCCGCCGATTACAGTCCTCCGTCGCCAGCTGACTACAGTCCTCCTGACCTACGTCGCCCGCCGACTGCAGTCCTTCTAACAAAGTGAACATGTCAATAGTGATCCTTTGTATTTACATCATGTAATGTACTCCATAAGATGTACATCAAGCTAAGGCCTTCCACCAAGGAAGGACCTCATTTGTAATCGACTGCAATACTAGTGGATTCATTAAAACTGGGCTAGGCCCCGTGGTTTTTCCCCCTTTTCAGGGGTTTTCCACGTAAAAATCTTGGTGTCTCATAAATGCTAGACCCTCTCTCACTTATCTGATTGCGTGCCGGATTTTCGTACAACGCTAAGACGTTAAATCTTATATTTCTCTACCGCCGCGAATACTCCAGGACGCAACAGTTTGGCGCCATCTGTGGGAACGTGGTTTCCTACTGGGGGGCAACTTTTGCTCCAATATCAAAAGTTCACACATAGCATCAATATCATAAGAAGCAGATGGGGACTGGGGGGGCAACTTTGACTCAAACCATAGTCAAATAGATCCTCCAATACCTTCAACATCAAGTTGATATTTCAGGAATATCCGAGCAAATGTATGGATACTTCAAATCAATTGCAAGCTTTATACAGTCCCTTGTTGGACTTCTACTCCTTGGGCAAGTTCTTAACCTCGACCTCAAAAAGGCAGTAACAGTCTAAAGATAGACCTTCTTCACTTTTGATTCGGGATATACGCGGCGTTTGCCCCATCCCAATCAAAGCAAAAACAATCCCAGGGGGATTCGATTCGACCTCTTCCATACAGGTTAACGTCGTAAAGCAAAGGCTCCGACATACAACCTCGGAAAGGTCTCACATCCTTGGTGGATTCTCCCGACCTCTTCCACACAGGTTAACGTCGTCGAGCAAAGGCTCCGACATACAACCTCGGAAAGGTCTCACATCCTTGGTGGATTCTCCCGACCTCTTCCACACAGGTTAACGTCGTCGAGCAAAGGCTCCGACATACAACCTCGGAAAGGTCCTACATCCTTGGTGGATTCTCTCGGCCTCTTCCACACAGGTTAACGTCGTCGAGCAAAGGCTCCGACATACAACCTCGGAAAGGTCTCACATCCTTGGTGGATTCTCCCGACCTCTTCCACACAGGTTAACGTCGTCGAGCAAAGGCTCCGACATACAACCTCGGAAAGGTCTCACATCCTTGGTGGATTCTCCCGACCTCTTCCACACAGGTTAACGTCGTCGAGCAAAGGCTCCGACATACAACCTCGGAAAGGTCCTACATCCTTGGTGGATTCTCTCGGCCTCTTCCACACAGGTTAACGTCGTCGAGCAGGGCTCCGGCATATAACCTCGGAAAGGTTTCACATCCTTGGTGGATTCTCCCGACCTCTTCCACACATGTTAACGTCGTCGAGTAGGGCTCCGGCATACAACCTTTGAAAGGTCTCACATCCTTGGTGGATTCTCTCGACCTTTTCCGCACAGGTTAATGTCATCGAACAAATATTTTAACATACAACCTCGGATAGGTCATACATCCTTGGTTAACGTCGCCAGAATGCCGTCAAGGGACTTTCATTTAACTTCTCCACAAAGTTAAATTTCTACATGATGTTGAATTTCCTCTTGTCGCTGAATTTTTGCCTTGCAGGACTTTCGTCGGAATTCTGCTCGTCAGCGGACTCCTACCCGATGTCGGACTTCTGCTCGTCAGTGGACTTCTACTCGTCGTCAGACTCCTGCTCGTCGACGAATTCTCGTCGGTCTTCTACCCGACGTTGAACTTCTACCTGACGTCGGACTTTTGCTCGTCAGCAGACTCCTACTCGTCGTCGGTCTTCTACCCGACGAAGGACTTCTCCTTTTCGTCGAACTTCTGCTCGTCAGCGGACTCCTACTCGTCGTCGGACTTCTGCTCGTCAGCGGACTTCTACTCGTCGTCAGACTCCTGCTCGTCGACGAATTCTCGTCGGTCTTCTACCCGACGTTGAACTTCTACCTGACGTCGGACTTTTGCTCGTCAGCAGACTCCTACTCGTCGTCGGTCTTCTACCCAACGAAGGACTTCTCCTTGTCGTCGGGCTTCTGCTCGTCAACGGACTGATACTAGTCATCGGCTTCTTGCTCGACTGTTACTTGCAACGCACACTCGAACTCTCTCCTTTGGCTCCACACACGATTGTTGACTGCTAATGGGCTTCAACTCGATCGTCCATCGCCAGCAAACCTCCGCTCAGATGGAAAAGAGATCCCGTAGGCTTCTGCGCACGAGGAGGTGCGCTAAGTCGAGCAGGAAAGAATTCCAACTCGCAAATAGCGGAAGCCTCAACCGCCAGTAAGCCGGAGGGAGAGGAAGAAATCCCGTAACTCCTGCACCAGAGAGGGAGCGCTAATTCGAGCTAGGGACATTTCCCACGCGCAAAACAGCGGTAGCCTCAATGTCAGAGAGCCAGAGGGAGAGGAAGAAATCACGTAACTCCTGCACCAGAAAGGGAGCGCTAATTCGAGCGAGGGACATTTCCCACGCGCAAAACAGCGGTAGCCTCAATGTCAGAGAGCCAGAGGGAGAGGAAGAAATCCCGTAACTCCTGCACCAGAGAGGGAGCGCTAATTCGAGCGAGGGACATTTCCCACGCGCAAAACAGCGGTAGCCTCAATGTCAGAGAGCCAGAGGGAGAGGAAGAAATCCCGTAACTCCTGCACCAGAGAGGGAGCGCTAATTCGAGCGAGGGACATTTCCCACGCGCAAAAACAGCGGTAGCCTCAATGCCAGAGAGCCAGAGGGAGAGAGAGGAGAAGGTGCAAGTTTCCTAAGGGCCTAGGAGGCCTATTTATAGGTTTTGGAGAAAAATGGGGGAAGTTATTATAAATTTCGGAATTATCCTATTTTAGAAAAATTTTAGGAATTTTTTGCAATTTTTTGGAACTTTTTTGGAATTTTTTGGACCCCAAAATAACAAAAACGGCTATTTTTACGTCTGTGGGGTCCACTTAAGTCGGTGGCAGCGAACCGTCACCCAAAACAAGCGACGATCCACGAAAATCTCACGCGGATCGCGAAATTTCCAGCCAGCCGCCCGCTGGCAGCGGCCGCGGCACCCGCTCGCGGCAGCAAAACACGCGGGCAAGGCTCCCGCCCGCGGCAAGCCACGCGCGGGCTCGAACCACGCACGGACGCACCCCTGGCGCGGGCGCAGGCGAGCCCCTGGCGCGGGTGCGGGCGCGCCCCTGGCGCGGGCGCGCGTTCCGGCCGCAGCGCGCGAGCGCAACGCGCGGTTCCGCGCGGCCGGCGGTGGCGCCGGCCAGCTGGCCGGCCGGTCCGGCCGGTCCTTCTGCCCAGTCTGTTTCGGCCCGTTTTTCGCCCCAAAAAGTCCAAATTCGACGTTTTTTGGCTCCCCGGAAACGTTTTTTGGCATCCCGGACTCAATTTCGGCATTTTCGGAGCCGTCCGGGGCTTTTACAAGCAAGATCAATCCTAGGACACTCGGAAAAATTCTCAAAAACTTGTGACGCTTATTTTCGGACTTCTGGAGCTACGACGTCCGAAAATAGGGGGGCAACTGATACGTCATGCAAAAATTATCTTGATCGGGCACGAATCTCGAGGCAAAAGCTAATTGGAAACTTCAAAATTTAATTTTGGGAGCATATGAACTCTGATTTCAGCGAGCTTACAGTCAAACTGAGCGTCTCGGAAATACGAACCCAACGACACTAAGATCAACCCAATCCGAGCCCAAATGAGTCCGAATCAAAGGTTTGAAGCGCTGTTGGAAGGTTCAAACCGCAATTTGAGTTATCAAACGGTCTCCGATTTTGACGAGCTTATACTCGAATCGAACGGCTCAGCGAGACGAATCCAACGAGCCCAAGATCATCAAATTCTAAAATCATTAAGGCCTTCAAATGTCCAACGAACGGTGCATGATCGAAGGAGTCGATATCGGCCGTCCATTCGGACCACTCACAATTCGCCCTTGATCTCACACCTATTTACGGGCTATGCCACTCCAGAAAAACTATAAATAGAGCCCTCATTCTACACCAAAAGGGGGGCTCAAGTGAAGAGAGAGAAGAAGAAGAGGAGAAAGGGGAAAAGGAGATTCCTCACCTCCTCGACCACCGCCGGAGCTCTTCCTGCCGCCTGAAGACGCCGGAACTCTGCCGGATTTTTAGGAAACATAGGAATTCTGCACAACTTCCACGTGATGTTGAAATCCTTCCCAATTAACAACAGAGTCCCCTCCTGATGCAGAAACTCCGCCCAAGTGAAGCTGGAGTTCTCCTCTGCCACCAAAGACGTCGGACTTCTACCCGACGTCGGACCTTCACTCTTCGCCAAGTTTCTACCCGACGCCGGACTTCTACCAGTTATCAGACTTTGCTGGACATCTATGCGAAGATGTATTTCTTTTCATTGCTGGACTTCTACCTGACGCTGTCCTACTGATCTTCGTTGTCAGACTACAGTCCTTCCGACCCCCGTCGCCAGCCGACTACGGTCCTCCTGACTTACGTCGCCCGCCGACTACAGTCTTTCCGACATCTGTCGCCCGTCGACTACGGTCCTCCTGACTTACGTCGCCCGCCGACTACAGTCTTTCCGACATCCGTCGCCCGTCGACTACGGTCCTCCTGACTTACGTCGCCCGCCGACTACAGTCTTTCCGACATCCGTCGCCCGTTGACTACGGTCCTCCTGACTTATGTCGCCCGCCGATTACAGTCCTCCGTCGCCAGCTGACTACAGTCCTCCTGACCTACGTCGCCCGCCGACTGCAGTCCTTCTAACAAAGTGAACATGTCAATAGTGATCCTTTGTATTTACATCATGTAATGTACTCCATAAGATGTACATCAAGCTAAGGCCTTCCACCAAGGAAGGACCTCATTTGTAATCGACTGCAATACTAGTGGATTCATTAAAACTGGGCTAGGCCCCGTGGTTTTTCCCCCTTTTCAGGGGTTTTCCACGTAAAAATCTTGGTGTCTCATAAATGCTAGACCCTCTCTCACTTATCTGATTGCGTGCCGGATTTTCGTACAACGCTAAGACGTTAAATCTTATATTTCTCTACCGCCGCGAATACTCCAGGACGCAACAATGGTTGAAGAGGATAAGAGACAGAGGTGGAGTGTAGGATGATTTAAAGTAGTTTGAACATTGAAGCCTTATGAGCAAAAGTACCACGAATCTAACAAGAGGTTGTTTTATTGTTTTCCATTCATAAATCATAGGTTGCAATATATCTAATATAAGTGATTAAAAATTAAAATAGTTTTAATTGAAATTATTTATTCAATTAATTAATTTTAATTAAAGTATTTCTCTTAAAGATTTATTACTATTCTTTTATTTTAGAAATTTGGACATATCTTATTTCTTGCTTAATTTTTAAGTGGGTTTTGCTTTCTTATTTATCTACTTATCTACCGAGGCAGACCGAGAGGATTTGGAAAGAAAAAGAAGGAAAAGAAAGTAGCTGTGTGTGCTTGTGGTTCGGGTGTGAGAACAATGGTTTTTCCGAGAGAGCTAGGGCTTGGAGTGGTGCTTGGCTTCTTGTACGAGAGAGAATATGAGATGTGTTGAAATCCTTGAATTTATGTGTATGTGAAGAAGGTGAATCTTTCTTGTTATTCTTTTTCGAGAAAGACAATCGTAAGAGATTGTCGGATGGAAGTATGATTTGTGTTGTAAGAAATTGTTCTTTTGCAAAGCTCAGCTATATGATGGATATGCAAGTATATATCTCCTATTTAGATTAAGAAGATTGGTGCATTGTTGCTTGTTGCTCTTGGTTTTGAGTGCTCCTGTTCTCTGATTTTCCCGACTCAATATATCTCCTTTTCTAGAATTAATTTCCTGTTGTTTCTTGTTAAAGACCTATTTTAGATCTTAATGGTGGAGTAGATTCTTATTGTTATAGCAATTTATGTTTTCAGTTATGTAAGAATTGCCATTGGCATTGTTTTGGAAAGTTATTAGAGTAGATTTCTGAATAAACAATATCTTTTATCTTGTTATATTCACATATTTATATTCACATATTTGAATAAAAAAGATGATGAACAAAGTTGTCCTATGGATGTAGAGTTCATAAGAACTCGAATCACATAATTATATGAAATTGTTTCTTTCATGTTAACTAAAAATATTGGAAAATTTTTAAAGAATAAGCAAGATTAAAAATTGTATTAACAGTTTAAGAATGTTTAAAAAAATTTAAATATAGGCAAAATCGCTTGTTTAACCGGCGACTTATGCTGAGTAGGATTAGTTGAGTCAGGTAGCCATTATGTTGAGTAGACAAAGAAATGATATTATTAATAAGTCGCCTGTTAAAAAAAATTTTAGAAGTGGTGCAAGAATAACATGTAAATCGAATTTTTTCTGACTATAAGATTTTATATTAGATTTAACTATTCAAATATATTAGATTTAACCCTCATTAAATAATTATTTTTTTTAAATTAGATTTTATAATAAAAAGGTTGGCACCACAAATGTATGTATTAGTTATGAATACTAACAATAATGTAAATATTAATTAGTATTTAATAGGTATGATTAGAGTTAATGAGTATTTCATTATAAATATAAGAAAAAGTTTTAAATTGCTTCACGTGCATTTTACTAGCCAAATAAAAAAGATTCATAAATAAAATGGTAATAATTTAAATGATCAATAACATAAGCATACTAAAATACATAAAAGGATGAACTAGCGTCGATTACGTGGCCTCTGTGGCAATGCATCAATGCCTGGAGTTTAATGTTGTGGAGGTCGTCGTGGCCTTTAATGTAACATGTGATGTTCCTCCACAGCAACTTCTTCCTCAGCTATGTCATCTGTATGAAGGGAGCTTAGTACAAAATCTGAGGTGAGGTATGCATCCAAATCTGCTGGCACCAGGTTACTGAAGAGGTCCCCATAGGGCCCTTGATCAAGATAAGAGGAGGGTCCAACATATCCACTGTAATGCTGAGGAGCATCCTGGTTCATGGAAAATGGTATATCATGCTCACTTCTATCGTCAAAGTATCCTTGATCTTGAATATACAACAGCCTGCGCAAACCCTGACAACACTCTGTGTTTATGTCCCTCTGTTATTGTGTATCATTTGTACCATTGAAGTGTTGTTGCAAAGCATGTTCAGTACCCAGGAAAAAATCCCTCTGAATTAACAAAAAAAATTTGTTATTATTTCACAAAAAAAAAAAAAAATTATCTAAGAAATTTATAGTATATTTAATTTGAACCTACTAGAAGGCGCTCAGAGGGAGCTCTAGGATATGCGGTTGGGGAGGCTCAACAGGTGCCTTCAACATATATAGTGTTGCCCATAACTTATACCATTGTACGTAGTGATGAATCGAGTAGTTGTTATGTCGGTTAAGGAGGTCCCCTGTAACTATATATCTACGCCTACTCTCCCATATGGCAATGTGTGCTTGGTGGTACAACATCCAGTCCATGTCTGATTTCCCATGACCATCTACCCTTTTGAAGTTTGGTTCCATTGGTTGGACGTTAGTAGTTAGGCACAATCAATATTGTCGTAGTACTCTATCTAGCAAGTGCCACTCAACCCTCTTCCAACTAATCAGAGGCACTCGTGCAGTCTAAATGTTCTCCCCTGACAGACAAATCTGTGCGACCTGAGCTTGAATATCAGACGTGTATGACTGTCAAATTACCTGCATATTCAATAATAACTTATATGAATTGAAAATAACAAGTTAATTTTTCATTTCAAAACTTTAGGAAGCTACCTGACTATCAAATAAACCATCGAGCTCATCTCTATACCTAAAGATATTTCCAACGGGCAACTCTCTTAGCCGATCCACATTCCACTTATAAGTCACCCGTTAAACAGGCGACTAACTTCAAGTCATAAATGCCACATCATCTGCCACGTCGTTCATTTGATTAGACCTAAGTTGCCTTTCAAACGAGCGACTTTGCCTATTTTTAAATTCTTTCAGCACCATGCTTAATCTTATAGTTAACTCGCTCATTATGCTTACTTTGAAAATTTGTCCAAAAATATTTGTTTACTATTTTTTTCTTGAAATTAGTTTTATTAGAGAGCAATTTGCAAATAATTTTAAAACTACGATTGAAATATTTTTGTACATATTGAATTGGGCGGCTAATTAACAGTGCCTTGTATTGGATGCCCATATCCACACTCACCCATATACCGACCCATACCCAATGGGTATGGGTACGTCCATGACCTTGTGGTTGGGTACTCAACATTGAGGGATAAATCAATTTACATTTCAAATCATCATATATCTTATATTACTGCAATCATCACTATGTAGTGTGCAGCACTTAAAACACACTGCGACTACAGTAAATTCTTATATGCGGCTTGAAAGTTTGTAATCAGGGCAAAGGGAAACAAGCCTCAAGGCCACCAGTCCATGGCAGACTACGTTCAAAAATCATGGAAAGTGGATGGGTATAGATGGGTTCGGCATCCCAAAAGTCACCATGGGCTAGCGTGAGTGGGCAAAGTGTCACGACCCGACCCGACGGGGACGGATCCCGCCCTAGCCGGATCGCGACGAGCTGAACTTACTAAACTTGCTTATCCAGGATCTGGCTTTGGATTAGGTTACTGAACTGATCTTCCAAATTCTTAACTCAACAGAAAAACACAGAACAACAGAGCTTCTAAAATCATCAAATGCAGCGGAACAAAACATCTATCTTTTCATTTCCTCAAAATAATCATCTACAGAACAGTGCATGGCTTTCGACAGAAAGAAAGACAGAACAGAAAAGCCATGACTGTACAAAAAATCAAAAGTACAAAAGTACCTAATCGGATCAGACTCTGAAACTAATCCTGGACCTCCTTGCCCTTCCCAGAACCTGAAAACCACCAGAAAGCAAGGGTGAGCTCAACAGCTCAGCAAAGCAACAAACCACCAATCTAAATTCTCAGAAACCAAAACCAAAATTCATCAGACAGAAATCAGATCAGAAATTGAAACAGAATCGGAAATCAGAACTTATACGGACAGATATCGAATCAGAATCGGAATCGTACAGATCATATCAGAACAAATCAACAGAGTCAGAATCAGAATTCAGAAATCAGAATCGTACGGAGCATATCATATCGGAATCACAATTTCGTACAGAACAGAACAGATACAGAAAACAAAACATATACACATAGCTAAATGCCCTGACACTGACGGAATCTCTACGGATTCCGGCCCCTTATGCCTCCCTTCCCAGACACTGACTGAATCTCATAGGATCCAGGCCCCTTATGTCTCCCTTTGTGCTCACGGCACCAAAACAGATGTGCTTATAGCACCAGAACAGAATTCATCGGATCCGGAACAGAACAGATATCAGATTTCAGATTTGAGCTCATTTCAGATTTCCCGTTTCACTAACTGAATCTCATAGGATTCAGGCCCCTTATAACTCCCTTTTTATAGCTTATACACATAGCATTTCAAATCAGAAGAAATTCGGACATTTCAGAAATTACCCGAAAATCGGGCAGCACAACGGCAGTATACAGAATTTACACAAAATTCCTGCAAAGAAAATTTACCGAATTCGCACAGAACATAGATAATCACATTCCAGAACATTTATTCTACTGCACAGAGAATTTACGATTTCACAGAAAATTCCGGTCGACTAAAAACACAGTCGAATCAAATACACCCGGACGAAAATCTTCAAAATATAGTCAAAACGTGCACACCCGGCACGGCAACGATATACAGAAACTTACGCGGTAAAAACTGAACCAATCGAAAGATACGGACGAAAAACCGTAACGAAAACGAAATCCGGACAGAAAAATACCGCCAACCGCGACGGAACTGAAAATTGAGAAAGACGGAATGTGCCTTACCTCGAGCACAGCAATTTCTTCAACAGTCACTTCGATCGAAAACGGCTCCGCGTCTTCCCGAAATCAACTTTTCCAAAATCCTCTTTTTCTCTCTCCTCAGACGAAAAATCAGATATTTTTATTTTAATTTTTCTCTCTCTTCAAATGAGCTGATTTGCCTTAAATCTTCTTCAGATCGGCCTGGCCGATCGTCCAGATCGGCCTGGACGATCAGACCAAAATCCCATCGTCCAGGGACGATTTTTCAGGACGATGTTTACTATTCATAGGCGATAAAAACCCCTACTCACTGACTTGTGCCATCCACTGATCGTCCCGGGACGATACCTCGATCGGCCTGGACGATCCCTACAGGAAAACACTTAGAGCAAATTCTGGCAAAATCTGGAGCTGAAAATACACTGATCGTCCCAGGACGATCCCAGATCGTCCTGGACGATACTGGAGCAGTTTGAAATATTACAATCTCCCCAACTCAGAAAAATGTCGTCCTCGACATTTTCCAATCCAAACGCAGTCAAAACAAGTACGGGTACGACCGTCTCATATCAGACTCCTTTTCCCACGTTGCTTCCCGTGCAGTCCGGTGCTTCCACTGGACTTTAACCATCAGAATCTCTTTATTTCTTAACTTGCGGACGTCGTACGCTAAAATCAATTCTGGCTCTTCCTTGTACGCCAGATTCTCCTGAATCTCAACCTCCTCAGCTGATACCTTCTTCCCAGAGTCGGATACCCACTTCCTCAGAGTGGATACATGAAACACATTATGCACATCAGGCATAGAATCAGAAAGCAATAGGCGATAAGCAGCTTTTCCAATTCTTTCCAAAATCTCAAATGGTCCAACATACCTTGGACTAAGCTTGCTTACCTGACCAAATCTGCTCACACCTTTCATCGGGCTGACTTTGACATACACAAAGTCACCGACCTGAAACTCAACAAATCTGTGCTTCTGATTGTAATACTTCTGCTGACGATCTTGAGCGGCTTTCAATCTTTCTCTTATCAAATGAATCTTCTGAGCAGTCTCATCAGCAAAAGTGGCCCCCAAAGCCTGTCTATCTCCGACCTCCGTCAGAGTCAAAGGAGTACGACACTTCCTGCCATACAAAGCCTCGTACGGTGCCATACCGATACTGGACTGAAAACTGTTGTTATAGGCAAACTCAATCAGTGGAATATGATCTTCCCAGCTTCCGCTAAAGTCCAGAACACAAAGTCTCAACAGATCTTCCAGTACCTGAATAGTCCTCTCAGACTGTCCGTCGGTCTGAGGATGAAAGGCTGTACTGAAATGCAGTTTCGTACCCAAGCCTTGCTGAATGCCTTTCCAAAGTCTGGAAGTAAAACGTCCATCTCGATCAGATACAATCACACGAGGTACACCGTGCAATCTGACTATCTCTTTCACATATATCTGTGCCAAGCGTTCAACTGAATCCGTCTGTCTGATCGGAAGAAAATGGGCTGACTTCGTCAATCGATCCACAATTACCCAAATAGCATCATGTCCTTGTCGTGATCGAGGGAAACCCATCGCAAAATCCATCGTTACCTCCTCCCATTTCCACTCAGGGATAGGCAACGACTGCAACAGTCCACCTGGTCGCTGATGCTCTGCCTTCACCAACTGACAGGCTTCGCATCTCGACACAAACTCCGCCACATCCTTCTTCATCCCAGGCCACCAGAACAAAAGCTTCATATCAGCGTACATCTTACCACTGCCTGGATGAACAGTGTAGCCTGAATGATGAGATTCATACAGAATCTCCCGCCTCAAATCTCCAAACATAGGTACCCACAACCTGTTCTTACAGAAAATAGCACCAGAATCAAAAATTCGAAGTTCAGGAGTCTTACCAGATCCAATCTGAGCTAGCAACTTCGAATAATCAGAATCTGACTTCTGGGCTTCTTGAATCCTTGCTTCCAAAGAAGACTGAATACTCATCTGAGCCAACTCCAAATCACTGGAGGAAATCACCTCCAACTGCAATCGCTCCATGTCTCGAATCAGAAAATCATCACAGGTAAGCTGAATACCTGATAATCCAGAAGACTTCCTGCTCAAAGCATCTGCTACCACATTCGCCTTTCCAGGCTGATACTGAATAGTCAGGTCATAGTCCTTGATCAACTCGAGCCACCGCCTCTGTCTCAGATTCAAATCCTTCTGAGTAAAAATGTACTTCAGGCTCTTATGATCAGTAAACATCTCACATGTGACGCCATACAGGTAATGACGCCAAATCTTCAAAGCAAAAACAACTGCAGCTAACTCCAAATCATGCGTCGGGTAATTCTTCTCATGTGGTTTCAACTGTCTCGAAGCATAAGCAATTACCTGACCATGCTGCATCAGAACACATCCTAGTCCTTTCAGTGAAGCATCACTGAACACCTGAAAACCTTCCGTACCTGACGGAAGTGCCAACACTGGAGCTGAAGTCAAACAATCCTTCAATCTCTGAAAACTAGCTTCACACTCCGGTGTCCAAACAAAAGGAACTGACTTCTGAGTCAGTCTCGTCAGAGGAGTCGAAATCTGTGAAAATCCTTTCACAAACTTCCTATAATACCCGGCCATGCCTAAGAAACTACGTACCTCAAATACCGTAGTCGGCCTTGGCCAATCAGCAACCGCCTGAATCTTCTGGGGATCTACAGAAATACCTTCTCCGCTAATCACATGCCCCAGAAAAGAAATACTCTTCAGCCAGAATTCACACTTGGAGAACTTGGCATACAGCTGATGCCTCCTCAGAGTCTCCAACACAATCCTCAAATGTCTGGCATGTTCATTCTCAGAAGCAGAATATACCAGAATATCGTCGATGAAGACGATCACAAACTGATCCAAGAACTCCCTGAATACTCGGTTCATCAGATCCATGAAAATCGCAGGCGCATTGGTTACCCCAAAAGGCATAACCAAGAACTCGTAGTGCCCATACCGAGTACTGAAAGCTGTCTTCACCACATCAGATTCCTTCACCTTCACCTGATAGTATCCGGATCTCAAATCAATCTTTGAAAACACCGAAGATCCGGAAAGCTGATCAAACAAGTCGTCTATCCGAGGCAAAGGATACTTGTTCTTGATCGTGGCCTTGTTCAAATCTCTGTAATCAATACACATACGGAGTGTACCGTCCTTCTTCTTCACAAACAGAACAGGTGCTCCCCAAGGAGAAACACTAGGACGTACAAACCCTCTGTCAACCAACTCCTGAAGCTGAACTTTCAACTCAGAAAGTTCTTTCGGTGCCATCCTGTACGGAGCTTTCGATATCGGAGCGGTACCCGGAAAAACATCGATAGAGAATTCCACATCTCTATCCGGAGGTAAACCAACCAACTCCTCAGGAAAAACATCCACAAACTCCCGTACCACAGGGATCTCAGAAACAGAACCAACCTTCAGGTTCAAATCCCGCACCGAAGCCAAAAATACTGGATATCCTTTCTTCCACATTCTGCTCACCTCTAACGCAGAAATCAGACTGGAGAGAACACCTCGTAATCCCTGAAATACAACTCTCTCTCCAGCCACAAGCAAACTCACTTGCTTCTTCAGACAGTCAATCTGAGCCTCATACTGGCTCAGCCAATCCATTCCCAGAATCACATCATACGAAGAAATCGGTAATCGAATCAAACTCGATTTCCACTTCTTGCCAGAAATCTCGATCTCACACAAACAAAACTGTCGAGCAATCAATGGATTCCCAGCCGGCAAAATCACAGACAAAGAAACCGGTAAAACCATCGAATCCAAATGTAAAAGCTCAAAACAATGCTCGGACAGAAAAGAATGACTCGCTCCAGAGTCAAACAAAACACGACAGGGCTGATCAGAAATGTAAACCGTACCTGACACCACATCCGGAGCATCTCGAGCCTCCTGCTGACTCAAGCTGTAAACTCGTGGCTGAACTGAAACAGGAGCTGAAGCAACAGAACTACTCTGCTCCCTCTGAATCGTAGGTGGTCTCCGTGGTGCAGAACTAGAACCACCACCTCTACCAGCAAATCCCTCAGGGCGTGGAGGAACAGTCCTCGGTCTACCTGCTGCTGAACCAACAGGTCTGACTAAACCCTCAGATCGCTGATCATATCCCATCTGTGGACATTCCGCAATCCTATGTCCCGGCTGACCGCATCTGAAACAAAGACCAGCTATCCTGTAGCACTGGCCATGGTGTCGCCGTCCACAACTCTGGCACACAGGTGCCGAACTGACAGATCCAGAACCAGTCGTACTGGTAGCAGTACCAGACGATCCTCCGCTCCTTCTGGAATCTCCAGATCCAGAACCAGGAACAAATCTCCTCTTCCCAGAGGAACCACTGCCAGAAGTATCACCTCCAAACCTCTTCCTACTCGCAGACCACCGCTGCTGAGTAGTCGTCATGTCGTTCTCAATCAGACGAGCTCGCTCCACAAGCTCAGAGAAATCAGTAATCCGGAACGGTATCAAAGGCTGCCTCAAAGTATCTCGTAAGCCTCTCAGAAACCTGTAGCACCTCTCAGCAGACGTGCTAACCAGCTGCGGAGCGTACCTGGCTAATGCAGTAAACTCAGCCTCGTACTGCATCACCGTCTTGCTCCCCTGAACCAGCCTCAGAAAACTCTCCTGCATCTGCTGTCGTGCAGAAGGGGGAACAAACCAATCTCTGAACACTTCAGTGAACTCTTCCCAAGTGATCAAAGAGTTCAATCTGCCCTGAAATCTGGCTGCCTGCTGGCCATCCCACCAGTGCTCAGCCTCTCCGTCCAACAGAAAAACAGCCAACGGAACCTTCCTGTCTGCAGGACACTGCATCCCGTCAAAAGTCTTCTCTAATCTCCTCAGCCACTCCTCAGCAGCTCTGGGCTCAACAGCGCCCTCAAACCTCGGAGGCTTCAACCTCAAAAATAACTGCAGGTGTCGATCAATATCCTCAGATCTAACAGTAGAAGCTCTGCTCTGGGTCTCGCTCATCATCTGAGCAACAAGTGAAGCAAACTGAGACAGCGTATCAGCACCGACCACTGGGGCTGTACTCCCCACTGGTGCTGCCTGATCATCACTCTGACCGTCTGTCATGTCTGGGTCTGGCTGATCCATACAGAAAAATCCAGAAAATCCGGAAAACTATCACAAAAACAACACAATAAAAAGCCAAACGACCCAAAACTACCTCCCAGACAGACTCACTGATCACTTCCTAGAGCTCTGTTTTACAATTCGACCTGTTTCCAAAACCAGTGCTCTGATACCACAAAAGCTTGTCACGACCCGACCCGACGGGGACGGATCCCGCCCGAGCCGGATCGCGACGAGCTGAACTTACTAAACTTGCTTATCCAGGATCTGGCTTTGGATTAGGTTACTGAACTGATCTTCCAAATTCTTAACTCAACAGAAAAACACAGAACAACAGAGCTTCTAAAATCATCAAATGCAGCGGAACAAAACATCTATCTTTTCATTTCCTCAAAATAATCATCTACAGAACAGTGCATGGCTTTCGACAGAAAGAAAGACAGAACAGAAAAGCCATGACTGTACAAAAAATCAAAAGTACAAAAGTACCTAATCGGATCAGACTCTGAAACTAATCCTGGACCTCCTTGCCCTTCCCAGAACCTGAAAACCACCAGAAAGCAAGGGTGAGCTCAACAGCTCAGCAAAGCAACAAACCACCAATCTAAATTCTCAGAAACCAAAACCAAAATTCATCAGACAGAAATCAGATCAGA
Source organism: Dendrobium huoshanense (assembly GCA_016618105.1). Lineage (NCBI taxonomy): Eukaryota > Viridiplantae > Streptophyta > Magnoliopsida > Asparagales > Orchidaceae > Dendrobium > Dendrobium huoshanense. Next base: position 25,232,708 of record CM028348.1, read on the forward strand.
AATTGAAATAGAATCGGAAATCAGAACTTATACGGACAGATATCGAATCAGAATCGGAATCGTACAGATCATATCAGAACAAATCAACAGAGTCAGAATCAGAATTCAGAAATCAGAATCGTACGGAGCATATCATATCGGAATCACAATTTCGTACAGAACAGAACAGATACAGAAAACAAAACATATACACATAGCTAAATGCCCTGACACTGACGGAATCTCTACGGATTCCGGCCCCTTATGCCTCCCTTCCCAGACACTGACTGAATCTCATAGGATCCAGGCCCCTTATGTCTCCCTTTGTGCTCACGGCACCAAAACAGATGTGCTTATAGCACCAGAACAGAATTCATCGGATCCGGAACAGAACAGATATCAGATTTCAGATTTGAGCTCATTTCAGATTTCCCGTTTCACTAACTGAATCTCATAGGATTCAGGCCCCTTATAACTCCCTTTTTATAGCTTATACACATAGCATTTCAAATCAGAAGAAATTCGGACATTTCAGAAATTACCCGAAAATCGGGCAGCACAACGGCAGTATACAGAATTTACACAAAATTCCTGCAAAGAAAATTTACCGAATTCGCACAGAACATAGATAATCACATTCCAGAACATTTATTCTACTGCACAGAGAATTTACGATTTCACAGAAAATTCCGGTCGACTAAAAACACAGTCGAATCAAAAACACCCGGACGAAAATCTTCAAAATATAGTCAAAACGTGCACACCCGGCACGGCAACGATATACAGAAACTTACGCGGTAAAAACTGAACCAATCGAAAGATACGGACGAAAAACCGTAACGAAAACGAAATCCGGACAGAAAAATACCGCCAACCGCGACGGAACTGAAAATTGAGAAAGACGGAATGTGCCTTACCTCGAGCACAGCAATTTCTTCAACAGTCACTTCGATCGAAAAAGGCTCCGCGTCTTCCCGAAATCAACTTTTCCAAAATCCTCTTTTTCTCTCTCCTCAGACGAAAAATCAGATATTTTTATTTTAATTTTTCTCTCTCTTCAAATGAGCTGATTTGCCTTAAATCTTCTTCAGATCGGCCTGGCCGATCGTCCAGATCGGCCTGGACGATCAGACCAAAATCCCATCGTCCAGGGACGATTTTTCAGGACGATGTTTACTATTCATAGGCGATAAAAACCCCTACTCACTGACTTGTGCCATCCACTGATCGTCCCGGGACGATACCTCGATCGGCCTGGACGATCCCTACAGGAAAACACTTAGAGCAAATTCTGGCAAAATCTGGAGCTGAAAATACACTGATCGTCCCAGGACGATCCCAGATCGTCCTGGACGATACTGGAGCAGTTTGAAATATTACACAAAGCCCGTCCGAGTAAAGCATGGGTACCCAACCAAGATCGCTAATTAATCTCTTTCACGTACAAAAATACCATTTCCCTTCACAGAAATAATTATGTGGTATGGAAGAATAGAGTTGTGAAAATTTAAACACTTAACTCTAGCAATGGCCAATTTGATTGTTTTGGTCGTTAGTAATCAGCGGAAGGGATATACTAATTTTACAAATAATTTTGGATATATCAAACTCAAACAAGCAACACAAAGGGTGGTTAGGAAGCTCCGCCAAAATAATTACTTCCTTAAAACCGTCTTTCACAAGTAAATACTCAGTTGTAAGTATTTGCTGAATATTTATAAATACGCAGTAAATACGGACATTTCTCAAAGAAAAAATTATTCTGTGAGTATTTGCTAGATAAAGAATGTATTACATTTTTATAATATATCATCATCAAAATATTTTGACTAAAAAACTATATTATTTATGCAATGAAAAATATTGCTAATTCTTAATATAGTTTGAGGATTTGAATTTCTATAACTGCAGGAAAATTAAACATTTCCCATATATTTTTTCGTCGAAAATCACCCAATTTCTGACAAAAATGAATATTTATGGAGGATTTCCGAAATTTAATGTAGGTTAGACATATGATGAGGTTTCCATGACAATGATTGACCTTAAGACAACATATATCTCATAGATCATTCATATCAACCTCTGTATTTCTAGTCACATAATGTTGTAGGAATGTCACTGAAATTTATGATATCATCAATGGATGATGTTGTGTAATCATTCTGAAGCATTGACATTCTGCACAAAGATGCACATCAATTTTCCACTGGAAGCATTTGATTATTATGGATATTGTCATATTGAAATACTTTTGCGCATTATACATGATAACATCATATGATATGCTTCTACTTAAGAACTAAGTTTTCCAACAGAAGTTGAAGATTACTGGTTAAGGACAAATGTTTGGTATTTTCATATTTTTATATTATTTGATGTGATATTAAATCAAATAGTCTCATTTGCTTTAATATAAACGAACTCTTTTTCATAGGCTGTGATGCAAGAAAGTAAAAGTGGCATTTATTTGGCAGCCACCATAAAATTGTGGGCCGTTGTAATGAGTGCAGCTAAAAATTTCATGCAAAAGAAGTTAAACTACTTTGTTTTTTTTGGTTAAAGCAATGCTTCCTACATTCCTAGAATCAACACATTTTAACACGGAATGCATAACTTGATGATTTAATGGCGAATTTCAGTCCAAAAACTGTACAACAACAATGTCAAGCCTTTGTCCCACTACGTGGCTCAGCTACATGAATAATTTTTCGTCATTGTGCCATGTTAAAAGTTAAATTCTCATTTAAATCTAATAAAGAAAGATCATTTCTAATATTTTCAAACCAAATCTTTTTATGTATACCTCTACCTTTCTTAACATAAGTCAAATCTAATATCTCAACTTTTCTGACCGGGTCATCGGAAGGCCTCCATTTAATGTGACCAAACCATCTAAGGCGACTCTATCTAATCTTATCTTCCATTGGAGCTACTACAACCTTATCACTTATATGCTCATTTTGTATCCTATCTCCAAGGGTAAACCCACTCATCCACCTAAGCATCCTCATCTCTGCAACACTTAACTTTGTATTATGCTCTCTTTTAATGGCCAACATTCGGCACCACAAAACATTGCAGGTCTCACCACCATCTTATAGAATTTACCCTTAAGTTTGAGGGGAACTTTTCTATCGCACAACAAGCCTTATGCATTCCTCCACTTCAATCATCCAACTTTAATTCTGCTGATAATATCCCCATCTATTTCACCATCACTATGAACAATATGTCCAAGATATTTAAAACGTGTACTCATATTAATGACATGATCGCCCAAAGTCACAATCCTCTCACTAGGTCTATTAATAGTAAAACTACACTCCATATATTCAGTTTTAGATCTACTCAAATGAAAACGTTTTGACTCTAAGGTTGACCTCCATAATTCAAGTTTACCTTCAACTCCCGCTCTAGTCTTATCAACAAGAAGAATATCAGTCAAAAAACTGTGAAATTAAAAGAACATCAGTCCAAAAACTGTGAAGTTAAAAAAAAAATCTTGAATTTACTTTTAGCACATGAACGGTAAGTATTGATATAATGATAATTTGCTTTTCAGGATAGATTTAATTTTTCTATTATTGAGGTACAAAGAAGATTTGAATTGAATCTAATTTAATGATGGATCTTTTTTTTATGATCGCTAATGCTTTGATTTCTTTCTTCTTCCTTGAAATTATCTTATGAATTATGTACTATGTTTAATTTGAGACAGTTACAAAGAGAAAGGAGGTATAATATGACTTCTTAGAAAATGTATTACTGTACAATAGCTAGGAGAAAGAAAAAGAGAACAATTTTTGTTAAGAGATAAAAATGGAAGGATTATAATTTAGGATTTTTTAGCAGAGGAATGGAAGCTTCATGGAGGAGACAGAAAACTCGTTGGGAGGAGAGGAGAAAGAAGAGAAAATGAATGGAAGAATCTTTTAATATTCATTCATAATTTAATAATCCAAACATTATCTATAAAATATGATTTAAGTCGAATTTCAATCTTTATAAATTCTTTAATTTGTATCATCTGAATTTAAAATGAAGAGAATCCTAACAATAAAACAAAATAAAATAAAGATAAATTCATAAGTAATTCAAAATACTTAAATATTTAGAAATAATAATTTTGTACTACAACAACATCCCTGATGTTTATATAACTCTTCCCCTAAAGAGTTCTGTAAGATGCCTTTTCTCGGAAGTTAGTATTCATTGTGAAAGAGGAGGTGGTGGAACTAACTCTTAAATATCTTTTTCAACAACAAAAGATATCTCAATATCAATAATAGGGACACACAAATCTTTGATTTAGAAAGATTTCTTCCTTGGTAAATATCAATATATATATATATATATATATATATATATATATATATATATATATATATATATATATATATATATATATATATATATATCCAATGGTTCTGATTTTGTAATTACACTTGGAATGAAGAAAACAAATAATCATAAGGGTCAAATCTAGAAATAGAAAAGAGTGGCAACTAATGAAGATTCCAATCCTCTGAGAGAAGCTATGAGTCCACCATGGAAAAGGCATCAGGAGAGAAGCTATTTATTAGTATTACAATAAAGTGGGTGTTCATAGCTTTGTGCTTCCATTTTAAAGTTTTTGTAGATCTTGTTTGCCTAATTTACAATGCATAATATAGGTGCAAGATGAATATTGATTAGTGTCTCACTTTCCATGATGCATGAGTATTTGAATTGCAAGTTTACGGTGTTGTAAATGCGTAATTGACATGTGGCGATGCAAACTTCACTGTATCAATAGAGGGACTTTTAAATGATAGGAACACCGCATGATAAATACACACACAGATCCTAAATTAAGATACTGAAAAATATTTTGATGTTAGTTTTATATCCTAAATTAACATGGAAATCGAATGTGTGTGATGTTGTAAGGAAGTGTGAAGAGCAGGAAGCCTACCTCACTAATTTGACTTCATCAAGGCTTGAAGCAGTTTGTAGTAATGCCTCATTCCTATAACAATATATACCCAGCCTAATTCTAGCCAGTAGTATGCAACTGACATTCTAGAAGATCATTTAATCCAATCATACAAATCCTTTTGTTTAACATCCACTACTTATAACAAACAAAGATACATCTTAGTAAGCTAGTTCTACTATCAGATTCCAAAATATGATCGCCAAAATTTGGAGCCATTCTAGGGTTGGAAGGGATAGCTCATGGCACAAAAAAATCATCAAATTTGTGAGTCTTTCCAAAATTCTTAAGAAATTGTGAGCCACCACTTCAATCATGTTCTTCAACAAATTTTTTCATAAGTTGAGCACATAAAACAAATCACACCAACCCCATATCCAAGGCAATAAATGTCATCCTTTGCTTAAGATGCCATTAAGGTCATCAATGGTTCATATATAAATATCAAAACCATTATCATAGTAGAAAGGGCTTTGCAACCCAAAATTTCATAGCCACAATCTCATATGACAAGCAATTTCCGTCTGTGACATCAGAATGGGAATGCTCAGCTGTTTATATGTGAGCAATTAAAAGATCTAGAGAATGAAAATTCAAATCCAAGTCGGCACTTTGAATAAATTTAGTATGTCGCATCACAGTAAAATAGATAAGATAATCACAGTCGAAATCATCCGTAACTTACGATGAAAATAATAGATTTATATACCTCGTTTTGGAAATTAACTAATTCTTTCAACATTCAAACATAGAAGCGAGATTCACCTTATTGTTTCATAATTTATTTAGTTTTCTAGCACTTGGCGACGTTGGCGTAACCATGACCATCGGCTATCTGGACACCACCGCTCCGGGCCCACTTGAACGTCCCGCTCCCAGCGACGAGAAACCCGACGGCGTGTCCAACAACGGCGGCGATTAGAACTCCGACGTTAAACGACATTACGGCAAGCATCACTAGGTAGAGCAACCCCATCCGCAGAGTGTGGAGAGCTGTAAGTGCGAGCCCAATAGAAGCCCGGGCGCCAGCGGACGCGGAAAGAGGCTGGGCGTGGCGGCGGGAGAGGGTGGAGAGGCACTCCTCAGCGGCAGCAGCGATGGCGACGAGGAAGAGGGCAAGGAAATAGACGCCAAGGCCGCGGTCGCCGGGCCAGCCCGAGAAGAGGATCTGGACCCTATCGCCCCAGAAGAAGGTCATGTGCATCATGCCGTGATGGTCCATGTGGCCGTTGGCGGGCATTTTAGGAGACGCCGGCGGCGAGTCCATCCCTTTCATATCCATTTGGAGTCGAGGGTTGCGATTTGGGGTAACGGTGAGTCTCTTACTATTTTCTCAAAGATAAAAGGAGATGATAAAAGGATGACGAAGGGGAGTGCTGTGCCAGCCGTATCTTGAACGCTTTGCCTCGAGAATTTGAGGTTCAGCCTACGCGGCGATTCCAGACCACATAATTAATACATATAATATATATATTTAAATTAAAAAGTTTAATATTTTAAATAGTTTTTTTTTATAATCATGCAATAATATACAACGTTTTGAAAACCGGACCGGACAACGGACCGGAAGAAGGAGAGGTTCATGGTTTGACCGGTTCGACCGGTTGAACCGGGGTCGAACCAGATGACGTAATAAATAATAATAGTATTAAAAATTATGAAATGAATGACAAAATTTCCTCTTATACATTCACTATGCATTTCATTTCCATGTCAAACTAATCAAATAATATAAATATGACATCAACGAAGTTTATAAAACATAAGCAAATAAGTAAACAACATACCTTTTAATCTTTTATTGAGCACAACTGTAACCATGTTTGAATCCCCTTTGCAACTGATCATTGAAAAATTTCCACCTCTCAATCTGTCAAACCACCTTCAAGAAAAATATTCCAATAACAGCAATATCCATTATTCCATTGTACATGTTTAAAGGTACATGTTATTGGTGTGATAAGAGAAAAAAATGTAGTAAAATTGATGAACTTCAATAGCACTGAGTTTACAAAATTATTGAGCATAAACAATTAAGAAATATTGCAAATGAAGTAATGACCATGTTCACTGTTACCTTTTTTGTTTTTTTCCTTAATTTGTTTTTCTGGCAGCTTCACGGTTCTGAGCAAGCCGCCTAAGAATCCTTTATCAAACTGTGAAGTGGAATTAGCTATGGTTAACAAGAAAATTAAAAAAAAAAAAACATCTAAAATCAAACGAAACTCCCAACAAGGAGCTACAGTGACGAACTTTTAGCAAAATTATAGCACTTTATTGATAAGACAAACTCAAAATTCATAAATATAAAAAGTTTTAACTTAATACCATAGAGACAAAAAAGTAATCAGTTTATATCAGTTTACATATAAAAAACTCAAAACACTCATAGTGAATTTAATAATCATCCACTAAATTTGTGTGATCGAATGATGGATTCTCAAACTCTTCTTCACCAAAATCTTGCATCCCAAATACTTCTGCATCCTCACAAGGTATGTCATCTTCATCACATATATTAGCTAAGTTGTCTTCATCTGCAAATTATTAATATGAAATAATAAGTCTATATTTAATATTATACTCAAATGATATAAATTAATCAACAATCTTACTTGGAGTTGGTGTAGAAAATGAATTTAGGTTTAGGTAAATGTTTTACTGTTTTAAGATTTAACTTTTAAACCGTATGATTCAATCAGACGGTGGAAATCAAAGATTGCCGGTTCTCTCCCGGTTCCGGTTCGCCGGGTTCGCGGTCCAACCGCCGGTCGGACCGGTTCAAATCCGGTCCGATGATTTTTTGGTTTTGCCAGACAACCGAGCCGGCCGGCCGGCCGGGTGCCCGTTCAACCGGTTGAACCGGCCGGTCCGGTCTGGTTTTCAAAACGTTGATAATATATGTAATATTTCTAAATGTTAAAAAAAAAACATTTATGCAACATATGAACTATGTGTATTAATTGGGATGAAAATGATATGAAATAGATACTAAATATATCTATTCTTGAAAATATAGAATATCTATATTTTTAGTGATAAAATTATAATATTATATCTTTAAAATAAAATAAAATAATAATTACACAAATTAAATAAATATAAAATAAATTTAATAAAATAAAAAATCTAGCTAAATTTATTAAATACCTAAACTCAATTGAAAAAATAATAATAATCACATGACACCATAGATTATTTGCTTAAGCTGAGAAAATTGATTCTTTTGAATAAAAAAATTATTATTAGAAAATTACTAAAAAAAATAAAATTACAAATAAATTTCCATTATGTTATGTAAGCATTTCTTAAATTAAAAAAAAAATGAAAGGCTTAACTTATTATGTATTTCAAAGTTAATATTTCTTATTCATGACATATATGTCAAACATATTTGTCAATTAAGTGGACTCATAAATTGCATGTGTAACATATATTAGGCTCTCTTCGAGCATATGTATGTCTTATTATACCCCTCACAATAAACTATTATTAGTTTTGATACATCGTCAAAATATTATCTTGATCGGGCATGAATCTCGATGCAGAATCAAGTTGGAAACTTCAAAAATTAATTCGGAGACCATCTGAACTCCGATTTCAGCAAACTTATAGTTGAAATGAGCGTCTCGGAAATACGAATCCAACGACTCCAAATTCAACTCAATCCGAGCCCAAATGAGTCCAAATCAAGTATCTGGAGCGCTGTTGGAAGCTTCATAACACTGTTTGAGTTACTAAACGGTCTCCGATTTTTACGAGCTTATACTCGAATTGAACAGCTCGACGATTCGAATCCAACGAGTCCAAGATCGCCGAATTCCGACATCTCTAAGATCTTTAAATGTCCAGCGAACTGTGCACGATCGTAGGATTCGATATCAACCGTCCATTCGACCACTCCCTATTCGCACCTGATCTCACCCATATTTACGAGCTATGCCACTTCAAAAAATATATAAATAGAGCCCTCATTTCTCATGAGAGGGGGTTGAAGGAAGAAGAAAAGAGGGAAGAGAATGAAGAGGAGAAGGAAGAAGCTCCTCCTCGACCACCGCCCGAACCTCGCACGGACCACCGCCGGAGCCTCGCTGGACCACCACCTGAGATCCTCACCCTCGCCGGACCACCACCGGAGCCTCGCCGGATCACCGCCAGAGCTTCGCCGCACCACCACCTCAAGGCCTGACGTTCTGGCCCGACGTTCTGCTAAAGGCCCGACGCTCTGTTCAAGGCCCGACATTCTTCTCAAGGCCCGACGTTCTGCTGAAGGCCCGACGCTCTGCTCAAGGCCCAACATTCTGCTTAAGTCCCGACGCTCTGCTCAAGGTCCGATATTCTACTCAAGGCTCAACATTCTCCTCAAGGCCCGACATTCTGCTCAAGGCCCGACGTTCTGCCGAAGGCCCGACACTCTGCTCAAGGCTCGACATTCTGCTCAAGGTCCGATATTCTGCTCAAGGCTCGACATTCTCCTCAAGGCCCGACATTCTGCTCAAGGCCCGACGTTCTGGCCCGACATTCTGGTCCGTTGTTCTGCTGAAGGCCCGACGCTCTACTGAAGGGCCGACGCTCTGCTCAAGGCCCGACGTTTTGCCGAAAAAACAAATTAATCAATATTTAGTGAAAAAGATAATATTAATAGTGACTCACAATATTTTGATTGTTGCGTCCAGGAGTATTCGCGGCGGTAGAGAAATATTAAGTTTATCGTCTTAGCATTGTACAAAAATCCGGCACGCAATCAGATAAGAGAGAGAGGGTCTAGCATTTATGAGACACCAAGATTTTTACGTGGAAAACCCCTGTAAAAGGGGGAAAAACCACGGGGCCTAGCCCAGTTTGAACGAATCCACTAGTATTGCAGTCGATTACAAATGAGGCCCTTCCTTGGTGGAAGGTCTTAGCTTGATGTACATCTTATGGAGTACATTACATGATGCAAATACAAAGAATCACTATTGACATGTTCTCTTTGTTAGAAGGACTGCAGTCGGCGGGCGACGTAGGTCAGGAGGACCGTAGCCAACGGGCGATGGATGTCGGAAAGACTGTAGTCGGCGGGCGACGTAAGTTAGGAGGACCGTAGTCGGCTGGCGACAGAGGTCGGAAGGACTGTAGTCTGATGACGAAGATCAGTAGGACAGCGTCAGGTAGAAGTCCAGCAATGGAAAGAAATCCATCTTTGCGTAGACGTCTAGTGAAGTCCGATAACCGGTAGAAGTCCGGCGTCGGGTAGAAACTTAGCGAAGAGTGAAGATTCGACGTCGGGTAGAAGTCCGACGTCTGTTGTTGATAAAGGAGAACTCCGGCTTCCCTTGGGCGGAGTTTCAGCGTCAGAAGGGAACTCTGTTGCAAATTGGGAAGAATTTCAGCATCACGTGGAAGTTGTGCAAATTCCCGGCGTTTCCTGAAAATCCGGCAGAGTTCCGGCGTCTTTAGGCGGCAGGAAGAGCTCCGACGGTGGTCGAGGAGGTGAGGAATCTCCTTTTCCCCTTTCTCCTCCTCTTCTTCTCTCTCTTCACTTGAGTCCCCTTGGTGTAGAATGAGTGTTCTGTTTATAATTTTTCTGGAGTGGCATAGCCCGTAAATAGGCGTGAGATCAAGGGCGAACAGGGAGTGGTTTGAATGGACGGTCGATATCGAATCCTTTGATCATGCACCGTTCATTGGACATTTGAAAACCTTAATGATGTCCGAATTCAATGATCTTGGGCTCGTTAGATTCGTCTCGTCGAGCCGCTCGATTCGAGTATAAGCTCGTCAAAATCGGAGGCCGTTTAGTAACTCAAATTGCGGTTTGAACCTTCCAACAGCGCTTTGAACCCTTGATTCGGACTCATTTGGGCTCGGATTGGGTTGATCTTGGTGTCGTTGGGTTCGTATTTCCGAGACGCTCAGTTTGACTATAAGATCGCTGAAATCGGAGTTCATATGCTCCCGGAATTAATTTTTGAAGTTTCCGGATTGATTTTGCCTTGAGATTCGTGCCCAATCAAGATTATTTTGTGATGACGTATCATTGATAATGATTATAAATAAGTAATTTGATTAAAGTTTAAAAATATTCATTAATTACATTTTATTTCAGTTTGTGGAATTTGCACACATACCATATAATTAATGTATATGTATATCAATCATCTAAAATTTGATATTTACTTATAAACACTTTAGTGTCTCAATATATCAAAGCATATGCATATAAAAAAAAATTATTATAAAAAGTTATCCAACAGGCTCCACAAATGAACTTGTCCAATGACCATTGAGCCTTACTTGCTTGAGCCTATAGAAGGATATCACCCTTTATAGGCACAATTAAGGTTCATTACAAATCAAGTAACTCATCACTCACCTCCTAAGAGGAGGTCGGTCATCAAAGCCACTCACTCTCATTTAAGCCAAGTACCTTCATTCATCCTCGCCAACTTCAACTGCAGGACAACGCATACCCATGAGTCTGATCTCAACTCACCCTATAACAACCATCCAACCATAGAACTCTTTCTACCAACAATAAAAACTCATTCGCCTCCCTTTCCTAAGGTGATTTGAGGCTCCAACACAAGTTGTCAGTCACCCCACGATGACTACTAACCATGAACATACTTGACACTATTGAATTTGTCGAGATGTAATTCATCAAAGTTACAAATGTCCATTCTCCTTTTAACAAGCCAAGAGGTGACGCATGTCTATGGTAGCATGTATTGAGTATCATTAAATAAATGTTTTTTTTTAATTATTTCAAGATGGAATTTTTTTATAGGTCTTAGATCCTTATAAATAAAATGTGAAAAATGTTATTTTGAATCTTCTGAATAATTGAGATTTTTAGCCTTCTAAGCACTTATATTGTAGATATCTAGTGCATTGTTCTCTCCATTTTCACACAGGTTCTCAAATCACCCATCTCTAATAATGATGGGTGTTATATATGGATAAATTTAGATTCAATAACATTTTTTATGTGATTTAAAATTTTGATTATTATATAAATAAATATTAAAATTCATATGTCATAAAGAAAATTGCCAGTCCGTCTCACAACGTCGCAAAGCTTAACTCTTTGTCTCCAGAGTCCAGCCTATTTGACAGCGCCATAACTTTGGGGTGTGCAGTGCTGCAACATCGAGGTTTGGAGCATTGTAGTGCTCTGCTCTCTTCCTTTCTCTAAGCAAACTTTGCAGTGCTATGATACACAGAGTCAGTGTGTTGCACGGAATAATTTTTTAGGTGCAAAGACACAAGCAGGTGGACGAACCCTGCAACCCCTTAGAAAGCTCAATAGATTGAATTGAGGTTCGAGGCAAAAATACAATCGGATTTCACACATAAGTAAAAAAAAAAAATTAATGATGTAATTTTGAGTGCTAAGTATGCACTTTCCCTTTATTTTATGTGTTCTACAATTAAAAAATAATTCATCAATTACGTTTTAATATGTACTTTCCCTTTGTTTTATGTGTTCTACAATTAAAAAATAATTCATCAATTACGTTTTAACATTAAAAATAATTTATTTCTTAATGAGTTACGTGGCATTAGAGATGGATTCTATGCACAATTAAGAATTCCTATTCTTGACGGCGGTCATTTTATAATTAAAAAAAAAAAAGTCACGGGTGAGTTATAATTGAAGCTATAGTTATCTTCTCAGCAGCTACGGCTCCAAGCGAATCAAATGTTAGAAGAACTATTTGTTGTTTGGTTTTATTAAAGTTTATTTGTGGTTGTTTAATTAATTAAATAAATAAATTTGAATAATATTTTAAATGTTCGATTCTTAAGTAAACAAATTTCATCACTAATATGTTCGGCTCATTTATGTTCATGCACAACCAGGGGCGGAGCCAGGATTTTTTTCTTGTGGGGGCACAAATCATTGAAGTAAAGAAAAAAAAACCCTCAACCTTTTTCATCCGGGCTTGGGACCGGCATAGGCGGTTTTAAAAAATGTTTTTAAATCATTAGATTCATTAAAAAAGAAAGATACAATATATGATAAAGCAAAATTAAAAGAAACTTACAATTGAGAACAATAAATCTTGAGATTCTTCTTATCTATCATCTATAATTTCTCCCGCCTGGTCTTCATTTTTTGAAATCGTTGTACAATCAATTCATTGTCAACACTATTAAATATATCTTTTTCAATATAAGTAAGTAAACAATCATTCATCCAAGAGTCTCCCATACGATTGCGTAAACGATTCTTTATAATGTTCATTGCAGAAAATGCCCGTTCAACTGTTGCTGTAGCAATTGGCAATATCAAAGCAAGTTTTATAAGTAAGAACACCAAAGGAAAAATATCATTCTTTCTAGTCTCCACCATTTTCTGAGCAAGTTCTCCAAGTCCTTTTAAATTCATAAATGCATCATTCGATCTCATATCAATAATAAAACTTTCAATTTGATTGTCTAGTATGATAAGATCCAATTCTGAAAAATCTGACGGATAAAATTTTGCAAGGCGAATCAATCGTTCTTTATCAAAAGCTGAAAATGACTGATATGGATTTAAACATGCCACACACATAAGTAATTCTGTATTAATTTCATCAAACCGGTTGTTGAGTTCTTGAAGTTGCATATCTATAACAGTGTAAAACAATTCGATTTGATAATGATGCTTATTTGTTTTACTTTCAGTACGACGTCTTGATCTTCCTTGCATCACAAATGTGTCAATCATGACAATCAATACTTGCCGTTAATCGTGTACGATAATCTATGCGATTTTGATCAGAAGGTCTTACAAAAGCAAATCTGATATCTCTTTCTTGATTCATCAAATCTTCACATTTACGTCTAGCAAGATTGTGTGCACTGTTGATATTACCAATATGAATATTAAATCTTTCTTTTTTTTTCCAATTTCTAAAACCCTTCGTGTCAAAACTGTCACCGCTAGCTTGTTCACTATTTTGGAATCTATACAGATAACAGAACAAACAATAAGCTGCATCTTCGCTTATACTATATTCTAACCAAGCTTTGTGCTCATCAAACCATGCAGGATTAAATCTACGAAATTTATCTCCAATTTTTGTGCGTGGGAAATCATGATCACGCGGTTGACACGGCCCTTTTAGTAAGTAATGTCTCCGAACACTATCCCTCTCATTAGGATGATAATCCATAATTTTTTTTCTCAATGCAGGATCGGCAGGGATATCAAAAAAATTTGTTTCTGCGGAGCTTTGTTGAATTTGTATATTATTTTCCTCACATATAATTTCCCGATCATCTCCTTCAAATTTTCTTTTGAAATATCTTTCCATATCTAATTTTAATTAAAACTAGATTAAAAACTTTATGTTTGTAACAAAAAAAAAAGAATATAAATGCTAGTTAAAAGATAAATAACTAATAAAAATTACCTTTCAACTGCTACAGAGGTAACAAAACAGTAGAGCACTTGCAATCCGTTGCTTATGAAAATGTGCCTGAATGCAAAAATTACAACATTTACCTTAACAAAGATGTAGCAGAAAATTATCAGAAAAAAAAAATCTCAATAAACGAACATTTTCTGCTTGACAAATAAATGAAATAATATATGCTTGACTGTTTCGGAAAATCACCGAAGGTACGTAACTGGACCAAACTGGTTGAAATTATTTGAACATATTCTTATATTTTATATGCTTAACAAATAATATATTATATATGCTTGACTGCTTCAAAAAATAATGAAGAAAGTCACCGAAGGTAAGCAGGTAAATGCTTCAGAAAAATTATTTGAATAACATATTTTTATAATGTTCATTGCCTGAACTCATCAGAAGAAGAATATTAGTATATTACCTGCCAATCTGCCGTCCTTGTCCGCCTGTCGCAAGTCTTCGAAGTTCGATCCACGGTGAAGAAGAATGCAGTGCAGCGACGCCGACGAGGCGACGATGAAGAAGAAAGCAACGGGTGAGGGCAACGGCGTTTCTTTTCCCCTCTCAAACACGCTTCGGATGCAGCCTGCGGCCCTAGCAGCTTTAAACCTAAAAAACTAATACGAATAAACTGCGGCTCTTCTTCTTTTTTTTTCCTGTCTGCCCGCCTTCTGCTTGCCTAAAATAAAGCCGCAGTTATTTTTTTACCCAAAAGATACCTAAAAAACTGCAGCAATAACTATATTTACTTAGACATAAATAAAAAGTCAGTGGGGGCACGTGCCCCCAAGGCCCCCAAGGTAGCTCCGCCGCTGCCCAAAACAAGTGATCACAACTAATCACTTCAATATAACTTCAAAATATTTTTATTGGAATCTTCTAGCTTGCCGTGTTGGTCGAGAACATAGAAGCATTTCGGAGATGCTGAGAGCGACGGAAATATTCCATGCGTGACCAGGAATAATAAGAAGTTTTCGAAAGTAATTAATGCGTGGGAAGCAGAGATTGACTAGCGAAGAGCTGTAGCTGTTCAAATGTAACAGAGATTAAAAAGAACTAAGCGTCAAGGTTGCCTACTGAAGTAGACGTTAAAGCCGAGATGTTTGAATATATAAGCCAATGGCAAGTGGGCAGAATCGAAAACAATGATGTAAGAATATTTTTAAGTAATATGAATAAGATTAGTTAATTAACAGTTTTTAAATTTCTATTGATATTAATAGAATCAACGTATAAAAATACTAAAAAACTCTTAAGCTCATCAGTAATTCCCCTAGAAAATGGAGAAACTTGTGTCAAATGAGAAATTATTCTATGCGGATGTAGGATGTAGGACGTAGCTGTACGTCCGGATGCCGCGATATCAAGTCGAGCTACCGATTGGTACCGAGCCGTGGTACCAGGCATTACTGAGCCACGATATAGTAAAATGATGACGTGATGCATTCTAATTGGTTTCCGGACGGCGTTCGACGTCTCGGCACAGAATAATTTTTTCAAGAATAGGTTGTCATAGAGGACAACTATCCAAGGGTGAAGTTGGATGCATATCACTCATCACGATAATATATTAAAATATTCATATCATAATTATTCTATAAATTATATTTTTATTGTTAACTAATTAGTGTAATCCTTTGTTTTTTTTTTAGTTTTTAATTTTGATACGAAGAAGAAACTCCACTATGCAAAATATATGAGATGACCTTTTCTTTACGTTATATTTCGAGGCTTAGGTATTTCGAACTAGCACTCTTTGTTTTGGCCTCAAATCTCGTGAGGAGGGAGCTTTCAT
The DNA here is from genome assembly GCA_016618105.1 of Dendrobium huoshanense. Classification (NCBI taxonomy): domain Eukaryota; kingdom Viridiplantae; phylum Streptophyta; class Magnoliopsida; order Asparagales; family Orchidaceae; genus Dendrobium; species Dendrobium huoshanense. Next base: position 25,248,855 of record CM028348.1, read on the forward strand.
CATTTGAAAGCGTGAGGTCGTGAGGGAGGAGAAATGTGTAGGAGTTTTCTTCTTCTGCCGGTGCTTCTTCCAAATGCAGCTGGAGTTCATCCCCTTCTTTTGGAGGACTGCTTTCTTTTGGAGAACTACTTTCTATTATAAGCAAATAAGCCACACTTTAATAATAAATATAGAAAATATATTATTTAATTGTCATGATATCAAGATGAATTTAAAAGTCTTTCAAAAAAAAAATTTCAAAATACAAAATATAATAAAATAAATTTGGAATTCATCCGATTTACATTGAAATTAATTTAACTTATATAATAACTTGAAATCAGTGTGTAGTGTTGAACTAAACCGGTTCAACCAACCCGATTATCACCATCCCATGTCCTATTAAGGCCACCCGAGCCTTTAAGATAGGAATTGAGATTTAGGGCATGCTACGTGCGTGTGAGAGATAGAGAGAGTACGGTGAGAAAGAGAGGGGAGAGGCAACGATCCAATCGACGAGCGAGAAATTGAGAAGGTGATGATGAACGACAAATTCTTATGCAACATCATGTGCTAAAAAGGGAGTCGAGTGACGTGCTTGGTGGCTTCGAAGTTTGATGGTATGGCCGACCAGATGACTTTAGCTACCCAACAAGTTGTAGGGGGAGGAGGCAACATTGATAACTCCAGCGGTAGTAGCCCCCTTGTGTTCGCGCTCTCGTCATCGAACACCGTAAGGGGAATAAGTCAAACTAAGAGAAAAATGGGAAGACAAAAGAATATCTCATTCTTTTTCCTCTTTTTAAACCATCAGCTTCTTCATCAAATTTTGATTTAGGTAAACCCTAATATCAAGTTTGCTCTATACTTTAATAGATTCTTCTAGGTGGATAAATGTTAGTCATTTTTAAAATCAAACATAATTGTGTTGAGAAGCCCTTGGGATGAATCATGCATAAAATAAATCTTTTTATATTTTGTGATGTTCTTTAGTGATTAAAATTTGTTTCACCAATTAAATTGAAAGATTAATGGCATTTGATCACTTTAAGTCATCTTTGTTGTTGTATTTATTTAATCATCTAAATTCAATATTAAATTATCATGTGTAATAATCAAATCTATAACCTAAAAGCGATTGACATATAATAACAATTGTACATATATATTTAAACTAATTCTGTAGCTACGATTAGTAGTAATTTATGTTAGTGAAAATCCAATTATTTTTATTTAGCAGAAGCTATTTTATGAATTGAAAAAAATAGTTATATATGGATATATGTATTATAGAGTTAACATTTAAAGTGACCTTTATGAAAAATTGATTTTTTAATGAATTATCAAATATTTCATTAAATCATGGTATGAGAGATTTTAAAGAAAGCATTAATATTTGAGATTTAGTTATGATGAATAAATTAGGGTTAGGTTGTATGGTAGAATGATTGATTTCTAAAAATGCATTCATTTGATTATTGTTGTTATTTAATATGGTGATGTGAGATGTATTGAATATATGATTAATCTAGACTTTTGTGGATTTAGGGTTTGCAGAGTACCGTGTGTTGAGGTGGGAGGAGCCTCATCATGATTGAAATTTTCAAATGCTTATGATATCTAATTGGCAGGTGACTCTTTATTGAGTTAGAAATAACCATACATTTTCTTGGTAGGGGTCCATCCCTTTTTATTTATTATATGTTAAAAATACATGATAGAATGTGTTAATTCATTCACATTATTTCAAGTTATGATTTTGTCATGATATGATAATAAGCGTCGTTATGTTTGTTGTTGTATTGTTTTCTAAATAGTCCATGAGTTTTATCTTAATCATTGTGAATAGCAATTTCCCCTATAAATCATGAATTATGTGATATATATACTTGAATTTAATTGTGTTATAACTGTTATCAAGATTCATGTCATTATTATTTGATAAGTTTTACGTTAAATGTCGATTACCTAGTGCAACATTCTACTTTTTTCATCCAGAACTTGGGGCCTGGCAATGACAGATGCTTTTATTAGAAGAATATATTCAACAAAGATGAATGAGATATTTTGTTAAACTTTTAAAGCAAGATTGTGAGAATGTACAATTGATTTTAGTGACCTTAGCATCTTAAATAAAAATAAAAATTTATTTTTATTTTTATCGACATATTAGTAAAATTGAAGTTAGAGAGGCTTTAAAAAAATGAAGTGTGAAAAAGTGTTGGACCTAATGATATTCCAATGGAGGAGAGGAAATGCATAGGAGATGAAGGAATTTTTTGGCTTATTAAACTTGTTAATATCATTTTGAAGATTAAAAAGATGTCAGATGAGTGAAGAATGAGTGTGTTGATTTATATTTTTAAGAATAAAGGTGATGCACAAGATTATGTGAATTATAGAGGAATTAAGTTAATGTGTCATACTTCAAAACTATGGGAAACAATTATGGAGCGTATGTTACGACGTGATACTAATATTTCTCAAAATCAATTTGGGTTAATGTAGGGTAGGTCTACTATGGAAGCTATACATTTATTGAGAGGGTTGATAGAGAAGTATATAAAGGATAAGAAGGATTTTCACATGATATTTATTAATTTAGAAAAAGCATATGATAAAGTTCCAAGGGAAGTGCTATGGAGAGTTCTAGAAAAGAAAGGGGTTAACAATGTTTATACTCAAGTCATTAATGATATGTATGTAAGTGTTGTTACTTGTGTTCAAACACAAGGTGGTTTGACAATGTATTTTCTTATTTATGTTGGATTACTTTAAGGATCATCTTTAAGCCCATATCTTTTTTTTTAGTCATGGATGTTGTCACATGTCCTGGTTAGGAAAGTAGATGCATTAGATTTTTCTTATGTTATGAAAGGTAGAGGTATACCTAAAAAAGACTTGGTTAGAAAATTTTAGAAATAACATTTTTTTATTAGATTTAAATAAAAATTTGACTCTTAATATGACACAGTTGAGTAAAAAAGATTCATGTAGCCGACCACACAATGGGATAAAGGCTTGATGTTGTTGTTGTTGTTATTGTTTTTGACTATTAACATGATATGCATATAATATATGATTGTGTTTATGATTTATGTAATGATATTTTAACCCTTCTGGATATTGGCTAGCCAGGCTAATGGGTACACAGTGACAAAATTATATGAAATCATTAGATTTTTTGGGATTGGTGTCTACCTTGCTTGGCAGGGTATTGAATAATAAATGATGTATGAATCATTGGTGTATGTATAAGTACAACATGGTTGTAAGAGAATGCTTTTGCATTTGAATGCAATGATTATTAATGGCATGGATAATTCTTTATGGATTTTGTTATTTAAAAAGCACTATCAAAGAATTTAGATAATCAAACATCTCATCTTTTATGCATTTGGTTGTAAGTATGATAATATTGCGTTTATTTTCCACTTGTATCTTTTTCAATGCTAACATTTTATGCCCATTATTGTCATTTATGTTTTACTAAGTGAGGTTTTACTTACTGAATTTATTTCTTACAAACTTACACATATTACTTTATAATTTTAGGTTACTAATGGTGCAACTTCTTAAAGAACTTTGGGTTCATGCATCATGTTCATCTGATAGATATTTAAGATTAGAGTCATTTAATTGATTCAATTATATAGTTGAATTTTATTTATATTTTGGTAAACATTTAGTATGTGGTAATATGTGGTAGTGTTTATATGCTCTGATAATTTATTAAAGTCTTATATTTTCATTCATTTGAAATTATTGTATAAATTTTATTCAACTCGCACCCTACCATTGGGTTCTTGTGATTTTCTTCCAGCCCCGGTAGCGAGGTGTGACAATTTAAGATATATAAATTGGACTACTTTAATGGCTAAAATTTACTCCAATGAATATCAGAATATTCTAATCTTTTTTCATAGAATTGAATTGTGATAGTGAGAGCTGGCATGGACCTTCAATCCCATCAATTTCTAAGAGTTAGTAATTGCATTCTAATGAAGGAGTTATTCCAATAACACATATATGCATATGAGGATGGGATATTTAGACCAGTTATCAAATTCTATTATATTATAATACAGAAAGAAATAAGAAAATGAAGCAGCAGGGGAATACCCGCTGTAGATTGGGGAAACGGTCCGGTGACGGCACAGAATAATTTGCCCTGCAATTAAATGCATGCATGACAACAAAATTCCATGTTAAAGTCTCACAAGTCTTCATTTAGGAATTATTTTGTTAGAAGAATTCAGAGGTAGGGAATTTAAAATATAATATAAAATAAATAATACATTTCACAATTTATTAGGTTGGATTTAAATCAAATGTAATGAAATTTATTTATTTATTTATTATGATGATGCATTACAAATACATATATTTTTAAAACATGGTAGATAGCTGTGGCTACAATAGAAGGTGATGGTGGGCGTTGTCTTCTATAGTAGAATGAAGGGGCACTGGGCGACTGGTGTGGGGATAGGGTGATTGCAGGTAGAAGAATCATTGGGTGGTAATTGGTGGCGGATAAAGGTGTAAATGAGTCGAGTTGAGCTGATTATTTTTCTAATTGAGCTAAGCTTGTTTAGATTTTACTGAGCTCGAGTTCGACTCATTAAAACATTTATAAGCTCGAGATTGACTAGATTGTTGAGCTCGAATTTTTAGTTTTAAACTAAAAAATTCAGTTTTTTAGATGTTTTATTTTTAGTATATAATTAATTTAAAACTATTAAAATATACTATATAATACTAATTTAAATTAATTATTAAATATAATTTAATTTGATCGAGTGGCTCCATGCGCTTTCTCGTCGAGCCAGGCTTGAGCTCAAGCTCAACTCTAGTATAGGCTCGAGGTAGAACTCGTGACTTGATAAGCTTGACTAGCAAGCTCATAAAGAAGTCGAGCTCGAGCTGTCTTGCAAGCCGGCTCGAGTTACTTACACCCATGGTGACGGGGACAGCATCCTGATTAGAGTGGCCTATTCAAGTTTCATTATTTCCATTTACTGGGCCTTGGTTGTGGCTGCTGAAAATGGAGGATTGTGATTGGACCAAGGGCAACAGTGAAACTCTAAGGCTTTCTTGTAGATGTGGGAGCCTTAGTTGCTAGTGGCCTTCATAGCCTTAAGCAGATCCATAGACATTCAGAGTGAAGAATTTGAGAGACTAAAGGTGTTAGTGAGACTAATACATAAAAAAGAATGAAAGAGTAAGTGGAATCAATGCCCAAGGTAAAGAGATTTATCTCAAGATGTAACGATGTAATCAATAACTTTAAACTTATAAATCGAGTGGTTATATATATAAGAGGTCAGGAACCTAGACAAGTGCCACCGAGTTGGGCTACGAGGTGTGACAGGGCTTGGGCATCCTCGACCTGTGAAAAACACTAGAATATAAGTGGTTTGACTTGTAGGCAACCTTGATTGGGAGCTTACAAAATAATTAGATTGTATAGCTTGTGCTAATTATTGGGGAAATTATTCTGTACGGTCATCAGATCGTGCGGAGGCGAATTAGAATTTGCCATGTCACCTTGTACACAACAAAGGCACACAACAAACAAAGTGATATAATGCGTCCTGACTCGCCTATGGACGACATCCAGTGATCGCACATAACAAATTTCCCCAATATTGAGGCACAAGAACAAGTCCACTAAATTCAACACATCCTATAATATATATTATATAGCCTCTCTCTCTCTCTCTCTTATTTAAAGTTTTCATTTCTTAAGTATTGTTGTGTTAAAATGCAATGGAGATTGAATTTTTATATCTTCATTTTTCACGAATATCAAACACAAACACAGGGATAATAAAAAAGAATGAAAAAGACATTAAAAAATCAGAAGATTTGACTCAGATGAAATGATCTACTATATAAATATGTTATGGAAGTCTACTTTCCCCCTCAATTGTAGAAAATGGAATTACAAGTTTGTATTTTTATAAATGGGAGGAAGACTACTTAAGATATAACAGTTATATGACATTAGTCCAACGATGATGTTCAAACAATAATAAGTAGGCAACGACAGTCGAGAGATAGAAGTCAGATAATGGTATATATATATATTATTACTTCCTGCCATCTAATCACTTTTAATATATAATTACTTCCTACCATCTAATCACTTTTGTTAATCATCTTTTTTCATGATAAAGCTAGTTATCTAGAAATAGTAACTGTGCTTTTTGAGCCCCCATGAAGCAATAAAGCTAGGAGCTAGAGACAAATGAACGTTGAGCTTCCCAAGAAAAGAACTTTGCTTCCGATATTAGTACACGAAATTAAAAAAAATAAAAGAAGAGAGTGCTTCCATTACAAAGCAAAGTCTTGTCGAAAACCCACAAAGTCCCCACTCCATGAAGAAGCATAGCACATTAAAAGAGCTTTATCAAAGGAGAATACTTTGCATGATTCCTTAAATCTATAAGATTAAATGTCCTTCCATAACAGAATCTTTGAAAGCATTTGATGAGGAATCCAATGATAACAACACAAGCTATGTACAGCTGCATGGAAGCCAAGGCTCATCCAGTGAGCTATATATGTCAAATACAAATAAACTTTAGGCTTAGCGGGCTACTTCTATGCTTCATAGGCTCAGTAGGTGGATTCTCTGCTTACTTTAATGAAATGGAATGAGAGACGGCTCATCTTGGCATATTGGTTGAGAGTTTAGATTATCAAATAAGAGGTCTTATGTTTGAGTCTTTTGTATGTGATGTATATGTGAATTTGCCTTAATTAACCTAAATGTCCAAAAAAAAAGAAAAAGAATGAAAGTATAATAATTTGTCTATGTACATTAATACTAGCAACACAGATTTATTGAATTATAAGCAGGCTTTTGATAGGAAATACTTGAGTTTGCAAATAACCCTAAGGTAATACTTGAGTTTGCAAGCAAACCTAACCCAAATCGTCGAATAAACATCAGCCAAATGGCTGTCCATAGCAGGAAAACAGCATAAAACAGTGGTGAATTAGAGTAAAACTGTAGGAAAACTCAAAGTACAACTTGTATTCCACTAGATGATGAATAAAATAGCAAGATACAATTGATCCTCAATTCGAGAGGAGGATCGATCTCTCCCAAATCTCTAGACGCCGCTAGAGCCCAAAGAAAACCTAAATCTAAGAGATCTCAAATTTCAGCCAAATTCAAGATGCTCAAACCCTAGCAAAATCAACTATTTAATGCATACAAATCAAAAGGAATTCCCTAAACAGTCCCTACGTTCAAATTTCCCTCTCAAAACGCTCAAAAAAACTTCCTAAACAGCTCTAAGGGGCTAGTCGGGCCGCTCGTTCTCCGCCAGGAGGCGGATTCTCTGCCTATTCGCGAATTTCACCCACGAACCGGTCCCGCCTGGACCGGTTTCCAACCGGTCCAGTGGACCGGTCTAACAATACTCCCCTCTCAAAGATCCACCTTGTCCGCAAGGTGGAAAGACGACACCCTCCATTCCTTCTTCATCACAAACAGTAAGAACTTGAAGAGTTCGGTCCTTACACCTGTGCCCCGGTGTATACCTCTCGTCACATCTGAAACAAAGCCCTTTTGCACTCTTCTCCTGTAATTCTGTCTCAGTGAGCTTCTTGAAGTTATCCCCACTCTCTCCTCCTACTGGATTCTCCCTGGTGATCTCATTATTTTTGACTGATGCAGGCCCCTTTGGTGCTAAAAGAGTGATTGTAGTCTTGTAAGAGCCTCCTGAGCTGCTGCTCTTGGCTCCCTTCTCCAGATTATTCTGATTTTCTACCAGCTGTGCCAACTTCATTGCCTCCTCCAAATCACTAGGCATCAAAACTTTAACTGCCGCTCGGATCTCTGCCTTCAACCCCTTCATGAAGTTCCCCTCCAATACATTATCTGATAATCGCTCCACCCTACTAGCCAGGTGCTCGAACCGCTCACGGTAGTCTGCTATTGATCCCTCCTGCACCAGAGCAAAGAATTGCTCATAGAAATCTCCTCATCGGTCGGTTTGGAAACGTTCTATTATGTAGTTTTTGAATTCCCTCCAGTTCCTGATAGGCTCCCTTCTGTCACGCCACTGATACCATGACAAAGCCTTTCCTTCCAGACACAATCCTGCCGCCGTCAGCTTCTCATCCTCTGTCAACCCATTGACAGCAAAGTAACGCTCCACCTTGTAGATCCAATCATGGCCGTCTTCCCCCTCGAAAACGGGCATCTTCAATTTCCCCACCTTGGGATCTCTCCGGTATCCTCCATAGCCTCCCATTCCTCGAAGAGGAAGTGCTCCCCAAGTGTCCCGGTCCTCCCTCCGACGATGGTATCCGAATCCATCGTCATATTCCCCTCTTCCCCTTTCAACATCAGCACCTCGACGCTGAAATTCTTCTCTTCTTCCGCCAAAATCTACACTTTCGTCGTATTCCCCTCTCCTACCTTCAAATTCCGCACCTCGACACTGAAATTCAACACCTCGACGCTGGAATTCCTCTCTTCTACAGCCAAAATTAGCACCTCTTCAATCATTCCCCATGCTCATCTCCTCTCTAGAAAGTGGCTCTAGAGGCGGCATGTCGTCCTCTCCCTCAAGAATCTCCACCTCCGACTTTCTCCTCCCCCGCAAGGGGTTCGGATTTCCTCCCATGCCATGGCCGTCAGCGGTCTCTCTTACTTCCAATGTTGCCGGATTGGTTTTCATCTCAAGTAGTTTTTTCAACATTTCCTCCATTGTGGTGAACTTCCCCTCCAACCTTTCATTGTTGAAGGTGATTTGATTTTGAAGGTTGAAGAATCTTTCCTCCAAATTGGCCGACTTCGCTTCCAAGACGTCAACCTTCTTTCCGGCCATCGTTCTTCTCAAGATTCACGAAGATCTTCTTCCGGAATAAGAAAATCCGCTGAAATCTCAGGAAATCAGCCCCCAACGGTCCCAAAAAAGAGGCTCTAATACCAATTTGATAGGAAATACTTGAGTTCGCAAGTAACCCTAAGGTAATACTTGAGTTCGCAAGCAAACCTAACCCAAATCGGCGAATAAACAGCAGCCAAATGGCTGTCCACAGCAGGAAAATAGCAGAAAACAGTGGGGAATTAGAGTAAAACTATAGGAAAACTCAAAGTACAACTTGTATTCCACTAGATGATGAATAAAATAGCAAGATACAATTAATCCTCAATTCGAGAGGATCGATCTCTCCCAAATCTCTAGACGCCGCTAGAGCCCAAAGAAAACCTAAATCTAAGAGATCTTAAATTTCAGCCAAATTCAAGATGCTCAAACCCTAGCAAAATCAACTATTTAATGCATACAAATCAAAAGGAATTCCCTAAACAATCCCTACGTTCAAATTTCCCTCTCAAAACGCTCAAAAAAACTTCCTAAACCGCTCTAAGGGGCTGGTCGGGCTGCTCGTTCTCCGCCAGGAGGCGGATTCTTCGCTTGTTCGCGAATTTCACCTGTGAACCTGTCACGACCCGACCCGACCCGGGACGGATCCCGATCGCACCGGGCCGCGACAGGCCAAAAACAAACTAACCAGGATATGGCTTTGAAATTTGCTTCAGAACTGATTCTTCCAAACATTTCAACTCAAAACAATCATTTATAACTACAGACCATGGCTCAGACAGAAAGAAACAGAGCAGAAGAGCCATGTCTGTATAAAAATCAAAAGTACAAAACAATACCTACAGATCAAACTCTGAACTCTAGTCCAAGACCTCCTTCCCTTTCCCAGAACCTGAAAACCACCAGAAAATGAGCTCAACAGCTCAGCAAAGCGACAAACCTCCAATCAAAACTTTCAGAATCCAAAACCAATCACTTCAAATCAAATCCGTACATAAACCAGAACAGAATCGGACAGATATCAAAATCATGCAGATCAGAACGAAACAGATCAAATCAGAACATATACAGACATATATCAAATCAGAATCAGACTTGCTTACAGAACAGATACGGAAATCAGAAATCCTTTCAAATCAGATATTAGATATTAAATTAATAGCTAAATTCCCTGACACTGACAGAATCTCTATGGATTTTGGCCCCTTATGCCTCCCTTTGTGCTCACGGCACCAGACAGATGTGCTTATAGCACCAGAACAGATTTCATCGGATCCGGAACAGAACTGATGTCAGATTTCAGATTGAGCTCATTTCAGATTTAGATTTTTCAGACACTAACCGAATCTCTTAGGATCCGGGCCACTTATAACTCCCTTTTTATATCATATACATATAGCATATTAATTCAGAAGAAGTCCGGACGAAATCAGAAATTATACGAAAATCGGGCAGCACAACGGCTGTATACGGAATTTACACAATTTTCCTGAAAAATCACAGAATATCAAATTTGCACATAATGTAGATAACAACATTGCAAGACTTTAATTCTATTGCTCAGACAATTTTAGACTACACAGAAAAATACAGTCGACGGAAAACGCCGTCAAATCAAAACTACCCGGACAAAAATCTTCAGAAAATAATCAAAATGTGCACACTCGGCACGTCAACAACATACGGAAACTTACGCGGTAAAAACTGAACCAGACGGGAAATACGGACGAAAATCACTAACAAAAATCAATTCCGGACAGATAATACCGCCAAATACGACGGTTCTGAAAATTGAGAAAGGCGGATTGTGCCTTACCTTGCGTACAACAATATCTTCAACAGTCTCGTCGGACGAAAACGGACCGGCGTCGCCCGAAAATCAACTTTTCCAAAAGTTTCCTCGACTTTCTCTCTCCTCGGCTGAAATCAGATATTTTAATTTTTTTCTCTCTCTTCAAAATGACTGATTTTTCCTTAAGTAACCTTCAGATCGGCCTGGCCGATCGCACGATCGGCCTGGCCGATCAGACCAAATTCAATCGTCCTGGGCCGATTTTTCAGGACGATAATTAATTTTCTTGGACGAAAAAATCATCTATTCTCTGACTTGTGCCATGCACTGATCGGCCTGGGACGACGACCCTATCGGCCTGGCCGATCCATACAGGAAAATCACCTGGAGCTGCAGAACACATTCTGGAACAAAAACTGCACTGATCGTCCCGGGACGATCCAGATCGGCCCGGACGATCCTGGAGCAGAAACATAACTTCACAGAACCGGTCCCGCCTGGACCGGCTGGACCGGTCCAGTGGACTGGTTGGACCGGTCCAGTGGACCGGTCTAACAGCTTTCGGTCTATATATGGAATCAAAGAACAATGTAACACCCTCTTAACTTACAGCTTGTAAACTAAGGCTTCGTTTGGGACGGTTTTTATTACTTTTTAAAATAATTTTCTAGTTTAAAAATTAAAAAAATTTATACTAGAAAGTTGCTTTAAGAAACAATAAAAAATCTGTCCCAAACGAAAGCTAAAAGAATATCATATATGATTCTTTAGCTTGAAATGTTTGTTTAGAAGAGAAGGCATATCTAAATTTTTTGTTACATTTCTCCACCATCCCAAACTTCATCAAATGCAGCTCAATTGGTCTAAAAAGTCTACTCATAAGATACTTAAGATTTTTTTGCATGGAAAAACAAAAAAGAGGAAACCATGGAGCCTAATCTAATTGAAAATGGAAGGCATTAATATTATATAATAGATATGAAATATCAAAGATGATTTCAATGATAGCAATAGATGGCTTAAAGCATCAGAGTTGTCAAGAGATTATTAGTGGTATAATTAATCATTATCCTATATGAATGAATTAGTCATTCTTCACATAGAAGAGGAGATCAATTGATGTGGATCATTATATTCTTTTTTTTTTGAGGGAAAAAAAAAAGAATACAATATTTAAGCTTATATTAAGTGGATCATTGTATTCTAGAGGACATCATACCACTTAAGCTTCTCCATTACCTTAATATCAACTTTATTCCTTTTACTGTTATATAGTATACTCTCCACTTTTATTTGTGTTGCTTAAAACAGAATATTATAGTTAATTATCATATGTATACCAAGAACTATAGCTTAAATATCATTATCAATACAATTCACATAATTTTTGTGGTTTCGTCATTCTCTTTGCTCATTGGTGCTTCGTCACCAATGACCAACCTTAATGGCTTGTGTTAGTGCTCGTTGTGATTAAGTTAGCCTTGTTGATGATGCGGGCGCCATTGCTAATGGTGGCAGTAGACAACACCCGAGTGGCGATAGCAGGAGTCAGCATTACTAGTGATGGTGACCATTATACTTAGTGTTGATAATGGGTTATCGCCTTGGTGATGATTGCTAGCATAGGTCTTGTTGGCGATAGAAAGCATTAGTACTACTAGTAATGAATGACAATTGTATTAGAGCCAATTTTGGGTGTTAGTCTCATTGGCAACAATAGATTAGGGGTGTCAATATTTGACAAGACACGAAAACTCGACCCGTTTCCAAAATGGTTCGGGTTCAGGTTCCCGAATTAGACCCGTTTGAAAAACGGGTCGGGTTCGAGTTGACCCGACGGGTTGCCAGGTCAACCAAGAAACCCATTTGAGATGACTGCTCGGCTGCCCGAGGACCTGCCCGCCTCCTGCCCAGCTGCCCGCGGACCTGCTCGCCCCCTGCCTGCTTGCCAGCGCGGCTGCCATCACGCTCGAGCTCCTGCCCCGCGCACCTGCCCAGCCGCTCGCGTTCGCTTCGCCCATGTCAACTCCCATGTCCGCGCGTTCCCGTGTCAGGTTGGGTCAACCCGGCAACCTGCCGGGTCTGGTTCGGGTTAGAATTTTCAACCCATTTATCTACCCAGACTAGGTTAAGGTCGACCCGTTTGAACCCTGGTTAGTTCCGGGTTCGACCCGAACCCGACCCCGACCCCGACCCATGATCCGAAATTGACACCCCTACGATAGATAATAGCCTTATTGGTGTTGTGGGATGCAATGCTTGGTGGCAACCATGGACTTTAACTTTGGTGGTGCTTGCAAGCATCAGCCCTAAAAGGGATGGTGAATATTTGTCAATGATGGATGTCAATGTTTGTGCAAAATCAAACCTCTATTAGCTGTGTGTGGAACCTGATTATGTTGATCGATCATTTTGTACTATTAACTCAAGCCCGACGAGGAACTCGTTTGGAGTCGCAAGGGCGGTGTCCCTTGCTCGAGGTTAAGCTCAGAAAGAAAAAAAAATTCTTGTTTGTAGAGAAGTAGAGCACCGCAACACTATATACTAGAATGTTGCAACGCTTTAAGCTCAAGCTAGAGACAAAGAGTAATACATTGTGGCTCTTCAACCACATGTGTTGTGGCACTGCTAGTCTAGTTGAGCAATTTTTCTGTCCTCTCTTCTCATTTCATTTCAAGTGTTGCAGCCTTCTGATATTTTTAAGTCTCTTATCTTTTTTGAGAAGATTAGTGTGTGTGAAGCAAAGAGAGATAAAGAGAGCGTGAAAGAGAGATATGTAAAATTTCTCAAAATTTTCATAATGAATTTTTTGGTGTGATGTGGCTCCAAATTTTTTTTCCTAATTTCATATTTTTTCATATTAAATCCTGATATTCTTTCTTCTTTGTTGCACTTTTATTTTTTCTTATTTGCTTCACTATGTGGTTATACTTCCCAACAACCTCTTAAAAAGAACATCAAAACTAAACTTTTGAAAAGGAGGATGAGAATGGGCAGATATTATCTGCAAACACCGTTATGAAACACTTGGAAAACCTTGTATCAAACAAAACTCCAACAAAGCACGATCCACACTCCAAACAACTTGAACACATTAAGTAATGAACAACATAGGAAAGCACCCAATTGCCCAATAAAGGAAATGAAGATCATAGGCCTAAAGATGAGAGGACAAAGGTTGATACCTAGAAAGAGGGAAGGGGGATGTCAGATCCATAATAACATCTCAATGTTAGTATCCCAAGATGCCAATGCCAACTAGGGGTAAAAATAGCAAGAAGAGAAGGGGAAGAGGGAAAGGAGAAGAAAACAGCCACTCTGCCAATTAAGGAAGCCCCAGTAGAGCCAAAAGAGAGCTAGTAGTACACTCAAGAAGATAATTTGTAGGCTAAATGGTGGGAGAAAATAATAAGCGACTAGCTAAATATGCTAGTGTGCCATTTTTATATATTTATCTAGTGTCGCCTATTACAAAAGAGAAGCAAATTCTGTCGTGTAGCTATTCTTCAGAAAATAATAAACAGATTGCTTAAATGTACACTTGCACTTAAGATGTTTATACATCATTATTACTGATGAATTTAAGACTCCACTACTGCTTGCAATATTGATACAAACAAGAAGGGGTCACTCGGTATTACCTTATCCTGTGCAAATCCTTTGCATTCCAACACCAGCTAGCTAGTTATTGATAAAGAGTTTTATGTCCATCAAACAGGAAATTCAGCATGGATAGGATGGATCACAAGCCATGGTAGAAGGCAATCCGAGGCAGCTAAGATCTACCAACAGGAGAAAAAGGTGGATGGTGTGGTTCATAGCTGGTTGGGCCTCCATTGTTTTGCATGGAATTCATCTTAGGATAGTTCTCATATAGGGGATCCTCATCAATAGAAATTTTGCAGTGTAGAGTAGCAATGCAAATTGCAAAAGCCTGCAATGAAGTAATTGATGAACCAAACTCCACGGTGTAAAGACCCTCTTTGAAAGCTATCATGCGAAAAGCATATTTGTTATCCGCTTTCCCTCCCTGAAAATGAGCAAATTAAAGCAATTAAAATATTGATGTTTTGAAATAGTGTAATTGACAATATACCAATGAACAGACCACTCTGAATGGATACCTGGATGAATAATTCAATGTCGCGAAAGCCATCAGTTGTCGGACATACTTCGACTGAACTAGCAACCTTCATCTCATGAAGACTGTCAGCAAGAACTGTGAGCCTACAACCCTCATCCCATCCTCCACAATCACAAGAACCTCCTGATTTCCATCTTTCAATTAGAGTTGATGGCTTTCCTAAATCCGAGAAACCATGGATCCCAATAGGGAGAATGGCTGAGATACTACAAGCTCTTGAATATTCAGGATATTTCTCTACTTGCAAACTCTCTATATAGAGGGAAGAGAGTTTTTCCAGCGCTAGGTTCTCAAACTCTGGGTCCCTGCTTAAGACTTTATAAATAGAGCCGTTCAAATTTTTACATGGAGCTTTAACAACGATGGCAGCAAGTTGACTACTTTGCTCCGAATCGATGCATCCTTGGTTGGGTAAGAGTTCGTCACTAACCAAAACAAATTGTCTGGAGAACTCAAGGTTCTTAGAATCAGAACTAGACAGCATGGAACATGAAACTTCCATACGTCCTACTACATCATAAAGTAAATTCGGTTTTCCACTCCTGCCCAGGCCAATCCAGATCCCACCTTTCTTCTTATGTTCTTCAGCCGTAACTATTGTATAAATACCACCAGAATCCTCCTTGCCCAATCTGTTTGTTCTTCTCATGGAGGCTACAAGTACACTGTCGTCATTGGCTGAGAACATAAATAATGGCTGTCCTTTCTTCCAAGCAAGCTTCACAAGAGCTTGCCTCATTGTTACGCTATACTTCTCATCCTGAAGTAAACCATGGGAAGTAATAGGCATCTGGGTATTGGAATAAACAATGCTAGCATCAGATGATTTCTGCATCGCATACAGTGAGGTTGATTCTTTTCCAGATGAAACACTATTGTTAAGACGATGTTCTTGGGAAAGCTGGATTGGTGAGCTTGCAATTGGCCCAGAATTACCATCATATTTGAATTTGAGCAGTGGATCTAGTATTCTCCTCAATGGGCTTCGTCTTCCTCTGCTGTTGCTTCTCCCTTTGTCATCAGAAATATCTAAACCATTGGCATCTTTAAGCTGATGGCTTGATGAGACGTCTTTCAAACTCGAGCTTCGGTTCAGCCATTTCAGACCAGAAGCAGAGGAAAGCTTAGGCAAAGGTTCTTTTCTTCCTCCACTGATGCCTTCCACTTTCTGATTACTTGATTGATCATCTGTGTTAAACATATAATTCCCAGAAGATTTGCCGATCTGTTTAACTTCCTCATTTATGGTCATAAATTTAGTGGAAGTGACTCCATTCTTTGTCGGAAGAGCAGTAGAACCCAAATCAGACTGGTCACTCTGGAACATAGAAGAGAGAAGACCGGATTGTAGAAGCTCACGCGACACACTGCTTTGGTGGGAATATTTTTGAGGTAGTTTTCCAGATAAGCTGTTGCAAACTTCCATTGCCTTTCTATCACCACGCATTCCAACCAAAGTTTTACTTTTTTCACAACTAAACCGTTTATCAGGGAAGCGCCCATCATGATTAGAACCTTGCTGATCGCAGCTTTTAGACTTCTCTTTCTCTATCGAGCTACCTGCTGCAATCTGCATTGACGTTCCGTATTCATGCTTGGATTCGGGAAATTTTTCATGACTGCACCAAAGTGATCTGCTTTCTGTTGAAGTTCTTGACTTAGGAGACCGGTCCCAGTTACCATCCAAAGAAAGTGTTCGTTTCCTTTCAGCAGGCGAGTTGCTACTACTTCTACAAGAGGTTTGCTGCCTTTGAACAGGAGAGTTGCTATTGCTACAACCAGAATAATAGCATGTTTGATTTGTAAAAAGAGATGAAGACTCCGCCAAGTTTATAGTAGAAGAAACCAAAATTTTCTGATCTTTCTTCTGGCTACTTGTCCATTTCTCAAGTCGCCTCCAATCAATAACACCAAAATTTAGTGCTTTTTCCTGGACATTTTCTCCCTTCTCTATGCGCTGGAGATAACATGGGACGCTTGACATGTATTTAACCAGCTCTTCTACCTCAGCTCCTTTTCTACTTGGCCATGGTTTCGGACGGTTTCCTGATGATGATGCCGAAGCCAAAACCTCAGTTTCCGTTGTATAACGATCTGAACGAGGCCTCCGTGATGACCTCCTACATCTCAAGGGCCTGACTTCATCAACATCAACTGCACATCTAACCCTGGGCGTTGCTAATCTCTCATTAAAAAATTTAGAGGGCAGCTGTGCCTGAACTGAAGCATTTTTTACCGTCGTCTCACAATTTAACTTAGTGGTTTCTCCATCTTCAGACGGTTCAGGGTACAAGCTTGAATGCATGATGGGTGCAAAGGTCTGATTGAGCTCTTCAAACTAGTTACATATGTAAATACTGCTTCATTGCCGAATCTTATTGAGAAGCCTCCATTATAATTTTTCATAAATCATTTGGCAAGATTTATCTCCTACAAAAATGTAGAGACAAATATAACTAAATAGACATTTGAATCTTAAGGGAAAAAAAATTTACAGTGTTGATTCAGAATAATTAGCAACAAGATCAGGAGGCAATTTCAGATAAAGTAAATCGGGAATGAAACCTGCAATTATTCTAAGCTTCCTGAAAAAAACTAAATAGTTAAAAATCTTGACGATTTACAAAAGGATTATAATGCTGAAACGAGAAGAAGCCCCATCTTGGCCTCCTATTTACAATAGAAAAGAAAGGTATACAAAGCCCTCTTTCGGAGCCCATCCATAAAGCAACTGATACAAGAAGAAAACAGACACTTATCCCACTTTAACTCCCTATTTTACTCTAGAACTCATTATTATACAAAGCCAAGATATCAAGTTCAAACCTACTCGATCTTCAGGCAAAAATCGCGAGCCATTAATGCAGCCAAAAAAAAAAAAAATCTATGCAAAAGGCGTCGAACAGAAGCGATCTGGAGGGAAGAGTAAAGGGTACCTCAAGAGCAAGGAGGAGGAGGGGGAGGTTTTTGCATCTCCCTTGCGCTACTTGGGGCTTCTGTCCAAGCGTGCAGCCACAGGCAAGAAATACCAAACTTCTATCGCTCTCTTTTCCTCCCTTCTCTCTCTCTAGAGTTGCAGACGAAGTTTGAGACGGCGGCTCTTGAGGGATCGAACCCGCTGGCGGGTTATTGGGTAGGCTGGGGCCCGTGCACCAAAGCGAGCCCCACCGTGTGGTTCTTCACGGGCGTATCTCTCTGCTCGCGCCTCGCGCGCTCGGTCTGGACGGGTTTCTTCGTTTTCAGGTGCAAGTTTAAATAAGTGCAAAGTATTATTTGACTAGACAGTGAATTAAAAGTGTTTAATATATATATAAAACAAACCCTAAAAAAAGGATGAGATTATTCTAATACTTTAATATTAAATCTAATAATTAAATTTAACATAACAATTTCTTTTTTTATCATTTTAATATATTAAATATTTGAATCAAAGTAATTTTTTCTTTCATAATAAATCAGTTGATTTTTTTGGAACGGGAGTATCTACCAGCGTGCACTTAAAAGGGAGCTTGACAGCATAACTAATCTCTAGATTGAACATAGTGAGGCCACCCACTGGCATGGAGCTTACTCTTGTTTTGCCCCACTGAAGAGGTGAGGCAATAGTAGAGGAGATTCGAATCTGGGATGGAGAGTTTCCAATCTTGCTCGCCCACCAACCACCCTAAGACTCGATGGGTATCACCCAACTTTTGAGTAGGCTCAAACTTGTTGAATAAAATTCGGACACGATTAAATAATTAAGCTTAAGATCAAATCATGGCTCGAACTCAGCTCTACTCGATTACATCCTATGTGAACTCAAATATTGTTTTACGATATAATTGAATAATAGTGTTAAAAATAAATAAATAAATAAAATATATAATTAAATTTATTAATTTTTAGTGTCAATTTGTTAATTAAATAAATGAGCTGATGAAAATTAATTAGATTCAAACTATTTAACGAGCCAAATGTCGAATGAATAATCAAACTTTGTTGCCGGCTCCATTGATTGCTAGTGGCTTTACATCATTTTGTCAGAAGAGTGACGAAGCATAAGGGAATCTGGGTCGGCTTTTTCTCTCCAGAATGCGCATTTTTGTCTTTGTCTGCTTTTGAATGATAAGAACACACAGTGAAAGTAAGCTTGGCGGTGTGGTCCTGATCTGATTCCTCCATAGTTTTTATTTTTTTAATTTGATAATAAAGAGTGAAAGAATTCGTGATTAGAAAAAATATTATGCCTCTAATCTCATAAATTTTATAATGATTGTTATAATATTTTGATTCAATAATAATAATAATAATAATAATAATAATAATAATAATAATAATAATATATTAATGCTGATTTAATTTTGTTGCGGACCGAAAAATTTGTGTCCATAGAGAGATATGGTGTTCAGCTTTGTAGTTTTGTACGAAGATCGAGCACATAAACAAATAAAGATATGTGTGCGAGAGTCATAAGTGACTAAGATTTTTACTGGAAACCATTAAAAAGGGGGAAAAAACATAGGGCTTGACTAAGTTAAAATAATTTCACTAGTGTTTGTAGTAGATTACAAATGGTTCTCTTCCACGGGAGGAAGGCATAGACTTAGGCTTCGTTTGGGACGGTTTTCTTACTACTTCGTAAAGCAGCTTTCTAGTACAAAAATTTTATTTTATTTATAAAAAAACCGATTTAAGAAGCAGAAAGAAAGCCGTCCCAAACAAGACCTTAATGTATCATATAGAGCACATTATATAGTTGGGTAAGAAGAATCCAATGATAAGGGAGACATGGGCCTATTCATTTGGTTGGTATGGGTGTATTTGGGCAATAGATATCATAGGGACTATAGTCGAAAGCGAAGGTGGTTAGAGGGGCCATAGTAGGCAAGCGAATGTGGTTGGAGGGACTATAGTAGGCAGGTGATGGTGGTCGGAGGTACTGTAGTCGGCGGTCAACGGTGGTCTGAGGGATTATAGTATGCCGGCGACGGAGGTAAGAGGGACTGTAATGAGTTGGCGATGGAGGTCGGAGGGACCTTAGTCGGTGGGTGACGATGGTCTGAGGGACTCTAATAGGCAATTACGATAGTGATCGTAGGGACCATACTTGTCAGCCCATTGGAGGACCAATAATGGTTAGCTGCGGGCAGAGATCCAGCGATGACGGGTGGTGGTCCGACGATGGTCAAGTGGAAGTTCGACGATGGTCAATGGTCAGGTGGTAGTCCAAAAGCTGTCGACAATCGGACGACGGTCCAACGATGGTTGAACGGAAGTATGATGACTTTCGGCTGCCAAGCAGTGGTTTAACGATGGTCGGGTAAAAGTGCTGCGGCTATCAGTGGTCGGGTGGAAGTCTGACGGTGGTTAGCGGCCAGGCAGTGGTCTGACAATGGTCAGGTGGAAGTTTGATGGCGGTCGGTTGTCAAACAAAAGTTTGATGACATAGCATTTTTCAAATGCTTAAGTGTCTTAATGATGTCGAAATTCAACAATCTTAGGCTCGTTAGATTCGTCTCGTTGGGCCGCTTGATTCGATTATAAGCATATCATATTTGGATATCATTTGGTCATCCAATTTAAGCTTTGAACAATTCAAATAAGCTTCGGGCTCCCAATTTGGACCCATTTGGGCTCGAATTGGACCGATTTTAGTGTTATTGAGTTTGCCTCTTCGAGATGTTCAATTTGACAATATGTTTGTTAAAATCGGGTTTCATACAGTCCCAAAATTAATTTTGAAAATTTTCAATTTGAATATACCTCGAGATTCATGCACAAACAATATGATTTTAGGTGGCGTATTAAATTTATACCAAAATATTATTATATAATTTATTCAATAAAATAAATTAAATATAATCTTGTAATAAACTTAGTCATATTTCATACAAAGTTTGAGGTATGTTATAGATGTTCTTTGAACAAATCATTTAGTTGATGTAACACATTAATTAAGTAATAAAAAAGAGATTGAAAAATGTCAGAGTTAGATAGAGTTTACAAATATAAATAAATGACTCTTTCAAATATATATATATATATATATATATATATATATATATATATATATATATATATATATATATATATATATATATATATATATATATATATATATATATATATATATATATATATATATATATATATATAAGGGATGTCAATATTGGATCCGACCCGAATCCGACCCAAAAATTTCGGATTTGGTTTGACCCTAACCCGAAGCGGGTTGGGTTAGGGTCCGGATAATCGACTCGTTTGCAAAACTGGATCGGGTTCGAGTTGACCAAGAAACCCGGAAAACGACCCGGAAACTGCCCCAGATGCCCCACTTGACCGCGCGTAGCCTGCCTGCGTCGCTGCGTGACCGCGCGTAGCCTGCCCACGTCGCTGCGTGACCGCGCGTAGCCTGCCCTCGGGACCGCGAGTCCGCGCATGACTGCGCTTGGCCGCCTGCGCGAGTCGAGTCGACGTCTGGCGCGACTGGCGGCCGCTGCCATCTCCCGCTGCTAGATCTTGCTGCCAGATATCGCGAGTCGCCGCTTGTGCGGAAAATGCCGAAGGACTGAACCCCAAGCGGGTCGGGTCAGGTTCGGGTCCAGAAAATCGACCCGTTTGCAAAAAGGGTCGGGTTGACCATAACCCGATATATATATATATATATATATATATATATATATATATATATATATATATATATATATATATATATATATATATATATATATATATATATATATATATATATATATATATATATATATATATATATATATATATATATATATATATATATCAGTTTGTCTTATTACACATTTAAAAATAGTCAATTGTCATGCTTAATCGATCATTATAATCAATTCCCTTTCATTCGACCATCATTGTCTTATCACTATTGTCCCCATCATCTGATCTTCATTATCTAACAAACATTGTATGTTTGCTATCATAATTCATTTACTATTTCTGCCATAATCTCTACCGCAAGTAAAATAAGACCAAATAATTAGTGCTTCTAAATTTTTAATCTTGTCCAATTATAAAGAAGAGAAACTTCTATAACTTCAAATTATTATAGATTATTTCAATTGATCTATAACTTGTGTTTTTTTTTTCTTTAAAAATTTTCTGCATACAAATTCAAAATTTTCCTACATTCTTCTCTTTTATATATTTATATGTTGTTATTCTCTATCGATATTAAATCTCTAACACAATAAAAATAAATATTTTTTTCTAGAATTCCATTACTAATCTCATATGTCATAATTTAAAAAATTGATAAAAATGTGACTCAGGTTTGTTGGTTGGGAGCTGGCTATCAGCCAAGAGATTTTGGATTTTGAATTTGAGGCTTGCATATATAGTGTATGTATGAGACATCCTGAAGGCGGAGTCCTCCTCAAGACACAAGAGATTTTGGATTTTGAATAGAAAGCACATAAGATGACCGCTTGCACCATCACCATCTGCGGACAGAGTTATGACTGCTCGAAACGCACTCATGGAGCATAAGGCCCACCACCACCCCTCTAATGCTTATATTCATGACTCATAATTTATTTGAAAATTAATTAAAATTTACCGAACTTTAAATTAAAATCGATATTTTCTTGCTAGAAGATAGCACTTTTTTTAATAAAAAAATCGGTTCATTTCAAAATTAATTTTTGATATAATATACTCATTGTAATACATTTCTACAATTTTAATTTAATATATTTTAAATATTTTATATCAATAATAGTGATTAAATATATTTATAAAATTAATAAATTTAATTCAACTCAATTCAAAATTGAATAATGTTGATTCAACTCGAACTTAGCTAGAACATAAATTTAAATCTTCGATTAAGAGTTTAAGCTGAGTCGCTCAAACTCGACTTATTGCAGGGAGCCGATCAGATTGCAACAACACATATTCTTTCAAACATGTGATTCTTAAATCTTTTGATTGTATAATCTGGACCAATGTGGAGATTATTAGGATTGGTTCAATTTTAGTTATAGTAGATTCGCATGACACCACACTGGTGTCATTTCTTATATATAGATGTATAGGATGTTATATAGAAAAAGCTCCTTGAAATATGAATTAAGCCAATAAATAAGTGTAATAACTCTCCTCTTCACTCTCTCTAGTCTCTATCTATCTTCCAAGAAGCTCAAGGAGCTTCTTTTTCCTCTTAAAAAAATTCTTAATAAGTAGTAATAGTGCCTAATGGAGGCGATCTTGATGGAGGAAGATATTCTTGTAATCAAGAAGAGGTGGACAGTCTGTCGGTGCCACGTACAGAAGAGTGTGTTCATGCATAATTGTTCAAGCGCAGGACATAATGGTCAGGCTTTAGGCTGCAATTTTGCTCACATGTGTCAGATAGGATGGGAGGTGTGACTCCAATTGTGGGCTTGTTCGCATGAGTCATATTTGAATAGTACGGGTAGAAGTCGGGAGCAAGATTTTGTCAATCGAAGGCCGGACGAGAGGCGAAGGCGTAGATAGATTGTGTGCCACGGATGCATACAATGGGCTTGCAGAATCGCGGGTATTGTCAGACGACGTGTGAAGGAAGGGATCATGAGAAGGGTTGCACGGGGCACACGATTGGACCTGAGTGCAGGTCGCAATAAGCCCGCAAGCGGAGGCACGCGTAGGACGCAGGCAAGCACCTCACGTGCGAGTGGATGCGCGCTCTAGCAGACTTGCATGCTGTGTGCTTGAGGAGCCGCAGGTGGGGCATAGGCTGACAACCACAGGGTGTAGGCGGGAGGAAGGATGCACCAACCATGCATGCGTGTGACCATGGGCTAATAGGTGTAGAGTTTAGAGGCTAGAGCTAGGAAGGTTGCGCCAACCCTGGTTCGTATTTCCTTATCAGTGCTTTGAAGCAATCAAGATACGTTGGAAAATGGCAGATTCTGTCCAAAGAGAAAGGACAAAATACCTATATATACAAAAATTTTACCAAAAAACAGTGTGAAATAATAAAACGCTATTAATACGTACTGAAATTTATACTTCATTGATGAAACATAAATTTTCATAAATGTTACGGATTTTAATACGATGGTTGATCGTTATTTGCTCTTTGAGCAAGTTCTGATTAAAGCTTCGTCCACTTTTTAACTGTTTTTTAAAATAACTTTTTTAATATAAAATTTTTAATTTTTTATTAAAAAATTACTTTAAAAACAATAACAAAATAGTTAAGAATGAAATCTATTGCTTCAATTTTTTAATACTAAAAAATTTCTTTAAAAATAGTAAGAACCGTCCCAAATAAAACCTAAGAATTTCATCAAAAAAAAAGCCTTTGTTTTTAATGTTACGCTTTATAAAATTAATACACGAGAAGAAAGATGTATTTAATCATAGAATGCTTTTTAGCAAATTTTAGAAATATTTACTAAATATGAAAAATCAAGTTAGTAGAATAGGATGAGTGATGATTGCAATCAAAAGTGAGGTATACATGCATCATAAGTCTTAAAATTAACGGTTATGATGTAAGTCTTGGGATTTCATTCGTCTTTTAAGTGAGGGTTGTAATAGTCTGTATTTTGAAAATGGCATTCTCCATAAGATATATATTATTATATAATGATTTGGGGGGAGTGAATATAGTATAATATTTTGAGGTATGTAACTGTTAGTTTCTTTTATTGATTATTATTTATATTGATGATTTATAGAAGCTCTGATATATTTTTAACGTGATAAATATACAATTCTTCCAACTTTGCTCTTTGAACATTACAAGGGTGCAGCGTACATCTCATTAGAGATGGCCGAGGAGTAGGTCTTAAAAAGATTGTAGTGCAAGACTTGCTATCAATGTGACATATATCTTCTTGAGATGCATGTCTTGCAAGTGATGATTATAATGTTAACCTTCTTATAGTTGATTGGAACATTGGGTTTTTTTTTTTACATGTAGGCCCTATGGTAGATGGTTGCAACATATTTCTTGCTATGTAGTTTTATAGGTGATGTCCATTGTGTAATTTTATAAGAAATTACTATGGCATATATCCTATAGGAGATAGTTGCAAGGCAAGTTTCTTGAGATATTTTGTAGCAAAAATTAATAATTCAATCAAAAGTTATAATATATGTTTTATAAAATGTAGGTATTATATGATGATTATGGTGCAAGCATGCAAGAGATAATCATAATGCAAATCTTATATAACACAAATGTGGCATATGCCTCAAGTGTGATTGATGTTAGTTATGTAGGTCTCATGGTTAATGCTTATAATGTAGGTCATGCATGTTGCTGAGTTGACATTGTATATGATGGCTATGATGTTAATATTACAGGCTATGAATTAATATAAGACTCATAGGAGAGAATTGTGGCTCAGGCCTTGCGATTAATGATTGTGATTTAGGTCTCATTATAGGTACACTTTCATGACAATGCCTATGATATACACCTTATTATAAACAAATGCAAACCAAGTTATGGAAACAAAGATTGCTCAAAAGATTTGAGAGATTTGGATGCATACCCTACTTAAAATTCTCTTTGAATGAAGTTAAATTAGGAATTATTTTTAGTTTTTATGAGTATAATTAGATTCCTAGAATATTTCTCATTATTATTAATAGCAAATGATTAAGATTGCACTCATCTATGATGGGATGATGATAAATCAACCAATTCATTCCTGCTTCGCTTGACTAATTATAATTTGAAATTTATGATTTGATAATGATCATTAACATTTTTTTTTTATCAATGATCCGAACATATCACATCTTAGATCTTTGATCTACTAGCATTGATAACAAGAGATTAAAGTTTTGTCAATTAGATTTATTGCATCCTAGAATATTCGTGGCAGTAGAGAAATATAGAGTTTATCGTCCTAGCTTCGTACGAAAATCCAACACACAAACATATAGAAGAGATGGATGCATCAATAATAAGAGGCACTAATAATTTTTATGTGGAAAACTATGAAAAATAAAAAAACCACGGGTCCTAACCAATTGAAATGAGTATACTAGTATTGGTGGTTGATTACAAATGATGCCCATCCTCATGGGAGGGCGCTGGCTCAATGTAGCAAATATATAATGTATATAACACAATACATAGTAGGAGAATGACATGATCGTTGATTAAAGAGAGTGTTGGCTTGTTTGTTTGATTAGTAGGATCATAGTCAGGCGACAGTGGTCGGAACAATCATAGTCGATGGGTGCCTTTGGTAGGAAAGACAGTAGTCAGCATGCAACTGTGGTCAAATGGATCATAGTTGGCGGGCGACGGTGGTTGGAGAAACAGTAGTCTACGAGCAATAGTGTTCGGATATATCGTAGTCGACGAGTGACGATGGTCAAAGAGATAGTAGTCGGTGGGCGATGGTGGTCAGAATGACCGTAGTCAGTGTGCGACAATGGTTAGAGGAAGGCTCGTTAGTGGCTTCCATATGCAGGCCCGACGACGACGGTTTGCCAAAGGTTCAACGACAACATCCTAGTAGCACAAATTTGTCAGCGGTGGTGCCAGGTGGAGCTTCTGCCTCAAAGCTCTTCTCTTCTCCCTCTCTCTTCCTCCCCCTTTTCGGAGAAGAATGTGGTCTATTTATATTTTTGGGAGTGACATGCCCCATAAATATGGAGAAGATCGAGGGCTTGTTGAAAGTGCTTTAATGGACGACTTATATTGATCTCCTTGATTGTAGAGCGATTATAAAGTATTTGAGTGCCCAAATGACGTCAGAATTAAACGATATTGGGCTCGTTGGATTCGTCTCGTCGAGCCAATCTATTCTATTATAAACATGTTATATTTGCATATCATTTGGTCATCCAATTTATGGTTTGAACATTCTAAAGGTGCTTTGGGCCCTTGATTTGGACCCATTGGGGCTCATATTGAACCGAATTTGATGTCGTTAGGTTCTTCTCTTCGAGACATTTAGTTTGACTATAAATTTGCTAAAATCAGAGTTCATATGATCTTGAATTTAGTTTTCAAAACATCCAACTTCCATTTACATTGAGATTTGTGCCTGATCAAGATAAATTTTTTGCAACATATTAAGATTAATAATAATAACAATTTTGAAAAGATTTGTCATCTTTAATTAATTCATAAAAAATATCAATAATAATCCTGCATTTTTTATGGACTACCCTCCCTCCATGAGGAGTATTTTTGAAACAAAAGGCTCATAAAATAGTAGAACATTGAAATAATAAATTTAATAAGTATAACTTTCAAGAATGGATTACAATGTAATTAGCATGTGCTTATATGATTGTAAGCCGCTGGTCCACTGCTAGCTGTTAAAAGACCCAATGAGGCTGGCTGGTTAGCCCCCCAATCAGCGGTGGGACCCACAATTGTTCTCTTTCAGTTGTGGCCATCGATTCCTCTATGTGAACTCAAATTTCATGCCTTTTATGCAAATTATGACTTATGAATATAATGAGTATTATTTATGAGAAAACAATTATGACCATAAAATCTCCTACAAGAAATTTGTTAAATTCATGAAGGAAATATAGCCAAATATTGTTGCATGATAATGCATGTGGAATATTTAATAATTGCAAAGTCAACATCTATGAGTTTTCACTTTGGTATGTCTGTGATTAATTTCTTATTATTTTTTAAGCTATTTTTTAATATAATTTTTTTTAATTAAAAGAAATTCTACTAAAAAGCTGTTTGAGAAAGCAGTAAGAAAGTCGTCCCAAACGAAGATGGCTTTCTTACTGTTTATTAAAGTAACTTTTTAGTACAACAAAAACAACAACAACAAGCCTTTATCCCACTACGTGAGGTCGGCTACATGAATCCTTTTTCTCTATTGTGTGCTATTGAAGGTCAAATTCTCGTTTAAATCTAATAAAGAAATGTCATTTCTAATATTTTCTAACCAAGTCTTTTTAGGTCTGCCTCTACTTTTCTTAACATAAGTCAAATCTAATACTTCTACTCTCTTAACCGGGTCATTGGAAGGCCGCCGTTTTATGTGACCAAACCATCTAAGGCGACTCTCTCTAATCTTATCTTCTACTGGAGCTACTACAACCTTTTCACGTATATGCTCATTTCGTATCCTATCTCTAAGGGTAAAGCCACTCATCCACCTGAGCATCCTCATCTCTGCCATACTTAACTTTGTATTATGCTTCTCTTTTAATGTCCAACATTTAGCACCATAAAGCATTGCAGGCCTCACTACCATCTTATAGAGTTTTTCCTTAAGTTTGAGGGGTACTTTTTTATCACACAACAAGCCCGATGCATTCTTCCGCTTCAACCATCCAACTTGAATTCTGCTGATAATATCCCCATCAATTTTACCATCCCTCTGAACAATAGATCCAATGTACCTAAAATGTGTACTCTTATTAATGACTTGATCGCCCAAAGTCACAATCCCCTCACTAGGTCTAAAAATTACACTCCATATATTCTGTTTTAGATCTACTCAAGCGAAAACCTTTAGTCTCTAATGTTGGCCTCCATAATTCAAGTTTACATTCAACTCCCTCTCTAGTCTTATCAACAAGAAGAATATCATCAGCAAAAAGCATACACCAAGGTACATCCTCTTGCAAAGTAACTTTTTAGTACAAAAACAAAAAAATTGCTTCTAAAAAGCTGCTTTAAGAAGCAGAAAGAAAGCTATCCCAAACGAAATCTTAATCATATATATTCATTGTAATGATCAGCATAAAATTTAATTTAACTTGTGCTTCGTAGGGTGCTTTGAAGCAATCAAGATACGTTGGAAAATTGTATATTTTGTTAAAAAGAAAGGGACAAAATTTCTGTAAAAATTTTTGACACAAACTTTGAGTAATAATCAAGCACAACAAATGTGCATTATAATTTATGCTCTATTGAAGAAACATAAATTTTCATATATGTCACAAATTTCAATATGATGTTTGACCGATCTTCACATTTTTTTTTATTTTTCCTTTTGAGGAATTTTGGTGTAAGAATTAAAAAAAAAAAAAAAAAAAAAGAGAGAGGTTAATGAATCAATGGCATGTTTTATAAAAATTAATACACGAGAGAAATATTTCAATTTTTAATCAATGGCTTACCCCCAACCCTCAAAGTCTTTGCAAATATACATTTCACTGTAGAGCGTTTTTTATCCATTGTGCATATCGTAAGAAAATGATTTGGTCGGATAAGAATCTTGATGCTAAAACTCTTCACCATTGTTGTCAAGTTATATCAATTTGTTGCTCACTTCATCACCTTTCATCCAATAATATCAACTTTGCCATCGTCTGTACATCTAATGCATATCGTCGACACCTAGTTTGACATTAGCAACTATATTTATGTTAGACTTCTTGGTCTTTAATAAAAGATCTCTTGAAGACAGCTCTCATGGCTCATGCCACAAGGTTCTTCCAACTTCCACCACAAAATATATTTTATGCATTGGATGTCTTATATTTTAGCAACACCTTCCCTAATCCTGGCGAAGGTTATCATTTATAACCAATGATAAATACTAGTGGGAACATTTCAACCGTGCCTGACCTAATGATATTCCTTTTTAAAATTTTCATATATAAACTATTGTGTCGCTTGCAATCCTCTTTTATCTGTGTCTATCGATTCTTCATATAAATGCTAAGGTAATAAACCCTCTTACTCCACCTCCTCAAATATTCTAACACGCAAAGGTTGTTAGTATCAAATGCCTGAGCTACTATTAACCTATAATCAAATTACGAGCTATTATGCTCACCTAGCCAATTCGTTCAAGTCTGATTTGACGAGTTATAGGTTGATAATGGTGGTTCGACCATGATCAATATCAATGATATTTTCTTATGAATGATCTCATCATATCACATCATAGATTTTTATGCCTCGAGCATTAGTATAGGAGATTGAAAAATTGATGATAACCTAATTAATGATAAGGTTTGTCACTATTTTATTAAGGTCTTCAAAAAATATCAACAATAACCCATCATTATATAAACCCCATACACTCTCTCTCAGAAGAAGTATTTTGAGAGAAAAGACTCATAAATTATTAGCGTATCAAATAATAAACATTTTTAAGAATGGATTGCACAATAATTAGCATGTGGCTATGTAATTGTCGGTCAGTAGTACACTGCTAGTATTAAGAAGATCCTTGGAAGTTGTTTAGTTAAAAAAGAAAGGTCAATGTTTCTAATGGCATGTTTTATGAAAATTAAAACACGAGTATAAATATTTCAATTTTAAATCAACGGCTTACTCCCAACCCTCAAAGTCTTTGCAAAGATACGTTTCACTATAGAGTGTTTTTATCCTTTGTGCATATTGTAAGAAAATGACTTGGCCGGATAAGAATATTGATGCATATATATTAGAATAAAAAATATTTATAATTCACTATATGGGATGTAGTCGGAGGGCGATAAAAGATATTGGTAGGCCGCATTGCTCAGAAGAATCGTATTCGGCGACAACAATGGTCGGAGGGACCGTAGTTGGGGGGATGGAGGTCGAAGGGACTGTAGTCGGTGGACAGTGATGGTCGGATGGACTGTAGTCAATGAGCAACGATGGTCGGAGGGATCGTTGTAGGCGGGTGACGGAGGCTGGAGCGACCATCGTCCAGGGTGGGGGGACGTTGGTCGTACAGGTGACGGTGGTCAGCAGTCAGGTGGAATTCCAATGGCAGTCAGTGGTCGAGTGGAAGTCCGAGGGCGGTCGGAGTCGGGCGATGGTTGGACGAAAGTTTGGCAACGTTCAGCTACCAGGTGGAAGTCCTGCTGCGATCGACAGCATAGTAGAAGTTCGTCGGTGGTCGGCGGTTGAGTGGAAGTTCGGTGGCGGTCAGTTGCTGAGAGATGGCTCAACGATGGTTGGTCGAAAGTTTGGCGATGATTGGCAGCTGGATGAAAGTCTGGAGGCGATCGGCGGCCAGGTGGTGTTCGGGAGAAAGTCTGGTAACGGTCTGTAGTGGTCGGCGGTGGTCTGCAGCCAGACGGTAGTCCAATGATGGTCGGGCAGAGTTCGGTGGCGGTCAACAGCCATGTGGTGGTCCGACAATGGTCGAGCAGGACTCCGAGAGCGGTTAGCGGCCAGGTTAAACTCTAGATCCTTGAAGCCTCAAAGCTCTCTCCAATCTCCAGGCAAAGATCCAAGCTCCCATTCATGTAAAAAGTGGGGGTCTATTTATAAATTTTTGAGAGTGACATGCCTCCTAAACATGAAAAAGATATGGGGCAAATTCGTTGTGCTCCATCAGATGACCTATGTTGATGCCCTGAATATAGAGCGTTTGTCAAGCATTTATATTCCCAAGTGATGTTAGAATTAAGCGATCTTGGGCTCGTTGGATTTTCTTCGTTGAGCTGCTCGATTCTACTATAAGCATACCATATTTGAATATCATTTGGTCATCCAATGTATGTTTTGAATCTTCCAAATGTGCTTCGGGCCTCCCGATTTGGAACCATTTGGTCTTGAATTGGACCAATTTTAGTGTCTTTTGGTTCATCTCTTTGAGACATTCAGTTTGACATTAAGTTTGCCAAATTGGAGTTCAGATGATATCATAATTAATTTTGAAAGTTTTCAATTTAAATATGACTCAAGATTCATGCTCAATGAAGATAATTTTTAATGACGTATCAATCATAATCAAATAAAAAAATAAAAATACTAAAGCTATGCTAAAATGAAAATTTGAACATTGCAGTTGCCGACACCAAAGCTTGCTTCTTTTTCTTTTCTTTTTTTTTGCATCATGGGGCAAACAAATGGTACATCCACTCTCCTATAAGAAATTTGAGCTTGAAAGGAATACAGACAAATGTTTGGCCATTAAACGGAGCTTGTCAATTACATATATGATATATTTTTTTCTATTTGACATTTATGAGATTTTTCTTAATTATATAACTTCATGATGGTGAATCGGCAGAAAAATTCACTTTGTGCTTCGTAGGATGCTTTGAAACGATAAAGATAGGAAGGTCAGTTGCAGATTTTGTCTAAAGAAAAATGGCAAAATTTCATTAAAAAATTTTCATAAAAAATTGTGGGAAATAGTCAAACAATATTAAAGAGTGTTGAGATTTATGCTTTACTGTTAAAACTTCAAATTTTCGAGTATGTCACAAATTATCAGATAGTTTTAGTTGGCCATAAAATTTCCTAGGCCCTATGGTCCTTGAAGTTTATAGGGATATTTAGGATTGGTTTGTATATTTAAAGGTGGGTCCATGGGTTAGGTTGGTTTAGGTCAGCTGAATTTTCCTAATTGCTCATAAAGGAACAATGGGTCAGCCATGTGTTTAGCCTTGGTTAACAATAACTCTAGGTAAACTAAGGCTTGATATGATTAATGCTAGGGTCTGATTGAGTTTCCAAGCTTAAGTGGTGGTGCTGTCTGGGTCAATTGGAGTGGGTCAAGCCAATTGAGCATAATGGTTCATCAAGGATTCAATTTGGCTTAGTTGGGTATAATCTAGGTACATGCTAGGCAAATCTAATCTAAGATAATTCCAAAGGGTCGTTTGAATCTCTAATGCACTATGGATCAAACCATAATTGATAGGGGTCTTTATAAGATCGATTAGGTTAAGCCATAATTCAATGTGCCACATTGTGTTAAACTTAGGCAAGTATAGTCCACTAAGGGTTAATTTAAACTAAGGTAGTCTAAGAAGAGTCAAAGAATTGCTGGGTGTCCAATGGATGACCCTAGATGGGGAAAATGGATTAAGTCACTTCTAAGGCAGTACAAGGTTTAGTCCAATTTTTGCTAAAGACAAAGCCAGCAAGTCTAGGACCTCCCTAAGGGCACTTAAGATCTAACAAATCAAGATTAAAAATATTTAAGGGTATGTCAAGTCTAAGAATAAGATAAACCATAGTTGATTAGATTGGGTTTTGGTAAAAAGTTGGCGCAATCTCCTAAGTGATGAATCAAGAGTCCAATCTGGCTAATCAAAGTTCATTGGAGGACATAAAATTAAAATATCAACTTTACTCAGTTGATCTACACTAAATAAATTGGTATGGAGGGACGTAGGAGGAAAACAATGTGTAGCCATTTATAGCTTGATTAGCGCTAGGGCTCATCAAGTTCTACAGTCAACTTAATTCAAAATTGATCAGTTGATGCCTTAGATCAATGTTCGAAAAACTCATTTCCTAAATGACCACTCAACTAAGAGATAAACTTACTTAATGTTTCATATGTTTTGGATCAATGTGATGAGGGTCATGTCTAGGAGAAATTATTATGTGCGGTCACCGATGGTCCGGAGGCGAATCAAGATGCGCCATGTCACCTGGAACACAACAATACATAGCACCGATACACAATAAAATGGTGATGTACGTGAACAATTAGTGCTTAATAAAGTAACACTTTATACTTATTTTAATATTTAGGTAGGAAAAAAGTCATATATATATATATATATATATATATATATATATATATATATATATATATATATATATATATATATATATATATATATATATATATATATATATACGAATTCATGAAAGTAAAGAACATATATTTATATACTTTTGAATCAACTACCAAGTTGTCAGATATTCAACAACTGTTTTTCCTTAACAATTTTTGACTTATAGTATTTTACTTCGAAGTCATCAAAGTTTGAAGACTGGAACTCGTTAAATTCACCATGAATTTGATGGTGATGCAGAGAACTCACCATCGTAATTTCTGGCAAACAACGAATTATTTTTTAACTCTATTTAGCATAGCATTCGCGTTTGTTTGAATTCAAATTTTGTGAGTATTTGCCCCTTATTTGGAGCATTACAGAAATGAATTCGTCTTCTTTATTTGAGAATACAATTCGATAGAACATTTGTTTATTTTAAATTTCAATTCTGCATTATATCTACCTTTCATTATCAGGAATTCAATTCGGTAGTCTTCGATTCTCATTGTTTTAGAATGCTGAATGGAAAATTCAATTTAGGAATTCAATTTAGCAATGTCTTTATCTTTTATTAATGGAGAATTTCATTAGCATTCATTTACGGTACTTAGGAAATTGGCTTTCGTTTTATCCATTAATGATTACTCTGAAAATGCAAGGATAAAGCTTCATTTGGACGGCTTGCTTTTTCGCTGCTTTTAAGGCAACTCGTCCCAAATGAAGATTAAAGCTTTGATTGGGATGACTTTCTTTCTGCTTCTTAAAACAGTTTTTTAGTATTAAAAATAAAATTTTTATACTAAAAAGCTGCTTTAAGAAACAATAAGACTGTCGTCCCAAACGAAGTTGTTTGGGACGACTGTTTCACTGCTTCTTGAAGTAGTAAAAAGGCCATCCCAAATGAAGCCTAAAGTCTATCAAATAAATCTGACTCCCCCATTTAACCCTTAGTTTGCATTGAGTAGCGCAAGTTCATTCTAGCTGTATAATCTTAAAGGTTACCCTCATGGAGACCTAAAGTCCAAAGTAAACGTTCGAAAAGGGCAACATAAGACTTGAGCATCCATTTTGATAAAAATCTACTGTATGTATGAATTATCATTGCAACCAAAATATATTATTTGTGGATTCATTCTATTTGGTCTAAATAACTGCAATTATCTACCTATCGAAAATACTTAAAAGGTACTCAACAAGAATTATCTTTGGGAAGAATGGAAGTCACAGCCCAAGCCGAGTGGGGAACTCACGAGCCTTTGTAATTCGTTATGTCTGTACTAATCTCGCACTCGTGCATCACCGACTTCTGATAGTTTTGAGACCAACGGGGCGCATTTCCAATTGTAAGTCATAAAATTATATGCACAACTATGGAAAGGTTAGAAATGTTTAGTCTCACAGCAGAGATATTATAAATGCAGAGTGATTCTCGAAGATATCAAAATTTCTAATAAGTGACTTATGGAGCTATTTATATAAGAAAATATGTGGAAGTTAAAGCATCTCATCATAATTTTGCCAATCCCAGAAGTCAAAACATCTTTCTATCATTTTGTCAGACAAATCACAAAAAATAATCAAAAGATATGAAATTATAAGAAAATTACATCAAATGCATAGTTTACTTAAATAAGGAATCAAAAGGTATATACAGTGGAATATGTCTGCTCCATTACAGCTGCACCATGTGTTTTAATTATATTATCAGTTTGCACAATGGGGATCAGAAAGCATCTCATTAGTGGCTAAGCCCTGACAAACAAAATGCTGAAATGAGAACTCAGTACGGGGGACGTGCGGGGCAGCTCTGTGGTTGAGCGCAGTTGTTACCTCCCCGCCGGCTCACCCGTTCAATTCCCCAAACGGGCCCAACAAAAAAAAAAATTCAGTACGGCGATACCTCCAACAAATTGATCCACGTAAGAAGAGCTTGTGTTCTTCGGCTGCACCCTTCAAAGTATTCATCTTTATTTTAATATCATTGGCTAGTTCAATTGAACAATGGCGGAGCTAGAAATTTTATTCAGATAGTCTAAATTAAAATAGTTATGTTTGTCGTATCGTCTGGAATGTTAGAATACATTAAATAGTTGATCATGAGCCTTTGATGGTTCTCCTTTGGATGGCCTTGTCTGATTAAGAGCACACTTTACAAACCAGAAGCATCATCTTTATCATTGGAAAGATATTTAGCAAACTTTTTCAAATGAACAATACGAAAGATAGATGATAAATATTATAATGCGTTTGTACCCTAGTTGAGATGGATGTATTGAAACAATATGCTAATAAATCTAGAATTGAATCACCAGTACTGTATTATTTTTTTTTTTTGCTGCCATCTCTTTTTCTCACTCACCATAGGATACAAGTATCCTAGTTGAGATAATTAGGGAACAAAATGTATACCCATATATCACAATAGCCTCATTGAAACAAAGTCAAATTGGTTTAAGTTTTTTTATGAACTCATCCCACTCATGGGAAGGTCGACAAGCACAATCAAACACTTGTTTAATTAGAATCTGAAGCTAGTATAGTGACTTCATCCAGCAAGTTAGTGACTCCATCCAACAAGTTTGAGACTATGTTTAGTGAGTTGTCAACTTCATCAAGTATGATGATTTCGACCAATAAGTCGGAGACTTGATCCATCTAACAATTTGAAAACCACCACACCCAAAATGTTGGCTAATATATACATCTAGCAAGTTGGGCTCGACCAAATCAATCAACAGCTCTAACCTTCAAGATGGAAGCCCAAGCAGTGATTATCTATATTGTTGAAGAAATTGAGAGAAAAAATGATAAAAGAGAAATGAGAATGTGGAATAAGAGAAGTGCATAAATAATTTTTTTTTTCATTAGCATTCATATTCACTATAACATTTAGTTTTAAACAAAAGCCAAACAAATAACTGATATAATAATGAAACACCTTTTCACTAATATCACTGTTTTAGTTTTTAATAACACTTAAATAATAAACTAATTTTGCATTAATTTTTATGACATAGCCCCTTAATGCAAAATTCTTACACCGATAAAATTTTATCAATATCGCTCAAATTTTTTTAAAATTGAGATCTTTTGTTAACCCACCAACAACTTGATCTTCTATTGAATAATACTTGATTGCAATAGCTTATTTTGTCACAACTTTTCTCACAAAATGATATCAGAGTTCTATATACTTTGATCTACTATTAAACACTGAATTCTTCATCGTAGATATTGCGGATTTATTATAACAAAATATATTTGTCGCCTTTAATTGAGGTTGCTGAAAATCCTCTAATATTTCTAGATTGCTTGACATGCTGCTAATGAAGCTGCAGTATATGTAACTTCTGAAAATGATAATATAGTACTAGCTTGCTTTTTTGTGCTCCAAGATGTTGCTATAGACCCAAGATTGAATATAAATCTACTTGTGCTTTTTCCTATCTTCTTTGGGACCTACCCAATTACTATTAGTAAAACAAATTAAATTAAAGTTAGGAACTGATTTGTACCAAATCCCATAGCTAGTTTTCTCCCGAATGTAGCAAAAAATGCATTCGGCTACTCTAAGATGATGTACAAAAGATTTATATTTGAACCGCTTGAAATACGATTGACTATGTACATAATATCAGGCCTAGTATATGCCAAACGCATAAGACCACCCACAATTCCTCTAAATACTATCTCATTAGCCTTAGTTA
Source organism: Dendrobium huoshanense (assembly GCA_016618105.1). Taxonomy (NCBI): domain Eukaryota; kingdom Viridiplantae; phylum Streptophyta; class Magnoliopsida; order Asparagales; family Orchidaceae; genus Dendrobium; species Dendrobium huoshanense. The sequence continues at coordinate 25,285,746 of CM028348.1, forward strand.
TACAGTCATTCTGATTTATGAACTAGCTTTTTATTTATATTCATGGGTGTTGAAAAAGTCTTACAAGTCTACATTCTATACTTTTTTAATAACTAGAATGCATACCTTTTTTTAGATATAAAAATCTCATCATCTACTTGAATAATTTGTAAGCCCAAAAAATAGTGCAACAACCCAGAATCAGTCGTATCAAATTCTTTCATCATATCAATCTTGAACCTTTCAATGAACACTTTGGATGATGTAGAGTAGATAATATCATCAATATAAATACAAATAATAAGCAAATCATAATTTTTAGCTAACACATACAAGATATGCTCGCTTTTATTTATATGAAATCCCTTCTTTTGAAAGTATATGTCACGACCCAACCCGATCGGGATGAATCCCACTCGCATCGGATTGCGACGGAGCCAAATAAATCCAGGATCTGGCTTTGGAATTTGCTTCAGAACTTTCTTCCAAATATTGCACAGATAGAAAGACGCAGAGCTACTATAATCATCCAAATACAGAGTAATTCATCTATCTTTTCTTTCGTTAAAACAATCATATACAGATACAGTACATGACTTACAGACAGAAAGGACATAACAGAACAGATAAGCCATGGCTGTACAAAAATCAAAAGTATAAAATACCTAATCTCAGACCAGACTCTGAACTGCTAATCCAAAACCTCCTTCCCTTTCCCAGAACCTGAAAACCACGCAGAAAACACGGATGAGCTAACAGCTCAGCAAGACATCAATCACCAATTAGAATCTTCAGAAATCTCACACAAAACATATGGAATAATAGTCACCAGAAATTCAGAAACTCGTATAGAATTCGTATATGAAACATAAGATACTTGATCAATCCAGAATCAGATTACAGATACAGAAGAACTGAATTCAGAAAACAGAACAGATCATAGAATGGCCAGAAATCAGATAAATCATATTTCATCTCAGAGTTCAGAATAGCTATTTCACATTTTCAAAACACAAAGCAGACAAAATCGTACGGAAATCAGAAATCAATTAATTCATAGAACTGATTCAGATATCAGAATTTAAATGTCCTTGACATAGACAGAATCTCAACGGATTCTGGCCCCTTATGTCTCCCGTTGTGCTTATAGCACCAGAACAGAACACATATCAGAGGTTCCGGAACATTTTCAGATTTCAGAGCTTATTTTTTCAGAATTTTCTGACCCAGACAACATAATCACATAGGATTCCGACCCCTTATAACTCCATTCTGATAGCACAAACACATTAAACATTCAAATCATCTTATTTCAGAAAATTCAAAAATCGTACGAAAATTCACCGGCATAATGGCAGTATACGGAATTTAAACAAAATTCACAGATTCAGAAATTTACCAAATTACCACAGAATATCCATAACAATATTATAAGACTTTCATTGTACTGACAAAATATTTTTCAACATCCTGATAATTTGCAGTTCAATTAAAACACCGCAGAATTCAAAATATCGGGTAAAAAATCTTCCGGAAAATACGCAAAACGTGCATAATTATCATCCCAGAGACATACCAAAAGTTACGCGATAAAACATTTGTCAGAAGAAAATACTACCAGAAATTCGCTAACGGAAACAAAATTCGGAACAGAAAACGCGTCAAAATCTCATTTCTGAAAATTGAGAAAGGCGGAATGTGCCTTACCTCGTGCCGGTCAACTTCTTCAACTACGGCGACTGACGAAAACGGACAAGAGTCGCTGAAAAATCCACTTTTTCCTCTTTTCCTTCCGTTTTTCTCTCTCATGGAGTTTCTCTCTCTTCAAAACGACACTATTCAGATATTTAATACACAGGATCGTCCCGGACGATGTCCTGTTCGTCCCGGGACGATCTCCCATATACACAGATCATCCAGATGAAATTAAATGTCAATTTCGTCGTCCCGGGACGAAACCCTCGGGTTTGGTTCATCCCGACTCTTCCAGGTTCGTACAGACGAACAAACAGATTCTTCACAATTCTGTACAGATCGTCCTGGACAAATCCCTGATCGTCCCGGACGATCCTGGGAGAAACAGCCTTTACAGTATAAACCAAGCCTCCAATATCATGCTCATGGTGCCGGTTTAAGCTCTTAGAGTGCCTTCTTTAGTTTATAAACTTTATTCTCTGCCTTTAATAATAAAATCTTATAGTTGATATATATATATATATATATATATATATATATATATATATATATATATATATATATATATATATATATATATATATATATATATATATATATATATATATATATATATATATTCATTTGTGCAACTAATGCAAGAAAAAGCATTGTTTTGAAAACAGGACCGTACCAATCGGTTCAACCATGAACTGGTCTTATTGCCGATTAGGTTCGCCTGAAAAATCAGCCTAGCAACGAACTGGTCAAAACTGTTTTGAACCGGCATCAGCCGCCCGTTGAACCGGTCCCGTTTCTTAAGAACCGGCCGGTTCAACTAATAATATATTTAAATATTTTAATTTAATATAAAATGTTTAATTAAATATTAAATTAATTTAAAAATCATGTATTTTATTTAACAATATAATTCCAAAAATTTAATTGAATTATATATTAAATTAAATATAAACAAATTTGCTCACATGATGCCATAATACTATATAAGCTCCTAACCACTAGGTATAAGCAAAAGTATATAAACAAAACAATATAAAACTCCTAAGTGATGTTGGACTAAACAACTAGTAGTTTTTTTTTTCAATTTTCAACAATATGTGTATGGGACTTGTTTTAATGAGAATTTGATGGAAACATTTCTTATAGAATATTCAAATAAAAAATATCATAATAATTTTTAAACTTCTTAATTTATAATTAATTATATATTTATAATTATTTATAATTTTTAAAGTTCTAAAACTTTTTCTAAATGTGAAATTAAATGATAGAAAAATAAAAAATCTTAAAAAATAATATCGTATGACTTTATAAATATAATTTTATAATGTAAAATTTATATATGTAAATTATGATTAAATATACAACATAAAGAAATTATTTATATTAAATTTATATATTTATATATAAACTAAGTTTTTATTAAATATAATTAAAATCAAAGATTGAAAATGTTTATATTTAAATTTAAAATTAGTAATTGTTAATATTTAAATATATAACATAAATATAATATTTATTTATATTTAATTTTAAAATTATGTAATAAATTATATATGTATTAATTTCTTTTATTTTTTAGTCTCAAAATTCATAGAATTCTAAAATTTTCAAAATAAAATTGTCATTATTATTATGTTAATTTTATTACTTTTAATAATATTATTATTTATTACATCCTCCGGTTCGACCGGTCGAACCATGAAACTCTCATTCTTCCGGATTGTTGTCCGGTCTAATTTTCACAACGTTGAGAAAAAGTCTAACGATTTCAAATCTAGCAATAGGAGAAAAAGTTCCATAGAAATCAATACCATAATTTTTTTTCACAACCTTTGACAACAAGCCATATTTTGCATCTTTTTATGCCTCCATCTGAATTATACTTCACCTTGTAAATCTACTTTACACCAATTGGATCTTTTTCTTGTAGCATATCAATAAGCTCCCAAGTATCATTCTTCTTAATATATTGAATATCCTCTTTCATAGCATTTTCTCATTACTTATTTTCGCAAGTATCTGCATAACATAATGGTTCTATATCCACAAGGGCAAATATACAATTATACAACTCATGTAAATATCTCACTTTCTATGATGCCTCTCTTCAAATGTGCTTGAATCTACTGATCTTGAACTTGAAAGAAATGAATTAGATGATGAATCATCACTAACTTCTTGATTGTTAGTGATATCAATTTGATAATTATCCTCAAATTTAACTAATGATTTTCCTTTATAATGAATTGCACATTCACTCCAATCCCTCGTACCATCTTCATTAAAAATAGCATCTCTACTGATAATGATCTTCTCAGATCGTGGATCAAAAATCTGTATGCCTTTGACTGAATGATGTAACCAATGAATATCAAACTTTTAGATTTGTTATCCTACTTTCTGTTATTATGACTATCCTCCAATGTATATGCAATACTTTCAAATACTTTCAAATGACTAACTCCATGTTTTCTACCATTCCATGCTTCATAAGGTATAATATTTTAAATACCCATTGTTGGAGAAATATTCAAAATATAAATAGCAGCTGCAATAGCTTTAGCCCAAAATATATTTAATAAATTCTTCAACTTCAACATACTTCTTGCCTTTTCTACAACAGTTTTATTCTTTCTTTTCATAACCCCATTTTGTTGTAGTATATTAGGAGATGTTAATTGTCAAATAATTTCATACTTGTCACAAAATTTATCCAACATTTGATGTAAACTCTTCACCTATATTTGTTCATAGAATTTTAATATTCTTTCTACTTTGATTCTCCATAATTTCTTTAAAATGCCTAAATTTACATAATTTTTCAGGAAGGGTTAGAATCCAGTGGAGTAAGAATAGATCTGAGATTCAGGTTTATTTTATTTATGCATTTTCTTTAATTTTATATTTTTGTATTCAAGAATTAAAAGATAGATTGATAAATACAGGGATTGAACTATTGACTATATTGTTTATGAATTTTCATTTGCTTACGTTGGATTGATTTATATTGATAGATTCATAGAAGTCTCATTGATTAATAAAGATATTAAAATAGGATATTTTTTCAATTTTTAATCTTAGGGTATTATGCTGTTGACCATCGTCCCACCTCCACCTCCCATCACCTCATCTCTCGATGTCATTGCCACATCATCACCTCTATCAAGCCATCATCAACAACCTTAATATATAGTCTCCATCCTACTACCTGTGATCAGAAGACCACATTTTCAATTTTATTGATCTCATTAATGGCCCTGTTTCCCTCATCGTCATCATCATTGACCCAACCTTTGTTGTGTCCCGCTCTATTGCCCTGTCACTTCAATTACATATATAAAAGAGATATTTCATTATATTTAAAATGCATCATATCGAGAAAAAAACATTTCATTGTATTTGATTCTCATCAAATCAAATAATTATCTAAATCAAACTATGAACCACAAAATTCTTATTTATTTACATTTCTTATACTTAAAATTTTATATTTATTTACAACATTTTAGGATCTAAATGGCATAAAAATGTATGCATGAAAATGTGTATTATATTTTAAATTAATTGATATTAGTACTATATATTATATAAATGAATATAAAATTTAATCATTGTAATGTAAATAGATATATATTTTATAATATGCATTTAAATCCTTTTTAATTTTTCTTATATTTTAAAATATTTGCATTTTAAAATCATAGCTCCATAAATTTTGATTTATTAAGAAAAGTCGTACTGCACAGATGAATGGACGGCTATGATGTGCTGGTGACGTGGCTCCAACGGAGAGGATCAGTGATAGGTTACCAGCGAAAGCTACCTGGAAACTTTTCGGGGTTGTGGCCAACCGTTCCTATAAAAGTTAAGGGCAAAAGCGTAACAGTGCCTGTCAGAAAAAATTATTCATATGAAGTTAAGTTTGAATTTTTTTTTCCTAAGTATAAAACACCGGCGGCCTCCACCCTCCTCGTTTAAAGCAGCGCTGTTGATCTTGCCGTCGGCGGCCTCCTCCTCTCACTTCCTTCCCAACATTTTCCTGCCGGAGGAGGCAGTGCCATAAGCTAAGACGAACATATCGTTCTCACCGGCGGCCTCGGCCTTTCTGTCGATCCCCGCGTTTTCTTCCGATACCCTTTTTTTTTTCTTTTACTTTCCTTTGAAGGCTTTTCATCGAAAGGTATTCATACCGAATTTTAAAAATTGATTCGTTTAAGGAGTTGGATGGTAGAAATATCTTACGCTAGTCTTATTAAGCATAAAAGAAGGAACCGGAAGAAGTTGAACCTAACCTGGCTTCGGGCATTACTAGAGGAAAATCATGAAGAAGGCAATGCAGAAGAAATCCTTCGCTTGAAGCTGATTTCTATGGAACTGTATGCCTTTGCTGATCAATATGACGCTTTACATTGTACGAGAGGCTGTGAAGGTATATAATTCCTTTGACGATGGATGTGTGAAGTCATTTAGTACATGGTTTGTGGGGAAGTGATTCTGGTCTTTTCACAGTTATGGAGGAAGATTGCAATGGAGACTTGTGTAGAACTACAAATTTTTATGGAGAAATGGAAGCTTCTGCTTGCGGGGCTCTTTTTTCAGGTAACGTTTCTTGTATTGGTTGTTCTTTGTGAACATAGACGTAGGAAATATGGAAAATTTTGTACAAGGGCTAATTTTATTTTGTGTATTTTAGATGATTTAATTGCATTCGCTATCGTTATGTTGATCGTCTCTTTGCAAGTTATTATTTGATGTGAGCGTTTTGGTACCGAAGTTGGTTTTTTATGAGAAAGCCGCAAATGGTGCATAAACAGAGGATTTGGCGTCTCGTAGTTTTATCATGTTCATAGAACGCTTACAAACAAAGAAACTGTAATGATCATATTACTTTTTTTTATCTGATTCGGACGATTATATATTGAGTTGGCTTATTGGTGGACAAATACGCTTTATTGGTAATGAATTGGCCGCTTTGTTTCTGGAAAATCTGGCATGTCTCAATTTGGTTTGTGAAAAAAAAAACGTGCAACTGAAAGCCTACATTTAATGTGCATCTCCTCCAAGGATTCACAATCATGGTTGATATATCATAAAATAATTATCTTGACCGGGTACAAATCTAGGGGCAAATTCGAATTAAAAACTTTCAAAATTAAATCCGAGGCTATCCGAACTCCGATTTCAACAAACTTACAGTTGAATTGAACATCTCAAGGAGATGAGTCCAACAACACCAAAGTCAGTCCAATCCGAGCTCGAATGAACCCAAATCAGAGGACCAAAGTCTACTTATAAGCTTCAGAATATTAATTGGATGACCAAATGCTATTTAAATGTGACATGCTTATAGTCAAATTGAGGGGTTCAACAAGACAAGCCCAAGACCGTCGAATTCTGACTTCATTAAGACACTCAAATGCTCGATAAACGGTCCATCATCGAGGGAATTGATATCAGTCATTTATTGAAACACTCCAAACATATTCTTGATTTTCTTTCTATTTATTAGCTATGACACTCTCATAAAACTATAAATAGACTGCCCATTCTTCACTGAAGAAGGAAGCCAAAAAAAGAAAGAAGAGAATAGAGTCTAACATTCAAACAAGTTCAACCCACTTCTTAGACTATTGTAATTTGACCATCCTCAAGTCTAGGGACGGGACAATCTTTGTACCATGTTCAAACAATAGTAGAATAGTTTCGACTAGGTGTGGCCAAGTGGATTTTTTTTACTTCTTCAGGGTTTTTAACGTAAAAAATTATGGTATTTTTAAGTTCTCTGTTTATGTGCTGGATTTATATGCAACAATAGGATGAAAAATTGTCTTACTTTACCGTCGCAAATATTCTAGCCCACAACAATGGTCATTGCACTTACTGTGCAACGACATGTAGATTATAAAACCTTGTAATTAGAATGATTTATTTGTATGTCAGGCTCATCTTTTGTATATACATATCGGGAATTGAATAATTTATGCAACCATGGATCTGTTATCTTGGCTTGACCCTTTGGTTCATTGTTTTAGTCTTCTCCGGCAGTGAGTCTTGCTTCATGATGTGGCTAGTATAGGGACTGGTTGTGACTTTTGAATTAGTTTGGGTTGTTTATTAGTGGGTCTCTCCACATAACTAATCAATGATGTTACAGTCCTTATATTATGAACTATCAAAATTTATTTTGAATTATTATTATTATTATTATTATATTGATTTACCTACATAGTATGAAAAATGTTAGAATTTACATATTTAATACCTAAACTTTACTATTTAAATGCATAACACAAAAATAAAAAATATCACCACCCCTAACCATCTTGTCATGGTGCAGCCTGATCTTATCACCTTCTCCGCTAGTCCCGTTGCCATTCACAGGCTGTCGGTTGGCCTCCTTGAACCCGTTAATATAATCTATGGTGAGAACTCATCTGCTACTATGACCTCGTACAAGCTGGATATTCCACTCTAATCCATCCGCCCCAGCAACATGGTCCTACCCAATTACAAGTAATGCACCACCCACAACTTCTTCACTGCTTCCTTTGTGGCAATGCCCCATTAAATTAACCATTCTAGCTCCTCCGTGGATGGCCTAATCCTCCTCCGAGATCAGCTTTGTCGCCATATTTTCCATGTGTGCACTTCTAACCACCTTTGTTCTTCTCGCCTTGTGTTTGACAAGTGTCTAGCAATACCCAGTAACTTAGTTATCGAAGTACTAAATGTCATAAATAGTGAAGTTTAATTATTAAATATATAGATTTTATTGTTTTCAGTGGTATGTAAATCTCCCATTTATTATTACTACTACTTGTGACATTTTGTTCTTTAATAATCACCACTGTTGATCATTACATCAAATAAAAAGATTGGGGGTTGAAGTTAGGTTGACAATTAATCATAAAACTCATCTCTAATTGTCAAAACTAATGAAATGAATTTAAATTTGAATTTTTCTATTGCTAGGGCATACCCTAGAAGCACCATACCATGAACTATCATAATTATTGTTAGTAGGCAAGGGTATACTAGAATGCTTAACTTTAGTGTTGCACCACAACTTAATCTGATTATTTTGAAAAGAAGAAAATGGTGGGCTAGGACATACCCATAAGTGACACACTACAATTCAACTCAATTATGGTGAAAATAAACAAGGGTTAACTTGTTCTAAATCTAATATTAAATTTGCTTCATATAATTCAAAAATTTAGAATGGAAATATTAGAATTAGTAGACATAATGATTATGTGAAGAAAAAATATTTCTTCGTTAGAGGAAACTAAATGGAAAGAAAGGGAATTCCTAATAATTTATAATAGTTATGTTTATATTATATGTTTGAATTGTTAACAAATAATAAAATGAATGAGGTGGGGACATTATGAATGAAATTGGAATTTATGCTTCTCAAGTAGAAGATAATTCTACAAATTAATGTTGAGACAAGATATATGAATTACTACAACATATACTTAGGAAGAAAATATATCTTGTGGAGGTGAGTTAAATAGATGTATATATTCTAGTCGGGCGGACTATGAGAAAGACTCAGTTATAAAATATGAAATACTTCATTGTTTAAATTAGTTCTCATTGGAGGGAGAAGTAAATATTTTTTTTGAATTGAAATTTCTCATGAGAGGAGAGAGATATAGATAGATTGAAAGAGATGGAGAGAAAGAGAGATTCCCTTTTAGCTTATGCTTGCATTGTGCTCCCTTGTTAAGCTACCTCCAAGGAAATCTATTCACGTCTAGGCTTGGAAGGTAGCAGAGTAAGGTTAAAAGTGGATTAAACAACTTGATGTTATCAATTGAGGTATGAATCTCAATGTATTTGAATTTTCTTTTAAGAAATTTTCAATTTTCATGTAAAATGGGAATATTCTAATGAATTGAAGTATGAATGAAATTTATAATTAATATGATGTTTTCTCTAAGTCTAATTAAAATATTTTAAAACAAGTGGAAGACTAAGCAAGCAAAAATACCACTAATAAGCATATTTTAATGAGGTTGAATATAAACCATGTGAATAAATATAAGAGTATGTTTATCATGAGGCTAAAAGAATTTATAATTCTACTCTAGATCATGATAAAACTAAAACTTACTTTAGTATGAATGTTATAATTTGTAACCTTGAAATTAAAAGTATGCTAAAACAAACACAATTCTAAAACATGAGTTTAAATGAAAATTTCAAAGTTAAGCCAAGAATATATTTTATACATTTTTATAATTAAAGAAATTTTGCTTCAAAGAGATAAGTTAAGTTTGCTTGAGACTTAAAGTAATTTCTGCACCAAAAATGAAGTTAGGAAGATGTTAGAATTATTCCAAACTTGTTACTTCATATCATGCATTCTAAATATTTGATTCGTATTGCACATATTTGATAGTCCATAAAAAATTTTTGTACTCCAAACTAGAACTTCAGCAGTCCTCCATGGTGATAAACCTACTTGGATTTTTATACCCAAGCAAAATTGGGTCCACCAATATTAGTGCTTAAAGAAGTGCATATTTGTGTAGTTTGCGAGGAACTGTATAATTTGTTTTGTGAGATGTTTGTTTGTATAATAAGAACGGTAGTATTTACAGATCTAATAGAGTGAATATATGCTTCATTTTATTTTCTATTACAGTAGGTAAAGATTCTGTTCAGAAAAGCATACTTTAAGAATCTTTCAAGTCTATTTTTCTTTCTAGAAGGAGAGCTGGTAAGCACATGTAATTTATGTTAAGAAGTAGAGGCAAGCATACAACAACAAGAATAATAAGTGAAGTAAAAACTAGTATGCAATTTAGATTTGCAACGTTCATGTGAAGCATTTAAGAATGTAAAAGATATACTAGTAGATGTAATTAATAAATCTTTCAGTTTTAATTTACGACTAACATTCTTTTTTTTAAATGCATCAATCTTTAACTTTAAAACATCCAAATTATTATTGCTACTAGAAGTGGAAGCATTTAATAAGTCATTCAATAAATAGACACTCTCAACTTCTAGAATTTAATCCTCCTGTCCAATCAAATATTATTACAAAAAGTAGAATAACTTCATGAATTAGAAGATAATTCATTTATTTTAGTAGTCAAGCTAGTTCATTGTCAAGATAAATAATCTTATCTTATGATTTTTTTTAATATTTTTCATAAGATATCCTTTTTCAAAT